>OZ010593.1:31361395-31428895 GCA_963932145.1 Acanthosepion lycidas | reverse complement strand
GATAGATAGATAGATAGATGTGAAGAAAGTGAGATAGACGTAAAGAAACTGATAGATAGATAGATAGATAGATAGATAGATAGATAGATAGATAGATAGATAGATAGATAGATAGATAGATAGATAGATATGAACCAAGTGAGATAGACGTGAAGAAACTGATAAATAGATAGATAGATAGATAGATAGATAGATAGATAGATATGAACAAAGTGAGATAGACGTGAAGAAACTGATAGATAGATAGATAGATAGATAGATAGATAGATACGAACAAAGTGAGGAAGACGTGAAGAAACATAGATAGATAGATAGATAGATAGATAGATAGATAGATAGATAGATAGATAGATTAAATTTCTATTGAAAATGAAAATTCTATAGAAGACAGTTTATTCGATACATCGGGTTGACTGATCGATTGAGCATCATCAATTTTTAATTGAAATTTTATACAATGCCCGCCTCGTTAAGCGATTACCAATCATGTCAGTTGCCGACGATCTAAGTTCTTTTATCTTTGGGTGCTCACACTTTTCACAGCCCGCTTTTGTCTATCTAGAATATTCCCGTTGTATTCTTGTTACTGTATACAGAGAAAAAATAAAACTGGACGAATTGTCACCTCAGAGACAAGAATACCCACGTTTTCGTTCCAGCGTCTCATGGCGACACTCTCACAGTATGCAATGTGATATCTGAAGACAATAAACTGCATCAACTTAGCATCTGGTGTTCAAATTATAGTTGCATTTTCTTGTAGTAAGTGTTGGAATGTTATTCTTGCTAAAAGACCAATGGATAAAGTGATATTTGAATTGGGGGTGGACATTGCATAGCTTATATGATTGCAAGGATTAGCCGATCCTTACGTGGTTTTGATAGTAACAACAAAGAGGCTATTTCTTCGCTAAATTATGGTTTAATTAAGGGCAAGGAGGCCGCTCTTCGATCAAAACTTAATTGGAATATGGCAAGAGACAATGAAAAGTTCGTTCTGGGTATGACGATAAACTACATCCGGCAGCAAGTTTTCTGATCGGGAGATTGGGAGTTTTGAGGAGCGTTGAACCACCTCTTAAATTGCTGGTGTTGCCAGGTCCACCATGACTCGGGGTAGTAGCACCTGTTAGGGTCCTAGTTATGTGCAAATAGTTAACCTCCAAACTGGAGTCAAAGAAAGTATACAAATGCATTTTTATGGTGAAAATATCATAAATGCATTTTCATAATAAAAAAAAAAAATTATCAGCAATACATTTTTGTAAAAAAATTACTAGTGCTCCCAAGAAAATTAAATTTCGACATTAAATGACCCATAAGAAGTCGATATGCCGCTAAACAAACAAAAAATGAAAAGTATTTTGCAACCTTTAACAAACATGAAGTGAATGCTAATTTGCCCCTTTTCCAGATTAAAAAGCGAAAAATGTCGACAATTTTTTTCACTCTCTCTTCTTGGTGTGGGCCATCATGGCTCTCAACAATGACCTTTCATTTTGCATCCCTAAATAGTTATTGGTTCTTACTAACCAGCCAATTCCATGTTCCGACATCTATTTATACAAGTTCGCTACTTCCGTCTGCCTTCAATGAGTCCCGAAACATTCTGCAAGTCCTCCTACTTAATTACGTGCCCCAGAAACTTCAACAATATTTTTCTGGTTCTAAATAGAAATGTCCTTCTTTTTGTTGCCTATTTTCCTTAAAACTTTCTCGTTGCTCACATGTTCTTCCATTGTATCCTCAGCATCCTTCTGTAGAAGCACACCACTGCGCCCTCAAGGCACCATTTCATCTAGTAGGAAAATGCCAAGCATTCATTACCATATAGGAGGATTAATATTATATCGTTTCCGACGAGATTTTCCTATTTCTTAATACTTAGGAAGGCATTTTTCTCTACCCCAATGCGACTTCGATGGCTGTGACACATATTTCGTCGCTCGGTGTAACTCTTCCCGTTTTGGTCTGTCCCTCTTGCTAATGATCATACATTCTGTCTTTTTACAATTGATAATTAGTCCTTGCTTACCAATTTCCTTTACTAGGTCTTCCAGTAGTTTTTTCTGCATTTATCATCAATACAGTGTCATCTGTGCATTTACCATCAATACAGTGTCATCTGTGCATTTTATACTGTTAAGATTGTGTCGACTTATAATAAATTATGGTACGTTGGTCAAATGTTTCATATCTCCACTATTCAAGATAATTATGCTTTTAGCTGATTGTTTAAAATCACTAAAAGAAAAGTTAATTTTTTATAGCAGAAGATAAACAATAATGTGCTTTTGAGGGAAGCGGTTTCAAAGTTAAATAAGCCAGTTTGCAGCAAGATCATTCACGAATCAAAGACGTGATTGGTAGTATTAGCCTCCGTGAAAATTTGTTGAATATCCATCAAAAGGTAGCAATTAAAGAAAAAGTAGGTGTTTCATGTATCAGATAAGTTCTCCTAAAATCAGCAGATTTAAAGGCCAGCAAAACTTAATCTGGGAAACTTTTTGCCATTCTGAAATAATATTTTTAGCTATACGTTGTCTTTCTATTATTCTAGTCAATTAAGCCCTCCTGCAGATGCTCTTCGGATTAAGTAAAAAAAAAAAACTGGAGGGATTAAAAGTACTAATATTATTATAAAACGTGCTGTTTTTTCAAGCCCGGTTTTGCTGTTGATACAAACATGAAGTATTATTGCTAATTGTCTTTATGTGAATTTCTTCAAAAGCAAAAATAAACTTCTTTAAGATATTTTCAGAGTTTTTTATGTTCTTTTTTAATTAATTCATCCAAAGCAAGGCAATAAAGCCATTAGGACGCAAGAGAATATGAATAGAGAATATGACAAAGGCTACTATTAGGCTGGTGCAAAAAATAATGACGTAATAATGTCGTTTTTAACGTTAAAAAATACGTCAAAAAACGATATTATTACGTCATTATTTTTGCACCAACCTAATATTAAGGAGATAGGAAAATAAAATAACAAGAATTAAGACAGGAGATAGCGATTTATATTTGCACTTAAATTTTTGAAGATCAAACTTGACTGGGATGCAAGAAGTCAAAAGATAGTTTTATAAGTGCGAGAAGTTTAATATTAAAGTTATTGTTTATAATTTTGCTCAGAAATTTTTAGATGAGGAATTAACATAACTGTACGCATTGCTATTCGGAACAACATATTCATCTTGGCTCACAGTTTTTCAGCCCTTGACCACTTCAACATTCTTCAAGTGGAGAACCTTACGGTAGTAACGCGTCTGATACAAAGTTAAGTCTTTCATGAGTACAATTATTGTCTATTCACTTGCCTACAAATTAATGTCGGCCATAGGACCTCGAAGAAATGTTCGATCTTCCTCTCCCAAGGATGTGATAGATTCAGTTTCCCCTTCATGAGTCGGGAGTTTATATACTTTCCTGTCATCTGGTTGTTTTATGCGCGCGCGTGTATGCATGAGTGTGTGCGTGTGTGTGTGTATGTATATGTGTATGTCTGTATATGTGTGTCTGTATGTGTGCATGTGTATGTCTAGATGTGTGTATGTATGCTTGTATGTATGTGTATGCGTGTATGTGCATGTGTGTATGTATGTGTGTATGTATATGTGTATGTGTATGTATATGTGTTTATGTATGTGTGTATATGTGTTCATATGCATGCCTGTATGTATGTTTATGTGTGTACGTGTGTATGTGTCTGTTTATATGTGTGTATTTGTGTGTATGTGTTAGTATGCGTATGTCTGTATACTATTTACATTATTCGGACTATTGTCCTTATCTTTGTCGCCATATTTATTACAACGTTTCGGCCGTTGTACGCTCCGGCCTTCTTCAGGTGGTTGGAATGTCGAACTGAACCCTTTATTTCGCTCACTGGGGTAGACTGTTCTAGTTTCACGTGCCATGTTTAATGGATGTCAGTTATCAGTTATCTCCTGTTAATTCCCATCACAGATCTGCCTTAACCGGGTATTGAACTCACACTCTTTGGGTCCTGTCACTGGATCTAACCAACGCCTTTATCCACTGTGCTATGTGTCCTTGAGGACACGTGACACAGTGACAAAACCCAAAGGATCCAGTGATAGGACACAAAGAGTGTGAGTTGTAATAAATATGACGACAAAGATGAGGACAATAGTCCGAATAATGTAAATAGTATACATAATACCTCATCTCAGAAATATAGACAGGTATATCTGTATGTGTGTGTATGTATGTATGTGTGTATGTTTGTATATCTGTGTGTGTGCGCGCGCGTTTACATTCAGCTGGGTTCACTTGTCAACGCAGTCAATGAAATCTTTTGAGGTCCGATTCAGTACTTGGTGGACATTTGGACACTTTCTAAGTCAACCCTATAATGAACCTTGTTTTTTTTTTATGCTCTATTGTGACACCAAATATTTTACATGTTATCTTTTAGGATGACCCCGTCACCTGTTGTATTCTCTACAGATCAACTCATCTTAGGTCGATGTTTTCTGATTAAGATTGTCTTTGATTCAGACTTCTCTTGTTGTTTTTTCCAGATATGAATTACATATTACATGTGTTTCCAATCGTCTTCATTGGTATATCATACCTGGTCCGTAACAATTTCATAATTTTTTGTCGGAATTCTTTTAGATGAGGGAATATCAACGAAGATGGGCATTCTGGTCCGAATATCAAAGCATATAACTATGTATTTTATCATTATTTATTTCACTTGGCTGGCACCGAACTAAATGAAGAGAATAGGAAAACTGTGGTTCTCTTTCGTTCTCGGTAATAACCAGGCTATTTACTCATAATTAGGACTAAACACTGACAATGAAGTGATACTGTGTGTCTTGCTCAGGAGTGAGCGAAAGAAAAACACAGACCTCTTATCTGTTATTACAGAGAAACGAACTTCATTCAGCATCTGCAACTGGCCCTGTTAATATAATAGAGTCGTAATAAATTTTCTTTTTTTATATCCTAGTCTTCTGTTTAGTATTTTTATTGTTTATATCACACATTCCTCTTTTCGTAAACACGTATCGTCTGGCAATAGCAATAAGATTGGTCGCACAAATGCTAATCGTAATGATAGCCGTTTCCTTACAAGGAAACATTCGACGTTTATTGACCAAGCAGACAGTACTGCTGCCGGTTGAAATTGATAAAATCTTTCTCTTAAAACAATTTTTTCAAGAAAATAGGTTTCTTAAGTCCAGTAACTGTTATCGCTCTTTCTGGCATATATGTGGGCAGTTTCTTTCCTAACCTTTGTTTATGCAACTGAGGCATCAAGAAGTAAAGCTGAACAAGTTCCATGAAAATATTTATAAAGACAGAGGGAAACCATGTCACGTCAGTGAAAAAATGACTGAAGGCGAAATGCCTAGTCAGGATGAATTATATTACAGACTCATCTTTGGATTTTGTCAAGAATCTCGAGATGTGGCAACAATGCCCGAACGAATGATAGATTTATAAATACCGTAATTATCTATGTATAATACGCATTTTTTGCTAAAAAAAATAATAAGCAAAATTAGTGGTGCGTATTATGCACAGCTACAAAAAAATCTAAAAAAAAATTGTCGTAAAATAAAATAAGAATTATCATAAAACTAAATTAGAATAATATTATTCTGTTTAAAACCATTTTTTAAATAAGTGTAGGAAACGCCGGCCGTAACAAAATTGGAGAGTTACAATTTATAGGGTTTGATTACCAAACAAGGTGTGCGTGTTATGCGTGAGTAGAAGCATTTTTCCACACTTTCAGCGCAATTTCAGGTGTCCTTATTATAGATGAAGGTGTATTATACATGGCGAATTATGGTATGTAAGATGGGCTGTGACGAGATAAATCCTCTGACACAAAACAGTGAACCAACTTTTCTAGCAGTAGACCAAACAATTGATTCAATATAAACATTCCGTATCCTGTGTGAAAACGTGAGCCCAAGAAGGCATAAAGAGTTGATCTCCTGAAGGCTAGCATCGCCATGCCGATGGCAGACAAAAAAAAAGTTCTCTATGGTGATATTCAGTTTTGTTTTAGAGGCCTTAAAATTTTCAAGCTATTCATTGTCCAATCGTTAACCTCTGATTGGGGGTCATTTCGAGAGCAACTGCCAGTTGTGGTTTGTTAAACCTGTCGGACTTGCTACTAAGACAAGAGTAAAGAGTTGTCATCAGCATAAATTATCACGTGAGAACGGATGGTAACCACTCTCGTTTCATAATTTGACTGTCGAGTCCAGGACTTCGATTTAATTATTGAACATGAGACCCGGTCTGAAGGGTGACCTGATATATCCCACGATATTCTCGAACCAACGATCTTCAGAGACGACATGAACTTGGTGCTATCATGGATCTACCTCCGACCTGCTGTGCAGGGCAACCTGCAATTCTTCCTGTTCATCTTTTGATTCTGGTAGAATTTGTTATCTGGTGTGAACAACGGTATCATTGCCACGTGATATATTTGAACTCCTGTAAGACCTTCGACAGATATGCATAGTTCACCCGGGTCTTCTCGGACATGACCTGCCATCTCCGTATCAGATAAAATTTGTATGACGTACTTATGAACTACTCGTCTAGTAATGAACTGAAAGGTGGTGGCCCACATCGATCTCCTGACTGATGATGTCTAAAAAATATATACGATTTCTGACATGGATATAAATGTCCCCACCAAAGTGATTCGGTATATTCCTTAACTTTAGCACAAAGTACTTGCTCGCTTCCAAAAATGGGTCGTTGTCGTTGTAGTTGAGCCCAGCAATTTTTGTGTTAACAATGAGAAATTTCAAGTTGCCAATTTAGTCCTTTCATGTTGCGTATAATAATCCGGAGTAATCTCCCATATATGTCTCATTATAGAAGTATTTTCAAATGCCTGACACACCATATATATATATATATATATATATATATATATATATATATATACATATATATATATATATATATATATATATATATATATTTGTGTGTGTGCGTGTATGTGTGTGTGTATGAAGTAACAAACACACACACATATATGCTTTAACATACATTCACACGCTGGTCAAAACACGCACATAGCAGCAGTAGTGTTTAAGGTTCTGTCGAACCCTACATGTATTAGGGTAGTTCTCGATTGGTCACAAAACCGTCCAATAGCTGCCTGTCTTCCTGCTACATCAGCGACAGATATGTCTTTTTTCACCTTCGGGGTGTGAAGAGACAACAAGGACTCACCTGTTTCTTTTCTGACACCACATGCCGGACCATGGTGAGCTTTATTTGAGGCCATATCATAGTGCATCACTTAGCTAGAACTGGAGGTATCTCAAATCTTGTCATTCCACTGGGAAGGAAGTTTTTTTTTAGTTCCTTCGGTTTGGCTTTGTGGTACTTCACAGCCGTAGTTGGCTTAATAAATATTTGATTTGTACATTTGGAATAACTTTAGTTGATTTAATTCAAGAGTAAGATTTATTTTTGCTTTTTTTATTTTTTTTTATTTTCTTCGAACTTGCTATATTACTTTATGTGTATATTGCAAAAACAAACATCTTTGTGCGAAATTCACTAAAAAATGTATTTTAGGAAATTTGTTCTTACTTGGAAGTGAATTTAACATTTTTCACTTAACATTAATACTATTCTTGATTAATTTTTTATTCATAAAACAAATTCACTAATACACTTCATTTTTTTATAATCTGTATGTCTGTTTCTAAGAAATGAAAAAAAGATGTTAAATTTTTACTCCGCTTCTAACATTTTAATTTTACTTGATTTATTAATCCGATTTTTTCCACTCTTTCTTGTTACAAATGTTATATACTCTCTACCAAGAAAGTTAAGTTTAATAATATTGTGTTAGGCTTAATTTCTAATAGACTTTTCTTTCAAAAACTTTTTTTCTATTCTGTTTTTTATACTACGATATGTATTTAAAAATGCTATTATTTGTTACATAAAATTAATTTATTTTTTTCTCTATGTAATTGATATTCATAGTAACACATATATTGATAGGATTTCATTTTTTACGAGTAGTTTTTCTCTCTAAAAGTTATTCTTTAAAACGTATCGTGAATTTTAGCATAGGTTAGTTAAAAGTATAAAATAAGCGCAAACGTGATATTTTACACTAGAAAATTAATGAAAAATTATTTAAGAACGATCATGTAAATTTAATATAATTAACTTCAATAAATTTAATCCGATATTTTTAGATATTGTAAACGTGGTGTATAAAGAATTTGGCCCAACTCCGCTGCTAAACCACGCATTTTAACAGTCAATTTTTACTACCTCTATAATCATTAAAAAAACTATATCTATGACGAAATAAGTCACCATAGCAATAGGTAATTTAATTCTAAACAATAAAATAAGTAAAATAGTTATTTTTATGTCATATTTTTGTTTCAGAATAAAAGAAGTTTTTCGTGGTAGGAAATAGAACAGAGAATATCACATCTCTTGCCCTGAATATTAAAGGCGCATATATTAGGTTGGTGCAAAAATAATGACGTGATAATGTCGTTTTTTGACGTATAATTTAACGTCAAAAAACGACATTGTTACGTCATTATTTTTGCACCAACCTAATAATAACAAGTAAAACTCGAAATTACGGCGTGAAATTTGAAAGGCACAGGCATTTATTACATCGACATGAAACAATATAATCAAATACAATTTTTTACAAGATAGTTTGCACAAAAATGTCTTTTCATGCGCCTTATTATGAACAAGGCAAGATAAAAGAACATTATAGAAATTATAGACTCTAAAAAAGATTTACAATATAATTCTTCAGATTATGAAAGAAATCTTGAGGTGATATAAAAACTATTTTTAAAAAAAGGGTAGAAAATACTCTTTAGGAAAACGGGCACCCACCTATAATAGAAAGACGTAAAAACCTACTGAGACAGTTTTGGCAACCAACGTTCCTCACTGGAGCATTTAACAAATGTCTCTCGGTTTTCTTTCTACTTTTTTTAAGCTTCGTTTTCGTGATCAGCGGTTTTTGGTTTTTCTTTGTTCTTCCTTTTCGTCGTCGTAGAAGTTGTCAGCGTAGTCATTGAGAATGCCGAAACCTTTTAACCGTTTGCTCTCCTAGCCAAGGCCTGCGACTTCCATATGTGAACGCCACACACCCTTCCGCTCGCTGTCTCCCTGCATCCAGCCATCTCCCTCTTGCTGTTCTCCGTATCCTTACATACTTTCGAAAGAGGTTCAAGCGAATCTCAACTTTAAATAAGCACTCTTATCAATGGACAATAAATACAAATGGATTTTTTTTTTTCCAAATTTCAAAAGATGACTCATCAACAATCTGCCAGGAAAGTTATTTCTGGCAGTCCTTTTTAGAGGCAATTCTAAACAAAGAAACTTTTACAGACAAATGCAACAATTTTTCAAAAACCATCTTCCAAAATTAAAATAATTGTCGGATTTTAATTAAACTTTCAGGACTTATTCACAAACGATTTAAATTATTTCAGAAATGTTTCTTTTTTTTTAGAAATTTTGATAAAATCCTTAATCCCACTTTTATGAAATTTCGAGAATTTAATTTTTTTATCTCTTAATGTTTACATTAGTTGTATGCAGAAGTCCTTGAAGACTATAAATCATGAATTCCTTTTTATAAAACCGGATTTCCCAGTTACTGAAAATCTGCTCTGAATCCTAAAATAAAACTAAGACATTATGAATAAAATATATTATGGACGCTATTGATTTTCGATGAATAATTAATTTTTGCAAGAAATGTTTTAATTTATTTTAATTTTAAGTAGAGTAATTTATAAAATTTTACATCTTTTCATTTGTATTAATTTGTACCGGTTACGGGATATTGTTATTAAGCGAAAAGTATATTGAATCATCATAAATGAAAAAGTTTATTACTATTCATAAACCCCCAACATTTTAAAAAGAATTTTGATTTTTTTGTGTGTGTGTGTGTGTGTGTGTGTGTGTGTGTGTAAACGTGCCGATTTTTGTAAATACGGACGTCCATACATGAGATTGTCAATAAATAACAGCGGTAACAATAGTACATTTAAAGTTTAAATACATAAAAGTCAATAAAACATTAGATTACGGAGAATATCCTCCTAAATTTTTAAAGTTACTGGGGAGTTAAAAAAAAAAAAAAAAAAAAAGAAGGCGCTCACTTTATATTTCTCAAATCGTTTTTATGTCCACTTTTTATGTAAAAACTTCAGTCAGGTCAGTCAAAGTGTCAACCTCTCAACTTTAAATAAACACAAACCTCCATGTTAATAAATGCATTTTTGCAAAATATTTTAAACTAAAATAAGTAATGTTTGTTTCAAAACAGATTCAACATTATAAATCTGTTAATATTCCTCAAAAAAAGTTTCAGGAAGCTATATTTTATTTTTGAAAGATTTTTAATAAAAAGAATTATATTGTGATGACAAAGGGTTAAAAATGGCGCTAAAATCAGTTATTTTTTGTGACTTATAAAAAACTCCTTCAAGTCAATTTAAATTAGATTTAAAATACAGCAACGCATTTTGTTTATTAGAAACATATAATTTAATCTATTAGCTTGAAATTAAGAGTGAAATAAAAGCTCCAAAACAGATTTTTCATTATTAAAAATTTATTTTAAACCTTAGGTATCGCGTTTAGTATGGTGGTAGACGTTATCGCAGGTCTGGACAAGGTTTTATGTGAGATCGGAGGTTGCAGCACGTTCCCCTCTCCACAATATCGATGTTATCTAAAGGGAAAGTAAACTCCAATACAGCTTGGCGCAGACGTCGATGCAGGGATTGCCAGAACGAAGTTGCACATAACATCGGACTGAACAACCTACTCGCGTAGATTAAATAAAAGGTTCAGTTTGGAATTCTCTGTAAGTTACCCAGATCGACCAACACCTGATGAAGGCTAGGGATTACAACAGACGAAACATTGCAATAACAACAAAAAGGTTGAAGACATGTGAGAAATTCTGCAATTTAGGCTACTAATGGCTGGATTGTAACGACCAGTTTCATTAGTCGAATTTTGATTTGGGTTTTTTCGCGGGCATTTTTTTGACGGCTCGTGCCCTTTTCTCTTTAGTTGCAGCAATCCGGACGCATTTTTTAATATTTTTGCAGGGCCTTTGGCGCCCTAAAAATCAAGCCTAAAAATTAGTCTATGACTCTTTCAGCAACCCAATGTGGTAAAGCTTTACAGACGTTTTGTCTTGTCTTAATTTCAACGAAGAACTTTACCAGTGATCTCGACGACAGAATTACTGAACAGATTAATAATTAAGAATTAAGTAAAAAATATCTTGCAGAGCTTCTTTTTTTTTTTTTTTTTTCGTTTTTTCTTATGAACAAAAATCAAGTCTAAAAAAAACATTACTAAACATCATTTTGGAATACTGAACTACTGAATCTTTTCAAATCGAAAAGAAACGAACGACCCACCCAACGCAGACACGTCTATTTCGAAAAGAGAGAGGTGCTAATTTTTATGACAGCCACCATTCAGAACCATCTGCTTTGAAGTTGTCGCTATAAAGCGGTGAGTTGAATATGGCTGAGGCCGGATAAATTTACGGTCAACCATAAAATTTTTATGAGGAAATGTCATAAATTTTGGTACTATTTTATCGTATAAATCGTCTTAATCACCTTCGAAGTCTCGTGCCATTCTCCTTCTCTTTCGCCCCTTTCACAATATCTCACTGGACCAACATAAAACATTAAACCGTCCATTTTAGTCATGAAAACGAAGAAAAATGAACATTTTAATAGATGTCTAGCGGTTGAAATCAAATCTGAATTCAGTGAAAGAGAAACATACGCTAATATATGATTTATATATATATTTTTTAAACTTCCTCTTTGATACAGAATATTATGTCTGTAAAGGATAAGTCGCATACTCTCCGACACACCTTTCTTCTTTTATGTGCCATGTTCTTACAGGATATAGGCAATCATGGCTCTCCATAATTTCCTATCCATTGTAGATCTACTACCATTCTTAGCTCCTAATCTGCTATCCATTTACTTATCAGTAAGGTTAATCATGGCTCTCCACAACTTCCTATACATTGTAGATCTATGCAATCTTTCTCCCTATACTACCATACCAAGTTCCTAATCTGCTATCCATTAACTCGTCAGGTAGGTTAATCATGGCTCTCCACAACTTCCTATACTTTGTAGATCTAAGCAATTTTTGTCCTCTTACTACCATTCTAAGCTCCTAATCTGCTATCCGTTTACTCGTCAGGTAGGTTAATTATGACTCTCCACAACTTCCTATACTTTGTAGATCTAAGCAATTTTTGTGCCCTTACTACCATTCCAAGCTCCTAATCTGCTATCCATTTACTCGTCAGGTAGGTTAATCATGGCTCTCCACAACTTCCTATACATTGTAGATCTAAGCAATTTTTGTCCCCTTACTACTATTCCAACGTAACCTACAAGGAATTCTGAAGTGAACCCTTTATTTAATCTACGGGGGTAAAATGTTCTTCTTCCACTGTTCATGCGTAGAGCTATACTCTTGTTCTTATTTAACGGGGGACCTGAGTGTTTCCAAACAGGTCGCTGGTCTAAGCTGACGTTAGCTGGTCATAGCTTGTTTAAGGTGGTCAAGAGCTCGTCTAAGCTAGTCATATCCGGCCATACCACCGCGACGGAACAGATGTTACGAAACAGTGGAGGTGGGCAACACAAGGAAGGAGAGAAGGCCTCCGGCATGGAACAGATACTACAACAGCAACATCCTCTTCTCCTCCTCTGCTAATCCTTTCGGAAGAAACGATGAGGAAAGACTTTTGTGTCTTTCCTAGTCCATTTTCCGAAAGATCTCTTCAAAACCTGTTGTGAATTGTTTAACCAAAATCGTATCGACTTGTCTCGGTCAATTTATCTTTTTTTCTTTTTCTTTTTCTAGTCGAATTATTCCCGTAGCATTTATATAATTGTTGTTAATACCCGGGTGAACAGTGTTTTCAAAATCAATAAAAATTAAGCGAAATATTTTGTTTTATATATATATATATATATATATATATATATATATATATATATATATATATATATATATATATTCTGTTGTTTATTCAGTCAGCTGATTTGCTGCTAATAGATGATCTATTGATCAGTAAAAGCCACTTATCATCTGGGATTTTTGTTATTCTGTTTGTAAGTACTTTTAAGAATAGGTTTTAGTATTCGATAGGTGGATAGTTACAAATGTTTTGGCTATTTCGTTTCCTATAAACAAGAATCATTATCTCGAAACCGAATATTCCGGTTAGATATCTATTACCTAAATAATTTTGCTAACCCTTTATAGAATTATTCTCCGGCATATATATCTTTAAATAAGGTATGTTACTATGCCATCATCGCTTAATTGATTTCCGAGTTTAAATATTGTGAAGCGTAAACAGTAATTGTATTGTTACATCTTAATCATTGCTCGTATTTTTCAGAGTAATGGTTTTATTTTCGAAACACACAGGTTTGCATAGTATCTCTCGGTTATGCTTCAGATCTTCATCTTACATTTGGTAAATTCGCTGCTTCTCGTTTTTTAGTGCTACCCTTTGATGTTTATCAGTTTAGGCTGCGGATCGAGTGTATTTGAGATTCTTGGCTTTGAGTTGTAGTCTTCTGTATATTTTCTGTGTCCATCTTTTTTTTTATTTCTTCTTTCGTTGAACTGTTTACAATTCTGTTTCTCTCTTAGTTTTCATGTTCATTTTGTTCCCTTCTGCATCGTGTATCTATCTATCTACTATCTATCTATCTATCTATATATATATATATATATATATATATATATATATATATATATATATATATATATTCTGTTTATACGTTATTTTAACAGATACAAATACTCTGTTTTTAATTAAACAGTAAAACATTTACTGGCCTGAATGTTCGAGAAATTTCGTAGAAAATATGCCTTCTCCAACCGTCATTTCATCTGACGCGCTATACCACTTAGCTATAGCGAAGTGTCTGGTTTGATCTGTATTTGATCCTATTCATTCACACACAAACACACATACACATATATATAGGAGGCACGGTAGAGTAGTGGATAGCGACCCAGATTGAGTAATCAGAGAGCCGAGTTCGAATTCCAGTCGTGCTAATACGTGAAAGATATTAATCCTCTTCTTCTCACTCCAGCAACGGGTAAATAGCAGTACAGACAGAAAATGACTAAAGACTGTGTGTACGCTATCCCGTACAGCTGCTGAAAAAATATAAAGGGAAGACAAGCCGCCCCCTCATGGTAAGGCTTCAAGAACATCAGAAAGCCGTAACACGAGAGGAAGTGGAAAAATCAGGCGTGGCTGACCACATATGGGGAGAAAAAGAAAGATCACCGCCCCCTGTGAGTTCAGGTTGTTCATAGACATGGAAATTTTGTAAACTTAAGGAATCAGCACATATGCTAGGCCACAAAATCTCCTGAGCCGACCAAGCATAGAAATGAATACAATATGGGAACCAGTAATAAGGAGCGCCAGAGAAAAGCGATAATAACAACAAAAATTGCAATATGAGCTCTGGTAAAAACATACAATGATAACAGCAAAAATTGCACTATGAGCACTGGTAAAAATGATGGCTGAAAACATTAGGTTTATAATACCCAGAAACTCATACACAGATGTGGATAAAGGCGTTTGTTAGATCCAGTGACAGGACCCAAAGAGTGTGAGTTCAATACCTGGTTAAGGCAGTGGAGAACTTTCAGAGGGAAATTAACAGGAGATAACTGATAACTGACATCCATTAGACATGGCACGTGGAACTAGAACAGTCTACCCCAGTGAGTGAAATAAAGGGTTCAGTTCGACATTCCAACCACCTGAAGAAGGCCTGAGCGTACAACGGCCGAAACGTTATAATAAATATGGCGACAAAGATAAGGACAATAATCCGAATAATATAGATAGTGTACATAATACCTCATCTCAGAAATATAGACAGATACTAATATATTCCCCACTGATCCCATTAAAAACAAATTAAATTAATTATATACTGTACTAAATTTAACCAACTTAATCATACGCGATAACTTTTTCCGTCGATTAGTGTTTAAAAAAACTAACATTGTATCTCAGTTTAAATTTCATTTAGAAGATTGTATCTCTGACAAAAATGTAAGTACATATGTTGGATTGATGATCACATTATCAAGACGTCTAACACTCCATTTGTCGGATACAAGTTCTATCTCACATTTAAAAACATATTCCTGTCCAAAATACCTATATATTAGGTTGGTGCAAAAACAATGACGTAATAATGTCGTTTTTTGACGTTAAAAATACGTCAAAAAACGACATTATTACGTCATTATTTTTGCACCAACCTAATACTTACACCATGAAAATAATAAAAAAAAAAACTTAAAATTCTGGAAGCAAACATCCAACACTGATCAAAATTTATTACGAGTGTAGTAGCAATGTTCTTAAAGAGAGTTGACTAACTTTTAACGCTATGTTGCATTTTACCTCTCTTGTATAATGGACGCTCGTTTACAAAACATAGTAATTACAATGGCTGACTTGAAAATAATTACAACAGAACACGTTCACGAGTGTTTACAAAAATCAACATCACAATGATCACAATGATTACAGTGACATTAACTTTGTCTTCGCAACTAAACCCGGATGATGATCTCGGAAGAGATCGAAATTGTTAAGCGAACAAAAATTAAGACGCCTTTCTTGATGAATTTCAACTGAACATTATTAGAGAACAAGAAAGGATTATTATAAAAATAGGCATGTCTATATATATATATATATATATATATATATATATATATATATAACCGAATGGGTAAATATAGGTAGGTATACGATCTTAATCTGAGCTTAAATTCAAATTCAAAGTTTTTAACTCCAATAATATTCCACCTCAACAATAATACATCTCGCTTGAACCAGAAAATTAAAAAAAAAAAAAAATGGTGTCAACCCAAAATATATATAATAATTCCAGCACTTGTTGAAAATTGCTTCGACTTGAAACCCAGAGTTGTTCAATTAATGTAAGATATTATGTATATTTCTTAATATATATATATATATATATATATATATATATATATATATATATATATATATATATATATATATATATATATATATATTCGACCAAAACGATTAATTTTTCATAATATTTTCCAATTTTCAAATAATAATTTTTTAATTAACTGTCCAAAGTCCATGTTTTTGCTTCCGGTTTTGTGTTTTTCTTCCGTTTTATTTTTTCAATTATCTTCGACTGTCTCAGTCATTATCTTGGACGTTGTCAGTAAGGTAGACAAGATTTCGTTGTCTACATCCCGAATTCAAATTAATCCAAATATACCGGGTATTTTTTAAGTGATGCCATATATAAAACGATTTCACAAACCGAGATTGTAAAGGAAAAGACTGTATGAAATATTTAGGCAAAATAGTATTATTTTGTACGCATATAAAATATTTTAGAAACATTTTAAAATATCATTTCCTGTGGTGAAAGATATTTTTGTTGATGAAAGTCGTTTCTTTTGCATGAAAATAACCACTGAATCATTTCTTGCTGTGGGTACTCTATAGTATTTTAGTATTATTTATTAATATTTGTACTTTGATAGTGGTATTTTGGTGGTTTGTGATGTGATGATCAAGATATGCACGAATTGTACTGGCCACCAAAATGAGAACATGCAGTTCTTGATAATGGCTGATATGTCTGAAAGTATTAGATCATTGCAAACGTTCCTGCCCGATTAGAAAAGTTCCATATGGAACATTAATGAATGGAATCTTCCATGTAAATAAGTATGTAAATAAGCGGAGTCTTAGCCGCGTGCTAAGCTCTTAGTGCTTGTCGAACTCTGTCTTCGGGCGGAGAGGAACCCAGTTATGCCAAAGGTCAGAGTCTCGTCTGGGTCTACTGGGAATTTTTGCCAGGGACTACGGGCTCGAAAAATTCCACGTTAAACCGGCCTTGTGCCACATCCCGCTCTGTGGGGAACTCAGGTAAATACTGAGTTAGCATTAGGTCTTAGCCGCGCTCTAAGCTCTCAGTGTTTGTCGAACTCTCTGCCTTCGGGGTGAGAAAAACCCAGTCAGTCTATGCCGAAAGGAGAGCCTCGTCTGGAGAAGTAGAAAAACCCGACTACCTTATTACAGGGCCTACAGGGAATTTATGTCCGAGCCTACAGGTTTGGAAATTATCCCACGTTAAAAACCAGCCTTGTGCCACATCCCGTCTTGTGAGGACGACTTGGGTAAATACCGAGTTTGTTAAGTGTACCTTTGTGTAGCAAACCTGTTATTTCATTACTTACCTACAAGTTTGTCTTCCTTATTTATTTCACTCTGTTATCTCGAAAACACGAGATACAACAAAAATTAAAAAGCAAATTTTACATACAAATAAAAAACAAACATTTGTGTTGCCAGTTTTTTTAACAGCAGTCTTCTTTCATTCTAGAAGCTTGTTGATGCCATTTTCGTAAAAAAAAATCGTGTCTTTTGTTGGAAGATGTTTGTCAAGTAGAGAACGACTGAATATATAGTCAAATTTTTTGTCATTTAAATTATTCTGTGAAGAACGGAACAAATGAAAATCTTAAAGAGCCATGTCAGGAGACTATGTTGGTTGCTGGAGCGTTTCTCATTTTAAGCTTCTGCAAGGTCTGTTTTACAACCTGTAGTCTTGCTTTGTTGTGAAAATGACACCATTTCGATTCTTTAAAAATCGGCCGTTTTTCTTTGACCCAAATCTATTCAAATGGCAAAAGGCAACTGCGATAAAGATTATCAAACTCTTATCAATCTCTTCCGTCGATTTCGTTTATTCTCTATGATGTCATGCAAGGTGTCTTCATCGGCGCCGGAAGGGCGCCTGGGTTGTGGTTGATCGTTTAGGTTAAAATCATCCTGACAAAATTTGGTAAAACACTTTTTTGACCGTCTAAAGAGCTGGAGCACTATCCAAATAAAACTTCTGGGTTTTTTTTAAGCACTTCACCACCAAGCAAAGCAGAAGTTCCACTAACACGCAAGGCTTTACAGAGAGTGGGAACACGAGTAAAGAGGCGTCATAGAAAAAAGGATGAAGAGAAGGACGGGGAATTAGATTAAGATATCGATTAACATTGGATTTGAATATTTGGAGATTATAGCTATCAGGAAAGAAAGTAAGAGTAAGGGTGTTCCACTGACGGGAAGTGCGAGACATGAAGCTATTGGAGTAGAAGAGACGGCTACATTTAACCGTTTCGATAGTGAATGGGTGGGACTGAAATGCTAACCTAGTAGCACGTTTAATTTCATGCAGTTTGGAAACCAGCGAAAGTATCTCGTCGGAGCAGTTACCGTGAAAGTATTTGTAGAAAACACAGAGGGGAGCGACGTTTGTGAGAGAGCAAATGTTTCTTTGTCGCAGTTCCGACGTTTACGCCTATTTGTAATTCACAGAGCATAATATGGCGGAAGTGCAATTTTTCATCCTCCATATTTAGGGCATTCATTTGTGGACTGAGCGTCAACCTTCAACCAAAGCCTGACTCACAATTGAACGATGCAAGTTTTCAGTCGAGAACGCACCAGAAATTGGCACTAATACAAACGCCAGTATCAAGTTGCCGTCATTTTATATTAAAAATGAAAATCGGTAGGAAATTTTGAATTGACCTGCCGCCCAGTTCGTTTGAGCGCACGTGGCCTAGTAGTAAATCCTCTGTGAACTTGAACCAAAGCAGAACAAATCATGGATTTTAGACACTTTATTCAAATTGTTGATCCCAATGTACAACTTCTTAATCAAAAACTGAGCAAATACAACAAAAAAAATTAAACAGACAGTCCTTCCATATCGGTCATATTTAAAATAACATATTACTTAAATATACCAAACCAGGTGATATTTATATGGAAACATATATTTAACTGTTGCGACCAAGTAAATGGTTAAGTAATAGCAAAAACCAGACTTGCAGATATATCGTATATTAAACAGTAAATACAGCAGAAACGTATTACACGACTAGCGAGTGGGTGTCGGTTGACCAGCGTTCAATCTACTCTACTGTTATATTTACCAGCCTCCCCACGAGGTAGGATGTGGCACAAGGCCGAGTTTAATGTGAGACAATCCGAACTCGTAGGCTCGGCTAAAAATTCCCCGTAGACCCCGTCTAAAACGGGGTCGGGTAGCTGTTTCCCGAAACGAGAATCTGCTCTTCGACATTGCCTCGTCTGGGGATCCCTCTGCCTCGAGGCAGATAGTTTGACCAGCACAGCCAAACAGATCTATTTGACTGTTAATATTTAACAATTAATATCCCCCTCTACGGGGGATGTATGTGGCACAAGGCCGAGTTTACCGTGGGTTCTCCGAGGCCGTAGGCTCGGCGAAAATATTCCCCGGACGAAACTCTGACCTTCAGCACAGCCTAGTCCGGGTTCCTTTCTGTCCAAAGGCAGAGAGTTTGACAGCAGCTGCGAACAGTCACAGCCCGGTAGAACAATCTATTCGAGTGTTATACTTAACAACCCCCCCCCACGAGGGACGTATAAGGCCGAGTTTACCGCAGGTTCTCCGATCCCGTAGTCTCGACCAAAAATATTCCCTTAAAACCAACATAAACGGGTTCAGGACCTGTCTACCTCCCCGGATGAAACTTTGCCCTTTGAAAAGCCTCGTCCGGGTTCCTCTCTGCTCGAAGCAGAGAGTTCGACAGATGAACAATCTGTTTGAATGTTCCCCCAAGGCCTTCTCTCCTACTAATTTTATAGTAGGTGAAAGCTCTCCTACTAATTTTATAGTAGGTGAAAGACTCCAACAGAGACTTAGAGGGAGGACACCACAACATTAACGATGCACAGTTACTCATTGTATGTAACCTATGTACTTCGTTACATTTAAAATATACAAGTAATGCAAAATACATACATATGATAAAGTTCAACGCAAAAACAGTGGATTGATAACAATAGTCGACTTCGACATCTGAGCTCCGTGGAAGCTCCGTTTGATCGTCGTTACTAAGCATCCATAAAACGTAATGAAAAAGTATTTGCATATTTATACGTTCGGCAGCTGGAACGTGTCCATAGAAATGTTGTCGAAAAGCGCCCTGCGTTCGTCAATAGGAAAAAAAATGTTGCTTTCTTCTATGGGCAACTCAGGGTCACATACGGCAAGAATAGCGGTGGGAAAAAATAGCTCCGTTGGTCTGGTCATGTTCACCTGACTTTGCAGCGACTGATTATTACCTTTTTTTGATCTCTGCGAAGAGCTCTGAAGCGAAAACCAGATTCAAAGCGAATATCGAAAAACCTTTTCACGTCAAAATCCGCCGAATCTAACTGAAAAGGTATCAAAGGGCTGCCTGATAAGTGGTAGCAAGTTACTGTAAATAATGGTGAATCTCTAAGTGAATAAGAAGTAATTTTATTTTATTTATTGGAAGAATAAACTTGATAAACAAAACTCCCTATACCTATGATCTTGGTGGCCACTGCACGATGGAGAGACGAAAGCAAATATATTTACTAAGAAATTAAATATTCATCTTTTGATGAAATAACGTCATGGGCTATACCCTGGAGCAGTGGCATATTTAAGTGAAGAGTTGGTCTTTTTCAATGTTGTTTAGAATTTTCTCTGTATTTGAAATAGATTTTTGAGACATTTTTAGCTTTGCATTCTGGTTTGTTCGCGTCTATCATTTTTCACCGTTTCTTTTTTTTTCTTTCTTTTTTTGCTTGGATTCCACTTTTGGTTGATGAAATTGTCTCCAAGATCATTTGACCTTTTCTCAATGGTGAAAATTGCTGCGCATGCGTGCAGACAAATAGGCATCTGTCGACCTCGACCGCCTGGAGTTCGATCTTGCGTGTGGAAGATATTTTAAAACATGGCAAGAATTGTTCTCAGGAGATGAAAGAGAAACGGCGTCATTGACTGGAGACAGACAGAAAGACAGACAAAGAAACAGACTGAAAGAGATAGATAGATAGATAGATAGATAGATAGATAGATAGATAGATAGATAGATAGATAGATGGATAGATGGATAGAATGTTAGGCGGGATGACACATTCATTCGTTCTTATATATAAACAACTCGTCAGTATTGGAATTTTAGAATAATCAATCAGAAAAATAAGATTAATCAAGCAACGGATAAAACGATGACGCTGAATGATTAAAGAAATGACCAATCCCTGCCTCTGTGACATTCGCTATATAAGCGCCAAATTTAAGAACTCGCCCTGTTTTCTTCCACGACGTCACTCAGGCAGCACTATGAAATGCTACTATTTTCCTCACAAGACTAACCAGTGGCATCAGTTTACAGAAGAAGAGAACTGGCAACGTCAAGAAAAATTACTACCAAATTACCGATTAAAAAGGGGGCTTCTCCTTCAACAAGGATTATTGACAAGGTACCAGGATGTCTTTTCTCCTAAGCTAAGTCCGCAGAAGTACATTGTCTACAAACATATTTCTCTTAATCTTACTTTCTCTGTTTGGATATTAAATGTATATTACAAGTTATGTTTCTTCAAAAGCTGTCGCCCAGTTCGTTTAAGCGCGTGTGGCGTAGCAGTAAACTCTCTGTAAACTCGGCGTTGTATCCTGACCACACCAGATTTTAAGGAATAATGTTTCAAGAAAATTATAAATAGAGATAAAATAATCCTCATAGTATAAGTAATAATATAATACTATGATAGATCTTTTCGAGTAACTATTCAAAACAGAATCCATGGTTTTCAGCAAAAGAGGCACACCAATGTGTGAGCTACATATAAGGGATATCAAAATAAGGAAAATACAGAAATCTAACTACAATGTAACCCGGATATAAGAGAAACCCGGATATGAGAGAGATTTTCTCTGGTCCCAAATGAGAGCCTGTGTTAATGTATATAAATTAGAACAAACCCGGATATAAGAGAAACCCGGATATAAGAGACTTCTTCTCCGGTCCCGACGACTCTGTTATATCCAGGTTACACTGTATAATGCAATAACAGACGTCTGCGATACAGAAATCAGAAGGCTCATCGGAATAGCGAAAAAAAAAAAAGAGGGGGGTGTTCCAATAACTTGGAACGATTTTAAATGTGAATTAAGTTAAAGTGTCTAATGATTTATTTCTTTTTCTTTCAGAATTAAAAACTTAAGTCTTTGGCAATTTCAACCATGGACAGATTAACAATCAAACAACATGTGAAAGTTATCGAAGCCTATGACGAAAATGGACGTTCAAACAAATAAATAAAAATAAATCATTTTCACATCTGCCACCGACTCAGTTTGTTTGAATTTACGAACAATTTTTCCAGTTGCACTCTTGAAACTTTAACAGAGAGTCAAGATGTTTGTGCTGTTTTTTTTTTTTTGTTGTTGTTTTTTTTTTAGAAATGTCGATGAGATTTTCCTGGGTTTTTCTTCAGAATATTTGCTTTCGGATTTGTAAGTTTGCGACGTGTGTTAGCCGCAAAGGAGCTGAACTTGTGTGTTAGTCTGTTTTTTTTTTTTGTTTTTTTTTTTTGTTTTTTTAAGTGTATGCGTGTTTGTTTGTTTTTTTAACGTGTGCTTGTGTTTTAGTTTCTGTGGGTGTCGCTGGGTGTAATCCTGTATGAAAATATGACAACGTGTGTAAAATAAGCAAAACATATAACATACCTGATGGGGAAAGAAGAAAGGGTAAAAGAGAGAGTCAAAAGGAAGAAAGAAATACAGACAGAAAGACAGACTTAAGCGAAAGACAGACAGAAAGGATGTAAGAATAAAGTTAAAGGAAAGAATGAAGTTAAAGGAAGGAAAGAAAGAAATGAAGTAAATAAAAAAAAGCA
This sequence comes from Acanthosepion lycidas, assembly GCA_963932145.1. NCBI lineage: Eukaryota > Metazoa > Mollusca > Cephalopoda > Sepiida > Sepiidae > Acanthosepion > Acanthosepion lycidas. The sequence goes on along the minus strand of OZ010593.1, from coordinate 31,405,980 downwards.
AGAATGAAAACAGAATAACTGAAATTGAAGAAGGAAAGAAGTTAAAAACTTAAGTCAAAGAAAGAAAAACAAAGAAAGAATTTTTTTAAATGAAGTCAAAGAAAGAAAAACAAAGAAAGATTTAAAAAAAAAATTAAGTTAAAGAAAGAAAAACAAAAAAGAATTTTGAAAAGTAAGTTAAAGAAAGAAAGAAAAATAAAGAATTTTAAAAAATTAAGTTGAAAGAAAAGCAAAGAAAGAATTAAAAAAATAAATTAAAGAAAGAAAGAAAACAAAGAAAGAATTTTTAAAAATAAATTAAAGAAAGACAGCACGAAAGAAGTGAATTAATTTAATAAAAGAAAAAAAGAAGTTTTAATGAGAGAAAGAAAGAAGTTTAAGGATAGAAAAAAGAAAGAATGAATTTAATGAAAGAAAGAAATTAAAATGATAAAGGAAAGACAAAAGCAAAATCTCTATTGCTGGACCTCAGGAACTAAACATCTTACTTATTATAAAACGCAGATTGTGTGTGTATCTGTTACGTTTATATATTGGATCGGATTTCCTACACTTTTCAACCAATTTCAACAAAACTTCACAGGACTACGTAAAATTACCTTGCGGTGGTTTTAACAGCACCAAAATTTGGAAAAACACAATTATTTTTGCACAAAATCAATTTGAAAACACGATTAAGAGGCATTAATGAAAGGGGGACAACTCACTTCGAGTTATACTTATTATAAAACCCAGGTTGGTTGTTTGTGTGTGTGTTTGTGTTCGTTTATATATGGGTTCGGATTTCCTACATTTTTCAACCGATTTCGACAAAATTTTACTTTTTTTTTTTTTGGTAGGTAGTGTTTCTTATTGTCTTGCACACTTTTTTCTTTATTTTTACATTCAGAATGCTTTAAAAATTCCATTTCCAAGACAATTGTTTATAATAAAATTCTATTCAATCGGTAGACTCATAACGATTGAAAACAACGTTTTTGTTTGAGTTTGGGTTTGACCAATTCGTAAAAAAAAAAAAAAAAAAAAAAAAAACTAATTAAGACATGCTTGTCCGTCAACCTTAAACAATAATCTTTGTCAATTTTATTTTTCAGTCTTTATGATGGTCGATACTTGATCAATCTCTTACTGTTACATCCCCGGGCAACGCCGGGCTCTAATGCTAGATAACAATATGGCGAAAGCATTTCTCACCTTCCGTTACGAATCAGTCGGAATTTGTTTTGTAAGCAACAACCAATTTTCGTGACTTGCGGATTCAGAGTAAAACAGTTTTGAATGTTATACTTCTCGAATTAGGCCGAATAAACAGCAAGAAAGCAAGAATCAAATGGATAGGCAGGGTTAGTAAAGAATGTGTATTTTAGATTTGGTGGATATTTTTCCAAAGAGGGAGAAACAGTCGATGAATATTTCTTGTCCGTCAGGCGACAGTGTTTAATGTTGGGATTATACTTTCACCATTGAGAAGAATATCAGGTTTTGTCATTTTTGGTCATCCATACATATGCTGTTCAACGACACGCACGTACTTTCTAGTAGATTTTCATCAGATATGCTGACGAAAATATGACTCGCTACTCACTTGATGTTTGAAATAAGTTGATAGATAACAGATAAACGCTGGCTGATTTAAGCGTTACAAAGCAGCAAACGCCGGTATTTATAGAGATTTTTAGGATTTTCTCTTTATATTGGATGTTTTAACCCACAATTTAGTATAGAAAACGAAAACGTGTCGGTGGGCAGCTGAGGACGAGGGCTAAGCACAATCAAGGATGATTTAGCAGTACTATCTGGTTCACAAGTAGTTGGTCTTCGACAATGGAATCGCGATTGGCTCAGCGATGGTCCGTGATGCTGTATTTGCTCGGGAGGAAGCCGGTTCAACCCGACCAGGGTGAAAAACCGATACGAGTCAAGTCAAGATAGAAGATAAGGAAATTGAATTTTATGGAACACCGCAAGTTTCTAAAAAAAAAAAATATTAAAATGAGAATTCGACATGTTCTTAAACATACTAAACAGATCTAGATTCGATGTCATGCATGATGTCTAACCTGTTCAGAAATCTCCAAACAATCAGATATACAACCGTTTTCTCAGATCAATGGTTAAAAAGGGCTTTAGCTCATGAATCATTCTGTTTGTGATATATTGTGTGCGGTGTTAGAGGGAGCTTTATAGGCACGTGGCCGAGTGGTTAGAATGTTCGCATTCTGGCCATGAGATCCCGGGTTCGAATCTCATCATGGTCGACTTGTCTGTCTTCCTGATGCTAACGGACTGGAGGGGTCGATCCCAGCGTGCGACAACTTTGGAAAGTACCTGAAGACTATATCCAAGCCTTGTGAGTGAACTTGGGTAGACGGAACCTTTAGGCCCGCTGTTAGCACGAAGTCACAAGTCATCGTGGCCGAGGACTTGAGCGTGCTGGCTTTGTTCAAATTGTTGATCACGCTAAAAAAATTCGCTCTTTCCCAGAAACTGTAACTAAGCTCTGCTCAGCATAGTTGATGTATAAACAACAGGTGGGCTCTGTGAGTGTTGAATAAACACAAATGCGCCTGAGCAAGCGTCTGCAACAGGGATTGTCTAGCCGCCCTAGTAGACGCGTATCCTTGAATACGAGTGGCCAGCTATACATACAGAGTGTGTTTTTAAACTTTGGAATTTTATTTTTATATATATATATATATATATATATATATATATATATATATATACTTAATAATTTTATCCCAAGCAAGGCAACAAAGCCACTAAGACAAAAGGGGTTACTGAGTGTGAAAGAACAAAAAAAGGAAGATTATTAAGCAAGAACAATAAAAACAATAGGAATCAAGACGACAGTAGATAACGATTGACATTGCATTTAAATTTTTGAAAATCAAAGTTGGCTGGAAAGCAAGAAGCTGGAAGAGAGTTCTACAAGCACAAGAGAAGAAACTGGTAGTATAGAACTTACGGTTACATCTCGCCATTTCAACTGTAAAATCTACTACTACGTTTAAATTCATAAAGTCTAGGTACCATAGAAGAAAGTCACTTTTTGTCCCATTTAACAACAGATTGCAGATCATTTTTTAGATAAGCCGCCAATATGACATCGTAGCGGACCGTCGGAGTTTACGTGTTGTTGAATTAGGTACACGTGCATTTATTCCTGATAGAAGAACCACTACAAAAACATGGCGGATTCAGAGATTGAATCCACCATAAAGAAGTGTAACGAAAACCAACAAGACCGATATATATATATATATATATATATATATATATATATGTATATATATATATATATATATATATATATATATACATACAAACAAGTATATGTATTAAACAACAAAATTTTACAATGAACATAGACATTAACATTTGTGTGAACGTAAAGAGTTTTTATATTTGTGAAAGTTCGTACGTACGTGTATGTGTGTATAATGTTCATGGCGTCTCCCACAAATTGGAAGACGCTATCTTCTGCGAGAACTTACATTGTAGATGTGTTCGCTAAAAATGTAGCAATGAAAAAGAGAACGAGGCGAGAAATCGCCCAGTATTTATAGTGTAGGGTGAGCGACCCCTAGTAAACAATTAGGAAATTAAGGAGGAGTTAACTCCGACAACCTCATCAATCTAATCAGACTTACTATTAAGACAGGACTACATAGTTGTGTCATCAGCATTATTCAGTTTTCGTTTTGCGTGGAATCAAACTAATACTCGAGTAGAAGTTAGCTCCCCCTTAATTCCCTAATTGTCACTAGGGGTCACTCTCCCTACACTATAAATACTAGGCAACTTCTTGCCACGTTCTCTTTTCTACTTTGCATTTCAGTGGACACATTTTAAAATGTGATCTCTCGTAGAGATCAGCATTTTCGCCCACTTGTGAGAAAACGCCATGAAACACACATACACGTACGTACGAACATTCACCAAAATACAAACTCTTTACGTTCACACACAAACACAAATATTGATGTCTTTGTCACTTGTAAATTAGTTGTTTAATACATATATTTGTTTATATATATACATCGGTCTTTTTTTCTTTACATTTTCCGTTGGACTTGAGTCCGCCATTATTCTTGTAGTTGAACCTTCTGGCAGGAATAAACAGCGTGTGTTTCTAAATCAACAACCCACACTGTCCTCCACACTCGCTTGCTAAGCAGGGTTGACCCTTTAATGCCTAACGTAAAATTATGTATTAATCCATAAATAAAGATAACAAATAAAAAAAAAAACAGTATTATTTTTTTAAATGTCGTTTCTATTCACGAGATTTTTCAGTTTTAATCCTTTCACCCAAGACAAGGCGATGATGTCACTAAGACGGAGGCAATCACGGTCCTTCCTTGATTCTCGTTTATTATCTGTTAGTTGCCGTGCATTCTTGGCAAAAGAGTGGTTTCCCGTTACCTTTATCCATTTTTGGAAAACAGACTTTTCCTTCTCTTAGATTGGTTGACACCAAGGCTAGATAGTCGGGAGGAAAAGAAACGCACTCATGCCTTTCCAAAGTGCATTTATGCGAAATTAACCATCAGAACGTTTCGACGATTCCATTTTCCACCCTGTTACCCGATCCGCAAATCCTGTTTGTATTAAGTATATATATATATATATATATATAACAGAGAATGTTTGTGTGTGTGTGTGTGTGTGTGTGTCTGATACCTTTTCACTCGAGATCCATCCAACTGATTTTGAGCAAACATGACATATACATTGTACCATGTAAGAGATAGGTTCTTACATAATTTTTTAAAAATCAATAATCGATATAGCCGAACAAAAATCGATAAATTCAACCTTTTTTCTCTGATTTCGTTCAAACTCGGTATGTAGATTATTTACATCATGACGAGCTCAACGATACCTCATTTTTATATCTATGCCATTCCGTTTAGCGAAAAACCGAGAAAAACGAAAAATCGATTTCAACACAAATTTTAAGCTAAAAACTCCCTCAATTTTCAAGCAATCTAATACAAACTTCACTCAATTGTAGCCAACAATAAGTTGAATGTTTAACAGTCATTTAACTTGATAATTGAGTCCACCCATATAGTGAAAACCCGCGTAAATTGCGAAAAATGGCGATTTTTACTGGTTTCTTTCTTATTTTTTGTTGATCTTTCAACCAATTTTCATCAAACTTAACAACGGCTTTATAAATGTATCCTCTTTTACATCCCTGGTATCACACTGAGAAATTGAATTTCAAAACTTCAAAATAATTGTGGTCTGAAGTGAGTTTTCATGTTACCTGTTTTACCGCATCATGTCCTCGGCTAACTTTGATTGAATAAATACAGACTACTTCTGTTATATCAGTAACTTCATAAATTCAAAATGTTTTTTAATGAAAGTACTTTTAAAGTAATTGAAGAAGATCGACTCTGTTACATCTAAACATGATGCTGTTTTTGCTCCATTTTAATTGAACGCTTTTTCTGATCGAGCAGCTGGGTATGGCTGCTAGTAGATTTATAAAAATTCCGATATTAATTATAAGTTAATCAAAATCCGGGCGGGTAGTAATGACAGGTTTCTTCTTTTAATCCAGTTTTGGAAGCGGTGGACATTAATCGGTTATGTAATTTGATAGTTTCGCCGTTATTCCTCAAAATAACGCCAAAATATTTTAACTGCTATTTTATCTCTAAATAATCTTTGTTGCCTGCTTCCTGATGTTTTATTACGTTCGTATAATTTCATTACCTTTTACCCGTCTGTCTGCTACAGCACAGTCGGGATCATTTAATCATCGCAAACGCTTTGAATTGTTTTTCTATAAGGATTGCTAACAAATGTTGAGGAATCTATCTATCCCACTATTGAATCCATGACTGAGAAAAGAAGCGATGGATTCATACATTTCCAAAAGAAATCTATTCCAATCCGCTATCCATTACACCATCCGCACATCCAATCATTTATAATATAGGGAAACTATCAATAGGAAAACTTTTGAATTATTATTTTCGCGTTTTATAAATTCATATTGAACAATGATAGAACCAAAGCTGCAAGGAATATAAATTCTTCATTTTTTTTCAAAATAATCTAACCTCAAACAAGGTGTTAACGACACTAAAACACAAAGGCTTACTGAAAGTGATAGAATCTGAGTAAAATCATTATTAAAGTGAGAGGACAATAAAAGAACGGGTTTCCAATGAGACTGAAGGTAACTATTGAGTATGTATTTAAATGTTTGATGATCAAAATTGACTGGAAAGCAAGAAGAGATTTCCAGAAACTGTTTGCAGAGAACTTCCGGTTACATCTAGCAATTATATTTCTAAATTGATGAGACCTTAATGGCAGTCTAGTACTGCGCTTAAATTCGTAAAATCGAGTTACCTAAAAGAAAAGTTCATCAGAACAATTACCATGGCAATATTTATTTTTAAAAAAAAGTGGGGCACAGGGAAGGTAGGTTACGGAGGAGGAAAACTGACTGAAGCACTGATAATATTGCAAATTCGTAGCAGAATGACCACTACGTTGCAGATACGCACCCATTTGGGAACAATGTTCTCAAATTGGTGCAAAATATTTGTGCAGCAATTTGGGAACAATGTCAAGACGTTGTTTTCAAATTGGTGAAAAAAAATTCATTAAAAAAAAAATTCATTAAAAAAAAATTAGTGGAAGATTTCAGTTTAGAAAACCACACGAGAGATTGACCAACACAGTGATGAAATCTGTGGCAAAGATAATATAAAAATGGCGGCCAATTGAAATCATTGACTGATGATAGGCAGGGAAAAAAAGCTTGTTAAATATGGTTATTTACTCAGGTCTCCCCACTGAGACGGGATGTGACACAAGTCAGTTTGAACATGGGGAACCCGAGCGCGTACATCCGAGCCAAAGACAAAAACTGCTCAAACCCCGGCAGCCGTCGGTTGAGCCGGTATCGGTATGATGACCGATTACCCTTCTTCAGTGAGAAATGGTAGGGTGCTGTATCTCTGTTATCTCGGCTCTTCTCTTCATCTGTGAGTAGACTGTCCTGTATTCACTGCCGTGCGACATTCGCTTATCATATTATTGTCAGTTTCATATCTATTTTCGTATCGTCGATTATTTTGTTGTCTTGTCTACATTGGTCTTAATATAATTGAATTATTTTGGCTGCTTTCAAGAGACATTCAGTTTCACTCTTCGGAAATATGTCTTTGTCATTTCATTTGAATTTTTTTATTTTATTTGTCTATCTGCAGTTATACTTCCGATGTTACTGACAGAAAAGAAGAGAGGCCTTCCAATTCTGGAGTTTTTCTCATCCAACATACTTTCTCTCATCATTTTGATTATAACCTCTATTTGTCATGGCCAACCTTTCTTCTGTCTGATTTAAATCTTTAAATTTACTTTACTTCCCTTTTCTACTGCATTCTTCTTCTTTTCTTTTCTTTTTTTATTATTAACTCCCTAAGTAGGTTAACTAACGAGAAGGGAGCCCCAGAGTCGTAGATTCACCACATGTAATGTTTCTAGGGCAAGATAGCCTGACAGAACCCAAGCCGGTTTTGAATTCAGAGTTTTTACATCTCATAGACTGGTTGCAACCCAAGGCTATGAACCCAGTCTATTTATCTATAGCTGTGTGGAGAAGAGGAGTCATACCTTTCCCAAAATTCATTTTCTTTATTAGCTGGAATTTGAAGTCGGCTCTCCGATTCCTCAATCCGAACCGCTATCCATTACTCCACCTTGCCTCCTTCTTCAAGACCTCTCACTTGCAGTATCCTTATTGTTAATTCCACTCAAAGTTGTTTTCTGTTGCCATAGCAGGATATGACAACACAACTATGTAATTTAATCATTACTGTTCAGGGACCAGAGTCACCTTCAGTGGCAGGATAAACCTTTTGTACAGCCAATGATTTCATATACAGAAAAATCAACACGTGCTAACATATATTTTTTCCTGTTCCTTTTACAATCTCTTACTATCAACCTTGTCATTATTATTATTAGTTGTAACCACTCGCAAACCAAGTGACAGCAAATTTCATTAATACTCTAGAACTCTCCTCAGTATTCTAACATTAAATATTCACGCCAGTAGAGTCTGATGGCTTAAACTGAATATTCGGCGTCATAAAGTCCCTTCAATACACAATTCCGTTATATGGATGGTTCCAACTTTTATCTTAATTTCTATGGCCTTCCTTGAATGTTTCCAAACAAACCTTGCATATTTTTGCCATAGTCCTGCTTGTGGCTATTGGCTAGCCATATTCTACATTTCTCCTTGAGGAGAAAGAAAGTTTTTTTTTTATGTCAGAACCTAAGAAATTAGTTAAAACGACAATTTAGATATTTTAGTATAAGTGAATGGGGAAAACCCCAGAAATGTTTAAAATAACAATTTCTGTTTACAAGTACTTAAAAATCTCTGATTAACTTTAAATATCTCAGCCGTTGGCAAAGACAAAACTCTAAGCTGAGTAATCAAAGTTATTTCCCCTTATAGCGAAAACCAGGCGCTTTTTACAAAGTCGTGGAGAATGAAAATATAAGAAACAAAGAAAGACAGAGAGAGAGAGTGTGATGGAGAAAATAATATAATTTTGAATGGTTGAAGAAAAGGGCGAAGAAAGAGGGGGAAAGCGATGTAAAAGAGAAAAAAGCGGGAAAAAAGAAGAAAATGAGAAAGAAAACGAGAAAAAGAAAGATGTGAATTCGCATGTGCGGCAATCGTTGAAATTTTTGTTAATTAGTTTTGATGTGGAACCAAGCAAATCAAATAAAAAGAAATTAAAAAAAAAACTGAACAAAGAAAGAAAGAAAGAAAGAAAGAAAGAAAGAAAGAAAGAAAGAAAAGAAAAGAAGAGAAGAGAAAAGAAAAGAAAAGAAAATATAATAGAGACTAAACTAAATTATTGGCCGGTGCATTTAATTAGATATTAAAAGTGATTCGACTTTCTTCATCTCTGGATTCCACAGCTTTATCATTGCTTGTCCTTTCCTGGTTACGTGATATAACTTGCCGGAAACGAAGGTCGCCATTATGTCGAGAGGTTGGGTTTGAATTTGAACGCCATCTAACGGTAGGAGGAAGTTATCATCAGAAAAAAAAAGGAATTTGGATAAACTATTCTTTGCCTTTACTTCTATCTTATGAATTATTTTTCTTTTTGTTTCATACACGTGATTTTTCGCCCTATTTTGTGTGATTTTTCTTTCTTTCTTTCTCCTATATCCATCAAAATTCTTCCTTTCTTTTTTCATTCCACCTTCTTCTTTTTTTCAATTTCTCCCTACTTTCTTTCTTTCTTTCTTTCTTTCTTTCTTTCTTTCTTTCTTTCTTTGCCTCCTTTTTCCCCCATCTGTCTATCTGTCTGTCTGCCTTTGTTTTTTCCCCACCCCTCCTCCTTCTTTCTTCCTTTTTCCCCTTCTGTCGGTCTGTCTGTCTTTCTTTCTTTTTCTATTTCTACCAACCTAATTTCTTTCTTTCTTTCTTTCTTTCTTTCCTTCTTTCTTTCTTTCTTTTATATCCATCAACATTCTTTCTTTTTTTATTCCAACTTCTTTCTTTCTTTTTCAATTTCCACTTCTTTCTTTCTTTCTTTCTTTCTTTCTTTCTTTCTTGTTTTTTTATCTCTGTTTTCTATCTGTCCATCTTCAGTTTTTCTTTAAATTCTTTCCTTTATAGCGGCTTTCGTAATTAATCATAGACGCAATTAAGACAGTAAATAAACTTAAATAAAATTTAAAACTACAATTTTTTTTTCTAAACAAACTGATGTGTAAGTTGATTTGTTTGCGGGTGTATCTCTTTTCGGAGTCAACAGTCTGAAAATTGCAGTACTTGCTTGCTTCTGACGCGTCTCCAAGATGCGAGCGACATGAACTTGAGACACGCCAGAATCAAACAAGTTTAGAACCTGAACTATCTGGGAAATGTTATAACAGACGACGCAAATGTGACACATAAATCTGGAGTTGCATTAGAATAGCGAAAGACGCCTTTCAAAAGCTAAGTAAAGTATGAAAAAACATGAAAATTTCATTAGAAACAACGAAAGTGCTGAACTTCTATGCAATATCAATACTTCTATATAGCTGTGAATGCTGGACAATTTCCTTACAGATGAAGAGGATATTTAAGGCAAAAGATGTGGTTATACAGGAGGATACTGAGAATACCACGAAGAGAACATATTGAGAACGAGGAAGTTTTAAGGGAAATTAAAACAGAAAGGACATAATTAGCATAAATAAGAGACAATTGAAATTTCTCGGGCACACAAGAAAAGACAGCTTAGGGAATTTAATACTCACGTGACATCGAGATATGCAAGAGAGCATAGAAACATCCAGTACCCTAACTAATAAGCTTGTGCAAAGGGGGATGACAGAAAAAGAGATTTAGAGAGATAAAGGATACAAATTGCTTTAATCTAAAGGATTGCTAGGACCGCGGATAATTCTAGGTTGGTATTCTTAAGAACGACCACTGGGATTTTGTCTGGGCCAGTGGGGTTTTTTTTTCTGGTTGAGGGTTTTGATGAATCTAGAGACCTCTCTGACTGAAATGAGTATATTACTGAGATTGTGCTCAGTAAGTCTTTGAAAGTTGGGGAGGGGTGGCCTTTGTTATCGCCTTGTCTGTCGAGGAACATAATACCTCGGGACCATTTATATTAGTGGGTACAGCCGCTTTTCCTCTACTCGTAATGTGGTTTGTGATCTTCAAGAACTCGCGAGATCCAAGCCTGAATAGCTTACGTGTTGCTGCCCCTGGCGTTATTCAGAACTCTCTTACAACGATTGCGGGCTGTTCTGAAATTAGTATGGGCCAGACTACACCGCTCCTTGCGGTTGATTTTGATTCTGGTGAGCTATGGCTGCAGCGCATTCATGGATGAACCAGGGTTGACTGTTTGGTTTTTGCTGGATTTTTTAAGGATGGTATAAAGCGCTCTATTCCAGAAAGGATCCATTCGGAGATTAGGGCGTCAGTTTTGGGGGCAGGATATTTGAAGAAGGTTGAGAGAGGAACTTCCGAAAGTTGTCCCAGTCTGTCTTCGCATAGCGAAAAACCGCTCTATGGAACGGTAAATCAGGGGATGTCATTGGTTGTCGGTGGCTAGGGAATGATTTGAGGAACCTATGAACGAAGTAAAACTTTTGTTAAGTATTTGTCAGGGCAGGATGTCTCGTCGCGTCCGGGACTCGGGTGGGTTGTTCGATGATCTGGGCAATGCAGAATTTTCTGCAATATCTTTCTTCCTCATCGATTTTGTTTGAAATGTACTAGCCACTCTTTGTGGTGAACATAGAATATGTGAAAACTTGCCGAGGAAATTCGAGGATGTTATCAATCCTCTCTGATATTCGATTGAAGATTACCGACCCTTCATCCTGAAGGCCGTACAACGTAAAGACAAATGTAGTACTATGGATAATTGCTACATAGATGTCACATATACCGGAGATCAGAGTCTTTGTTTTTTGTATCCCTGCCACGGGGAAACCCGTCCTTGATGTAGCCACCGAGTCCGTAGCGATTTAGGTGGTAGTATTTTGTTATAATGGGTGAGTAACCTGGGATTGTCAGCTCCTGCAATGGGATTGAGGCATTAATACTCATTTCAGACAAGAAAAGGTCAGGTTTAAATTGAAGGAGATGGAGTTTCACTTTTGGAAAGTTGGAACGAAGACCCCTCCATTGGTATAAGAGATAGTATACCTGAGGTTTACGCAAAGCGTAGGTAGAAATGACTTTCCATTGTTTGAAAGGGCACAAACCCAGCTGGTACTCCAGCTAACGGGAATAAAATGTAGTGTAATGTCGGTTTGTTGACCGTTGAAAAGTGAAATTGCTCTTCACGAAATAAGTCCCGGATTACTGATTTCTGGATTGGTGATAGCCAACCTGCTTAAGAATTCCTCATAAATTTCACTAAAAAGTTATGAAAAGGCATGTTTAAATCATATTTCTTTGTGACTATTTTTTTTATATTGCGTTGCCTATAATATAATGAGGCTATTTCTGATTATGAATTTGTTACTGTAAGAAAAAAAAAAGAATGTTATGTAAAAGTGGGGGTTTAATTAGCACTTATTGGTGGAAGTCTTTATCTTGAAAAATAAATTAATTTTCTCTCCAAATGTTAATTAACACGGCAATTATCTGTATTATGGTTATTTAAATTTCTCAAGAGATACTCCTGATGTATTAAATAGTAATTCTAGATCAATTTCATTTCTTTATTTAAATATCATCTACAGGTTGGGTTTGCGAGTTTTGTTCGTTTTCAATTTGATTGCTTTCATGTTTGTTTTGGTTGGTTTAGTCGAGGACAAGTAGGCATTCAGACAGATACCCATTGGAGATGCCCGCATAAATAACCTGGGTTGACTCGCCCGGAGATACTGCCCTAACAGTACCCATCAGCATGACATAGAGAGGCCCCACCAGAGACTATTGAACGGCCCTGAAATCATTCGCAAATTGGCAGTACAAGAGACTCGATATTATACACCTGCTGATAGGATAGCCTATGAGGCGTATAACGCCAAACCAAGAAAAACTTTACCTCCAGCACCCTTAATGAGGGGACAAAAAGGTCAGAGCAAAAGAACTCCCCTTTCGGTCAGTAACATCGTACCGGCCAGAGACCTTGGGTACCAAGACAAGCTCGCTCATATACATGAAAAAGACCCATTGGGAGAAGTGTGTAACTAAGGTTGTTCGGGGGTGCGTGTGTATCTCCTACCCCCATCCGAGTTAGTATCAGAGGCATAGTCGTTAGGCTGAGGGCATGCATAGGGAAGTTATTTATTCTGTTTGAACTTAGAATTACAATTACTCCTGTCACAGACACGAGTAGGGAATTTACAGTAGTTTTGTAAATTCATTAGAACAAGTTAGTCGAGGGAACAGAAGGATTAAGGATGGCGGGTGATATAAAGTTTTAACTGAGTATAAGTCCCAAGATCCCCTCTTTGGAAAGTGTCAAGATCAGCTCACAATCAGTTTACCACACAGGAAAAAACTTCCATTAAATATCATGTGATCGATAAATAACATTAATATGCAGGTAAACAGTACTGACGTTAACATTATATATATGTGCCCCTTCTGTTTGCCTCGGGGTTCTTGATAGGCTCCAGAGGCGGATATGCAATGTAGTTGGCCCTGTTCTGGCATCTCGTCTACAGTCACTTTCTCACAGGCGCGCCGACGCCTCCCTCTGTCTGTTCTACAAATACTTTCATAGAAATTGCTCCGGGGAGCTGCATTCGCTGGTTCCCAGTCGTCATGAGTTCAAGCGCCCTACGAGGCTGGCATCCCGCTCTCACCCCTACACTGTCGAAACTCCTAAATGTAGCCGTCTCTTCTACTCCAATAGCTTTATGTCTCGCACCTCTCGCCTGTGGAACTCCCTTTCCTGTTTCCCTGAGAGCTATAATCTCCAACTATTCAAGTGTAATGTCAATCGACATCTCCAGTTGCCTTGATCTATCCACTACCCTCCTCCTCATTCTTTCTTCTATCACTCCTATCTGATCTTGCTCTAAATTTTCTGTAACCCCTTACGTCCTAGTGGCTTCCCACCTTGCTTGAGGTGAAATGCTTAATATATATATATATATATATATATATATATATATATATATATATATATATATATATATATATATATATATAACTTGTGGGCTTTCAATATACCACATAACACCCTTGAGCGCTTAGCCTTGGAGCGTGTAGAATGGAGATCAACATGTTTTAGTGGACTCAGCAGTTTTCAATCTGCTTGTCTGAATCGTCTTCAAGAAGCGAGAGCAAGATCTAAAAGGTCAGCCAATCTAACAGTGATCTCATCCCATAATCCTCACTCTTACTCCATATGTGTCGAATACATTAAGACCGGCGAAGCTTTGGTTGATTTTTAACCGAGGGAGAATGTCAATGGCGCTGTCGTGTGGGAGTTGGGGTTAGAGGAATTTGTTTTGTTTTTTTGTTTTTTCTCTGGCTGTGACAAGGATCTATCCTACTAGTAAGGGATGAAGGTGGGAATAGGTAGAGATCGCCATTTAGGAACTTCCTTAGCTATATCTCCGTTTTATTTTTCCTAATTTTTTTTTTCTATGGATGATTTCTTTAGATTAATGGAACCTATATTGTAATTTGTATCATAAATCCTGGAATTGATTATTCTCAGCTTAAGAAGCAGCCCAACATGCGAATTGCAAATTGGAGATGCCACAATCAAAGAACTACAAAAATTTAAATATCTAGGAAGTATTTTAACAGACGACGAAAAATGCAACACCGAAATCAACCTGAAGGCGCAGTGGGAGAGCGAAAGATGCCTTCCAAAAGCTAAGAAAAGTATGAAAAAGGAAAATTTCGCTAGAAACAATGAAAATAATACTGAACTGTTATATGTATATATAACAGTGAATGCTGATTAATCTCACACAGAGATAAAAAATAAATACCTGAGACAACAGAGATGCTGTTCTACAGAAGGATACTGAGGATACCGTGGACTGACCATGCCAACGACGACAGCGAAATTTTCCTTTTCATACTTTGCTTAGCTTTTGGAAGGCATCTTTCGCTCTCCCAATGCGCTTTCGGGTTGATTTCGGTGTCGCATTTTTCGTCGTCTGTTAAAATACTTCCTAGATATTTAAATTTTTGTAGTTCTTTGATTGTGGCATCTCCAATCTTACAAGTATTTCCAAGACTGTAAACCTTCCTGGGGCCTAGCCACAAACTTAAACATGTTCAAGTAAGCTTGGACGGTCACCTGAGTAGATTGACTGATAGGAGGGACGTGGATTTGTATGTTGAGTCATTACACTATAATATTATCTATCCATATCAGTCTTTTATATGATGTAACCTCAGAACTTAGCTGTTACAAGTATTTCCAAGACTGCAAAGCTCTTGACTAGTATGTCATTGCCATACAAACAAAATTCGAACTAGTGAATAATGCAAACAATACGTGGGGACAGTATTTGAGGGACGCATGGTGAATGTGTTGTTTTATGAGAAAGATTTTTTTCTTTGAAATTTCTTTCCAATATTAAGGTGCGTCTTCCAAGCCGCAGCGTCTTGTAAGCCGGAAAATACGGCATTTATTTCTTAATTGGTCCATGTTTCTCAGTGCCATGTTTTTTTGTTTTGCTATTCGTTCTTTTCTCGATCCTTTCAACTGCCTTTTCTCGGTGTTTAATCCTTCGCGGCCAAGGACCAGCATTTTACCCCACCGATGGGGTAAATCAGCATTTTCCGGTTGTACGTAAACGGTAATATTATTTAAAACCTGACTCCTAAGACCTTTCAGCTGGAAGTGCCGAGGGTACTGTACATGTTTTCTACCACACCCTGTAAAAGTAGGTTTTATAATTCAACCAACCCAACAAAGAACCTTTATCAAAATGTACGTTTCGCATAATAATTTTTATTAAGTACGTACGAAGAACACACATTTCCATTCACCTCTTTGTGTAGTCTTGCTATCTAGTTTACACAGGCAATAAAATATATTGCCGTTAATTGTAGATTATTATTTGTAATGTCATTCTTGTCTGTTGTTTTAGAAAACTTGCTACAAACACCAATAATATTCTACATACTTTCTATTTAGTTTACTTTGTGACTAACAACCACAACACTGCCGATTCATTACCTGGTCGTTCTCAATTATATAAACATGTCTAAGAAGGAGAAACATATTATCGATAAATTTGGAGTTGGGTGTTAAATATTCTTGTAGGCAGCATCAATATTATTTATATCGGTTAAAATGATGACGATTACAAAATTCTTCAAACATTTCTATTGCTTCTCACTTAATCTCTCGCCAAATGTGCTGTTTCCGACAAAATGACAGACAGGAAAACTCCTAACAATTCGTTTGTTTGTTAAATACCACCGAATTCGGGTGTAATTATTTTATCGCACGCTGCTGAACCCGAGTCACAATAGTTGTTATAATACGCATGCGTAGGAGTCTTTAGCAAAATATTTCAATATGGAGACAAAAAAAGCTATTTAAAACTCAAAGGGATGTTATCGGATATCTGTCAGAAAAGAAAAGAAAAGAATCGTTCTTTTTTATATTCTTTCGCTGTCGATTAATTGTGACTTTTGCGATGTGAAACGTGACACTCTGGAAAGTTTCGCGCTGTGCAAAAGTTTTTTGTGGAGTTTTACGGCTTTCGAAATTAGTTCCGGTTCTTTCAAGACACTCTGCGGAGACAAACTTCAAAATATAAACAAGCAAACAAGCCACTTATATTATATGCCCCTCCGTCAAAACTACACCATGTTAACCGTTAACATTGTTGTTAAAGTCTCTGTGTAATGATGAGGTAAAAATCTTTAAGCAAACGACATTCTTTTGCTGCTAGTGGTGAATAATTCAAAAGGAATATGGAAGGATATTTTCGATGTTGTACTTTTCGTTTCCCTTTCCAATGAAATTGGAAGAAAATCGTCCGATCTGTTGCGCAATAATTTCTCGTTTGATTTATTGTGATCAGCCGGAAGTTTCTGATCCGTTGTTAGTTTCGCTAGTGTTATCGCCAATGAGCGCCTGCCAAACTGAGGCAGGACAGAAGGTGAAGTGGGTGTGGAATTTGTTGTAACGACGTTGGGGGAATAACCAAAGAAATAAGATACGGTATGAATGCACATTTCAGAAGGTAAAGGAGAATTTCGAAAAGAGAATGAGAGAGATAGAGAGAAAAAGAGAGAGAGGAGAAGAGAGAGATAATTAGTAAGAAATGAATACAAAGCGATTAAAAATCAATTTTATAAAATTTAAACTTTGAAAAATTATTTTATCTTAATTCTTTAAATCTTAAAGTTTTAAATATTTTCATTTTGTTTTAATTCTAATTTTCCACTTTTCATGTACCGCCATCAGATTAGAACAAAAAAGAAAAAAAATGAAAAAAAGAATACGCCGGAATTCAATTTTCCACTAGATCAACGAAAATAGATACAGGGTTGGACTAAGTTGTCATCAACTCTGGGGACAATCCGCATTGTCAATGGTGACTGCAACGAGCAACATTGTCAATGGTGACTCTAACAATTCGCATTGTCAATGGTAACTCCAAAAATTCGCATTGTCAATGGTGACTACAACAATTCCCATTGTCAATGGTGACTCTAACAATTCGAATTGTCAATGGTGACTCCAAAAATCCGCATTGTCAATGGTGACTCTAAAGATACTCATTGTCAATGGTGGCTCTAAAAATTCGCATTGTCAATGCTGACTGCAGCAAATCCCATTGTCAATGGTGGCCCCCACAATTCGAATTGTCAATGGAGACGCCAACAATTCGCATTGTCAATGGCGACTCCAACAATTCGCATTGTCAATGGTGACTCCAAATATTCGCTTTGACAATAGTGGCTCCTCCAATCAGCATCATGAATTGTGACTACAAAAATTCGCATTGTCAATGGTGGCTCCTAAAATTCGCTTTATAAATGGTAACTCCTACAAATCGCATTGTCAATTGTGACTCCTACAATTCGCATTGTCAATGGTGACACCAAAAATTCGCATTGTCAATAGTGGCTCTTACAATCAGCGTCATTAATGGTGACTACAACAATTCGCATTGTCAATGGTGGCTCCTACAATTCACACAGTTAATGGTGACTCAAGCAATTCGCATAGTCAATGGTGGGTCCTACAATTCTCATTATCAATGGTGACTCCAACAATTCGCATTGTCAAAGGTGGTTCCAAAAATTATCATTGACAATGGTGACTCCAAAAATTCGCATTGTCAATGGTGGCTCTAAAAATTCCCATTGTCAATGGTGACTCAAACAATTCGAATTTTCAATGGTGGCTCCTAAAATTCGCTTTGTCAATGGTGACTCCAACAATTCGCATTGTCAAAGGTGACTCCAACAATTCGCATTGTAAATGCTGACTCCAAAAATTCGCATTGTCAATGGTGACTTCTAAAATAAGCATCAACAATGGTGACTACAAAAATTCGCTTTGTCAATAGCGGCTGCTACAATTCGCAGTATCAATGGTAACTCCAACAATTTGCATTGTCAATGGGGATTCCAAAAATTCGCATTGCCTATGGTAACTCCTACAAATCGCATTGTCAATGGTGACTCCAACAATTCGCTTTATCAAGGGTAATTCCAACAATTCGCATTGTCAATGGTGACACGAACAATTGGCATTCTCAATGGTGACACCAACATTGGCATTCTCAATGGTGGCTGCTTTAATCAGCATCATTAATGGTGACTACAACACTTCGCATTGTCAATGGTGGCTCCTACAATTTACTTTATCAATGGTGGCTCCATCAAGTCGCATTGTCAATGGTGACTCCAACAATTCGCATTGCAAATTGTGGCTCCTACAATCAGCATCATTAATGGTGACTCCAAAAATTCGCATTGTCAGTGGTGACTCCAAAAATTCGCTTTATCAATAGTAACACCAAAAATTCGCAATAGCAATGGTGACTCCAACAATTTGCAATGTCAATGGTGAATCCTACAATTCGCATTGTCAATGGTAACTCATACAATGCGCATTGTCAATGGAGACGCCAACACATCTCATTGTCAATGGAGACGCCAACACTTCGCATTGTCAATGGTGGCTCCCACAAACAGCATCATTAATGGTAACTACAAAAATTCGCAATGTCAATAGTGGCTCCTACAATTCGCAGTGTCAATGGTGACTCCAATAATTCGCATTGTCAATGGTGACTCCAACAATTCGAATTGTCAATAGCGCCTCCTACAATCAGCATCATTAATGGTGACTACAACAATTCGCATTGTGAATGGTGGCTCCTACAATTCGCATTGTCAATGGTGACTCCAGCAATTCGCATTGTCAAAGGTGGCTTCGAAAATTCGCATTATCAATGGTGACTCCAACAATTCGCATTGTCAATGGTGGCTCCAAAAATTCGCATTGTCAAAGGTGACTCCAACAAATCCCATTGTCAATAGTGACTTTCACAATTCGAATTGTCAATGGTGGCTGCTACAATCAGCTTCATTCATTTTGATAACAACAATTCGCATTGTCAAAGGTGGCACCTACAATTCGCATTGTCAATGGTGCCTCAAGAAATTCTCATTGTCAATGGTGACACCAACAATTCGCATTGTCAATTGTGGCTCCTACAATTCGCATTGTCAATGGTGACACCAAAAATTAGCATTGTCAATGATGACTACTGCAATTCGCATTGTCAAAGCTGACTCCAACAATTCCCATTGTCAAAGGTGGTTCCAAAAATTCGCATTGACAATGGTGACTCCAAAAATTCGCATTGTCAATGGTGGCTCTAAAAATTCCCATTGTCAATGGTGACTCAAACAATTCGAATTTTCAATGGTGGCTCCTAAAATTCGCTTTGTCAATGGTGACTCCAACAATTCGCATTGTCAATGGTGACTCCAACAATTCGCATTGTAAATGCTGACTCCAAAAATTCGCATTGTCAATGGTGACTCCTACAATAAGCATCAATAATGGTGACTACAAAAATTCGCTTTGTCAATAGCGGCTGCTACAATTCGCAGTATCAATGGTAACTCCAACAATTTGCATTGTCAATGGGGATTCCAAAAATTCGCATTGCCTATGGTAACTCCTACAAATCGCATTGTCAATGGTGACTCCAACAATTCGCTTTATCAAGGGTAATTCCAACAATTCGCATTGTCAATGGTGACACGAACAATTAGCATTCTCAATGGTGACACCAACATTGGCATTCTCAATGGTGGCTGCTTTAATCAGCATCATTAATGGTGACTACAACACTTCGCATTGTCAATGGTGGCTCCTACAATTTACTTTATCAATGGTGGCTCCATCAAGTCGCATTGTCAATGGTGACTCCAACAATTCGCATTGCAAATTGTGGCTCCTACAATCAGCATCATTAATGGTGACTCCAAAAATTCGCATTGTCAGTGGTGTCTCAAAAATTCGCTTTGTCAATAGTAACACCAAAAATTCGCAATAGCAATGGTGACTCCAACAATTTGCAATGTCAATGGTGACTCCTACAATTCGCATTGTCAATGGTAACTCATACAATTCGCATTGTCAATGGAGACGCCAACACATCGCATTGTCAATGGAGACGCCAACGCTTCGCATTGTCAATGGTGGCTCCTACAAACAGCATCATTAATGGTAACTACAAAAATTCGCAATGTCAATAGTGGCTCCTACAATTCGCAGTGTCAATGGTGACTCCAACAAATCCCATTGTCAATAGTGGCTTTCAGAATTCGAATTGTCAATGGTGGCTGCTACAATCAGCTTCATTAATGGTGATAACAACAATTCGCATTGTCAAAGGTGGCACCTACAATTCGCATTGTCAATGGTGCCTCAAGAAATTCTCATTGTCAATGGTTACACCAACAATTCGCATTGTCAATTGTGGCTCCTACAATTCGCATTGTCAATGGTGACACCAAAAATTAGCATTGTCAATGATGACTACTGCAATTCGCATTGTCAAAGCTGACTCCAACAATTCCCATTGTCAATAGTGGCTCCTACAAATCGCAGTGTCAATGGTGAATCCAACAATTCGCGTAGTCAATGGTGACTCCAACAATTCGGATTGACAATGGTAACTCATACAATTCGCATTGTCAATTGTGACTCCAACAATACGGATTGTCAATGGTGACTCCAAATATTCGCAGTATCAATGGTAACTCCTACAATTCGCATTGTCAATGGTGACTCCTACAATCAGCATCATTATTGGTGACTACAACAATTCGCATTGTCAATGATGGCACCTACAATTCACATTGTCAATGTGGCCTCAAAAAAATTCTCATTGTCAATGGTAGCTCCTACAATTATCATTGTCAATGGTGGCTGCTATAATTCGCATTATCATAGGTGACTTCAGGAATTCGTACTGTTAATAGTGGCTCCTACGATTCGCATTGTCAATGGTGACTCCAACAATTCGCAGTGTCAATGGTGACTCCAACAATTCGCATTGTCAATGGTGCCTCCAGCAATGCGCATTGTCAATGTTAACTCCTACAATTCGCAGTGTCAATGGTGACTCCTACAATTCGAATTGTCAATAGCGGCTCCTACAATCAGCATCATTAATGGTGACTACAACAATTCGCATTGTGAATGGTGGTTCCTACAATTCGCATTGTCAATGGTGACTCCAGCAATTCGCATTGTCAAGTGGGCTTCTAAAATTCGCATTATCAATGGTGACTCCAACAATTCGCATTGTCAATTGTGGCTCCAAAAATTCGGATTGTCAATGGTGACTCCAACAAGTCCCATTGTCAATAGTGGCTCTCAAAATTCGAATTGTCAATGGTGGCTGCTACAATCAGCTTCATTTATGGTGACTCCAACAATTCGCATTATCAAAAGTGGCACCTACAATTCGCATTGTCAATGGTGCCTCAAGAAATTCTTATTGTCAATGGTGACTCCAACAATTCGCATTGTCAACTGTGGCTCCTACAATTCGCATTGTCAATGGTGACTCCAAAAATTAGCATTGTCAATGATGACTACTGCAATTCGCATTGTCAAAGCTGACTCCAACAATTCCCATTGTCAATGGTCACCCCAAGAATTGGCATTGTCAATGGTGACTCCTACAATCAGCATCATTAATGGTGACTTTAAAAATTCGCTTTGTCAATGGTGGCTCCTACAAATCGCAGTGTCAATGGTGAATCCAACAATTCGCATAGTCAATGGAAACTCCTACAATCAGCATCATTATTGGTGACTACAACAATTCGCATTGTCAATGATGGCACCTACAATTAGCATTGTCAATGGTGCCTCAAAAAAATTCTCATTGTCAATGGTTGCTCCTACAATTCGCATTGTCAATGGTGGCTGCTACAATTCGCATTGACATAGGTGACTCCAGCAATTCGTACTGTTAATAGTGGCTCCTACAATTCGCATTGCCAATGGTGACTTCAACAATTCGCATTTTCAGTGGTGACTCCTACAATTCGCATTGTCAATGGTGACTCCTACAATCAGCATCATTATTGGTGATTGCAACAATTCGCAGTGTCAATGGTGACTCCAACAATTCGAATTGTCAATAGCGGCTCCTACAATCAGCATCATTAATGGTGACTACAACAATTCGCATTGTGAATGGTGACTGCTACAATGCGCATTCTTAATGGTGACTCCAGCAATTCGCATTGTCAAAGGTGGCTTCGAAAATTCGCATTATCAATGGTGACTCCAACAATTCGCATTGTCAATGGTGGCTCCAAAAATTCGCATTGTCAATGGTGACTCCAACAAATCCCATTGTCAATAGTGGCTCTCACAATTCGAATTGTCAATGATGACTCCTACAATCAGCATCATTATTGGTGACTACAACAATTCGCATTTTCAATGATGGCACCTACAATTCGCATTGTCAATGGTGCCTCAAAATTACGCATTATCAATGGTAACTCCTACAAATCGCATTGTCAATGGTGACTCCTACAATCAGCATCATTATTGGTGACTACAACAATTCGCATTGTCAATGATGGCACCTACAATTCGCAATGTCAATGGTGCCTCAAAAAAATTCCTACTGTCAATGGTAGCTCCTACAATTCGCATTGTCAATGGTGGCTGCTGTAATTCGCATTATCATAGGTGACTCCAGGAATTCGTACTGTTAATAGTGGCTCCTACAATTCGCATTGTCAATGGTGACTCCTACAATTCGCATTGTCAATGGTGACTCCTACAATCAGCATCATTATTGGTGACTGCAACAATTCGCAGTGTCAATGGTGACTCCAACAATTCGAATTGTCAATAGAGGCTCCTACAATCAGCATCATTAATGGTGACTACAACAATTCGCATTGTGAATGGTGGCTCCTACAATTCGCATTGTTAATGGTGACTCCAGCAATTGGCATTGTCAAAGGTGGCTTCGAAAATTCGCATTATCAACGGTGACTCCATCAATTCGCATTGTCAATGGTGGCTCCAAAAATTCGCATTGTCAATGGTGACTCCAACAAATCCCATTGTCAATACTGGCTCTCACAATTCGAATTGTCAATGGTGGCTGCTACTATCAGCTTCATTAATGGTGATACCAACAATTCGCATTGTCATTGGTGGCACCTACAATTCGCATTGTCAATGGTGCCTCAAGAAATTCTCATTGTCAATGGTGACACCAACAATTCGCAATGTCAAATGTGGCTCCTACAATTCGCATTGTCAATGGTGACTCCAAATATTAGCATTGTCAATGATGACTACTGCAATTCGCAATGTCAAAGCTGACTCCAACAATTCCCATTGTAAATAGTGGCTCCTACAATTCACATTGTCAATGGGGACTCCAAAAATTCGCATTGTCAATGGTGACTCCAAGAAATGGCATTGTCAATGGTGACTCCTACAATCAGCATCATTAATGGTGACGACAAAAATTCGCATTGTCAATGGTGTCTCCTACAAATCGCAGTGTCAATGGTGAATCCAACAATTCGCAGTGTCAATGGTGACTCCAACAATTCGCATTGTCAATGGTGACTCCAACAATTCGCATTGACAATGGTAACTCATACAATTCGCATTGTCAATGGTGACTCCAACAATACGCATTGTCAATGGTGACTCCAAATATTCGCATTATCAATGGTAACTCCTACAATTCGCATTGTCAATGGTGACTCCTACAATCAGCATCATTATTGGTGACTACAACAATTCGCATTGTCAATGATGGCACCTACAATTCGCATTGTCAATGGTGCCTCAAAAAAATTCTCATTGTCAATGGTGGCTGCTACAATTCGCATTGTCAATGGTGGCTGCTACAATTCGCATTGTCATAGGTGACTCCAGCAATTCGTACTGTTAATAGTGGCTCTTACAATTCGCATTGTCAATGGTGACTCCAACAATTCGCAGTGTCAATGGTGACTCCAACAATTCGTATTGTCAATGGTGCCTCCAACAATGCACATTGTCAATGGTAACTCCTACAATTCGCAGTGTCAATGGTGACTCCAACAATTCGAATTGTCAATAGCGGCTCCTACAATCAGCATCATTAATGGTGACTACAACAATTCGCAGTGTGAATTGTGGCTCCTACAATTCGCATTGTCAATGGTGACTCCAGAAATTCGCATTGTCAAAGGTGGCTTCTAAAATTCGCATTGTCAAAGGTGACTCCAACAAATCCCATTGTCAATAGTGGCTCTCACAATTCGAATTGTCAATGGTGGCTGCTACAATCAGCTTCATTAATGGTGATACCAACAATTCGCATTGTCATTGGTGGCACCTACAATTCGCATTGTCAACGGTGCCTCAAGAAATTCTCATTGTCAATGGTGACACCAACAATTCGCAATGTCAACTGTGGCTCCTACAATTCGCATTGTCAATGGTGACTCCAAATATTAGCATTGTCAATTATGACTACTGCAATTCGCAATGTCAAAGCTGACTCCAACAATTCCCATTGTCAATAGTGGCTCCTACAATTCACATTGTCAATGGGGACTCCAACAATTCGCATTGTCAATGGTGACTCCAAGAAATGGCATTATCAATGGTGACTCCTACAATCAGCATCATTAATGGTGACGACAAAAATTCGCATTGTCAATGGTGTCTCCTGCAAATCGCAGTGTCAATGGTGAATCCAACAATTCGCATTGTCAATGGTGACTCCAACAATTCGCATTGACAATGGTAACTCATACAATTCGCATTGTCAATGGTGACTCCAACAATACGCATTGTCAATGGTGACTCCAAATATTCGCATTATCAATGGTAACTCCTACAATTCGCATTGTCAATGGTGACTCCTACAATCAGCATCATTAATGGTGACGACAAAAATTCGCATTGTCAATGGTGGCTCCTACAAATCGCAGTGTCAATGGCGAATCCAACAATTCGCATTGTCAATGGTGACTCCAACAATTCGCATTGACAATGGTAACTCATACAATTCGCATTGTCAATGGTGACTCCAACAATACGCATTGTCAATGGTGACTCCAAATATTCGCATTATCAATGGTAACTCCTACAATTCGCATTGTTAATGGTGACTCCTACAATCAGCATCATTATTGGTGACTACAACAATTCGCATTGTCAATGATGGCACCT
This sequence comes from Acanthosepion lycidas, assembly GCA_963932145.1. Classification (NCBI taxonomy): domain Eukaryota; kingdom Metazoa; phylum Mollusca; class Cephalopoda; order Sepiida; family Sepiidae; genus Acanthosepion; species Acanthosepion lycidas. Next base: position 31,380,766 of record OZ010593.1, on the reverse strand, counting down.
ACAATTCGCATTGTCAATGGTGCCTCAAAAAAATTCTCATTGTCAATGGTAGCTCCTACAATTCGCATTGTCAATGGTGGCTGCTACAATTCGCATTGTCATAGGTGACTCAAACAATTCGTACTGTTAATAGTGGCTCCTACAATTCGCATTGTCAATGGTGACTCCAACAATTCGCAGTGTCAATGGTGACTCCAACAATTCGTATTGTCAATGGTGCCTCCAACAATGCACATTGTCAATGGTAACTCCTACAATTCGCAGTGTCAATGGTGACTCCAACAATTCGAATTGTCAATAGCGGCTCCTACAATCAGCATCATTAATGGTGACTACAACAATTCGCAGTGTGAATTGTGGCTCCTACAATTCGCATTGTCAATGGTGACTCCAGAAATTCGCATTGTCAAAGGTGGCTTCTAAAATTCGCATTGTCAAAGGTGACTCCAACAAATCCCATTGTCAATAGTGGCTCTCAAAATTCGAATTGTCAATGGTGACTCCAACAATTAGCATTCTCAAAGGTGGCACCTAAAATTCGCATTGTCAATGGTGCCTCAAGAAATTCTTATTGTCAATGGTGACTCCAACAATTCGCATTGTCAACTGTGGCTCCTACAATTCGCATTGTCAATGGTGACTCCAAAAATTAGCATTGTCAATGATGACTACTTCAATTCGCAATGTCAAAGCTGACTCCAACAATTCCCATTGTCAATAGTGGCTCCTACAATTCACATTGTCAATTGGGACTCCAACCATTCGCATTGTCAATGGTGACTCCAATAATTGGCTTTGTCAATGGTGACTCCTACAATCATCATCATTAATGGTGACTACAAAAATTCGCATTGTCAATCGTGGCTCGTACAAATCGCAGTTTCAATGGTGACTCCAAAATTCGCATTGACAATGGTGACTCCAACAATACGTATTGTCAATGGTGACTCCAAAAATTTGCATTATCAATGGTAACTCCTACAATTCGCATTGTCAATGGTGACTCCTACAATCAGCGTTATTATTGGTGACTACAACAATTCGCATTGTCAATGGTGGCACCTACAATTCGCATTGTCAAAGGTGCCTGATGAAATTCGCATTGTCAATGGTGGCTCCTACAATTCGCATTTTCAATGGTGGCAGCTACAATTCGCATTGTCATAGATGACTCCAGCAATTCCTATTGTTAATAGTGGCTCCTACAATTCGCATTGTCAATGGTGACTCCAACAATTCGCATTGTCAATGGTAACTCCTACAATTCACATTGTCAATGGTGACTCCAACATTTCTCAATGTCAATGGTAAATCAAAACTTTCGCATTGTCAATGGTGACTCCAACAATTCGCATTGTCAATGGTAACTCAAAACATTGGCATTGTCAATGGTGACTCCACCAATTCGCATTGTCACTCCAAAAATTCGCATTATCAATGGTAACTCCTTCAATTCGCATTGTCAATGGCGACTCCTACATTCATCATCATTACTAGTGACAACAACAATTCGCATTGTCAATGGTGGCACCTACAATTTGCATTGTCAATGGTGCCTCAAGAAATTATCATTGTCAATGTTGGTTCCAAAAATTCGCATTGTCAATGGTGACTCCAACAATTTGCATTGTCAATGTTGACTCCAACAATGCACATTGTTAATGGTAACTCTTGCAATTCGCAGTGTCAATTGTGACTCCAACAATTCATATTGTCAATAGCCGCTCCTACAATCAGCATCATTAATGGTGACTACAACAATTCGCATTGTGAATGGTGGCTCCTACAATTCGCAATGTCAATGGTGACTCCAGCAATTCGCATTGTCAAAGGTGGCTTCTAAAATTAGCATTATCAATGGTGACTCCAAAAATTCGCATTGTCAATGGTGGCTTCAAAAATTCGCATTGTCAATGGTGCCTCCAACAATTCACATTGTCAATGGTGGCTGCTACAATCAGATTCATTAATGTTGACTCCAACAATTCGCATTGTCAAAGGTGGCACCTACAATTTGCATTGTCAATGGTGCCCCAAGTAATTCTCATTGTCAATGGTGACTCCAGCAATTCGCATTGTCTCTTGTGGCTCCTACAATTCGCATTGTCAATGGTGACTCCAAAAAATCGCATTGTCAATGATGACTACTACAATTCGAATTGTCAAAGTTGACTCCAACAATTCCCATTGTCAATGGTGGCTCCTACAATTCACATTGTCAATGGGGACTCCAACAATTCGCATTGTCCATGGTGACTCCAAGAATTGACATTGTCAATGGTGACTCCTACAATCAGCATCATTAATGATGACTACAAAATTTCGCATTGTCAATGGTGGCTTCTGCAAATCGCATTGTCAATGGTGACTCCAACAATACGCATTGTCAATGGTGACTCCTGCAATTCGTATTGTTAATAGTGGCTCCTACAAATCGCATTTTCAATGGTGACCCCAACAATTCGCATTGTCAATGGTGACTCCGAAAATTCGCATTGTCCATAGTGACTCCAACAATTCGCATTGTCATTGGTGGCTCATACAATTCACATTGTCAATGGTGACTCGAACAATACGCATTATCAATGGTAAATCCTACTATTCACATTGTCAATGGTGACTCCAAAAATTCGCATTGTCAATGGTGACTCCAACAATTCGGATTGTCAATGGTAACTCAAAACATTCGCATTGTCAATGGTGACTCCAACAATTCGCATTGTCAATAGTTACTCCAAAAATTCGCATTATCAATGGTAACTCCTTCAATTCGCATTGTCAATGGTGACTCCTACAATCAGCGTCATTACTGGTGACTACAAAAATTTCTATTGTCAATGGTGGCACCTACAATTCTCATTGTCAATGGTGCCTCAAGAAATTCTCATTGTCAATGGTGGTTCCAAAAATTCGCATTGTCAATGGTGACTTCAAAAATTCGCATTGTCAAAGTTGACTCCAACAGTTTGCATTGTCAATGCTGGCTACTACAATCAGCATCATTAACGGTAACAACAACAATTTGCATTGTCAATGGTGGCTCCCACAATTCGTATTGTCAATGGGGACTCCAAAAATTCGCATTGTCAATGGTGGCTCCTACAATCAACATCATTTATAATGACTACAACAATTCGCATTGTCATTGGTGGCTCCTACAATACGCTTTATCAGTGGTAACACCAACAATTCGCTTTATCAAATGTAACTCCAACAATTCTCATTTTCAATCCTGACTCCAGAAATTCGCATTCTCAATGGTGGCTCCTACAATTCGCATTGTCAATGGTGACTCCAACAATTCGCTTTCTCAATGGTGACTCGAACAATTCGCAGTGTCAATGTTGACTCGTAAAATTGGCATTGTCAATCGTAACTTTTACAATTCCCATTATCAATGGTGGCTCCTACAATCAGCATCATTCATGGTGACTACAACAATTCTCATTGTCAATTATGGCTCCTACAATTCGCATTGTCAAAGGTGACTCCAGCAATTCACATTGTCAGTGGTGACTCCAACAACTCGCTTTGTCAATTATGGCTCCTACAATTCGCATTGTCAAAGGTGACTCCAGCAAATCACATTGTCAATGGTGACACCAACAATTCACATGGTCAATGGTGGCTCCTACAATTCGCATTGTCACTGGTGACTCCAACATTTCTCATAATCAATGGTAACTCCTACAATTCGCATTGTCAATGGTGGCTCCAACAATTCGTATTGTCAATGGTGACTCCAACAATTCGGATTGTCAATAGTGGCTCCTACAATCAGCATCATTAATGGTGACTACAACAACTCGCATTGTCAATGGTGACTCCAACAATTCGCATTGTCAATGGTCGCTCCTACAATTCGCATTATCAATGGTAACTCCAACAATTTCCCTTGTCTATGGTGGCTCCTACAATTCACATTGTCAATGTTGACTCCAACAATTCCCATTGTCAATGGTGGCTCCAACAACTCGCATTGTCAATGGTGACTCCAACAATTCGCATTGTCAACATTGGTTGCTACAATCAGCATCATTAATGGTGACTACAACAATTCGTATTGTCAATGGTGGCTCCTACAATTGGTATTATCAATTGTGACTCCAACAATTTCCATTGTCAATGGTGACTCCAACAATTCGCATTGTCAATCGTGGCTCCTACAGTTCGCATTGTCAATGGTTACTACAACAATACGCATTGTCAATGGTGACTCCTAAAATTTGAATCGTCAATCGTGGCTCCTACAATTCGCCTTATCAAGGGTGACTCCAACAATTCGCATTGTCAATGGTGACTCCAACAATTCGCATTGTCAATCATGGCTCCTACAGTTCGCATTGTCAAAGCTGACTCCAACGATTCCCATTGTCAATAATGGCTCCTACAATTCGCCTTGTTAATGGTGACTACAACAATTCGCATTGTCATAGGTGACTCCAACAATTCGCATTATCAATGGTAACTCCAACAATTTCCCTTGTCTATGGTGGCTCCTACAATTCACATTGTCAGTGTTGACTCCAACAATTCCCATTGTCAATGGTGGCTCCAACAACTCGCATTGTCAATGGTGACTCCAACAATTCGCATTGTCAACATTGGTTGCTACAATCAGCATCATTAATGGTGACTACAACAATTCGTATTGTCAATGGTGGCTCCTACAATTGGCATTATCAATTGTGACTCCAACAATTTCCATTGTCAATGGTGACTCCCACAATTCGCATTGTCAATCGTGGCTCCTACAGTTCGCATTGTCAATGGTTACTACAACAATACGCATTGTCAATGGTGACTCCTAAAATTTGCATCGTCAATTGTGGCTCCTACAATTTGCCTTATCAAGGGTGACTCCAACAATTCGCATTGTCAATGGTGACTCCAACAATTCGCATTGTCAATCATGGCTCCTACAGTTCGCATTGTTAAAGCTGACTCCAACGATTCCCATTGTCAATAATGGCTCCTACAATTCGCCTTGTCAATGGTGACTACAACAATTCGCATTGTCATAGGTGACTCCAAATTTCCTATTGTCAATGGTGACTCCAACATTTCGCATTGTCAATGTTGGCTCGTTCAATCAGCTTCATTAATGGTTACTACAACAATTCGCATTGTCAATGGTGGCACCTACAAGTTGCTTTGTCAATGGTTGCTCGTACAATTCGAATTATCAATGGTGACTCCAGCAATTCCTATTGTCAATGGTGGCACTTACAATTCGCATTGTCAATGGTGGCTGCTACAATTCGCATTGTCATAGGTGACTCAAACAATTCGTACTGTTAATAGTGGCTCCTACAATTCGCATTGTCAATGGTGACTCCAACAATTCGCAGTGTCAATGGTGACTCCAACAATTCGTATTGTCAATGGTGCCTCCAACAATGCACATTGTCAATGGTAACTCCTACAATTCGCAGTGTCAATGGTGACTCCAACAATTCGAATTGTCAATAGCGGCTCCTACAATCAGCATCATTAATGGTGACTACAACAATTCGCAGTGTGAATTGTGGCTCCTACAATTCGCATTGTCAATGGTGACTCCAGAAATTCGCATTGTCAAAGGTGGCTTCTAAAATTCGCATTGTCAAAGGTGACTCCAACAAATCCCATTGTCAATAGTGGCTCTCAAAATTCGAATTGTCAATGGTGACTCCAACAATTAGCATTCTCAAAGGTGGCACCTAAAATTCGCATTGTCAATGGTGCCTCAAGAAATTCTTATTGTCAATGGTGACTCCAACAATTCGCATTGTCAACTGTGGCTCCTACAATTCGCATTGTCAATGGTGACTCCAAAAATTAGCATTGTCAATGATGACTACTTCAATTCGCAATGTCAAAGCTGACTCCAACAATTCCCATTGTCAATAGTGGCTCCTACAATTCACATTGTCAATTGGGACTCCAACCATTCGCATTGTCAATGGTGACTCCAATAATTGGCTTTGTCAATGGTGACTCCTACAATCATCATCATTAATGGTGACTACAAAAATTCGCATTGTCAATCGTGGCTCGTACAAATCGCAGTTTCAATGGTGACTCCAAAATTCGCATTGACAATGGTGACTCCAACAATACGTATTGTCAATGGTGACTCCAAAAATTTGCATTATCAATGGTAACTCCTACAATTCGCATTGTCAATGGTGACTCCTACAATCAGCGTTATTATTGGTGACTACAACAATTCGCATTGTCAATGGTGGCACCTACAATTCGCATTGTCAAAGGTGCCTGATGAAATTCGCATTGTCAATGGTGGCTCCTACAATTCGCATTTTCAATGGTGGCAGCTACAATTCGCATTGTCATAGATGACTCCAGCAATTCCTATTGTTAATAGTGGCTCCTACAATTCGCATTGTCAATGGTGACTCCAACAATTCGCATTGTCAATGGTAACTCCTACAATTCACATTGTCAATGGTGACTCCAACATTTCTCAATGTCAATGGTAACTCAAAACTTTCGCATTGTCAATGGTGACTCCAACAATTCGCATTGTCAATGGTAACTCAAAACATTGGCATTGTCAATGGTGACTCCACCAATTCGCATTGTCACTCCAAAAATTCGCATTATCAATGGTAACTCCTTCAATTCGCATTGTCAATGGCGACTCCTACATTCATCATCATTACTAGTGACAACAACAATTCGCATTGTCAATGGTGGCACCTACAATTTGCATTGTCAATGGTGCCTCAAGAAATTATCATTGTCAATGTTGGTTCCAAAAATTCGCATTGTCAATGGTGACTCCAACAATTTGCATTGTCAATGTTGACTCCAACAATGCACATTGTTAATGGTAACTCTTGCAATTCGCAGTGTCAATTGTGACTCCAACAATTCATATTGTCAATAGCCGCTCCTACAATCAGCATCATTAATGGTGACTACAACAATTCGCATTGTGAATGGTGGCTCCTACAATTCGCAATGTCAATGGTGACTCCAGCAATTCGCATTGTCAAAGGTGGCTTCTAAAATTAGCATTATCAATGGTGACTCCAAAAATTCGCATTGTCAATGGTGGCTTCAAAAATTCGCATTGTCAATGGTGCCTCCAACAATTCACATTGTCAATGGTGGCTGCTACAATCAGATTCATTAATGTTGACTCCAACAATTCGCATTGTCAAAGGTGGCACCTACAATTTGCATTGTCAATGGTGCCCCAAGTAATTCTCATTGTCAATGGTGACTCCAGCAATTCGCATTGTCTCTTGTGGCTCCTACAATTCGCATTGTCAATGGTGACTCCAAAAAATCGCATTGTCAATGATGACTACTACAATTCGAATTGTCAAAGTTGACTCCAACAATTCCCATTGTCAATGGTGGCTCCTACAATTCACATTGTCAATGGGGACTCCAACAATTCGCATTGTCCATGGTGACTCCAAGAATTGACATTGTCAATGGTGACTCCTACAATCAGCATCATTAATGATGACTACAAAATTTCGCATTGTCAATGGTGGCTTCTGCAAATCGCATTGTCAATGGTGACTCCAACAATACGCATTGTCAATGGTGACTCCTGCAATTCGTATTGTTAATAGTGGCTCCTACAAATCGCATTTTCAATGGTGACCCCAACAATTCGCATTGTCAATGGTGACTCCGAAAATTCGCATTGTCCATAGTGACTCCAACAATTCGCATTGTCATTGGTGGCTCATACAATTCACATTGTCAATGGTGACTCGAACAATACGCATTATCAATGGTAAATCCTACTATTCACATTGTCAATGGTGACTCCAAAAATTCGCATTGTCAATGGTGACTCCAACAATTCGGATTGTCAATGGTAACTCAAAACATTCGCATTGTCAATGGTGACTCCAACAATTCGCATTGTCAATAGTTACTCCAAAAATTCGCATTATCAATGGTAACTCCTTCAATTCGCATTGTCAATGGTGACTCCTACAATCAGCGTCATTACTGGTGACTACAAAAATTTCTATTGTCAATGGTGGCACCTACAATTCTCATTGTCAATGGTGCCTCAAGAAATTCTCATTGTCAATGGTGGTTCCAAAAATTCGCATTGTCAATGGTGACTTCAAAAATTCGCATTGTCAAAGTTGACTCCAACAGTTTGCATTGTCAATGCTGGCTACTACAATCAGCATCATTAACGGTAACAACAACAATTTGCATTGTCAATGGTGGCTCCCACAATTCGTATTGTCAATGGGGACTCCAAAAATTCGCATTGTCAATGGTGGCTCCTACAATCAACATCATTTATAATGACTACAACAATTCGCATTGTCATTGGTGGCTCCTACAATACGCTTTATCAGTGGTAACACCAACAATTCGCTTTATCAAATGTAACTCCAACAATTCTCATTTTCAATCCTGACTCCAGAAATTCGCATTCTCAATGGTGGCTCCTACAATTCGCATTGTCAATGGTGACTCCAACAATTCGCTTTCTCAATGGTGACTCGAACAATTCGCAGTGTCAATGTTGACTCGTAAAATTGGCATTGTCAATCGTAACTTTTACAATTCCCATTATCAATGGTGGCTCCTACAATCAGCATCATTCATGGTGACTACAACAATTCTCATTGTCAATTATGGCTCCTACAATTCGCATTGTCAAAGGTGACTCCAGCAATTCACATTGTCAGTGGTGACTCCAACAACTCGCTTTGTCAATTATGGCTCCTACAATTCGCATTGTCAAAGGTGACTCCAGCAAATCACATTGTCAATGGTGACACCAACAATTCACATGGTCAATGGTGGCTCCTACAATTCGCATTGTCACTGGTGACTCCAACATTTCTCATAATCAATGGTAACTCCTACAATTCGCATTGTCAATGGTGGCTCCAACAATTCGTATTGTCAATGGTGACTCCAACAATTCGGATTGTCAATAGTGGCTCCTACAATCAGCATCATTAATGGTGACTACAACAACTCGCATTGTCAATGGTGACTCCAACAATTCGCATTGTCAATGGTCGCTCCTACAATTCGCATTATCAATGGTAACTCCAACAATTTCCCTTGTCTATGGTGGCTCCTACAATTCACATTGTCAATGTTGACTCCAACAATTCCCATTGTCAATGGTGGCTCCAACAACTCGCATTGTCAATGGTGACTCCAACAATTCGCATTGTCAACATTGGTTGCTACAATCAGCATCATTAATGGTGACTACAACAATTCGTATTGTCAATAGTGGCTCCTACAATTGGTATTATCAATTGTGACTCCAACAATTTCCATTGTCAATGGTGACTCCAACAATTCGCATTGTCAATCGTGGCTCCTACAGTTCGCATTGTCAATGGTTACTACAACAATACGCATTGTCAATGGTGACTCCTAAAATTTGAATCGTCAATCGTGGCTCCTACAATTCGCCTTATCAAGGGTGACTCCAACAATTCGCATTGTCAATGGTGACTCCAACAATTCGCATTGTCAATCATGGCTCCTACAGTTCGCATTGTCAAAGCTGACTCCAACGATTCCCATTGTCAATAATGGCTCCTACAATTCGCCTTGTTAATGGTGACTACAACAATTCGCATTGTCATAGGTGACTCCAACAATTCGCATTATCAATGGTAACTCCAACAATTTCCCTTGTCTATGGTGGCTCCTACAATTCACATTGTCAGTGTTGACTCCAACAATTCCCATTGTCAATGGTGGCTCCAACAACTCGCATTGTCAATGGTGACTCCAACAATTCGCATTGTCAACATTGGTTGCTACAATCAGCATCATTAATGGTGACTACAACAATTCGTATTGTCAATGGTGGCTCCGACAATTGGCATTATCAATTGTGACTCCAACAATTTCCATTGTCAATGGTGACTCCCACAATTCGCATTGTCAATCGTGGCTCCTACAGTTCGCATTGTCAATGGTTACTACAACAATACGCATTGTCAATGGTGACTCCTAAAATTTGCATCGTCAATTGTGGCTCCTACAATTTGCCTTATCAAGGGTGACTCCAACAATTCGCATTGTCAATGGTGACTCCAACAATTCGCATTGTCAATCATGGCTCCTACAGTTCGCATTGTTAAAGCTGACTCCAACGATTCCCATTGTCAATAATGGTTCCTACAATTCGCCTTGTCAATGGTGACTACAACAATTCGCATTGTCATAGGTGACTCCAAATTTCCTATTGTCAATGGTGACTCCAACATTTCGCATTGTCAATGTTGGCTCGTTCAATCAGCTTCATTAATGGTTACTACAACAATTCGCATTGTCAATGGTGGCACCTACAAGTTGCTTTGTCAATGGTTGCTCGTACAATTCGAATTATCAATGGTGACTCCAGCAATTCCTATTGTCAATGGTGGCACTTACAATTCGCATTATCAATGGTAACTTCAACAATTCGCATTGTCAATGATGACTACTACAATTCGCATTGTCAAAGCTGACTCCAACAATTCCCATTGTCAATGGTAACTCCAACAATTTGAATTGTCAATGGTGACTCCAAAAATTCGCATTGTCAATGGTAACTCCTACAAATCGAATTGTCAATGGTGCCTCCAACAATTCGCATGGTCAATGGTGACTCCAACAATTCGCATCGTCAATGGTAGTTCCTACAATCAGCTTCATTTATGGTGACTCCAAAAATTCGCATTGTCAATGGTGTCTCCAACAATTCGCTTTGTCAATGATGGCTCCTACAATTCTCCTTGACAATGGTGACTCCAACAATTCGCATTGTCAATCGATGTTCCTACAGTTCGCATTGTCAAAGCTGACTCCAACAATTCGCATTGTCAATAGAGGCTCCTACAATCAGCATTGTCAACATTGGTTCCTACAATCAGCATCATTAATGGTGACTATCACAATTTGCATTGTCAATGGTGGCTCCTACAATTCGTTTTATCAATGGTAACTACAACAATTCGCATTGTCAGTGGTGACTCCAACAATTCGCATTGTCAGTGGTTACTACCACAATTCGCCTTGTCAATGGTGGCTCCTACAATTGGCATTGTCAATGGTGACTCCGACAATTCGCATTGTCAATGGTGACTCCAACAATTCACATTGTCAATGGTGGCTCCTACAATTCGCATTTTCAATGGTGACTCCAACAATTCGCATTTTCAATGTTGACTCCAACATTTCGCATAATCAATGGTGACTCCAACAATTCGTATTGTCAATGGTGACTCCAACAATTTGCTTTCTCAATGGTGGCTCCTACATTCTGCTTCATTAATGGTGACTACAAGAATTCTCATTGTCAATGGTGACTCCAACATTTCGTATTGTCAATGGTGGCTCCTACAATCAGCATCATTAATGGTGTCTACAACAATTCACATTGTCAATGGTGGCTCATACAATTCGCTTTATCAATGGTGGTTCCCACAAATTTCATTGTCAATGGTGACTCCAACAATTCGCCTTGTCAATGGTGGCTCCCACAGTTCGCATCGTCAATGGTGGCTCCTACAATCAGCATCATTAATGGTGACTACTACATTTCGCATTGTCAATGTTGGCTCCTACAATTCGCTTTATCAGTGGTAACACAAACAATTCCCTCTATCAATTTTAACTCCATCAATTCGCATTGTCAACGTTGACTCCAACAATTCGCATTGTCAATGGTGCCTCCAACAATTCGCTTTATCAATGGTAACCCCAACAATTCGCATTGTCCGTGGTGACTCCAACAATTCGCGTTGTCAATGGTGACTCCAATAATTCGCATTGTCAATGGTGACTCCATCAATTCACTTTATCAATGGTAACTCCAACAATTCGCATTTAACAACTCGCATTGTCAATTGTGACTCCAACAACTCGCATTCTCAACATTGGCTCGTACAATCAGCATCATTAATGGTGACTACAACAATTCGCATTGTCAATGGTGGCTCCTACAATTCGCATTATCAATGGTGACTCCAACAATTCGCATTGTTAATTGTGACTCCAACAATTCGCATTGTCAATCGTGGCTTCTACAGTTCGCATTGTCAATGGTTACTACAACAATACGCATTGTCAATGGTGACTACTACAATTCGCATTATCAATGATAACTCCAACAATTCTCATTATCAATGGTAACTCCAACAATTCTCATTGTCAATGGTAACTCCAACAATTCGCATTGTCAATAGTGATTCCAATTGTCACAATTGCCAATGCTGTCTCTAAGTATCACCATTGTCAATGTAGACCCCAGCATTCAGCATTGTCAATGGCGACTTCAACAAATATGTCCGTGCGTGAGTACTACTGTTAAACAGATGAAATTTGTACAGTCTCTTATTTATCGCAGATGGGAAAGCAAGGTCAAAGTTCGATTGACAGGCTCAGACCAGCACCCACATATACACTGGGTGATAAAAACTGACGAAATATTATCGTGCAATAAAATGTAATATTAAGTCATGAAAGATTCTAGTCTCGTCATGAAAGATTCAAATCTCGTGTTATTTAATCAACATCGTGACTTTAGTATACAAACATTAAACAAAAACAAACGCCATTTTATTTGTTTTATTTAAAAGCTGGGAGACTTTACTGCCGGTATTTTAAAATTATTTGTAAATATGTTAGTTAATTTGTAATTATAATTTTTCGTTGAATATTATATCTGGTAATCTGAAAAAGTTATGGGTGTGAACTTACAACGCCATTTAAAATAATTGGCGTACAGATTTTCTTTTAAAGTTTATGGAATTTCTGAACGAATTTTTTAAAAACTTTTCGCATTAATGCAGGTGTCTCCCCCCTCTATCCAGGGCTGCATCTCGTTATTCCTAATTTTCATAAAAGAGTTTCCTGATGACATCACTCAACTCGGTATCTATACTGATGACAGAATTATTTAATCCTGTCTTAATTTGGGAAGGTATAAACGCGTTTCTTTCCCTCCCGACTATTAGCCTCTCTAGCCTTGGTGGCAACCAATCTAAGAGAAGGAAAAGTCTTTGTTCCAAAAAATGGATAAAGGTAACGGGAAACCACTGTTTGCCAAGGATGCACGGCAACTAACAGATAATAAACCAGAATCAGTGAAGGGCCGTGATTGCCTCCGTCTTAGTGGCATCATCGCCTTGTCTTAATCTCGTGAATAGACACGGTATTTAAAAAATAATACTGTTTTTTTATTTGTTATCTTTATTTATGGATTAATACATAATTTTACGTTAGGCATTAAAGAGTCAACCCTGCTTAGCAAGCGAGTGTAGAGGACAGTGTGGGTTGTTGAATTAGAAACACATGCTGTTTATTCCTGCCAGAAGGTTCAACTACAAGAATAATGGCGGACTCAATTCCAACGGAAAATGTAAAGAAAAAAAGACCGATGTATATATATAAACAAATATATGTATTAAACAACTAATTTACAAGTGACAAAGACATCAATATTTGTGTTTGTGTGTGAACGTAAAGAGTTTGTATTTTGGTGAATGTTCGTACGTACGTGTATGTGTGTTTCATGGCGTTTTCTCACAAGTGGGCGAAAATGCTGATCTCTACGAGAGATCACATTTTAAAATGTGTCCACTGAAATGCAAAGTAGAAAAGAGAACGTGGCAAGAAGTTGCCTAGTATTTATAGTGTAGGGAGAGTGACCCCTAGTGACAATTAGGGAATTAAGGGGGAGCTAACTTCTACTCGAGTATTAGTTTGATTCCACGCAAAACGAAAACTGAATAATGCTGATGACACAACTATGTAGTCCTGTCTTAATAGTAAGTCTGATTAGATTGATGAGGTTGTCGGAGTTAACTCCTCCTTAATTTCCTAATTGTTTACTAGGGGTCGCTCACCCTACACTATAAATACTGGGCGATTTCTTGCCTCGTTCTCTTTTTCATTGCTTCATTTTTAGCGAACACCTCTACAATGTAAGTTCTCGCAGAAGATAGCGTCTTCCCATTTGTGGGAGACGCCATGAACATTATATACACATACACGTACGTACGAACTTTCACAAATATAAAAACTCTTTACGTTCACACAAATGTTAATGTCTATGTTCATTGTAAAATTTTGTTGTTTCATACATATACTTGTTTGTATATATATATATATATATATATATATATATATATATATATATATATATCGGTCTTGTTGGTTTTCGTTACACTTCTTTATGGTGGATTCAATCTCTGAGTCCGCCATGTTTTTGTAGTGGATCTTCTATCAGGAATAAACGCACGTGTACCTAATTCAACAACACGTAAACTCCCACGGTCCGCTACGATGTCATATTGGCGGCTTATCTAAAAAATGATCTGCAATCTGTTGTTAAATGGGACAAAAATGACTTTCTTCTATGGTACCTAGACTTTATGAATTTAAACGTAGTAGTAGATTTTACAGTTGAAATGACGAGATGTAACCGTAAGTTCTATACTAACAGTTTCTTCTCTTGTGCTTGTAGAACTCTCTTCCAGCTTCTTGCTTTCCAGCCAACTTTGATTTTCAAAAATTTAAATGCAATGTCAATCGTTATCTAATGTCTTCTTGATTCCTATTGTTTTTATTGTTCTTGCTTAATAATGTTTCTTTTTTTTGTTCTTTCACACTCAGTAACGCCTTGTGTCTTAGTGGCTTTGTTGCCTTGCCTGGGATTAAATTTTTAAGTATATACACTGCGTGCCAAATTATTATCGAGATAACTTTTTTTCTAATATTTCAAAAACCGTCCAATCAATTCACACAAAATTTTCACCCAATGTTGGCAACACGGATCTGCGCAATCACTGAAATTTTTTACTGATTTGCGCAAGGTAAACAAACTGGCGCCATATTTGTTATCAGCACGGTGATTTGAGCGTGTTAAATTATTAGAAAAGTCTAAGAATTTAGTGAAATGATGGGCCGTAAAAGCAGTTTAAGTGATGCTGAAAAGAAAATTATCACCTAAGAACTCTCAAAAGGTAAATCTACCCTAGAAATTTCTAAAATGATAGGGAGGTGCCATCAAGCAGTGAAAAAGTTCACCGCCGACCCTACACAAGTACGCAATAGAATCAGATACAGGCAAGCCGAGGATTATTTCACGTCGTCTCATGTCACAGCTTAAACGAGAGGCCACGAAGAACCCTGGACTTACCAATCAAGAGCTTTTCAGTCGCATTGGGGATCCTACAGTGTCTAAAAGTACTCGGTGTCGGTATCTGAGGGAAATAGCAACAACAGTCAAACCTGTATCGAAGCCTGTTGACGAGAAATCACATTCAAAATCGATGGAAATGGGCCGAGGACAATATGAAGATTGACTTCTCTAAAGTTTTGTTCAGACGAAACTCGATCAACACTTGATGGGCCAGATAGATGGTGCAAAGTCTGGGTAATGAATGGACAGAATCGCCATCAGCGTTTGAGACACCAACAAGGCAGTGGAGGCATAATGATCTGGGATGGTATTATTGGAAAACATTAGTCGGCCCATGGAGAGTACCAGATGGCGTCAAAATGACTGCTGATGCATACATAGCATTTATGAAGGAGCATCTTGAACCGTGGATGAAAAGGCAAAGAGTTGCCTTCAGAAGGGCCATTGATTTTATGCAAGATAATGTTTCCTCACATGCTGCTCACAAGACTACTGAATATTTGAAACAGTTAGGCTTCGATGGACCTCAAAAAATGAAGTGGCCAGCAAATTGTTCGGTTTTGAAACCAATCGAAAACCTTTGGAGCATCATGAAACGAAGACTGTACGCCAACGGACGACAATTCAGGAGCAATGATGAGTTGTGGGAAGCAATTCTTGACATGTCTCGCGTCATTACAGTAGATGTCATCCTACAATTAACAAATTTTATGGATCGTCGACTTCTTCAAGTAATTTCAAAATAGGGAAAGCACATTCCCTATTAATTTGTTTAAAACTGTGCCTTTGTTTGTATCTGTTATTATTTGTTTGGTTATCTTATTTATTAGCTTCTTTTGATCATAAACATTCACGTGCAACCTTAATAAACGTTTTCTTTGCTCAATTCTGGGAATTTTACTAAAACTTTATAATAATTTGGCACGCTCAAATCACCGTGCTGATAACAAATATGGCGCCAGTTTGTTTACCTTGCGCAAATCAGTAAAAAATTTCAGGGATTTCGCAGGTTAGTGTTGCCAACATTGTGTGAAAATTTTGTGTGAATTGATTGGACGGTTTTTGAAATATTAGAAAAAAACTTATCTCGATAATAATTTGGCACGTAGTGTATATATATATAAGGCATTTTTATGTTTGTACGTTCTTTTTATAGATACAAATATTTAAGTAAATGTTCTGTTTGTAATAAACCGTATTAACCGGCCTGCATGTCCGAGAAATTTTCATAGAAAATATGCGGCCTCTGACAGGAAACGAACCTGTATCCTACACGGAACCGTCATATAGCTTGGCGTGCTTTACCGATTGAGCCACAGTGGAGCGATTCTGTTGCATAAACTTTTAATTTACATTGTTAAAAAAACTCGATGGAGCTTTTCAACAATAACTAAAAGTTCATTTATCATTAGGACTTTCTTTTTAAGCAATATGGCAAATTCTACACGCAAAACGCTCTCTTTTGAAGGAAAAAAACTCATTATCGCTATCAAGAAAAAAAGTCAATTTAAGAAATTTCTGATATTGTTCATAGGTCTAAAAGTGTTGTTCATCGTGTAATTAGCATGTATAAAACCGATAAAACGTTAGATGCAAAACCAAAAACCGGCTAACCTCCAAAAACATCGCAAAGAGAATATCGAAAAATTGTTAGAATATCTACAAAAAACCGTTTTGAAACTGTTACATCAGTTGCCCGTAAATTTAATGAAGAGGCAGATAATAAGATCTCAAGGAAAACGGTTGCTCGCAGGTTAAAAAATGCAGGATTGCATGCCCGTATTCCAGCTTCGAAGCCTCTCATTTCAAAGCGAAACCAAAGCGCACTCCTGGAGTATGCGAGAGAACTTGTTGTTTGGACTGACCTACAATGGGATACAGTTCATTTCAATGACGAGTCCAAGTTTACTATATTTGGTTCTGAGGGCAAAACTTACGTACGCCGTAGAACAGGTGAAAGACTGTCTTCTCAATGTGTCAAGAAAACCGTTAAGTTTGGTGGCGGCAGTGTGATGGCGTGGGGAACGATTTCATCTGCAGGAGTTAGCCCTATCATCCGCGTACATGGCAAGACATTTACAAAATGCTTCTGGTACCAAGATTACACCATAATCTTTATGAATCTCCTATTTTCATGCAGGACAATACACCTTTCCACAAGGTTCAGAAGGTTATGGCTTTATTTGAAGAAGGTATCGTCCTAATGAAGTGGCCAGCCCAGAGCCCCGACCTAATCCAATAGAAAATGTTTGGAAGATAATTGGAGAAAGGGCTCAGAAAAGAAACCCGAAAAACCAGGATCACCTATGTGAGTTATTGAAAGACGAATGGGAGGGAATTACTGCTGATTTTTGCAAATTAATTAGATCATGTGGTCGACGATGCAGAGAAGTCATTGAAAATAAGGGGATGTTTACCAAATATTAAATTTTGTTGATATTTTGTTCGTAATCAAGTATTAGGTTGGTGCAAAAATAATGACGTAATAATGTCGTTTTTTGACGTATTTTTTAACGTCAAAAAACGACATTATTACGTCATTATTTTTTGTACCAACCTAATATTAACAAGATCGTTCCTTAACTTTTGTCCAGTAGCTTATTTCCTTTGTTCCATTTAATCTTTATTTAAAAAAAAAAAAAAACTATTATGTAAATTTTTGTAACTTTGTATAATATTTATGCATTACACCCTAATCTTTATTCGGTAAAAATTTAATTGCTAATCATGCATTACTTTTTAAGTAATACACATATTTATATCTTATGGGTTACTGCGAGTGAAACAGAATGAAAAGAATTTAGAAGGAACCGGAAACCCAATCCTAAACAGGGAATAAAAGATACTCTTCTACTCCTGTTCCAAAGACCAAGGTGGTGTTTGAATCGTATAGCCGGCCACTCGTATTTGAGGATAAACGTCAACTAGGGCGGTTACCTAATCCTTATTGCTGACGCTTGCTCAGGCGCATTTGTGTTTATTCAACACCCACCTGATCAGACCGTAGTTACAGTTTCTGGAAAAGAGCGTGTTATCTAACGAGATCAAAAATTTAAACAAGGCCAGCACGCTCAAGTCCTCGGTCACGTGGCCGAGTGGTTAGAACATTCGCATTCTGACTATGAGACTCGGGTTCTAATCTCACCATAGACGATTTGTCAGGAAGGAGACTTCCTAATGCTATCAAACTGGAGGGGTTGATCCCAGCGTGCGACACCTTTAGAAAATGCATGAAAACCATACCACGGGTTGACCCAAGTCTTGTAAGTGAAATTAGGTAGACGAATTATGTAGATGTAGTGAAATTGGGGACTGTCGATAGCTGTGCTAGCATAAAGTCACAAGTCATCGTGGCCGATATATGCATATATAAAACAACGTAAATCCGTGTTGTACACATTCTAATATGTAGACGTATTCTGTTTCTTCTATACTAATGCAGTTGATTAGGTTGTACTGTAAAGAAGATATATATATATAAGCACCTGATTAAAACATTTGCATTCAGACCATGAGCCCCGGGTTCAAATCTCACCATGGTCGATTTGTCAAGAAGGAGATTTCCTGGTGTTATCGTAGTGTATGCCTCCGTGTTGAGTCTGAGGCCCTGTAGGAAGATGAATGAAAGCATAACATCGCCATCACTAGTGATCACTCCAAACACCTTCGTAATCACCATTAGACTCATCCAACTCTTTCCGAATCCTCTGCACTGTCCTCAGATTGACACACAAATACTTTGAAATATTCGTACTGGAGCTTCCGACACGAATGCCAAGCAGTACAGCACGCCGTTTCCAAATTTCTAGCGGAATGAAATGCGTTATGGTGGTCTTTTTCTCACAGACGGTAACCAACTGACCCTACTATGCTGTGCAACCGACAAAATCAAAAAGCAAACAACGCGCATGCGCGAAATAAAAACTATAATAAAAAAAAA
Organism: Acanthosepion lycidas; assembly: GCA_963932145.1. Classification (NCBI taxonomy): domain Eukaryota; kingdom Metazoa; phylum Mollusca; class Cephalopoda; order Sepiida; family Sepiidae; genus Acanthosepion; species Acanthosepion lycidas. The sequence continues at coordinate 31,361,669 of OZ010593.1, read as the reverse complement.
ATAAAAAACTACATCTAACTCTGCTAAAACTTGGGAAAACAAACGGTGAAATGAAAGATAGATACTGAAAAGAGAGATAGCAACAAGAGAGAGAGGAGGGAAGAGAGATAGCAACAAGAGAGAGAGAGAGAGGAGGGAAGAGAGAGGAGAACATAAAACAAAGGATAATAATGAGAAAGATATACAGGATGAAAGAAATAAAGAACGACAGAGTAAATGAAAGAAAGAATGAACGCAACAAAGAACCAAAGAAAGAATGAATGAAAGAAAGAAA
>OZ010593.1:31178895-31356395 GCA_963932145.1 Acanthosepion lycidas | reverse complement strand
GAAGAAATATTACAGAATCGCGCCACGACTGGGAGTTGACCACGGACCGACAGTGCAGTGTCACATGTGCACAGAAGTAAACAAACTAAGACAATCCTTATCTATGTCTGACTTTTTTCATGTATCTATCAAGAAGTTAAGATGAAGATGGAGCTGATGAAGAAGATGACCCAAAATACTTATCCGTGAGTATGAAAGGATCTTATCGAAAACAAGTAGACAAACGTGTCTAAACTACACAACGAAACGTGTATTAATGAAAACATACTGCCGAAATATACGCATATATATATATATATATATATATATATATATATATATATATATATATATATATATATATATATATAATTAGTACAAATAGAAAAATGTTATGATGTTATATTCAGCCCTTCGACTCCAGAGTTTCGTAGATGAACTCTTTTGGATTTGTGCTGTCCACTTGTCAGGGGGCGGGGGTTCAGCAATTGACTTGTGTTTTTCTTATTTTCCGTAATATATATATATATATATATATATATATATATATATATAGAACTCGCAATATTCACCTCTCTTGATTCCCTACTCTTCTTTCAGGCTTTAAATAATCCACAAATGTTTGAGTAACTGTAAAAAAAAAATGATTCAGTTTATTCTATGGAAGGTATATATATATATATATATATATATATATATATATATATATATATATATATATATAGAGAGAGAGAGAGAGAGAGAGAGAGAGAGCTTGTATAAAAAAACAACTATGTTGGTATGACCAATATATAACTTGCCAGAAGACCTAACCCATTAGACAAGAAAAAATCGAAACAAGGAAAGAAAAAAGAAAGAAAGATCAAAAGGCAAACATCTAGCTACTAAATAAAGTAAGTGCTCAACGCCTAGACTACCTAGATAGATCAAAACCCGCTTAACAACGTCAATTGACAAAGTACAGCTCGAGTCATTACACGAGTTTCAAGCTCTCGCGATCTTCAGATGACTGGAACTCACTAGTAATCTGAAGATCGCAAGAGAGTGAAACTCGAGTAACGACTCGGCCTGTACTTTGGTGTATGTATATATATATATATATATATATATATATATATATGTGTGTGTGTGTCTGTGTGTGTGTGTGTGTGTGTGTGTGTGTGTGTGTGTGTGTGTGTGTGCGTGCATAATGTATATTTTGGCAAAAACCTTTCTTCTAAATATCTTTCATTGAATACGGCCGACAAGGAAGATTGAATTAAGTTATTTCAGCATTCTAAGGAATATAAAATTTGCCCATAATATTTATTATCCCAAGCGCTTTTGGCCACTTCTATAGCCATTTTCAAGAGTGGTTTTCCCTGCTGCTTTTATTGTTCCCTCATGTGTTGACTGTTACATTGTAAATTATGCTTGTGTTGATTTTTTTTAAAGAGCGTTCATTCCAAGCTTTCACATACAGCGAGTGACTGGAATTCGTGTGAGCATCTCTCTATATTTTATTTTTAAAAATATTTTCAACACTTTGTACTATTAAATAATGTATGGTTAATGGTAGGAAAGAATTGTTTCATATATAGGGCCTCTTGAATAGCGAGATGTTTCTGATAATGATATTTATATAGAATTCTTGTTATTGAACAGAATTTTCCTTAATGGTTCTTGCAGATTATGGATTAATAAATGCTTTTTATGGCACTATGGAAAAACATAATAAAAAATTAATCGAATCTTCATTGTCGGCCGTATTCAATGAAATATATATATATATATATATATATATATATATATATATATATATATATAGTGAGAGAGAGAGAGAGAGAGATGTGTGTGAGACGCATTATGTGTGTTCAGATCTGTGTATACAGTAAATAAATGTATTTGTTTTATAGCTGCACATCAATTCTGCTAGGTCAACCTGAGGTATTTTCTAACGCCGATTAAAAAGCAAATATTTCAAGCAAGCATGACTTGCATTCCACATGTGTATCTAGTTGAAAATACTTAATAACATTAGCATAAACTTCCAGCTGAAGTGGGAACAGTGGCCCTGAAAAGAGTGTTGGTCAGACAAGACCGTCAAATGGTGATAATCCCCTGCAACCATTTTAGAAATGCCCCAAATGTCTTCTGCTGTTCCATATTAAATGCTGACAGCCATTTTTATTCTGAATTTTGAAAAACGTTTTCTCCCATTCAGATTCTGGTCGAGCAAAATCGATATCGATTACGCTCTGATCACACTTCCGAACCCCATGATTGCTCATCGCTTCGTCAGCCACCAATGCTCCTGATCAAAGCCGTTGGAATTACTTGGTAACAAGCATTGCATCACAGATCACTCGATTTTTACAGCATTTGATTTTGTTTTATCAAGAATGAAGCATAATGGGTTCAAGAAATTAGGAAGGTAGGTGGTGAGTGGAACGGCGAGAAGCCGACCCGCATCTCGCCTCTTCGCCACCCGATTACTTCTATGGAAACACTATTTTGCAGAACAGGATTAGCCGAGGGAACATCATTGCTCAATTAGCTTTAAGACATCAGATATCATTTGAAACTTCAGTACTATTGATGAATTTCGGCTGTTCTCTCAAAACATTACACATATATTTATATAAGCGAGGAGGTGCTGAAAATTTCTTAGCCTGTCCTTCTTCTTAAAATAAGTATTCTGATGTATGGTTATAAAAATATTGATTTTGGAAAGTACCTTTCAACGTCGTCGCCTGTGTCTCGTAATAAAAAAAAAAAAAAAAAAAAAAACAATTTTTGTTTTGGGCAGGAGTGGGCTTTTTAGCTGTATGTCCTACACTTGATGCGACCGAAACTTATCGACAAACGTGCAGATGATCTTCTCGTGTTTTCAACACCACTTGTGCATACCAAACGAGCTATAAACCCCTATTAGAGTGTGTAGGCTGAATTATTGACGAAAGTCCTGTTTGAAATGCCCACAAGTTAATTCACTGATGTACCTACAACTGTATACAACTAAAAAATAATCACAAATGTATATATATTCAGAATACAAAAAAATTCTTAAATATATATAAACAAGTGTCACAAAATTAAAGACACCTGTGTGCATTCGCCTTCTGGCTATTGTAGAAATTCATCCGTAACGTAAAATGTATATAGGTAGTGTAACTGTGGCAGTGTAGTAGCCGCAACTATAGAATGTTGATAGAATTTGCCACCATTTAACTGCAGAATGATATGGAGGACTTGAAATGTTTGATATTCTATCTAAGAGCTGAATAATTCTTTAGGTTGTTCCAAGGAAATAGTAACTAGAATATATCAGGAATATGCGAATTTTGAACAAACAGCGACGCGGAGAATCTATAGGAGTCCAGAGATGATTCAAGAACGAGGTCACTGATAACCAAAGGAGAATAACCACACAACAAGAGTAACCACAAAAGAAAGCATAGAATACATAGTATTCTTTAATGATATCATATTGCAACTGACACACAGAACTGAAGGGCGATCTCAAATCTCAAAATTCTACTGAAAGCGATGATCTTTAGGTTTGCACTAGTTCACCTCTGTATTCAGCTTTAGAAATTCAAAGAAAAAACTTCACATTAATGGCGTATTTAATTTGGTTCGATCCTCTTAATTTTGTTGTATTTTGTCTTTACTAAGGTCTCATTACAATTAATTTGACGGAGCATCGGATCCAGCTCTTTCTACTTTGTTAACAAGGGTGTACAGAATGTTATATGAATTTAAATTTTGCAATTAATTAGCCACGTTAAAACAGATTGAATGAAACGCAAGCCATATCTGAACTATGAATTCTGGAAAATATGACACGAAAAAAAAGTATGCAAGTAACTTTTTATTGTTTAGAAATAAACTAATATGTTATGCTTAATTATTTTGTCGTAAATATACTTTTTATGGTTATAGACGTAGAAAGAAATTGGCTTTTAAAATGTGTAGTTTAGCAAGCAGAGACAACATAACATTTTCTATACCTCGTTTGAAATATCTAAAAATATAGGATTAAATATATTGAATTTAATTGATATTAAATTTGCATAACGTTTTTAGCAAATGACTTTTCGTTAATTTTATAGCATAAAATATCACGTTTACTCTATTTATATGTTTTTTTTAACGATAAATTAAACTAAAATTCAACATTTTTTAAAAATATCTTTTAGGAAGAAAAACACAAATTACTCAGAAAAAAACTTGGATTGTATCAATGTACTTGTTGTTAGAATAACAATATCATGAAAAACGATATTAAATTAACTTTATGTAAGAAATAAAGGCAGTTTTAAATAAATTTCGAAGTGTAAAAACAGAATAGAAAACATTCTTCTTTTACCTTGCCTTGTTCATAATAGGGCGCATGAAAGGGCATTTTTGTGCAAGCATTTTTGTAAAAATTGTCTTTGGTTATATTGTTTCATGTCGATGTAATAAATGTACCTTTCAAATTTCACATTGTAATTTCGAGTTTTACTTGTTATTATACGCGCCTTTTTTAATATTCCGAGTAAGAGATCTGAGATTCTCTGTTCCATTTCCTGCCAAGAAAAAATTCTTTTATTCTAAAAAAAAATATAACATAAAAATTACTATTTTATTTCCTTTATTGTTTAGAATTAAATTAACTATTGTTATGATGACTTATTTCGTCTTACATATAGTTTTTATGATTATAGAATAGTTGCCAACATGAGATCGCTGGAAAATGAGTATAGCAGGATAATAACAGCCTTAAACTTGACGAAAAGAAAATTTTATCGTCTAAATGCTTATGTTTTTATTAAGAGGAAAAAACAAAGTAATTTTTACTTATTTTTCAAAATTTTTCTGTCTTTATTAGAGCATTCTAACTTCTGATTGAAAAACTTCGTTTCTCTTCATCAGCGAATGTCCTACCAAATAACATGGCTAATTTTTTGTCCATTTTTTAATGGCAGTCATTAATTTTGAAAATCGTGCAAAAATAAAAATAATTGTCGGATTTTAATGAAACTTTCAGAAACTATTAATAAATGATGGAAATTATTATAATTAGTTTATTTTTTTTTAAGTCATGATAAAAACATTTTTATATTTATTACCCCCTCCATACAAGTAATCTTATGAAAATTCTTGAAATTCAAATGTGTACATTTTTAGTGATTAATTAGTTACAAGTACAAGGCTTTGAGGAAAGCAAATCATTTTTGTTTTAGTTGACACCCTTCTACCTTAAAATCAGCTCTGAATTGTAACATACAAAACTCAATAAAACAAAGATATTATTTAATTTCAAAAGCTTTTAGTTGCTTTTACTTGTTTTTATGAATATGGATAATACTGTCTGAAAGCAAAAAACGTTTTCGATGAAAAATAAATTTTTATAACAATTATTTCTTAAATTATTTTATTTTTTTTACATCAAAGTTGTTAAATATTCTAAAATTAATAAAAATGTTGTACAGTTTACTCAATGGAGATAAGCAGATAAATATCATTACAGATTATAAAATAAAGCTGGTTACAATCAGCAATCTGCAAAAATCTAATATAACGTTTTTTTGTGTGTGTCAAAAGATAGTTTAATTCAAATATACGGAAGACTGGAAGCATCATGAAAAATAATAGTCCATCACGTGGTTTGCGTTGGTATAAACATTTTGACGATAAAATTCTGCTTTCGTCAAGTTCAAGGCCGTTTTTATCATGCTATGCCTACTTAAAAATAACGAGATAAATAAGTTGTTCACATAAAGCTAAACTGTTACTTGTGACCTTCCGTACCATAACTTTTCCTCCAGTAAAATGTCAGTGCGTGATGAAATCACGCACATGTCACTTGTCAATCAACACCGTTGTTAAGTCCGGCTTTCTCTCATTTTAAAGTACATTTTTTCAGCGCAAAAAGTAAGTAATATTTGTTTCAAAATATATTAAATAAACTTTATAATTTCTAATTTTCTTAAATTAATTTAAAAAAAAAATCAGAATTGATTTTTTAAAAGAATTTTAAACGGAGACTTTCACTTTTGTAAACAAAAGTTAAAAAAATCGCTGACGATCAATTTTCTGTCAATTTTGCTGATCACAAAAAATACAAGATTTTTAACGAAACTTTCGGACATCCTAGAAATTATTAAAAAACGCAAAAAGTAATCAAAAATACTTTGATCTTTCCTTTTGATAATAACATGAACATTTAGACGATAAAAATTTATTTTCATCAAGTTTGAGGCCGTTATTATCCTGCTATGCTCATTTTCCAGCGATCTCATGTTGGTACCTATTATAGAAGTAGTAAACATTGACTGTTAAAATGCGTGGTTTAGAAGCAGAGCCACGATTAACTTTTTATATACCTCGTTTACAATATCTAAAAATATCGGATTAAATTTATTGAATTTAATTAAATTAAATTTACATGATCGTTCTTAAATAATTTTTCATTACTTTTCTAGTGTAAAATATCACGTTTGCGCTTATTTTATGCTTTTAACTAACCCAAGCTAAAATTCACGATACGTTTTAAAGAATAACTTTTAGAGAGAAAAACTACTCGTAAAAAATGAAATCCTATCAATATATGTGTTACTATGAATAGCAATTAGATAGAGAAAAAAATAAATTAATTTTATGTAACAAATAATAGCATTTTTAAATACATATCGCAATATAAAAAACAGAATGGAAAAAAAGTCTTTGAAAGAAAAGTCTATTAAAAATTAAGCCTAACACAATATTATTAAACTTAACTTTCTTGGTAGAGAGTATATAACATTTGTAACAAGAAAGAGTGGAAAAAATCGGATTAATAAATCAAGTAAAATTAAAAGTAAAAATTTAACATCCTTTTTAATTTCTTAGAAATAGATATACAGATTATGAAAAAATAAAGTATGGTCGTGAATTTGTTTTATGAATAAAAAAATTAATCAAGAATAGTATTACTGTTAAGTGAAAAATGTTAAATTCACTTCTAAGTAATAAGACCGAGTTTCCTAAATTTAATTTATTTTTTTTGCAATGTAAACATAAAATAACATAGCAAGTCCAAAGTTATTCCAAATGTCAAACGTAAAACCTTTTAAGATAACTACACCAGCGAACTACTTGAAACTCAAACTGAAACTCAAAATCCTGGAAATGGAACTCTCTGAACCTGAGTTGCACAATGACTTGGCCTTAGGTAAAGAACGCCATAGTCAAAACATGACATCCGAATTCAAGGGTGGAGCCATTCAATCCACCAGTCAATGCACTGTACAGCATAGACATTAATCCATGTCGTTTCTTAATCCACAACCGATAAGCTTATCATTATTGATAACTGAGGAAGAGAAATTTGCCATCAGATCTTGAAAGACTGGTCTCGTGCTACATTTTCCAGTTCCCGACTCGATGTCTATGATGAAGACACAAGTATTTACTCCTGTCTTAATAGCAAGTTGGGTCAATAAAGTAAATCTGGCAGCAAATCTCGGAAAATGACCTTCAATCCGTTGTTAACAGGGGCAAATAATGGCTTGTTAATTGTAACGTCTCCAAAAGTGAAACTGCTCTCTATTAATTATCTTAAAGAACCTTTTTGCCTTTCATCAGTATGGCTCATGCTAACCTCAATAAAAGCAAGTCACTGCACATACTGTTTGCACTGACATGAAGTGTAAAGATTATATTTAATCAATTTCTGAATCTGCTGCGACGAAATTCGGTTATTTTGTGCTAGACAATTTTTTTTCGTCATAATGTATCTTGCAGATTTTAAATCTACCATTCGTCCGTGCATTGCATATTTGCTGCCACGCCTAGTCTGCTGCTTACTAGACTGATTGATTTTTACAGCTCTTTTAAGCCAGAAAATGCTTTGATTGCATGTTTTCGAGATAATAAGGACTTACTGATACAAGTCCTACTAATTAACCCACATCTGGGGGCAGAAGCGGTGGATTCATACATTTCCCAATGGTATTTGCGCGTAAGTGAATATAACGAACCCGATTGGAATTGGAACTCAGTTCTCCGTTTTCCAATTTTCATTTTTGCGCAATTTAGACGACAACTTATCCATCGCACTCTATATTATTATTATTATTATTATTATTATTATTATTATTATTTTTAAATCGCTATAATCCCAGCGACTAGCATGCAACGGGTTGCAAGAATTAGGAATAGAGACATTAGTGAGGAGAATGTAAATCAGCAATTAAAGTTGGTTTTGGAAAGCATGCAGCGAGATTAGAAACTGTTATCATAGTTACGGCCACACCTTGCTAACGCAACTGTAAATTGATGAGACCTCGACGCCAGTCCAGTATTGCGCTTAAATACATACAGTCTAGGTCCCATAGCGTAGAGCTCATCCAAACAATTATCATGAACGTATTTAAAAAAAAAAAATTTAAAAAAAGGCACAGAGAGGCAAGCTTACGGCGGTGGGCAAATAACTGAAGCCGAGCCGACAGATCAGGACCAATAATATTGCTGATTCTTTGGATCTTATCAAGGAGCTCCAGGTAAATAGTGGTACCAGACAATATATGACAGCAATATTTTAAGCATGGATGAATGGTAGTCTTATAGATATGCAAGATAGATTCCGGAGAGAAATATTGTCTCGCTCGACACAGTGAACAGACTTTCTTAGTAGCTAATCTAGTGATGAATTCAATGTATTCTTCCCACCTCATGTCAGCCGAGAACATTAGCCTGAGAAAGCGAAATGATTCAGTTTCTTGGAGGATAGCAACAGCCATGCTGATGGAAGGCGGAGAAGGGCCTCTTCGATGGAGAGCCGTTAAAATTGACAAGTTCTATTTTTTCTCCAGTTAATGATGGTCTTGAGGTCGTACATCTGGCTGCCATTTTGACCTTTCTGACGAGGCAGGAGTAAATGGTAGTGTCATCAGCGTAGATGCCAATTTGAGAACTGATGTCATCGGGAAGGTCATTAATGAAGATTAAAAGCAGCATAGGACACCCACATGAAAGGATGTAGACGAGTGACCGCTCAGGACAATTTTCATTTCACGATTTGATAGGAACGACTGGATCAGCTCAAAAACGTACCCGGAGCTAACGTAGCTTTTCAGCTTGTGGAGAACACCTGAACGCCAGACTCTCTCAAAGGTATTCGAGATGTCTAATGCTACAGTCCGGGATTAATCGTTTTTATCTAAAGCACGATAGACTCTTTCCATAATTATCGTTTATTAATCGGCAGTTGATCTGGAGAAACGAAAGCCGTATGGATTGTCTGAGAAAAAGGCTCTGTGATGAGAAATGACAAACCAATTCAGTATTGATTAAGGCCTCAAGAAGTTTCCCAAAAAGACGTAGAAGGCTAATAGGCCGATAGTTGGGTTGTTCGGAGCATTAAAATCACCAAAGGCAAAGATGTCCGCAAATGGAGGGAGAGAAAAGTGCCCTATTGCGTCTAATATACTGCAATCTTGGAAAGAGCGGGCGATAAAGAAAAAAAGAGATAGCCGATAGACTTTAGTAGCGAAAGACGGAAGCACATCAAAGAGTGGTCAGCGGCCTCGAGAGACAATTCATAGTCCATCGGCAGATTTTCCCGGATGTAAATACCAAGGACATACATTTGAATGCTGGAATCTTTTCGGCAATATACATATATATATACACACATATATATGCAGACATATAAACACACACATATATATATATACATACACACATATATATATATACATATATACACACAGATAATATATGAGCAACAATTTTGTTTTTCGGATACGATAGACAGGGGATACTTTTTTAATTTTTGTTTATATAGTTACTTTTTTTTATTACTATACAAAGGAAACTCAAAGATTATATATACAGAAATTGTCCATAGTTGGTACCGTCGGTTCTCATGTTTTCAACCATTTTCCGATATACCCAGGAATAATATATATATATATATATATATATATATATATATATATATATATATATATATACATATATATATATATATACATATATATATATATATACACATATACATATATATACATATACATATATATATATATATATATATACACACCTAGTGAGCCAGAGAAACCTACCTAACCGAACTTTCCCTGAGGTCTGCTCTACGATTGTATTGAGCTCTTTTGTTAATTAGTTGTTTACTCGTATCGGTTTTTTTTCTTTGGGCTTCAGACCTGCATCTGTGCGATTTTTTTCGGCAGTAGTTCATGTTTGTAGCTCTTTCTTTTTTTAAAACCTTTTTTTTCCCTCGAGATTGATTTGATTATTGGCAAATCAAAAATTCGAGGGTTTTTCGAAACGAGTCTAGTTATCTATATTTGTATATATATATATATATATATATATATATATATATATATATATATATATATATATATATATATATATAGGTATTATTTGTTAGACGAAGATGAATTCAAACTGACGTTGTATTTGTTAGAGAACATAATGGTTTAAGAATCTTACATCAGACATTGTCCACATTTTTATTTTGTCTGTGTTTGTATATATTGGTTAATGCTCGAACCGACAAATGACAACGATTGAAAATTTCTACAACGTCTTCAACCAATCATTTGTCCCCTTGAACGAAAACAAGATAAGCTAAAAAAAAAAAGAAAAAAAAAAGTATTCCTTGTTTATTGCCTTCAATAAAACCTAATAAATATATACTGAACTCTGTCGTCGTTTTATCTCTATTTATTTATATAATACCTGTAACGTGACGGCACTTACAAAATAACCCAACTTTGTTGCAAATATATAGCATTTGGTTTGAATTATCAATTACACAACTTTGATTCATTTGACTCAAATGTTCCATTTTAGAATTGCCTCCAGTTGTTACGATTTAGGACATCGTCCTCCAAGTTTTGGGGCTATATTCCAATTGTTCTTATATTACTTTTCTATCAAGCTGTTTTTATATACACTTATCAAACACGTCTTCAACAACAAAGATCTGAACTTAATAAAAATTATGGTCTATAATGCTGTTGTCATTTCGCTATATGGTTACGAAACCTGAACTCTGTATCGTCGCGAAATCAAAAAACTAGAACGTTTTCACCAGCAAAACCTTCGTACAATCTAAAATATCAAATGGAATTACTATGTGACCAACATCAATGTCCCGGAAAGAACAAACAGTCAAAGCATCGAAACGCTGATCCTTAAATGCCATCTTCGATGGTCAGGACATGTAGCAAGAATGGAAGAGTTAAGGTTTCCACGTCAAGTTTATTCAATGAGCTCACTTCAAGGAAAAGAACACGGGGTTGCCTTTTTCGAAGATACAAGGACCAAATGAAAACAATACTGAAAACCACTGGATTCGAGCCTCAGTCGTTTGAAACATATGCCCAAGACCCCCTATTAACTAGTAATGTCCCATAACAATGGGAAAACCTCGAAGCCACCAAGATAGAAAAGGAAAAAGTCAAACGACAAGAGAGAAAAACAGAAAATTGACCACGTCCTCCATCACCATTACTATGCAGTCAATGCCATCGGTTCTTCCATCCAAGAATTGGTTTACTTATTCAGCAATGCTATCACCATAAAGGAAGCGACCAGAAAAGAAGAAATCCAATTCTTGGATACGAGATAAAGCCGACAAAGATGACTTTTGTAGCTCCAACATTATGCAGTTCGTCACGAAGCTGACTTTACTTTAGGATATTCGGGAGTCTTTGCCCGGCATTTTAACATCTTCACCCATCTTAATTGAGGATACCCCAAGATACCATCTATTTGCTTGCATCACACACTTAGTAAACAATTAGAGATTTTATCTTTCCATGTGTATTCGCAGATACTATGCAAGCATCTTTTGTGAAATGAGTCCAACATTCTGGTGTGCATTTTGTATGGGAGTCTATGATGCATGCAATAAATGTTGATATCGGGTACCGTACGATAAACATTTTTTGTTTTGATTTCAGCCCTAGATTTCTTTAATTCTAGACTCTTAAATGAAGTTTTCCAAAAGCATCTGTAGCCTTAGCTATCATGATTTCGCCATCGAGCGAAACACTTGAATTATTTTGTTTCCCAAGGGTTTTACATGTTTCCATAGCCCGTCATGTCGGTTACATCACTTACATCTGACTACATGTACCCATGGACACATAGGACCGTAAACATGCAAAAGAAAAATGCCAACTACCAGATCGCTGTCTTTTATTGACAGATTCATCTAGTTGGAATGCTTAAACGATATTTGCCCAACTTTTTATATCTGTGCTCGTATAATCACACACCTTTCAGTTTTTGAAACAAGTTTATATCTTGTTTTGGATTCAGTTTCCAGTTCTTTCTAAAGTCTTCTCATTGTCTTTCACTCCCAGTAACTTCTTGCGTCTTAGCGTCATTATCGCCTTCTTCCTCATTAGCATATCTTTGTAAGGATTGGATGTATATTGTTATATGTTCAATTTTTGCAGATGTCAGGGTTGAAATGGTTTAGCATGGCCAGCGTTGAAATGTGATTGAAAGGTTTTTGGAGACCAGGACATTTCTTCTGCATTAGTTTTGATTGCATAATGCTATTGTGGTTATACACTCTTCTCTACAGTTTAGCACATTGTCTGTACTGCTTGACTTCAATAATTCCGTTTCCAATTTTCAGCAGATATTAGTTTCTCAGACTGTTAACTAGATTTTTTTATATTTCATTTTCTGTTTTAATGTTCTGCATTTTCCTTTCCATTTTTTTCCTCTTCTATAGGTTTCTTTCTTGTGTCAATTTTTTTTCAAATCAAGATTGACGTCCCATCAGTGTATCTTTTTCCTTGTAGGGATTCCTGGAATAATCTTATGTGCTTTCAGCTAATGAAAATATGGTAACATTATTTGATTCCTCTATATTGCTTTGATCAAGATTTATTGACATCAATATTACCATTTCATTTTGAAGAGCTTGGATATTAGAACTTGATGTTTTCGTGATTAATATGAGTACAATTAAGCTATTTTGTTTATTGGTGTTGTTAGTCCAGTTACAAGTTGTCTGTGACCAGGTTCAAAATAGGAGTTGTATACTGTAACACCTGTCACTAACTGCCTAAGCAAAAAGTCAGAGATGCTACATTATCTAGGCTGTTATCTGATGCCGTGTTCCATGGAATGGTCGACACATATGTTAAGGATGGAATGTCCTTTTGAATAACAAAGATTTGACAAGAGTTCTACATCGATTCTTAAGATTTGTTTCAAAAGGTGACGTGTCTTCTTAGCTACAAAGGAACAGTAACGTTCAAATTACTAGAGGAAGCACTAAAATTTCCATTAAAAGTGGGGACGGGCCTAATATACAAATTTTAGTTAATCCTGTATAAAATTTCTCTTTTTCTGTTGGGGCATAAGCATATGTTATTCGAATTTTACAACCATGAACTCGTCCTGGGTATGACGATAAACTACGTCCAACAACAAGGCTTCAGATAATGTTTCCGGAAAAATAATGTTGCCAGCTATACGTTTTTGAAACAATAATGTTGCCAGGTATGCGTTTTTGAAAAAATAATGTTGCCAGTTATGCGATTTTGAAACAACAATGTTGCCAGCTATATGTTTTTGAAACAATAATGTTGCCAGCTATACGTTTTTTTGAAGAAATAATGTTGCCAGCTATGTGTTTTTGAAAAAATAATGTTGCCAGCTATGTGTTTTTGAAAAAATAATGTTGCCAGCTATACGTTTGACGATAAACTACATCCGCGTCCTGGGTATGACGATAAACTACATCCAACAACGAGGCTTCAGATAATGTTTTTGAAACAATAATGTTGCCAGCTATACCTTTTTTGGAAAAATAATGTTGCCAGCTGTACGTTTTTTGGAAAAAAAATAATGTTGCCAGCTATGTGTTTTTGAAACAATAATGTTGTCAGTTATGCGTTTTTGAGATGTTGCCAGCTATATGTTTAATAGTACTGTATATTTAATATATGTATAGGTATATGTGTGTGTATATGTATATATGTGTGTGTGTGTATATATATATATATATATATATATATATATATATATATATATATATATATATATATATATATATATATAATATATATCTTAATTTGGCATTAAATGACCCACAGTGGTTGATATGCCATAAAACCCAACCAACCAACCGACCAACCAACAACCATTAACATCAAAATCTGGAGCCATCAGTCTTTCTGACAGGTGTAAGGTATTGTCTATTTTATCTTTTTAAAAGAGTTCACCTTAAATCAAGACAGTAAAGAGGTTACTGGAAGCGCAAGTATTAGAAAACCAAAACATTACTAAGGAGGAAGGAAATAATCAGGAAGAGAGCAACTGACATTGCATGTAGATTTTTGAAGATTAAAATTGGCTGGAAAGCCTGGAGCCGAAAGAGAGTTCCACAGGCAAGAAATCGAGAAAAGAAACTCTTAGTATAGAACTTAGTTACATCTTGCCAACACAACCGTTTATTAATGAGACCTCGTCGACAGTCTAGTACTGCGCTCAATTTAATAAAGTCTAGGTCCCATAACAAAGAGCTCATTTGAACAATTACCCCGTCCTGGGTAAGATGATAAACTGCGTCCAACAGCAAGGCCTCTGATCGGGAGGTTTTGGGGAGCGTGGAACTACTTCTTAATTGCTGATGTTCCCAGATCCATCCTGATCCGGGGCGGTAGCACCTGTTAAGGTCCTAACTATGGGCAAATAGTTACCCCCCCCAAAAAAAAACAAAAACAAAAAAACTTGGGTCAAAACACTATGAAAGTGTAAAAATAGGTTATAATACCAAAAATACTTTGTAAAAAAATTTATAACCAGCAATACATTTTTTTGAAAAAACATTACCAGCAATACATTAAAAAAAAAAAAAAAAAAAAATTACCCACTATACATTTTTTGGGGAAAAAAAAAAAAAAAAAAAACCTTAACAGCTATACATTTTTTTGAAACAAAAATATTACCAGGAAAGGAAAATTATTGCCAGAAATACATTTTTGAAGAAAAAAATATTGCCAGAAATAAATTTTTGGAAAAAAATATTACCAACAATGAAAATTTTGTTGGCATTGAATAACCCATTGAGGCTGATATGCCATAAAACAAACCAAACCTGAACAATTACTGTGAAAGTATTTCTGGAGAAGCTGCAGGGAGGCAACTTTAAAGCAGTGAGAAAGCGACTGAAGCCAAGGTGCCAGATCAGGGCTAATAATGTTGCTGATTCATCTTTTGATTTACAATATCTGATGATTTATGTATTCCTATTCCAACTCCATATTGTTTTTACTCCTTGTGACCAGTCCAAAATAAATTGTATTCCAAATGCACAATAGAATCACTACCAAATTACACAGACTCTTGCATACAGACATCAAGGTTTGCTTTCTTCTAAAAGGAAGTGCACCCTGAAATCATCTGATTCTGATTGGATGTTGATTTGTCCTATTTTCCAGTTGATTTTGTAGTCAGTCTTTTAGTTGTTGTTGGTAGGTTAGGTGGCTTACCAGTAAGATTTTTTTCAACTTTGGTCTAGCGTGTTACTGAGGGACATGTCCCTTGGTAACCAGTGTGGCAGACAATGTAGTATTCAGTTTGATTTTTAGCTATTCTCAAGAGATCAAAAAGGTTGGTTTTATGTCAGTTTTCCTTCTGCTAGATGAAGTGCCTTCACCACGGCTGACGGTGTTCATCTCACCACATATAAAATCACACATAACAGGTTAGATCTTGAGTGATGTGATTATTTTTTGCCAGATATATACTATAAGTTTTACACAGTCCTAGGCAAACAAAAGGAAATATCCAAATTAATTTAAAAGTAATATCATAAATAGTTTATTGGAAAAAAAATGGAAACTTCGAATTTTTTTTTTTTTTTTAATATTCAAATAAAATTCTTACCTTGATGGTACACATGTTAATAGTGATATTAAAAAAAAAAATTAGATTATATGTGTTAACAGACTAATAGCAGCCACCAGTTTAGGGAAAGTTTTCAAAAATAATATTTTAAAAATGTATATAGTAAGAGAGAACTGCTAAAATTTAGCCACCAGTCTTCTTTGGAAGATGCAAAAGTTTTAAGGTTACCATCCGAAAAGTTGGAATTAAATAATTTAAGTGCTTAACTTCCGGCATCACAGATCTTTTACTGTTTAATGGTGCCCATATATCAAGAAAAATGGTAGAGTAATGATCAGTAAGCAAAGAATATTTTGCATACAATTCAAACCTCTTTTCCACCTCCACCCCCCCTACAGCAAAATTTGGTGGGTGAGATGAATGTCTATTTCCTACCATTTTCAGGGGTTAGTATTTGAAACTAGATAAAATCACAAATTATAAATGCTATGTTTTTAGGCAGCTATTTGAAAAATTGGGGAAACATAATCTTCTACTTATTTGGTTTTGTGCAGGACTAAGTTACACTTAACTACAGATACTTTCTATGCAGTGATGGTTAAAGAGTGCTAGACTTGTAGAATATTGATGAGTTTGATTCATTAGCTGGGCTCCACAATCGTGGCCTTGTGCCAGACTAAGATCAGAGTAACTATCCTGAGAATGAATATTTCTGGTTCTGTCTTACAAGGCTATCATAGTGCAACAGATAGTGTGATATTCACTGGGTACATTTTGCTTTGAACTCATGCCAGAGAAAGTAATCAAAACCAAGTAACTACACTGGATGCTCCAACTAGTGTGACTTTGTAGCTGACTCAATTATTCAACTCAAGCAGGTTAGGTCAGACTTAGGCCTGCTACTGGTAAGATGTAAGCCAGTACAACATGCTACATGGATGGGTGGTTGCCGTCTAAACCAGGTCCCCCTCTGGCTATTCTGCTGGTGAGGAGGGTGGCAAAAGACAAAACCTGTCAAAGAGTGGTTGAGCCAATGGCCAACAGCTGTGTGTGTGTGTGTGTGTGTGTGTGTCTGTATGTATATATATATATATATATATATATATATAAATATGAGACAAGGATGGAATCTCACTAAAAACACTCAGTGTACTTGAGTGTTTGAGTTAGGCATCGGGAAGAGCATCTAGCCTTGCCTTAAATCATTTCGACAATTCTTCTGTCAGGCAGGACCCACCTTGCTGTGTGTGAAGTTAATCTTGGTCCTGCCTCAATCAAAAAAAAAAAAAAAAAAAAAAAAAGAAAAAAAAAAGAACACTATATCTTTTTCTTTTAAAATCTGTATTTATTTATCGATATCAGTCTGCATATATCTATTTTAAGTCTTTTCTCATCTCTATATCTATCTATCTGGAGCAAATCTGACAGAAAAGAAGTAAAAAAAACAAAGATATAGTGTGATATGTCTTTATTAAGAAGAAATGAATGAAGAATGAAATAGCTAAAAAGAAAAAAAAAAAAAAGATTTTACCAACAAAAATACAAACAACACAACACGGAAGGGGGAGGGGGAGAGAAACAACTTTTTTTTTCTTTTTGAAAGTTTTCTTTTGCTTTCTTGTCATCAGTTCTTAGATTTTGGAGAAGAGAAAGTTGCCATGGTTTTATTTTTCCCAGAATTTTTTTTGTAGGGGTTACTGGGTGGGGGTCATTTTTTGTCGATGTGAAAGTTTCTTTTCTTTGTTTTTTTTTTGGATAACCTGATTATTTCTGACTTTTAAGGCATGTTTTTTTTTTTTTTTTTTTTTTTACTTTTATATTTTCTTAATAAGGACTAAAAAATTCATTTTTTTAATTGTTTGCTTTTAATCACAACTTTTTTTTAAATCAAAATAAAAAAAGAAAAAAAAAAGTAAAAACCCAAATATCAGTAAATATTAATTATATTTAAAGAGTGTCTCCTTAACCTGGACAAGGTTTTGTTTAATATTGGATGTATGTGAGGAAAGGAAGCTGGGAGAAGAGATGAAAAGGAGGAGGGAGTTGGAGAACTAACACATTAACTGATCAATCCCTCTTGAATTTTTGCCCTTAGAATAAACAAAATATCTCAGCAACAAAAATAAATGAGTGAATACATAAAATAAAAAGAAATAAAAAAAAAAAATAGGGATTAGAATTACAAAAAAAAAAAAAAAAAAAAAAAAAAAAATTAAAAAGAATTAAGTTTTCTGAAAAACATTCAGCCCAAGTGCTTTTCATTTATTTATTTCAATGATTTGGAGGTAAAAAATAAAGAAATTGTTCTAACTTCTACAAATCTATTATTTAATCAGTTTTTATGGCTTTTCCCCCTTTTTTGTAAAAGAAAGAAGAGTAAGAATTATTTGACAAAGAAGCGGAAAAGCCCTTATACAAGATTTTTGTGCCCACTTCCATGGCAATACTACAAAAAATCAAGATGAAATACATACAGTTTTTATTCTTAATGTACAGATGGCCATCAAATTTGTGAACAAATTTAATTTGTTTCCCTTAAGTTTTGGACTCCAATCCAGCATGGCCAGAATATAATGATTTCCTTCAAAGTATGAATCTCAAGTCCCCCCACAAAGAACTGCTAGATTTTATGTTATTATTATTATTATTATTATTATTATGAAATAGGGTTTTATTTACTCAGTTTCTCACTCATTTGGGTGATTATGGGGAACAGGAGTTATGGTTGATGAGCAGCTGGTGGGCTTGAATAAACACTAATTTTTCTGCATTTATCTAAAAATTTAGTATAGAGAAAAAAAAAACCTTAAAGTGCAATTCTGTTTGTTTTTATAATTCATTTTGTGAAAAATCAGACAAAGAGTTTTGTTTTAGTTTTACAAGAAAGTTTTCTTTCCTTCTAAGAATACTTGTGTTTATCAGTTTACTGCAAAAAGAAGTGACATTTTTGTGAAACTTTTCGGCTTCTGTTAAGTTTTTTCTTACTTTTTGGGTTATTCAATTATTTATTTCGTTTTTCTTTCATAGTTGCTTTTTTTTTTTTTTACTGCTGATGTTGTAGTTGTTGCTGCTGCTTTCTCTCTCCCAATTTTGTTTTATTCTTTTGAAATTCTGCTGCCTTAAGCCGGTTTGCGAGCAACAAAAAACACACTGTCATACTGGTACTGCAACATTGAACGGGGATTCTGGGTGTACGTGGTCTTCACACCAGTTTCTTCTTTCTGTCAACAAGAAAAGACAAATTAGAGAAATAATAACTATTACAACTCATCAGATTAAATGGCGTATGAATGCAAAGCAGAAAAGAACCAAAAAAAAAAAAAAAAAAATTCTTGGTGATTCAGAACAAAAGATGGGATCTGATCATTATGGAGACCCCCCCCCCCCAAAAAAAAATAACGGATCTTTTAGAGAGTTGATGTTGACGTTTCAGCAGACAACAAGTGAAAACCTGCAAAGAGATCGGGATATTTGCTTACAGATGTTGAACAATGAGCATGTTGTGGTTATCGGTGTAAAAAGTAGAATTCATTGCCTCCACCACCTCTCTTCCTTTCTTCTCTAGCCTTGGTTAGCAACCACTCTAAGAGAAGATCAACTCTTAAATTCAAAACTGCTTTGGTATGAGGCTAGTATCTCCACCCTGTGAAAACCAACAAGATACTTTAACCTCATCAGAAATACCTAGATTGGTGAGGTTGTGGCTATATACACCACAGTGGAATTGATACAAAGGCATGAAAAGGGAGTAGGGATTAGTCCTGAAATAGGCTGTAAAAAGGATCAGTAGGAATATTGTGGTAACAATATTAATACATGGGATGTTTCTTTTTATTCCCATGAAGACTGCGACAGATACAAAGAACACAAAAACATCATAGAACACAAAGTTTTCAGTAATAAAAAAAACACTTTTTTTTTTCACAATCATCACCACTGAGAACTTTTTTAAGCAGCCTTCATTTCAGAAGTAGGGTCACCTGGAACAGGGTAACATACATCACCATCACTGCTAAAATGCATCACCTACTACTGAACTGTGGTAACATCCACTATTTGATCTTTCATAAATACTCATATAGCTTTGATGAACATTTGTGGACACAATTTTTTTCAGAATTGAGAAATTAAATGTCACGCCTCTGATTCATACACACATTCATATACGACAGTGTTTTGCTAAAATACCATTCAGCTGATACTTTTAAAAAGGAGAAAAAATTATCGGTCAATTTTTACTGCCATTCCACCAATATCCACCCCTGGAGGCTGTGAGTTACAGTAGAAGACATTCATTTTTTGAGTAACACTCATAAAACAAAGGTGTCAAAGTGTGTGGACAATGTTAATGGCTCTTATAAGTACTGGATGGATGTGACTTGACACATTAATCTAAAAATATTTAGATAAAGAATGAGAAAGATTTATTGTCAAATAGGATAAGAAAGATTGTAAAGGAGTGAGAAGAAGCTATCAAGATAATCTGTGTATAAACATATAAACATCTAATTCAGTCTATAAATGTAGAGGGATAAATACAATCCTAAAATTTATAGCCAAGAATATATATATATATATATATATATACAAACACACACACAGATTTTATATATATATATATATATATATATATATATATATATATATATATATATATATATATACACATATATATATATATATATATATATAAAATTTATTCGAAAATTATAACATAAATATGTTATAAAATCCCGACAAAAATATCCATTTTGCTTTAACACTTCTGGTGTCTTATCAAGTGATGGTGTTGAATGTATTAGGTTGGTGCAACAATAATGTCGGTTTTTGACGTATTTTTTAATGTCAAAAAACGACATTATTTTTGCACCAACCTAATAGAATCTACATTCAACACTTGCTAAGACACAAAAAGTGTTGAAGCAAAATGGGTATTTTGTAGTGATTATGTTATAATTTTTGAATAAATTATATTTTCTCTACTTTGTATTGAGCAATCTTTTAAGAATAGTATTTTTTATTGGAATTTATTCCGTATACACAAATCCTGTGTGTGTGTGTGTGTGTATATATATATATATATATATATATATATATATATATATATATATATATATATAAAATAAGACAAACTGGAAAGGCTTTTTGTGACACGTTTCATCTGTTAGGATTTCATCAAATTTGGTTTTATTGACATTGCCATGTCTACACATGCACATGAAATGAGACACAGGTAGTTTAAAAATTTTTGAGAGAATTTTTTTTTTTAATCTCAATCTAGCTGACATCATCTGTATTCTTTTTATCACAATTGTTCCTGACTATCCCACACTGTGATAAAATCTACCAAGAATGGTGATATATTGTAAGAGCCTGGACACAAATTTATTGTGGCTGAACTATTTTTCTAAATACTGTTTGTTGATATACAGAATTATATATCATTATATATATATATATATATATATATATATATATATATATATATATATATATATAGAGAGAGAGAGAGAGAGACTGGAATGTTTATGCATAAGCAGATATAAAAACATGTTTATATCCCACAGAAATTCATGCTTCAACCTACATAAGTAGATAAAATTTTGCCTCTCTCAACCTGAAAACCCCGATGTCTTGCCACTGTGTCTTCCCCTGCCTGCTGCCTTGATGCCAGTGCTTGGTCCAAATTACTTGCTGAGCTGCAGGAAGTACAAGCAAACGCTAATGTAGAATCCAAGGTTTGCTTGCCTGGGTTCTGTGACTAAATCAATAAGATAGAAAGAATTTTGACCAATTACGTCGCATGAGACCCCAAGGAAATAAGCAGCTCTGGGGGCAGGCGGGTAGGAAAGGAACTCGTTCAGAGAGAAAGAGAGAGAATTTGCATTGATTCTATTATGGGGTTGAGTAGAGGAAAGAAGAGGAGGAGAACCTGACCCCTGGAAAAGAGTGGAAAGAAGTGGATGACAAAGAATAAAATTGCCAGGTTTAGCAGGAGGGGTCAGAGAAAGAGAAGGCAAACATGTTGCTGCCATCAGATGAAGAAGGAACCCAAGGTGCCTCCCTGTGGAGAAGGTGGAGGTGAGATAGCCAAAAGAGGATGTAGGAAGGAAACATGCAGATTGGGATGGGACCACACATACCATTACCACTAAACAAAAGCATGATAAATACTCAAAAATGGTTTTATAAAGCATATTAGCATATTCTAGATATAGATTTATAGAGTATCTATGAATAAAAAAAAATATTCAACATAACATTTACAGATAAATGTAGAAATATATAAAGATAACAATTTGGGAGACGTTGATGGTTGTCCTAGCATGAAGTTTCAAGTCATCATACTGGCCTTCTTCAGACGATTTATCATGCCAGATAATACACTCTCTCCTAGAAACTGTAACTAAGGTCTGCTCAGCATGGTTACAGTATAAACTACAGGTGGGCTTGGTGTTGAATAAACACAAATGTGCTTGTGCAGGCATCTGCAATAGGGATTCCTAGCTGCCCTAGTAGACAGGCATCCTTGGATACGAGCGGCCAGTCATTAAATACAAAGATAATAGGATGATTTTATAAGCATGTATAAGTTATATATTTTTTTTTGAATTATGCACAGTAATGCAAGTTCTATATATGTGCATATACTTATATACAGGTTTTAATCAAATAAATATTCTACAAATATAGGAATTACAAAGTTTACATCACCATGACGCAGTGGTTAGCCAGTTAGCATGCTAGTGTAGCAAGCCTAATCCTCATCAGGATTGAACATTATGCAGCTAATAACAATCTGTCCTCACACATTTACATGTTTATATGTACATACAAATACATGAAGAGGTGCTGAAAAGTTATTGTCCTAAACAAGAAGACCTCCTTCTCTAAAACGGATCAAATTAGGGAATTTTTTTCAGTATCACCCAAATATTGTTATATACACCGCAAACTAAACGAATAGCTTGTCATTGCAATTTAAGATTTCTCGGTTTTCTGTGAATTGATTTTGGTAAAACATTTTCCTGCGGGTTGCACAATATGGCAACATCATTGTTAGGTTTTCATTATTTTATGTAATGTCCTTTATTTTTTTATTTCAGATTCGATAGTTTTGGGGTGAACCCTGATAACAGTGTCTCTCTTCTGTAAGAACAATGGGACATGGAAAAGAACTCAGTGATTCTGTGTCTATTATCATCAAGTAAAGTGTTAAAGGCAGCTCTCTTCTTAGGAAGTTAGGTTGTCATGTGGACATGGTTAGACAATTCCTGGCGGAACTTTCATCAAGGAAGAAATAATTTTCACCACTGCTGGACTTCCTCATGTACCAAAAACCACCAGATATCGCATCCACAGGACCCATGGGCTTCTGTGCAAGCTTCCCAGAAACAGCCTCTTTAATGCCCTATCACAGGAATTTGAGGCTTCAGTGGTCTTGAAAGTACATGATGTTGGTCATGAGTTGAGTTCTGTTCACTGACGAGATGAGGGCGACCCTTGATGGACCTGGTGGTTAGGCAAATGGTTGAATCTATTTTGGAGATGAGTGTTACCAATGTTTACAACGTCAACAACAGGGTGGAGGAGTCATGTTGTAGGCTGGTATCATTGGGGGCAGACTTATTCGCTAATCAGGATGCCTGAAGTTGTTAAAATGACTGCAGTTGCCTATTGCAATCTCCTGAAAGATGTCTTGGATCCCTGTCACTTCTAAGGATTCTAGTATTCATGCATGATAACACTCTCTCCCCCTCTGTTAGAGCCACCCAAACATCCCAGACATTATGGCATCCAAGGTGAAAGGTTTATGGTGTGGCTGCCAGACTTCAGATCCCAACCCTATCAAAAATCATTGGTCCATCACTAAACAAGATTTTTATGCCAAGGGACATCAATTTACAATAAAAGATATCTTATGGGTGACTGTCAAAGCTGCTACTATAAAAAAAAAATTGACAGAATCCATGACTTTTTTTTTTGAAATTATCTATCAAAATGGTGCCCATGCGGCCAAATAATTCATTATTTCAATAAATCTTGTAATATGAATATAGTTTTCTGTTAAATAGATACTCAAGGTATGCTTAATATTTATCATCATCCTTCATTTTCTCCAAAAATGTCTAGATGGGATATTTCCATTCAAAAGCTATTAGTGTGGTTTAACCAAAAACTATCGAATCTGAAATAAAAAAAAATAAAGGACGTTACACAGAATAATGAAAAACTAACAATGGTGTTGCCATATTGTGTAAACCAGCTGGTGAAAGTTTTATCAAAATCAATTCACAGAAAACAGAGAAATCCTAAATTTCACTACCAAACTATTAGTGTTGTTTGAGGTGGGGTGTACATATACACTAAAAAACTCTGGATGAGATGAGCTAAGTTAAAACCTTGACACATTTAACATGGAAATTTAATGTTTTATCTTTTCTGCTTCTTTACTGCTTCAATGTCACATTCTCCACTTCCCACTTTTTTCTTTTCCTTTCTGATAACACTGATTCCCTCAATAAGAACATTATTTGTCCAAAGAAGTTACTTCTTGGAATAAAGCATGTCACTAAGTATTCCTATCTTGTTTTGGAATTCCTTAATATTGATTGATTTGTTTGTTTAATAACATATCAGCTCCTTGTGGGTCATTTAATGCTGAAATTTAATTTTCCTGGGAGCTTTGAAGTAACATAAATATCATTACTGTTTTTCTGTTTTCATAATTGAATACATGGTAGATGATTGGTTGGTTGATTTTGTGTAGTTTACACATCAACCTTTATTAACTTCATCTAAATATTTTGAACACAAATTTATGGCTTCAACTAAATATATTTTGAATGCAATTGTATGCCTTCCACTACAGATAAAATGTATTGTTGGTCATTTTGCTTTAAATATATATTGTTGGTAATTTTATTATAAATATGTATCATTGTTAATTGTTTTTATATAAAAACTAGTGTTTTTTTCCTTTTGTTTGGGGGTTCACTATTCGTCTTGGGTCAGGGTTGACCTAGGAACAACGGAAATTAAGAGTGGTTCCATGGTCTTCAAAATCTGTAATTGTAGATTGCTGCCGGATGGAATTCCTAAATAAGACTGAGAACTATTAGCACTCCCATCATCTCTCTCTCTCTTTTCTTTCTTTCTTTCTTTGATATTACTACTTTCTATTTGACACTCAGCTGAAAAGAGAAAAAGGGAGAGGGAGAGAGTGGAAGGAAACAAGAAAAGGAGAAATAAACACAACATTTGACACATAGACACACACACAAAGAAAAAATCAGCCTCAATCCAATAACAGTAGCATCCCAACTAGTATATAAATTAATTACACCAAACTCAGCATAAAAATGAGAAAATTGACAGCCTGATGAGTGGACTGAACAATTATGAAAAATTTTGTCCGCGAAAGTCTGGAGTTGAGGTGCTGAATATAACATCTAAGTGACAAATATTATTTGTGGATCCCTGGCAGGATTTGAACCTGCATTTCCCTGGTCAGAGGGAAATAAAAAAAAACCCATTACTATATATATATATATATATATATATATATATATATATGGGTGTGTGTGCGTGTACACACACACACACACACACACACATATGTCTATCTAATGCTGGCCTGTAAAAATTCATCTTATCCACACGTACATGGATTCATTGGACACAAAATCCATACAACTATATATATTTTTTAATTAATTTTCCCCATTAACCAATTCATTTTGTCATATATATTGCAATACACCCTCCACTATAACCCCAACTAATATGACCCCTGGTTTGGCATATTCAGTCATCTCTGTGTGTACACACATGGAGTCTTGTCCCCAGCAAATAATTTGGGCCTTGAATATTATGGTTGGCAGCATACAGCAAACATAGTAGGGGTCTTGCAAATGGAAATCAACCTCCAACCACTCCACAACTCTTTGCTGAGGGAAAGAAGAGAGAGGCAACAAAAGGATGCGCAGTTTCTCTGAGGGTGTTTACCAATGACCAACATGAATCACGGTAAAAATGAAGCAGGTCCCTGCTGAGAATATTTCAATAAATATATCATGGAAAACATGGCCTTGCAACATGATTCACCAGAGAATTCCAATACAATTCCAAACTGAAGAGACTTCAAAGCATTTGACCAATTTCAAGCTGAAATTGTCGGCATGGCTACCTAAAGCTGCAATTCTTTGCTTTTGTGTCTCAGGTTGCTGTAAACTCAAAAAAGAAATTGACATTTAAATCCCTAAGTGAAAAACACTGTATTAGTGATTAGTCTATGATCATCTGTGATGTTTAAAGATGAAAAAGTTTGATGAAAAAATTCATTTAACATTATTATTTAAATATCTAAGCCAACATAAAAAAAATGACTACAATATTAATATAATTTTGCAATAACATTCTATTAAAATTTTTTATTTTGCTCTAGATTTTTTTAATCAGTTCACACCAAGCAAGGTAATAATGCCACTAAGATGCAAGAGAATACATCAAGTAAAAGAGAATGAGAAGATTTTAGGATAACTGGAAACCCAATCCTGAACAGGAAAAAAGGGATAAACCTCTACTCCTTTTCAAAAGGACTGGGGAGGAGTGTAAACAGGATGAAAGGTTCTTTACTGAGGGGATCCATGAACTGCAATACCAATAGAAGTGTGTAGACCTTAAGGAGGACTATGTTGAAAAATAAATTTTATTTACTTGCATTCCATGAGTGTATCTTGGTAAGCCTATAAACTTTTGAGCTGACCCTCTTAAAATAGCTTTGACGCATTCTCAATCAATGGGACTGATTGGTCTTTTCAAAGTCTTCGTTTTTTATGTACCTTTAGGACATGGGCGGTCATAGCTCTCCACTATTTCTTGTCCATTATAGCACTTAGTTAATCTTGTGATTTTACTATCTCTGCATAACAAAAAGAAAAATACCATATGTTGGGAAACCAATGAAACACAAATAAATAAATATATATATATATATATATATATATATATATATATACACACACTACATTTAATAGTCTTATTTTGATCATGAGTTCTGTAACTCATTAAGGCCATAGTGTAGTAGATGTACTGCAGCTGCAGCGGTGCTTCCTGGTGGAAGTAGTAGTACTACTGATGGAGCCCAGAGTTTTCTTTCTAATTTCAATGAAGGCTCTGTCCTGCTGTTTACCTATAATTGGAAAAGAGGAGAGAACAGATAGATTCATACCTTTACCAAATGAATGAATATAATGAACTCAACTAAAATTAAACCACAACTGTCCAACTTCTCATTCCAAGCCACTATCCAATACATTACCAAACATCCACCAGTTAAACTGGTGTTAATTCTTGACTCATGAAAATCTTTTTTTTCTTTACAAGGCAATCCTATAGTAAAATTAGACACATCATAGCCCAATGTGTCAATAATCAGACAATTCTTTACTTTTGAATATTTAATGTGCAACATACAGATTGAGTGCTGAAATTTACTCAGAAATGTTTCCCCATGTTTGAAATTATGAGAGAAAGCAGTGTCATTATTCAATTACAATTCTTTCTTGTTTCTTTGTTTTCAGTTAATGTGCATCACCAGAACAACAGACAAAATTCCTCGATCAATTGTTTAAATTAAAAACATAAACAAAACTGCAGACTTAAGTAAAAGATTTTGTATAAGGATTACCAGATAAAACAAACAGATGGGTAAGGCTGCACAAGTCAGCAGATGAAACAAACAGATGAGGAAGGATGCATGAGTCACCAGACGCAGCAAACAGATGAGGAAGGCTGCACTAATCACCAACAGTAATGACGGGATTAAATTTTGTTTCACCAGATCCATTATAACTGAATAGTGAGTTTGATTCTCACAGGGTGCCCGATATTTTCAGTCTTTTCTCACATCTATACTAATCTTAGAAAATTACTACACTATCCAAGAATTACCAGATAAAACAATTAAACAGATGAGGAAAGCTGTGCGAGTCACCATGCAGGGATCAAATATGCAAGAATTACCAGATGTAACAAGAAACAGATGAAGTTGTCACTAATGGAACCATAGGGAATAATGCTATGCAAAACTGATTATTAAAAATCATTCAATACCATGATTGGAACATTATATTATTTAGAATTATATCATTAATTATATAAAATAGTTTTGTATAAAATAAAATTAGAAAACAAACATTTTTTTATTTGTAATTATTTTATAAATAATGCAGAGAAGATTTTTTTTTTTTTTAAAATTCATGAACATTTTATGTTTGAAGCAATTATTTTGAAATTGGTTGACTGGTTTCATTGGGAGAAGACAACAAATAATTCCGATAACTAGAAAAGAAAAGACAAAAGAGAGGAAGCTATTAAAAACACATGCATATATATATATATATATATATATATATATATATATATATATATATATATATACACACTCATGCACATGCACACATACATGGAGAGAGAGAGAGAGAATTAACATGTGAATAGGAAGTACATGGATAGAAATATTGGTCTGAAGGAAACCAGCAAAAAAGGAATCAGAGTTGATTAAAGAAAAACCAGTGGAGCTAAAAGTGAAATCAAGATAGAAATGTTGATGGAAAAGCATTGACTGTAACAGTTTAACTCACTTCAAAGTGCATAAAATTATGTCTGAACATCTTTTTCAATTCTTTTTTTTTGTTTTCTGCTTCCTTTTCACCCAAGAGTCAGTTTGATTTCATAGGAAAACATGATTAATCATCTAGTATTAATTCAAGCCAAAGTCAACAAAAATGAATAACACGGGTTTAATGACTACTCCATAGTGGTCATATAACTTAGGGGTGGGGGCTTAATAATTTCAACTTCCCAATATTAATCAAGATTCTTAGTAAGGATGGAAACAGTTTTGCATTTTGTGTAGGGTACAAAGAATTTTTTTAAAAAGTTTTTCTTTTAAAGGAAATCATAAGGATTTTGATTTACTTGCTGACCGCATCTAAAAATTGATATCTGCAAGATGTTCTTGTTAGGCCATGAATTATTCTTTAACTTTCTTGTTTTTCACTCGTCTGCTTTACAACCTTCCTCGTGTTATTAAAAAATCTGTGATAAAATGATGTCATTATTCAATCATTTAAATGTTTATTCGCATGTCTGTTCTTACAAAAACAATGTTTTCTTATTCCTAAGACTTCTTTCTTTACTTTTAGTCAATGAAGAAAAAGATAAAAAATCTCAGGACAATGAATTCTTGGCCAAGCCGAAAACTTGTGCAATGGGTAAATTGTCACCATTTTATATTTTTTAATTTTGCACATGCGCGTTTTTGTCATTGATTTTGTTGACTGCATCGTATAGTAGGGCACCATGACACAATTCACTCTGACAGAAATTTAGAAATGGCATGCTGTACTTCTTGGCATTCATGCCAGAAACTCTAATATGAACATTTCCGTGTGTATGTATGAGGAAAGTGCAGAAAATTCAAAAAGAGTTGAATGAGTCTAATTGTGATTATGAAGGTGTTTGGAGTGATCACTAGTGATAATGACCTTATGCTTCTATTCATCTTCCCACATAAGCCTCAGTGTTGAGTCTGAACTCAACACTGAGGCTTATATCAAGTACCTTGAGGAAGTAGTGCTGCCCTAGGTCAAGAGGGTGGCTGATGGAAGACCCTATGTCTGGCAACAGGACTCTGCACCATGCCACACAAGCAGGAGAACTCAGTCATGGCTGTTAGACAATTTCTGTGACCACATCACCGCTTAAATCTGGCCACCTAACTCCACAGACTGCAACCCCCTTGAATATTATGTGTGGAGCGCAGTTGAGTGAGAGACCAACAAAACTCCTTGTAACTCCAAAGATGAATTGAAGGCAAGTATGATGGCAGCATGTACCAACTTAAACAAGGAGACTGTCCAGAAGAGTTGCAGGACATTCCAAAGTCATCTGGATGCTGTGGTCAAAGCTAATGGCAATTTTATTGAATAAATTTACTCTTTTACTACTTCAAGATATTTTTGTGTAATTTTGGTAAATATATCTGTTAACATGAGATGTCAGTGTTATTTTCATTTTTTGAGTAATTTAGATGACAATTTATTCATCGCACGCTGTAGAGTTATATATAGATCTATATATATATATATATATATATATATAGTTAATGATATTGTTTGGTAATCTGTATGGATAATTCCAAGGAGGATATAATCCAGAGAGCTCAATGTAAGAACAGAACAAATATTAATTAAATTAAGAAACAGCTTTAAGGTTACATGATTATAATTTATTTCCTTAGGTTCGAGATTCAATCCTAATTCTTCAGACTGACCATTTCCATACAAATAAATAGGTGACAAATTTTCCAAGTATTAAAAGATTTATATAGGATCATTTTTAATTTATGGACACATTTGTTTGAGGACGCAGGTTTAAATTGGGGGCAGGAAGAGTTATAAGATATATATATATATCTTGAAAGGGATAAGGTGATGGAGAGAGTGGAAGATGAAAGATAAGTAAACAACACTAGGAAGGGAAAAAAGAGGAATAGAGAGATATATTCATATCCATATAGTAATAGTAGCTGGGGGTGGGTGAACTGCTAGTCATGCTGACCTATGTATTAGATTGGTGCAAAAATATTGTTGTTTTTGACGTATTTTTTAACATCAAAAAACGACAATATTTTTGCACCAAACTAATATCAAGCATATTCACAGGAAAGTAGAAGAGAAAATTAGACGGACTGAACTAAGGAAACCAAAATAAAGAAAAGAGAAGAAAGGAGAAAAGCAGAATAGAAAAAGAAAAACATACAAGTGGGACTCAGGCCCCAAAAATGATGTCTATAACACTTCAACATTATTTTAAATAATAATAATAATAACTAAAAGTTCAAAAACTGAAAAAATATCTAAGAGAAAAATGATATAAAGAAATTTTTTTAAATATTATATTAATACACACACACACACACACATATATATATATATATATATATATATATATATACATATATATATATATATATATATATATATATATGTGTGTGTATTTTAATTTTTCAATAAGGATTATTTTTTTTTTTTAATTAGGTAATAAATAAGAACCTAAGAAAATTCTATTAAAATTTAACAAAAATAAAGAAAATATTTTCTTTCAAGATATAGATAGATAGTAATAAAATAATAATAATACAAATGAAAATAATAATGATAATAATAATAATGTAATAAGATAGAATAAAATAAAGGTAAAAAACCTATATATAAAAAATACTAAGCACAGTGGAGTAATGGATAGCGGCTTGAATTGAGGAATCAGAGAGCCAAGTTCAAATTCTAGTCGAAACCATTACATTCACTTACGTGCTAATACCCTTGGGAAAGGTATGAATCCTCTTCTTCCTCCCCCAGCTATAGGTACTATAGCAGGACAGACCGGGTTCTATAGTCTTTGATGGCAACTGGTCTACCGCAGGAAGAAATGGTAACCTACTGCAGGAAAAAAATCTGCTTTATCAGTCATGTATCGAAAGATACATGATCGCCTAAGATACATGATCACACATGACACATAACTGACTGAAGCTAAGAAGGAAAATATACAATAGTACAGTAACTTAAATCAGAGAATTTAATCGGCTAAAGACACATAAAAACATGTAGCACCATATTTAGAAAACATGTATTTTCCATTGGTTAGCATATTGAGGGTGAACATAATTCCAATAACAGATTCATGTATATATGGCCACATCAATACACATTATATATTATACCGGTAAGTACATATATCACATATACACACACACATATATATAACTAAAACTATGCACATATACAAATATATACATATCCACAAACAAAACTACATGATTAATCCTACATAATGACCACATGTATTGTTCCATATTATGTTAATTCAGATTTCTTAAGGACAAGTTTCCTAAAAATTAGGTGTAGTGAGCAACTTTGAGTCAATGTTTGTGTCTGCATTTGAGGACAATCTCATTACAATGGTTTAGCAATTCTTCAGGTCCATTATATTTAATTATAAAGATTTTCTCTTTAATGCAGAGATCACATCTGTCTCTGAAGTTTCTAGGAGTCTGAGCCCTGGATATGATTCTCCATTGCAATTGTGGTGTGGAGCCATTTTCCACAAGATCCCAATAATATTAAGGCAGCACTGTTTGATGTTTAAGGGATTTGTTACTGAAGGAATGGTGATGATTATATAGATGCTGTTTCCAATTCCCAGCAAATATTTCAATATAAACCTTTTGCAGGTTTATATTTTCCTTGGGGAAGATTGTGGCTTCACACACTACATTTTCGGTCATACAAATTCTTCCCACTGGACATTCGATTTTTACCCTGCAATTACAGGTAGAATTATTCCTTTGTAATCGATTATGAAATTTTCTAATTAGACTATCATTGTATGAATTTACAATTTTTTCCACATTATTAACACATGAGTAACTAATTTTCAAAGTTTTTCTATTAAAATTTTTTTTCCAGTGGATTGTTATTACTAAAATGATTATCTATTAAATTTAAAAAGAATTTGCCAATATTGATATTGGATCATTTGCAGAAGGGAGGGTTGAACCATATAAATTTCCTTTTCCTATTTTTGGATTTATTGGATGTATTGTCATTCAATTTTTCTTGATAAATTTGTTGAAACATATGTTTCTTGACTATAGCTAGATTTCTTCTCATTAAATATTTTGCAGCTAGAAGACAATTTATCTTGGTATTGACAGTGTTGGGAATTTGGTTTATAACTGATTTGAAGTGGTTTGAGTGGACATTGATATAGATGGGCATAGGGTTTGAATGTGACATCCAGGAAATTGGTGATTTTTAGGTTAGAGCATATATCAGTTTTAGATCCTAGAAATTGGAAAGCTTTAATGATCTTTTTATGTAACTTGGAGATGGTTAGAAGACCATTGCTATTAGGTATAACAATGAGTCCATCATTCCTGTACAGGCCTACGTTTTGGGGGTCAATGAGCCTACTCAGAGTATCTAATATATAGAAACACACTAAATCGGCTATTTTTACTGAGTCATAAGCTGCCATGTTGAAATTTTTATTATTCTTTTTAACCCAAGGACAGTCATTATATATCAAAATAGACTGTCTAGAAACAATTATAATCTTTTGTTCATCATTGGTAATATTAATATAATTTTTAGTAAAACTTAAGCTATTTTATAATAGGTTTTCAGAAATGGAGGAGTAGAAGTTGATTATATCAAATCGAATAAATGTAGCCTTTTTCTTAGAGGCTATATTCTGGAACCATTTAATGGTATCCAAGGAATCCTTCCAAAGATTAACATGGCATTTTTCTAGTATGTATATTGTTTTATATATATATATATAAAAATTATATAGTATATATTCAAACATATTATATTATATTAGTATATATTCAAACATATATTAGATATAACAGACAATGAATGTCTATTATGTTTTATCATGAGCTGTTCTAAGCTTCATGTAGATGCTTTAATTTCAGGAGAAAATAAAGACAAAAACTGTCCAACATCTGGATATTTTTTTATTTTGCTGTTACTCGATCTAAGCTTTCAGCTCACATGGGCCATCATTGGAGTGGTTATAGGGACATTCCATCAAAGATGATATCCTGTTATGTTGACATAGAAATTTGCAGAATAGCAGATGCAGGTTGTAAGTGTCCATATAACCACTCTGATGAGGGCTCATGTGAACCTAAAGCTTAGATCGAGGAACAGCATAATAAAAAAATACCCAAATGTTGGATAGGTTTTGCCTTTATTTTCTCATGAAATTAAAGTAACTATATGAAGCTTAGAATGGCTCATGATCAAACACAATAGACATTCAATATTTGTTAGATTTAATTAATGATATATATTTGAATAATGATCTCTTGCCCAATACATTATATATATATATATATATATATATATATATATATATAGAGAGAGAGAGAGAGAGAGAGATTAATGTGTGTGAAAGTTAGAAAGATATGAACAGTTTGTGATAGACACATAGATATACAGAGTGCTATGTTGATCACTTATTAAAATATGCAGAAATAAACATTTAAAAAAAAAAAAAAGGAAGAGATTTCCACTGTGTTTAAATTATTTAGAAATACACACACCTACACCTACATAAGTATCGTGATGTCAGTTTGAAACCGTGGCTGATTAAGATGATAGAAGTTAAGATAAGAAGTTCTGTCATCAGCAGGAAATATCTTGAATCTGGTGCAGAAAAAAAAATAATAATAAAAAAAAGGGTGTTGCTACTTGCTCTCTCTCTCTCTTTCTTGCAAATGAGAGCCGTGCCAGTAATTAAACAGTTTTCAAAACGAGGATGGGTTTGCTTGATAAGACGAATAGTTCGTCTTCATTTTGTTCAGTGGGAAACAAATTCACCAACCCACCCTCACCAAAGCATCTTCAGTTTCAATTCTACTTCACATTTCGTACAGCTCAATTATTTCTGCTTGCTGATTTCATCTTGTCAATTTCACCCCCTCCTACACCCATTCACCTGTTCACCCATCCTGATGCAAAGTGCACGAGGGGGCAAGTAAGGAGTTGGGGGTGGGGGAGGCACTGTGGAAATATACTTATCTTTACACTTGAAGAGGCAAATCTTAAGAAATATTTAGATTTAAGAGTTTTCACGAGCCAAGAAAGTTTTAATTGGAAGGCAGAGAGAGAGAGAAGTAAATAAAAAATGTAGACTGATAGACAAGCAAAAAGGGGAGAGAATATGCAATTTCCTGGCACAGTGATATTCTTATTAGTATGAAAGTTGTTTTTATTTATGCTTTTTTAATGGTAGTAGAAACAAAGAGCAAACAAGACTGTTCCTTTGTCTCATCTTAAAAATCATAAAAATAAACTGCTCTTTAATTAAGAAACAAAATGACATATACATTAATCTTCCTCTCTTTTTCACACTTCTCTGTCTCTCTTTCTTTCATACAAATTGCTTATGGCCAAATCATGCTGAAACACCAGTTCCTGTATGATTACCAAAGTTAAGCAATGTCGAGCTGGTCAGTACCTAGATGGGTGACCACTTGGGAATATCAGGTGCTGTAAGCTTCGATATATGGGTGGCACAATGGATAATGGCCCAGGAATGTTAATCAGAGAGTTGAGCTCTAATTTCCACTGGTTACATTATATTCACTTATGTGCAAATAAACTGGGAAAGTTATGAATCCACCTCTTCTCCCCTCTGCTATGGGTTAATTAGTAAGACTTATATTACTAAATTATTATTATCTCCAAAAGAGAACAAAAAATTACTTACAATCTAAAAAATAATCCTGGTTTTAAATAACTTACAAGTGTTAATAAGCGATAGCAAACGAATCATTTCATACATCTCTTTTTTTACAAAGATACCTTGACACTAAAGCATTGCTATTTTTCACATCTATCTTGCTAAAATATTTATTTTAGATGTTATTTTTGAATCATCACTTTTTAAAAATAGAAATAAATATTTCTTTTGGACTCTTCATTGTGTTCTGGTTTGTTTTGTTTTACGGCATATCAACCTCAATGGGTTATTTAATGCCAACAAAATTTTCATTGTTGGTAATATTTTTTTCCCCAAATCCATTTCTGGTAACATTTTTTCATTCAAAAATCTATTTCTGTAATATTTGTTTTTCAAAAATGTATTGTTAGTAATAATTTTTTACAAAGTATTTCTGGTATTAAAATCTATTTTTACACTTTCATAGTGTTTTGACCACAGTTTGGGGGTTAATTATTTATCCATAGCTGGGACCCCTAACAGGTGCTACCACCCCAGGTCAGGGTGGACCTGAGAACACCAGCAATTAAGAGGTGGTCCTATGCTCCTCAAAACCTCCTGATCAGAGGCCATGCTGTTGGATGTAGTTTATCAGCTTACCCAGGATGCAGATGTAGTTTATCGTCATACCCAGGACACTGTTCATTGTGTCTATATCTATGTATATTTGTACATCACTTAGCCTAATGACTAGAAACAAATTTTACACAAATATTCTTTAACATAATCCCTTTCCATGTCAATGCACTTAATTCAGTAGTGAACATCATGACAAAATATTATGCAGTGAAAATGTCAGATCAAAATTCAGTTGTTAATTGTGTCAGGTTACAGACACATTCATATAGATATATGCAAGATATGTTCGGAAAACATCATCATTCACTATTAATAAGAAAAAAGGTTTCTGAGTGTTCCTCAAAGGACAGCACTTGACACCTGACATACTTATCTTGGTCTCCTTTTCACTTTTCAAAACTGTCTACAATATACTCTTTTGGAATCACAATCAAAAGATTTATCCTATTCTTTTTCACCTTCACCTTGGTATTTTAAGAGTGATAAAACAAACATTTGCAACAAGGAACTAAAAGCCAAATCTTTAGTATAGAACAGGGTGACTTCATGTTTTGCAAAAAAAAAAAAAAAGAAAAAGTGAAAAAACTACATGTTGAGTCATTTTAAATGTAACAGTCACAGGGTATACAACCTCACTCATTAGAAACTGAGCAAACCAGGGAGATTACAATTCAAAACATCATTGGAAAATTCAAACTATTGTTTAAAATGATTTAGTACCATATGACTATTATATAGAGGTCGATGTGCTGTGATGCTTACAGTCAAATCATTCTGTAACACCAGTTCTCATTTGATCACCAAAGTTAAGCAGTTTCCACCCCGATCAGTACTTAGATGAGAGGCACTTGGAAACTGCGTATGGTAAGTGAAAACTGGGTACAAAACCGGTTATGCATGGTGCTAGCAATTTCATCCTGTAAAAACTTATAGAATTGCCTTACTGTGGTCCCCTATTTCTTACTGGAGTCTATGGGACTAAAGGAGAAATAGGGTAAGGTTGAGCTGTGAAGCAACAAACATTACCCTTCATATAAACAAGAAACATTTCTTAAAACAGTGTATATACTGAACTATAAAACACACAGACACATAGGGAATCAATAAGTCCATAATCTGACAAATTATAGTCTGAAATTTTAAAACTATAATATCCAATCTATACGATTAACATTCATTTTTAAATTAAGTATATATGGAGGAGCTTATATTGTAAAATAAATATTTATTTCATCTATAGGCTTACTGATGTACTTCATACATGCACACACATTTCTAAATTAATGCACTTATTTTTAATTGAACATTTTTAAACAACATTTGAAGTAGTATATACTGTAATTCTGCATGTATAAGACAGAGGTATATTTGTAGAGTTTTTTCCACTTTGCCAATTATAATCACACTTTAAAGTATCACACCATTTCTAATTTGACATCTCAACGCCCTTAGAAATGTTCATCAGTAGTCATCCAACATTTGCGTCATACATCTGACCCATTGAAGGCAGCACAGCATTCAATGATGAAAGAAACTGTTGAAAAACTGGTCCTCATGTATGCAGTTGCTCATTTCCTTTGACTGTTATTATGGAAACTTTTGAAACAAGGCATAATATTAGGTTGGTGCAAAAATAATGTCGTTTTTGACGTATTTTTTTGGCATGAAAAAACATTATTTTTGTACCAACCTAATAATTGGTCACACATGTTTTGCAACTCAAGTTGGGACCTAACATCTTGTGTTTTTTTTTTTTGACACAACCTCAGAGCCACAGCAAGCAAAGTTATCAAACATTTCTTTTTATCTGTTAAATCAACCCATTTCCAAGCTTCAAAATAACAATATGCTTATTAATAGGAGACTTTGAAATTCAGAATATTTTATACTAATTCAAAGAAATTGATCTTTACATTCCAATAAATATTTGTCTTGCATTGTTGTTAAAACATAAAGAGGTTAATAATGTGAGATGCAATGTATTAATATAGATTTAAAAAAAAAACAACTGTCATTTCAAGATGCTGACAATCATAGATCTCTACAGATTTTGTTTCTTTATTATCTGTGAATTTTTTCTGTGACTTCTTAAGAAATACAGAGTAGTGGTTTCCCATTGGCTTATCTACAAGTTTTGATACAGAATTATCCTCTTAGAAAGCCTAGTTTACCTTGCTATTTAATCCATAGCTGGAGCAGAGAACAAATGAGTTCATACCTTTTCCAAGGGTATTAGTATGAAAAATGATTGGGATATTTTCAGGATATTTTGTCTTTGGCTCAGGGTTTCCATCTTCTGCACCAATAGCTGTTATGCAACCCATATACTCCTTATATATATATATATATATATATATATATATATATATATATATATATATATATTAATATACATACATACAAACCTTAGGCTGTCACAAACCCTCATTAGTGGCATACTTAGTATTTTTTAAAAGTACACAAGCAATGATAAGTGGGATTAGGTTGTTAAACCTTACTCTGTAGCAGGCTCCCTCTCTTTTATATATATATATATATATATATATAAATGATAAGTGGGATTAGGTTGTTAAACCTTACTCTGTAGCAGGCTCCCTCTCTTTTATATATATATATATATATATATATATATATATATATATATATATATATATATATATATATATATATGATAAGTAATTGTGAGAAATAAGCAAATAAAAAGAAAACTAAAGAAGGAAACAAAAAAGAATGGGAGAGAGAGAGATTGTTAAAGAGCATCAGAGTGAGAAACACACACAAAGAATTGGCCAAAGTATGTAAACAGGAAATGTTTTCACACTTAGTCAAATTCCCAATGGAAGAACCCAAAGTTATTTGTGTGTTGCAGGGATGTGGCCTTTGGGGGTTTCTCCTTCCCCACTTGTCATCATCATCATCATTGAGGAGGAGTTAACGGAAAGACACAAGCGAAAGAAGAAATTAATGTTTGGAACAACATCATCAACACAGTGAAAACAAGATGTCAGTCTCAAGGACATAGAGAGAACGCCAGTTGACTGACAATGATGACATTTTAGTGCTGCCTTTCCAAATCTTTTGCTCCTAAATAATCCTGATTATAAGTGGAAAGCCCCGAAGCAATATTTTTCACAACGTTCAAAGAAGGAAATAGATTTTGCTCTTCAAAACAGAGAGAGAGAGAGAGCTTCTAATAAACTGTTATTGTCATTGAGTTGATGGACACTTTTTTTCTCTCTTTAAAAGAAAAATAATATTTTAAGGCTGTCCGCCCATCCAATAGCCTTGTCTATTATGATTTGGGGGTCAACTACACAAGTCTTTCAAAATTTTTCTTTGATGCATCTTTGTAAACAAAAAAAGAGAAGAATTTAAATCCTTAAAAATATTTGAAACTG
Source organism: Acanthosepion lycidas (assembly GCA_963932145.1). NCBI lineage: Eukaryota > Metazoa > Mollusca > Cephalopoda > Sepiida > Sepiidae > Acanthosepion > Acanthosepion lycidas. The sequence goes on along the minus strand of OZ010593.1, from coordinate 31,317,213 downwards.
GTTAGTCTTTCTCAAGAGGAACACATGAAAAAAAAAATTTCAAAATCAAAGCCAGCATTTTTTAAGCAAAAGAAAGAAAATAAAAAGAAAAGGAGATATTTCTTCTCAATGTCTATAAACAACTCAACAAATCAATTCACTACAAACTATCTCTCAAGGTTTTTTAAACATACGACAACCTTAGAATGACTACAAAAATTCCAGAACCGTTGTGGTTACAATTCATGAGTATGACCAGAATTAAGTAACTTTCAAATGAGTGCTGATTTCATAATACAACTAGAAAAATCTTAACAAAACAAGGTGCTTATGTTTGGTAATTTCTTCAGGTTTGAGAAAGTGGCTTGAGCCAAGAACTATATATATATATATATATATATATATATATATATATATATATATATAGGGTGCAGTAAAGTGATCTGATACATTTGTGGTTTTAAAAAAAGCGAAATAGACTAAAGAACGAAAAATGTGTTTTTATTTTCAAAATGTACATATAATGCCATTTTGTTTCATTCTGTTTTCCACTGCCAACATAAATTGGATGGTTGAGCATCATGCTTTCATTGTGGAAGTGTTTATCAAGAATAACAAATTGGTAACTACAACAAAGAGAGTGTTGGACTGCACAATCATCTGATTTGAACCCATCTGTTTTTCTGTGCAGATACCTGAAATCAAAGGTATACACTCATTGCTCCCGATTTAATGAACAATTAAAAGATGACATTTGTCAAGAGAGGGATGCCATTTCACATGAAATGACCCATCAAGTATGCCTTCAACAGTGTGTGGAAAGTAACGGCACCCACTTGACCGATTTAATTTTTAGTTTTTTACTATTTCGCTTTTAGCGTCAGATCATTTTGCCACACCCTGTATATATAGATTTTCTTCTAATCTTTTGACAGATGTTTCTTTTGCAATAATGACACCTATCTTCTGATAAAAAAAAAAAAAAAAAAAATCTCAGTTCAGAACATGGTTGCAACTGCCACTTAGTTTTTTTTTTTTTTTTTTGGTAACATCTTTAAATGCAAAAATCAAGTTTTTCTGTCATGCCTCTTTGTCTTGTCCCTGTGATGCCACCAAGGCATGTGGGAAGAGAAAGAGTAAAGTAAACAGACATCATAATTCTAAATGATGATGTTTGCTGTACACAAAAAGATGTAGCCAGTCACTAGGAAGATGTATGTATGTCTCAGTAATTATTCAAATCTCCAGGCATGCAATATGCTTTTAATATGGACACAAGTCTTCAAGAAAAATACTTCTGGTATTTCAGCATTAATTACAGACAATAATGTAGGCTTTCTTTAACTTGAAATATGGAGGTACTGCTGAGGGACCTAATTCTCAATACAAATGTAATTTGCCAGTTTTAATTGGCATCATAGGACAAAGTGTGGCACATTTTGATAAATGTTTGATGATATGAATATATATTAAAGTTATTGTCTATAACTTTTGAGAAGCTTCAATAATATTCTAAGCTTTATTTGAACAAGTGAACTTTTTTCATTGTTGATGCTGAACACCTTACAGTCCTCATTTTCATTACCTGAAGAAGGCTGTAGAATGGAGTGGCCAAAACATTGTGCTAATAAGAACACAAAGTAATTCAATGGTCCAATAAAGCTTGCCAATTAATAATCAGCAATAAGTAGAGCTTAATCAATATGCATATCATTATTTTCAATTTGTTAATGTAGACAAAATATGGAAATTTTTCAAAATACTGTTTGATTGGGTCAGTAGAAATAATAGTAAATTTTCAGATTTTGTAAAAACTTAGTACACCAGTATATTGTGCACTTATCTATAAAGCTTGCCTTTATTTAATACAAAGGCACAATAGTAATTCACTTAATAATAACTTACTACCAATGGCTTTTAAAATCAGCCTAAGCAAGATACAAGGTCACAAACTCATAAGCAATGGCTTCCAAGATATTAATTGTTATCTTCTGTCTTCTTAATTCCTATTTTTTTATTAGGTTGGTGCGAAAATAATAACGTAATAATGTCGTTTTTTGACGTATTTTTCAACGTCAAAAAACGACATTATTACGTCATTATTTTCGCACCAACCTAATATTATTCTCTCTCCTCAATAATCTTTCACATTCAGTAACCCTCTTCATTTTAGTTGGGTTATTGCCTTGTTTGGGATAAAATGATAAAAAAAAAAAAAAAAAAAAAAAAAAAAAACAAGGTTGGTAATTCTATTGTTTTCTTATGTGTCCATATTTGACAACTGTTATTGGATATATCTGTTGCTATGTGTCCACTGTTTAGTTTGCATCACTACACTCCAACACTCATTATTATTTAAAAAAAACAACAAAAAAACAAACTGTCATGGTGTGTGTGGGGGGGGAGTGGTGTGAGGAGGTTGTTTAACATTAATGTAGATCATGATTTACTTTCTTCCATATTTATATCTGTATTTGCAAGGACATGATCATGTGAGTTACTTTGTCAGTTGCACAACAAAAAATAACAGGTGGATATGTTTAATTCTTTTGCTATTGAAATGTATTTTTTTTTGGGGGGGGGTTGTGTGTAACTTTCACAATTTTTGACATAATGAACAGAGATAGTTGTGGCACATTCTTTGTTGATTTTACAGTTTCTATATTTTACTATATTTTCTATTCATACATTACTTTCATACAAACAAATATTTAAGTAAATGCTCTGTTTATAATAAACAGTATTAACAACATTTACTGGCCTGAATATCCAAGAAATCTCAAAGAAAATATGTGTCCTCCAATAACGTATAAACAGAAAATATATCAAAATAATTGTTGGACATAATATACGGTGTCATTTGTTTGCGTTAAGATACACTTCGAACAGCTTCTATATACAAAAAGTTGCAACATATGATCTACCTTATGGTAGAGCTGGTTGCATAATTCTCACTGGTGTCAAAGTTTGATGTGAGAATTTAAGTAAAATCCAAGATTTCCAATGATGATTTTCAAAGTAGGTTATTTCCAATTGAAAGTCTGGTGCAACATAAGTTTCTTAATCTAATATTACTTTATACGTTTTTATGTCATACTCTTATTTACTAAGCTTAGCTTAGTGTGACACAAAACCACTTGAGTAGTAATAATTTGTAAACACTATTCTCTGGTGGATTGTATTTAGTTAAAATTTGCTAATGTCCCCCTTCTATCTCACTTGTTCAGCGTCTTTACCCCCTCTCCCTTATTATTCCAACTTCCTCTTCTATCTCTCTAAATTATCAATTCTTCTCTTTCCCTCTCTTGCTATTATCATATAACCTATATTTTTGAAAAAAAAAATATATCTAATTTGCATAAAGCTTGGTTACCATTTTGAATATCAATTAGCAGTATTTAAAGAAAAATGAAAACTATCAACAAATCATGACCCAAAATGTCGATACTTATTGACTAAATGTTGTTTAGATTTGGAATGGATAAATATGGGGTAGCAAGTAAAAATTGAACACATTACTCATGATTAGTTCATTTAATATAAACTTGTTAACCATTACCCCATGAATCAATAAAAAGCTTTGTTTTCAAACTACAATATGAAATAAGACTTGTTCAATTATTCAGTTTATAAATTTTAATTTTAGAAGAACATGTCATTGTTACAGTCATATAGTGACCATCACAGTGAAAATATATTTATTTATAAAAAAACAAAAAGAAATTGTACAGACAGATATGCAGCAATAAAAAGATTTAATTCTAATCGACAATATTATGAACTAATGTGATAAAGTGTTTGCTTTTTAAACTTAATATAATTGTTACATTTCACAGCCTCAAGGACGCATTCCAATTCCAAGTTGCCAAATTTTGAAAAAACTAAATCAATAACATAAAATGAACTAAAAGAAAACAAAACAAAAAAAAACAAAACAAAAAAAAACAAAAAACAAAAAACAAAAAACAAAAACAACAAAAAATCTTTGGGCTGTAAGATGCAAGATAAATTTTTGAGAGTTATTTTGGGAAAAATATAACATCTTTGATACTGGGAAATATTTATTTACCAGAAATAGAAATTTTAGCTGAAATAAAGTCTGAAAAATTTCAACATGAAACTATGCCTCAGTAAAAAACCTGAGCTTTGAACTACAATCTTATTTGGTAGTAATTGTGGAGTTCAGTTTGCAAATTGCAGCATTGTCTTAGAAGAAGACATTTATCATAGCCATGTGGTAGGAATTGGATTTAAAGAGTTAACCAACGTAAAGTGTCTCTCTCTCTCTGTCTCTGGATGTTCAAGCATCGTCTTCATGAATGAAGACTTTTTTTTGTTCTTTCTTCTTGTCCTTCCTCTTGAATCAGAATTGCAGAAAGTAATGAAATAATACACATTTGAAATGATAATACTTTAGCCATAGTAGATAACAACCACTGATATACAAACATTTTCTATTAGCATTTTTTATGCTTTCTTTATTTTCCCACCATGTATATTTTCATCATCTTTTTTCTTTTCATAATTGTTTTCCTCTTTTCTTCCCCTCTATCCTCCTTACTCTTACTCTTCAGTCCCTCTCTCTCTATCTCTCCTTATCTTTTATCCCCTCTCCCTTTTCTATCTCTCCTTATCTCTTTATCCCCTCTCCCTCTTCTATCTCTCCTTATCTTTTTATCCCCTCTCCCTCTTATATCTATCATCTTTTTATTCCCTCTCCTCTCATCTTTTTTATACCCTATCCCCTCCTTTTGCTTATCTTATCCCCTCCCTCTCCTATCTCTCATTTTGCTTATCTTTTTTATCCCTACTCCCTATCTTAAATAATCAATTCTTCTCTTTACTCTCTTTTTAATCCACTCTTACTCTCCCTTATCTCATTCAGTCAGACATTCTTCTTTTCTAACTTTTATAAATATAAAAGTCAACTTGCCTTTCTCTTTCTTTTGCCGTTGCATCCCCAACACGTGAATCTATTCACTCACTCCGGTTACCCTCTCTTATTCTATTTCATCTTTATAGAATAAATCAGATTATGGTAATGCTTGCCTTCATCCCTGAATGCTGAGAAATCCCCTTCTTCAGTTTCAATGCATTCCTCTAGTAATTTGCATTAGCTATGCATTTGCATTATCTATTTAAAGCCAGTGTTTCAAATGGCGTGACTTTCAATGTAGGAAACCCTTCACGATTGGAATATGTGTGCAACATAATCTTCCTATTAACCTTATTGCATTTAATTTTCACCTTGTGCCAGACTAATTCAATCTTAGTAACTATCCTGTTATCTTGAGGAAAACTGAAGAAAGGAAACTATTTTGGCTACAATTTTGGAGTTTGATTTTTTTATGCTCCTGGGACCTAAATAAACAAAACAGTGATGGGACATAAGGATATTGTTACCAGTAGCAGAAAAAGTTGAGACAAGGGTGAAGAGAGAGGGGAAAATCAATTGCATCCTAAATCTACAGATTAAATGCATAAAGCTTACAGAATGCATACATCCACCTCCATCCGCTCAACATCTGGGTGAAGTTCACACAGAAAAACAACAACTAAATTCAAGTACAAAAACACAGTAGAAAGAGAAAAGCCTTAAAGCCAATGATATAAAGCAAGCTGTCAAGCGAGGCCAGGACAAATACTTGTAAAACTAAACATGTCACGTCCAAATTTCCCTTAGCTGATCTCAGCCTTCAGTAAAGAAGGTGGAGAAGGCCTAATGGAAAATATGGAAGATCTAGTAAGTTTCGTCTTCTGTATTTTGCCAACTTTCAAGTTTAATGAACACTTACCTCCTGCTGCAGGTTTACACAGTAGGTGCTTTAACTGACAAACAGGTATAATTTTAGGATAACTCTGCTCAAGATGGTAAGGCCAAGGTGTCTCTGCAAGCAATTAGTACCTCAGAGTCAGCTCTTTAGTTCCCAACCCTGCCGTCACCACTTAACTGAATAACATACAAGCCGTCACCTGTCTTCGGAAAATGAGGGTCATTATTTCTTAGCTGTGCAATTCTTCTATCCAAGTCCCCTAAGTCTGTTTAAAGTGCTTGCTGGGCTATCAGATTGGACATGGCTTGACAAGCAATCTGTCTTTCCCCCTGGGAACAGCAGTAAAAAGGCTTTCCCAGTTTAGGGCAACTTCATTTGCTTAGCTAGCGAGCATTACAAACAAGTGCAGAGAGAGAGAGAGAGAGAGAGAGAGAGAGAGTTAAATACTGACAGGTAGTTAAATGGATGAACCATGTTAAAGAAAATGTAACTTACAACCCCAGCATGCATCTTGTTTAAATTCTCAGATGACAAGTAAACAAGAACTGTCATTTTAATGTAATGGTCTGCAAGATGAGTTTGCTAACTACTGTTTCACCCTATAGCACCAAAATCGATATTTACTAAGTTTAATTCGACATATGCTGAACACTCAGGGCAAATGGAAATCACTACAGTAGTAATAGTATGCAGTATAAGTATTTTAACAAATGATGGAAAATGTGGCAGAGAAATCTGAAGTTGAACTGGAATAGCGAAAGATGTCTTCCAAAAAAGAGCGCTAAACTGTTATGTAATATCGATCCTCTAAAATAGCATTGAATATTAGACAATTTATGAAGAATTTGAGGCAACAACGATGTAGTGCTAGAGAAGGAGACAGAAAATACTATGAACAGAGCATGTGAGCACTAAAGAAATTTTAAGGAAAATAGAAACAAAAAGCACTCATACTTAGAATCGGAAAGAGACAGTTGATTTTTTTTTTTTTTTTTTAGGAGAAATAATGAGGAAAGAAGGTTTGAAGAATTTGATACTCACAGGACATGGAGAAATAATGAGTAATGTACTTAACAAGCTTGTATAAAAAAAAGTGGCAGAACAGGAGTAGGAGGGATAGTAAAAAGATAAACATTGTTAAGAGCTACAAAGGATAGGAAGTTGTGGAGAACAAGTGACCCCGACATCATAAAAGAAGAACAGTTATTCTATGTAAAGACACCCAAGACATTTACACTTGCCAATCTAGGTCACTACAATAGTAATAGTCAACAAGACTAATTTGGTAACCTCTGCAATGAGATTAGAGTACTGACAATGCTTAGTCCAGTCTGACAAAAAATTTGAGCACTCATTGAGAATAAAATTTACTAAAGTATTCATGATCTATAAAATTGATTTGTTGTTGTATAAGACCACAAGTATGGGGTACACAGTGAAAATCAAGCTCACAGCATATATGGGATGAAAGAGTTGCTTGGTTGCAATTTCTCTTTAGCCGGAAATAAATGTAAGAGAATATCTGCCAGAAACTTCTAAAAATATTACCATTTAGAAAAAGAAATCACAAGCTGATCTACAACTAATATATATATATATATATATATATATATATATATATATATATATATGACGGACTCTGTTGATTTTGATGTATGTAGATCTGACAACCTCAATCAGTGACACCTCAATCTGGCTGGTGACTTGCATACAAGTTCACATATTGTGCAACAGCAAGGCTTTTATATATATATATATATATGTGTGTGAAAAGTGTGTGTGTGTGTATATATATATATAAATATAATTATTTATATATTATATGCGCAGTACTTATTAGAAAGCGCTCAATATCAGAGAGCTAACATATTTGGTTGGATTGATGTGAGTTTGTGACCCTGGGTTTCATGCTTTTGGGGGGAATCGTCATTGTCATCGTGCTAACGCAAACATAGATGCATGTCTGTACACCCGATGTGCTACACAGACACACATACACACTTGTTCGTCCGCCGGGACTCATACATATATAAACATCTGTGGACAGTTTGGGATTTGACATACGTATGTATATGGGTGGTATTGTGTCTATATATATATGCATTTGTATGCTGCTTTTCATATATATATATATATATATATATATATATTAATCACTTCACCCCAAGCAAGGTGATAATGTCACAAAGACACAAGTGACTACTGGAAATAAAAGAGAAGAAAAAGAAAGAAAACCCAACAAAGGTATAAATAGCAAAGTTTAGGTTGATATGTTAGAAGTATAAAAATAGAAATTAGAAGGAACTAGAAATCTTTACTCATGCTCAAAAGATGGGCGATGAGTGGTGAACTAGACAATAGGTTCATGTATCAACTCCTATTGTGGAAAAAATAAAAACAATTAGCAAAAATTTCAGAGTTATGTTAGTGGGGGGGGGGCACATGCTGCCACAGCATGACAGCATGGGTAACATTCCTTTTCCAAACATGAGACACAAATGTGCTTGAGCAAGTGCTTCTAATGAGGATTGACAAGACAGTTATGGTCAGAAAATGTGTAGCTGCCCATTATATATATATATATATATATATATATATACATACACACTTCATAATACATAATGTACAAGCACATATATACAATATATCATGCATATACATGCACCTGATAACAGCCTCAATTGAAGAAACCTAGCTACCTATAAGTATATAACATATAAACATTTATGAATATTCCCAAAATTACACACACACAAGGTGGGTACAAAAATGTTTTCTGACTGAGAACAATCAGGGGATTTCCAAAATATTCTAATAGCAGGGCAGTTGGTCATATTTTAGGAATTGGATCAGACCAGAGACTTCTCAGTACAATTTTTCACACACACACACACACACACACACACACACGTGTGCACACATGAAATGGCATAAAAATATGCATGTGAGCATATGCGTTTTAATCATTACACATGTACAGAGTGGATATGTGAATATATGCATATGTGTAAGTATTATACACACACCTGTGTACAGCTTATATAGATACTCATGTACACCTGTAAAAAAGGATTCTATCAACGTAACAAGAGACAAACCAATGTAATGTTATCATCTGACACGACGGGTGGTGCACAATGCAGCAAATTAATAAGTATGGATGAATTTAAATGTTATTCTCATCTCTGTAGGAGATCTCTGTAAGAAGATTGACTACATCAACAACCAGATAACATCAAGGCCAGAAAAAAAGCTACTTTAGATGTTTATGGAATCAGATATTAATGGCCTTGTCTTGGTTACTTTCCTACACCTTAACACTTTTTCTTTTTCAGTTTTACTTATTCTATCAACTTATACACACAACTGCATACACTCAAATACACATGCCTTTTGTAAGAAAAGTATACAGTAAAAGTGGAATTGGTTTTCAATCTGTTTCCATCTATAATATCATCATCATCAAATAAAGTTCATTTTATCCCAGTTTGAAACTAATTTTATTATGGATACTCATATTGCCAATTTCTAAAAAAGATTTTCAGAAAAACTATGTGATAATTGTTTATGCCCCAACAAAGTCCATATTATGCTGGCACTCAACACCATAAAATCATCATAATATGTCTGATGATTTTATCCAAAAATTGCTCAGTTTCATCGTCCGTCTTTGCTGATATTAGGGCAAGCCCCTTTAATGCAACCAAGAGATGCTTTCCCAGTAAACAGGCACATATACTTGTTACTAAATACTTGCAGCTATAACGCTTAACAAAAATTTCACCTGTGTATTCAGACTCTGGTTTTCAAGGCTGCTCAAAACTATTGCATATACCTAATATTTTATAATTATCACAATCAAAAGTATTTAATATTCATAATTAGTTGTTCTTATGTCAAATACATTTCATTTTTAGAGTGTCAATAATTGAGACAGGTCAAGCAAAGAGAGTTGTTAAAAAAAGAATGGACAACATCAAGGGGTTACTCAAGCAAGAATCTCAAACTAAATTACTAATATTTCCTTGAGTGTATATGAACAATTCCTTTCTTGGATGATACCATTATAAGTAACATCAGAAGTTAAAAAAAAGAAAAAGGTAAGAAAATAGCTTAATATTAACTGACTAGCAATAAGGAAAACTCAGTTTTCATCCCAGTTGGCCAAAGCGGTGTGAAAACAAAAGATTATATCATTTTTTACAAGTTGTACGTATTTCATTCAACACTTTCTGGTCAGGTAACACTCATAGTCCAATACATTTTGATTCTGCTACCATTAGGCTGGAATGTGCTGCTAGAGATTTCCCTTTAATGTACCATCATTTAACAAGTCCAATAAACCAACTTCCAGGTGAATAAACCTAAATACAGTTTGAAGCCAAATTGAAGAACTCTGAGTTGAACAATTTTTAATTTTATTTTTTGCATAAATTAGAAATAAATTTTTTCTGAATCTTAATACAAGCAATTAGAATATAATTTTCATTATAATGTATCATATAAATTGCATATGGTTCCATATTACATACTATTAGAAAAAAAAAATTACTAAAATCATGTTATATGAAAAAATAATTTGATACTGAGCATTAATTCATTAAAAATATTAATGTCTAATATACAAAAGAAAAAAAAAAAAAAAAAACAAACAAATTCAGGGAATGAACTAAAAGATGAGTAGAAATTTTCCAGAATTTTATGCTGTCTGTCAATCGGTTTCCAGATGTACAACCAACACCCCTTTCACATTATTATTATTAGGTTGGTGCAAAAATAATGTCGTTTTCTCACATATGTTACTATGTGAGAAAACGACATTATTTTTGCACCAACCTAATATTATTATTTTTTTTTATATTCCTTCTGAGACTCTGACCTTCAGGAATTTGAAAAAAAAAAAAAAACTTAGAAAAAAGAAAAAAATACTAAAATTGGTCAAACAAAATTTTGATAATCAAGTATAGATAATTTGATTCTTTAAAGAGAAATTATCCTTTGGAATTGAACTCATTCCACTACAGGCTCACAAGCATTTACTTGTGCATACATACATAGAAACCAAACAAGTTTGTATATTTGAGAGTGTCCATTTATATACTACAGTCTTGAGCACACCTATGTGCATACTTCATAAATATATCCAATTGGGACATCATTCCTGAGGAATCTCTTTAAGATTGGAAGCCTTCAGAAAAGTAGACATTATTGCAATCCCAAAAGTATTACATATATCTTTTGTCATCTATTAAAAATATATTTGGAGATCAGACAGATGCACTTAGCCTTTAAACATCACAAGTAGAGTAACACAAATCGGCATGAATTATGTTCAAATGCCAAAAGGCAAAGGCAAATTTTGATTAAAAATTAAATTCTTTCAGATATTCCAAGTTTTTTAAGTTTATATGTTTTCCATGGTTTATAGTTTTTCAAATTGAGGTTTCAAAAATGGTTTAAGAATGATGTTATTAAATCATAATTCTTTTTACAGCCCACTGATTTTGTGTACCCATTTATTGAATACCTGCTGTTTTTGTGCACCAAGAACAAATCTCCCAATTGCAATTGGATGCTCCATAAATGTCACCTTATACCTGATTTCATGAAAGTGAATCAACACTTAATTAAAAGAGGCTGACATTGACAGCTAACAAAGATCTGATCTGCGAAAATTCTGCTATTCTCAGCTGACCAAAGAGATAGGTGCTTAAAGAAAATCACTCTTCTCTGCAGAAATCTTACAGGTTAATTAAGTTTGTTTGATCATCACAGAGAACATTGACAGATTTTCATAGCTTAATTTTTTTTCTCCTTTCATTCTTATTCCTTGACTGGTCCTGCTAAGTTCTAATAGACAGACAACATTTTCAAACAGGCAAGAAACCATTTATATGTACACACAATACAACAGTATTTATAGAAAGTGTATGTGTAGAAACTAAAACCAGCACATACAAGTGGCATGCAGCGGTTTCAAATGTTGCTAACATGAAAATGTAGCCGGTAATGCGAGATATTTATTAATCTTAGGTTGGCACAAGGCCACTTGTATGAAGTCATAAAATTTTTAGAATATAATGATTCATTTCATCTTACATAAGGCATTGAAGAGTAAGAAAGTTTTCACCGCAGCAAGTCAAGCCTCCATTCGCCTTGATCTGTTCATGTCGAGTCAAGCCTCCATTTGCCTTGATCTGTTTGAATCAAGCTTCGATTTGCCTTGATCTGTTCATGTCGAGTCAAGCCCCCATTAGCCTTGATCTGTTTGAGTCAAGCTTCGATTTGCCTTAATTTGTTCATGTCGAGTCAAGCCTCCATTTGCCTTGATCTGTTTGAGTCAAGCTTCCATTTGCCTTGATCTGTTCATGTCGAGTCAAGCCTCCATTAGCCTTGATCTGTTTGAGTCAAGCTTCCATTTGCCTTAATTTGTCCATGTTGAGTCAAGCCTCCATTTGCCTTGATCTGTTTGAGTCAAGCTTCGATTTGCCTTGATCTGTTCATGTCGAGTCAAGCCTCCATTAGCCTTGATCTGTTTGAGTCAAGCTTCCATTTGCCTTAATTTGTTCATGTCGAGTCAAGCCTCCATTTGCCTTGATCTGTTCATGTCGAGTCAAGCCTCCATTAGCCTTGATCTGTTTGAGTCAAGCTTCCATTCGCCTTGATTTGTTCATGTCGAGTCAAGCCTCCATTTGCCTTGAGTTATTCTGAACTATTGAACAGCTTAAAATTCTCACAACTTATAACTATAACTATAAGTTATAATAAAATGACGGATAACAATTTGATTCAACTAAGTTTTGAATGTATTGAGGATCCACTTGTTTTAACAATTATTGTTTTTAGACATTTAAATCTGCACCAGGTTTAACACTTTATTGCTCTGATATTGTTAGTCCATAAAATAAAAGAAATTAACTACAGAACAATGGAGATTTACCAACCCTTGTTAACAAAGATACACATTACAGAAATACAATAGTTAATTCAATAAATAAACTTAAAAGCAAACAAGTGTATTGATGACTAACCATCAGCTGGAGTTCCACATTGTCATTGCTTTCTTTTTATGTTTTTTTTTTATTTGTAAATACAATAAAATACATTTACAGAAGTTGAGAGTCTTGAGTTTTTGAGCCAAAATATTGCTGGACTTATACAGAATTAACAATTTTAAAAGAAAACGTATACAATGTTAATTAGGTAACTTTTTTTTTTTTATCTTGAATAGAAACTATTAATATTTGACATGACACACACAATCTACAAAGATAAAAACCCACACAGAATTTAAACAGATAAACAATCTACATGGAAACAGATACACATTAACAGACAGGCATACACACGCACCTTGTACAGCCACATGGAAAACAGTGAATAATATACCTAACAAGTTATGTAAATGGTTGACAGGACAGGGAGGGATAGCAAATAGATAAACCTTAGAAAGAGCTACAAAAAACAGGAAGTTGTGGAGAGGTATGACTGCCCATGTTCTGAACAGACACAGCACATATAAAAGTGAGTACTGATAAATTGTCAGCCTGACCCATTCCCAAAATCATAACAAATAACCAAACATCAGATATTTTGGGGAGAAAGTCTTCTAAGTTGTGCTGAGAATTTTTCAGCACCTTCTCATAATAGACACACGCGTTCTATAGTTGGCTGCTGATCCAACAGTGAATGCCTCAATGTCCTCTTTTTTTCTTTTTTTTTTCTTTTTTTAATGCATAACTAAAATAAACAACAGTCATATTTATATCTAAGCAATCCTTCAAAACTAAAACAAATCAAAAGATAACATAATTATTGGATCAAGAAAAAAAATCTAAATAATTACAGAATTGGTGGGACAGGAAAACGACAAGAAAACAAAAAGGAAAAAGAAAATTCCATGGTTTTATGCATTAAGTCTTGGACAGTTGCTTCCTTTTCTCCACCATGCCAATGTCCATCCATATATTTATATCAGAGAAGCAGCCATTGAAAATAGGGGCTGCAAAAATAACATGGTACCCAATTCCACCATCTCAAATTACTAGAATCACAGCAAATGTAGTATTACAGTAATAACAGGGGCCAACATTTGAGGGTGGAAGACATGAAGATGGTCACATTAGCAAGAGAACAGAAACCAACATTATAATTATGATGAAATGCCAGTAATCATTTCTGAATGGAAGCCAGAGTGCTATAAGGAGTCTTTCGTCCATTTGGATCAGCTTTTTATTTTGGAGGTTTCAATTTGGAACTTATTGGATTGTTTTCTTTTTCTTTGGGGGGGGGGGGTTCCAAAAAGGTTTTATGATTAATTAGACCGTTCCCTGTCATATGATGGCAGTTTACTATTGGGAATATATTTTTGAACTATTCTGAATAATATCAGGTTATATCCTTTTTGGTTATATGAGATGTTTATAAATTTAAGCAGGTTTTCATCACAAAAAAGTAAGGAAAGCTAAAAAACACAGCAGGACATATTTTGTGCATTACACAGCAACAGGCACTAGCTCATATGTGTGTGTGTGTGTGTGCGCGCATATATATAAACATATATATATATATATATATATATATATATATATATATATATATATATATATATATATATATATATATATATATATGAGCTTGAATCTGCTGACTCATTGAAGAAATTAAGAATTCAACTCTGAAAGGTTTCTGGATTTTTATCCAAGGAAACTAATTTACAACTTACTAGTCAGTGCTTTAGCGTCTGGATTGCTTTTTAATAATTTAGCTGAATTGTGTCCATTTCCATTCAAATGTTGTAATAATGATGACACATCGTTTCCTATATAATGGTCATGTCTAGCCACACATTTCCTTCAGGAAATTCTAATCACTTGTGATATAAATAAGTTGAGATATTTGGTATGTTAATGCATACCAAATACCTAAATTCCACATTCAATGTGTACCTAGACACTATAGATTATCAGTACTTACACCTAGCCTAACTCTATTTTTTTTACCATAGTTCATTCAATACAAATCCCAAGAGACACTCAAGGTAGAGGGCTACTAAATAAAGTGTGTGATATTAACATAAATAGTAGAAGTAGGAAGTCATGATTATGAGGATATAGTGAATAGATAACGAATGACAATAGACTTAAAGAGGTTAAGATTGTAGTGCTTAGAGCAAGCATCCATGCAGGAGTCTATTCCACAAAGCAACAGTTCTTGGGAAAAAAGCTTATAGTTTTTCAAAATTAAAAAGTCAAATGTCATTATTACCAAAGGAATAAGTAGGAAATAAGAGTGTTTCAACCCTGTGGACGTGGAAAGGCGGATCTTTACTATAAAGGTCCAAACTGATAGCACTAAAGAATGGAGCTTGTCTGAACATTTGCCATGGAAGTAGCAAGAATCTTGGGACATTGTCTCTGTGAGACTGTAACTGTAGGGAGGAAAATAAGTCATCTCCTACAAGACTACATACCATATATACTTGTGTATAAGCCTATTCCATTATAGTGCGAGTCCTGAATTTATTTTTGTGAAAAACCCTTTTTTCTTTCTCATATATCTCACGTACAGTGTGATCCCATCTTCTGATCAATACTTGTAAGCTTATTGTAGTCAAATATTACAATACTGGGCATCATGCTGAACATCTAGCAAATAAATAGGCTTCATTCTTTTTTCATACAAAACTACCGCAAAATGCTGAAAAAATAAAAATAAAAAGACACTTATCGTAAAATATCTTATACAAAAATTTAAATTTAATAGACTTTTTTCCTATCTCAAATTTGCATTCATCTTCACAAGTGTTTACACCATCAAGGTATTTTATTTCTGATGACAAACTTTTTGTCAGGATTACCAATACATAATGCAATACCAGTATACAATGATAAAGGAGCTTACCTGTACTGTTAAGGTTATCTAAAAGTGCTGTAAAAATATAAGCCTACCAGAAAGCTTACAGTCACCAAAAATGTATGAATTTTAACCGCTCCAAAAAATTTTTTATGTATATATAGTTCAACCATTTGAAATGCATGAGTTTTAATCTCTTCAAAAAAAAAAAAAAAAAAAAAAAAAAAAAAAAAAATTACCGGTGCATTGTGTGACCCCCAATTTTTTGAGTAAAAGTCTGATCATAAATGGTCAAACAATACTGAATTATATATGATAAGCAATTTCAAACACTGTCAAGGCTGAATTATGAAGATTGGGCAGCTCCAGCCCAGATAAGTAATATTAGATGTAAATGGAGTGTGTGTTCCAGGGAGGGGAACTTATATGCCATCAAATATAGTACATAAAACTTTGTTTAAGAATTATCCAAGATAGATGACAACTCCATATAAAGTATGAACCAAGTGAAAACTTATAATATCCAATGAAATGCTTTCGTCAAATTTCTTCATCAATGACTGGAACTTGAATCCAGGATTTTTGGTTAACTAAAATCAACACCTTAAAAGTATTTTTGAAAAAACAATAGCTGGTAATAGGTCTTTGCTTAATTAAAAATCATTCATTTTTATATATTATAAAATTATCCATTAAAACTATAAATTAATCTATTACTAATAAAATTGTTATTTACTAAAAACTTATTGAAAGTTTTTACAAAAGTCAATAGTTGGCAGTGGATCTCAAGCGACAAACAAATTAATTATCACCAACAAAGAAAGAAAAATTCATTGTTGCTTCGTTAAAAATATGGAAGTAGAGAAGAGAAATAATTCCTATAAGAGAATCAAAAGTGCAGTACAAATAACATTAGTGTCAGGCTATAAGATTCTTTAAAAAAATTGTTTATTCTCAGCTGCTTTCATCTTTGAAGCAAACAAAAGACTTTAAAGAGAAGAAAAAAATACAAGTTTTTTTGTTTTTTATTTTTTTTAATAGAAATATTTTTTTTGGCTTTTTTTTTTAACTTTTTGTTACTCTAAGTCTTGACTTCTTTATTTATGCTTATCTCTTTTCAACAAATTCTTGGAGGAAAGGGGAAAAAAAGCACATTTTCTGATGAACAGATTTACAGAGACAGTATATCTGTAACTACATACATTTCTAAAGAGAATGATACCTGTGTGCGTGTGTATAAATCTAGCAAGCCTATGATAAATAAATGTGTGCAAATGGTGCTATGTTACAGAACCAGAGAAAGAACTAGCATTTAAGCTTAGCATATATGATTACAAGACTTATAAAAGGAATGAATGAGGTTTAAAGAAGAATGTGTAGCATCACTTTTGTACAGCAAGATCTTGTTTGCCTTAAAAATTCAGCATTTGAAATCCTGACATTTATTTGGGTTTGAATACAGACCATTGTTATTATTGGTGAATCTGTCTATACCCATCACAAGCATTTGATTTTAAAATCATCTCTCTTCAGTAAATATCAAATGTAAATGGCATAACCACTCAAATCCGAGGATTCCAGTCTACTACGGCAGCTAGCAAATCCCCATTGCAGATGCCTTCTCAGGCATGTTTATGTTTGTTCAACACCTACAGAATCCACCTGTGGCTTATACAGCAGCTATGCTGAGTGGACTATAATTACAGTTTCTGGGAGAGGGCAAATTTTTCTAGCGTGATCAAATCTGAACAAGGTTATCACACTCAAACCCTCAGTCACGATGACATGTAACTTCATGCTAGTACAATCACCAATGGCTTCGTCTACCCAATTTCACTCACAAGGCTTGAGTCAACCCATGGTATGGTTTTCAGGCACTTTCCAAAGGTGCCGCACACTGGGATCAATGCCTCCTCCAGATCGATAACAAAAAGAAGTCATCTTTCTGACAAATTGACCCCGGTGAGATTCAAACCCGGGGTCTTATGGTCAGTACATCTAAACATACACACTCATAAGTACACACATGCATGCAGAAACACTTGAACAGAAAGTGACTAGCATAATAACCATAAAAATGATAAGATTATTTGGAACAATGTGTTTCTCTTTGGCACACATACTGTGAATCACTGTATAGTAACTGTGTATTCTGCTTAAATATTTTCAAATTAATTTTACTGTGCTGTTCAAGCAGAATAATTCTGGCATATGCCATTGTATAATATTATACAAAATGTGTTTATAGACATACAACTAGCATCTGGTTTTAAAATCGTATCTGTTCCACACTGGTAAAGCACATGCTCAAACTTCTGTATGTGTTTATAAATACACATGCAAAACACTTCAACAAAAAATATAAACAAATACATATAACAAGTAACTAGCATAATAGCCAAAAAAAAAAAAAAAAAAAAAAAATGATTATTTACCTTTGGATTAATATTTCTATCAAGGATCAGAGTTTGTGCTTACACTATCATGTGTCAAGCTGTTGTCCTTTCGCAACCCCTGGTTTGGTTTGTTTAATGGCACATCAACTTCTTATGGGTCATTTAATGGTGAAATTTTATTTTCCTGTGAGATTTGGTAATTATCCCCCCAACCCCCACAAATGTATTGCTGGCATTTTTTTCAAATGTATTTTTATATTTTCATGTTTTAACCCCAGTTTTGGGGTTCACTATTTGCCCATAGCTGGGACCCTAACAGGTGCTACCACCTTGGGTCAGAGTGAAGCTGGAAACAACAATTAAGAGGTGGTTCCACCTCTCAATCAAAGGCCTTGCTACCAGATGTAGTTTATTGTCATATCCAGGATGATCCTGCTATGGATCACTGTATAGTATCTGTGCACTATTTTCAAATTCATTTTGTTCAGTTCAAGCAGCATAATTCTGCTGTAGTGGATATATTGTTTACCTGGAGGTCAAATGTTTGAATCAAGGGCAAGACTTATTAATTTTTCATATGAGCTTTTACCTGTGTGTCCAAATTTGCAAATGAAGAAAGGAAATAAAAGTTACACTATTCAATATAGACACAAATTGCTTCTGGTTAGGTTTACACATTCAGAAATATTGACATATACATACATGTAAATTTGATTAAGTACAAGCATATATATCTACACATATATTCAGATGGGAGACACATGCTTTAAAAACACATACATGCATACACAATCATATATTACACAAGTATATACAATCTATATGGGTGTATGTATGTCTAGTTAGCTACACCCTCTCCACAAACATATAGTCACACCTTTTTAACCAGTTAGTATCCGAAAGGGAAAAAATAAATTTAGCTTTTTATAAATAAAAAAAAATATTTCTTCAGGTAGTAATGTTTTCATTTCTCCAATTGTTTTTTTGCAAGAAATAAAAACTTAAAGACAAATATCAGTTGTTTTTTTTTCTTTTTAATCCCAACAGCAATTGATTTGTACTGTCCTTTTCTTTAGAAAGCAAACAAAAAAAAAAAAAAAAAAAAAAATCTTTTTTCTTTCATTATCCCCTCCCATCTTCTTTTTCTCTCCTCCCAGCTTTTCCAATCTTCTGCCTCAACTTGACAAAAAGCTCAAAAGTTGGACATTTTTTTTTCCAGGAAATCATCACAAATGTAGTGAAACTTAACTTGGGAAAGGTTTTTTCTTTTTTTTTTTAAGTATATAATTTTAGTGAATACACACACGTATACATACACATCAATCAGGTCATATTTAAGTTCATTCATATCTAAATGTATCTATACTTATACATATATACTACTGTATTTATGCCTGAAGATCATATACACTCTATACTGCTTGCCATGATTAACAATAGATACAGCAGCAATGACTAACATCTTTGTCTTTTAGACACATTTCCAAAAGCCAAGTTGTGGATGATAATGTTTTATAAAAACTGCAAATATTCTAATACCATTATAATATTATTATAATTAGAAACTGTTAATGATAATGTTGCTGTAATATTATAATGCAAAACTTGCTAATATTTTAATGTACACTCTAGTGAACTGTAAACCATTTATAGAACCTGAATAAGAAATTATTGATTGATGACTGCTCTGCTCATTTTATGCTAATTACAACAATTTTGTCTTTTTCTATTTCACCTGAGAACATATGCTGACATGGTGTCTTAGAAATGTACCAATTGATTGTTAATTGATTCATTTTCTATGGTTTATCAACCCATTGCAGGTTATTTAAAGCAACAAGATATTTTGAGAGTGTAAGAATTTTTTTGAGATAATAATGATTTAGCGATACAAGTCTTACTAATTAACCCATAACTAGAGAGAGAAGTTGATTCATACTTTTTGCAAGGCTATCTGCACCTAAGTGAATATAATGAACACACCTGGAATTGAAACTCAGCTCTTCGATTAAAAATTCCAAGTCATTATCCATTACATAACCCATACATCCAAGCTTACAGCACCTGATATTTCCAAATGGTCACCCATCTAGGTACTGACCAGAGTCAATGTTGCTTAACTTTAGTGATTGTACAGGGAACCAATGTCTCAATGTGATATGGCCATGACAAAATCCACTCAGTTAAAGTAACAAATAAAACAAAAGCCATTGACTTAAGCCTAATAGAAAAATTATGTAACTGACGTGGTTAGTACATTTTGTTCTTTTGTATTTTCTTTATTCTTATTTTAAGAAAAAATGTTTAGTTGACCTCAAATTCTGACCACATATTTTTAAGCTTAAATATTTTTTTGGCATTCACAAATGAAAGAATACAACTGAAATGATTTTTTCTGGTTTATTTAAAGAATCTTTTCCCCTATAAACGAAAAGAATTTTTTCACCGGCTTTTAAACCAATTTTAACTTCAAATATCCACCCCCAACCCAATAAAACTTGCTAGTCTTTTCACTTCCTACAGAATGACCAAAATGAATTGTCAAGAACATTGAATTTGATGGCAATCCAAATTCTGTCAGAAATTTAGATCAGAGACACTAGAAATTTTGTTCAGGTGATTTTGTTGTACATAGGTATACAAACACTGAATGTGCATGCACGTGTTTTTAAATAAGATTCAAAGTATATTTTAAAATATTTAACTTTTTTATGTTCATCTTTGCTCATTACTTAAACAATATTCTTATACTTCTATCTTAATAATATTAACTTATAATGAACTTTGAAACTTTTAAAAAGACCATTCAAGTTAGTTCAGAAATGAATTTAAACAAACCTAGTATGCAGGCAAGCAAGCTAATTACATTTTTCTCTTATGCAAGAATATAATTGGCAGTAAAGAAGACAATATTATTTTTGTCCCTATGGAATTCAAGAAGAATCAGTTTTAAGTATTGAAGTTATTTTAAACAATCTTTCTATTAAATATGAACTGCATTGTCTCCCTACCAGGACCTGAAGAAGAAACACTTTATTTATTAATAAAACCAAAAATAATCCACAAGGGTCAAGCAAATCCCGTTTTAACGATGGTTAGTTTACTCAGTTATGTAGAAACAACAGATGGCATTTGAGACAACAAAGAAGCTAAAAGTCTATCCAGTCTATATGCATTTGTGAGTAACTCTTATGTTTTGTTTTTTTTTTTGTTTTCCAGGAAAATTTTCTGAACCCCTTCTGAGATTCTTTTGTTGGTAGTTACTTCCAGGAACAGCCAGGGTAGCTATAAACTTCATAAGAACAACTCCATTGACTGATGCTCCCTATATAACCATAGACCATGAAAAGAATGACATTGGTTAATAATACCAAAAAGTAGGGATAGAAACTGATTTTTAAAAATATTATGCACAGGTTTATTCTGTGTCAATAATGTTTACATTAATTCTTGGTCCCTGACAGTCCCTTTCTTTCTGATTCTCAATTTACATCTCATGTAAGCTGAAATTCTTAGTAAAAAATGTCAGATTTTGGTGGGTAATCATCAGATTATACTTTTTTGTAAAATACTAATGTTACTATTTTTTGTAAGGTACTAATATTACAACAGTTTACTATAATCTTGACATCATATCTCCAAAAACTGTGCAACTTACTCTACAATCATATACCTCGAGTTGCTCTTGCACCTTGAACAAGGTGAGCATTATTGTAAAAAAAATGATGACTGTTACTCATTTACAGCCTAAAAATAACCTTACTTTCTGAAATTAAGGTCAATATTAACTAACATTAAGGAATTGCAAAATATTTCCTTTCAGGTGAACATTAGAAATTAATATTTTCTAGCAGAACAGAGATGAGTATTAAATCAACCAATTCCAGTTGAATTGTTAATATCATATTCCATGCATCTGCTCATAGGCAAAAGATACTATGGTGTTTGGATACTTCTGAGAGTGTTGTTAGTATTCATTGTGCCATTATATATGTAATCCTTATCATAAAGAAAATTATAGATGGAGTTGTTTAATAAATCCTACCTATGATATCAAGGATTATATAAAGATCTAGTCATAAACATAAAAAAAAATTATCAGAATTTTCTCAAATGGTCTCTGAAATTTCCCTAAAGCCACAGTTCAAAGAGAGTGAGAGAAATCAAGGACATCAACATAAAATAAACCATGACGACATTTTACAAGAGTCCAAAGCATCCTAGAGGTTGTCTAGTCTCTTGCCAATTCACTGTCCACCAAGGCTACCTGTCCATCCATCTATCTATCCAGTACTTTGGTTCCATTTTGTCCAGCTAGGTTAGGCATTCAAGGCTCCAACAACTAATCAACCAAAGACAACCAAACAGTTGGCTCAAAACTCTCACCTCACCTTCTCTTGTGGAATGGAGAAGAAGGACTCCATTTGATTGGAACATGCCAAGTGCCTGAAGGAGGAAAATGGGATACACCCCACACCACTAAACAACACCACCTGACACTGAGAAACAGTTGAAGGAGGAATGCCTGCAAGGTAGCTGGGAACATGGCCTCATCAAACCAACAACAGCCCAAGACATTTAATACGAATGAAACTAAATCAAGCACAATAAGACTTCACTTGTAAATCACCACCTGCATTTTTTCTTTCTTTTTTTTCTTCTCTTGTATGGTATTCAAGTCATGAGGCAATGCCAAGCACCCAGCGTGTGTGTGTGTGTGTGTATATATATATATATATATATATATATATATATATATATATATATATATATATATGTATAACATGCATATAAATATGTATGTGTATGTTTTGCAAATAGAATTCATTTTACATTAATGCATGGCCATAGAAGCATATTTTTACACACACACACACATATATATATATAGGTAAAATATTCCTGCATGCAAATTTAGGGTGGATGATTTAGCAATCACTGCACTTTCTAGACATTACACTTTAGTGAATTGCTTTCCCTTTTAATTAAAATGGCATTCATAAATCAAAATTATGGTCAGATTTATTATAGTGAGCAACTAATACACTGAGTGCGTTTGTAAAAGTGCTCTCATCTTCATATAATCTTTTATTTAAATTTCTTGTTTCTCCTATGTATTTCTTGTAGCAATAGGGCTATAGAGTAAATTCCTCCTGCTTCTTATTTTGTTTGGTATTAATTAAGTTTCTTATTATTTTAAGAGTAGTTTTAATGAGTTTTATATTAAGCTTACATAAGTTCTATTTGGTTGTAGTTGTGATGGAGTTGGTGTATGTTTCTTGATTCATTAGGTATTTTTATATTGTTCATTCTTTCATTTTAAAAAATTTCATGAGCTTTCTGTTCCACACATGCATGCATAGAAGAGAGAGAGGTGGTGGGTGTTGAAATGTTATCACCCTGACTAACTTGGTCAATCAGAGAATTTTTCATTGCCCCATTATATTTAAACAAATTTTGTTAAATTCAACTGATAAGGTCTGTCTGTTTTAATGATTTACTGGATTTTTCCAGTTTTTGAATAAAATATGGTCTGTCCAAATCAAAATTTTGGATAAATAAAGTTTCACCTTTTGTTCTGTTTTAATATCTCCCATTTTTGTTTGGAAGCACAGTATCTTATTTAAAAATTGTGAAAATATAATAACAACTTAGACAGACAGACCTGTCAGTTGAATTCTAAAAAAATTGTTTCTGCTATATATATAATATAATCATATATATATATATATATATATATATATATATATATATATAATATAATCATATATATATATATAATATAATCATATATATATATATATATATATATATATATATTACGGCGTTAAAAACAAGAATATTTTTACATTGGACCATGATGTTATTAAAATAAAATACCAGCCGACCGGTTTCACCCCCTCTCTTCAGAGCTGTAAATGGGGGAAAAATTATGAAAAAGGAGAAAAAAAAAATATATGGGTGATGTGAATGAACGGAAGGGACAGTTGTAACACCTAAAGATGCTAGAGACCCAGAAGAGCAAGCCCAAGCAAACAATCTCTCTGTTTACAAAGAGAAGGTCGCCCAGACCTGATAAACAGCGTCTCCAACACCTTCAGATGAAACAATGAGTGTGAAGTGAACAACACAGAAAACCAATTCACACTGAAGTCCACCGCACAACCAGGACTATTTATGAAATGATCCGCTATAGATGACCCGTATGTATTTCGAACGGTATCACCAATCGAAAAATTTTTATTATAAATTTTAGCAGGCACATGTTGCTTGATTCTAACATCCAAGCATTGTGTAGTTCTACCTATGTAGTTGACACTGCAACTTCATTTAACTAAATGTAATATAATATAATCATATATATATATATATATATATATATATATATATATATATATATATAATATAATCATATATATATATATATATAATATAATATAATCATATATATATATATATATATATATATATATATAATATAATCATATATATATATATATATAATATAATCATATATATATATATATATATATATATATATATAATATAATCATATATATATATATATATAATATAATATAATCATATATATATATATATATATATATAATATAATCATATATATATATATATATATATATAATATAATCATATATATATATATATATATATATAATATAATCATATATATATATATATATATATATAATATAATATAATCATATATATATATATATATATAATATAATATAATCATATATATATATATATATATATATATATATAATATAATATAATCATATATATATATATATATATATAATATAATATAATCATATATATATATATATATATATAATATAATATAATCATATATATATATATATATATATATATAATATAATCATATATATATATATATATATATATATATATATAATATAATATAATCATATATATATATATATATATATATAATATAATATAATCATATATATATATATATATATATATATATAATATAATATAATCATATATATATATATATATATATATATATATATATATATATATATATATATATAATATAATATAATCATATATATATATATATTAGTTAAACCTAGAGAGCCAGACAAGCCTACCAAGGTTTCACCTAAGGATCCTCATGGAAGGCTGCCTTCCCTGATGATCCACTTAGGTGAAACCTTGGTAGGTTTGTCTGGCTCTCTAGGTTTAACTAGGTCTGCTCTACTCATTCTATTGAGCACTTTATTTAGTTATTTTGCGTACTCAACGGGGTTTTTTTCTTTGGGCCTTGAACTCGTATGATGGACGATTATTTTCGGTTAATGTACATGTTCTTGGTTCTTTCTTTTTTTTTGGACCTTTTTTTCCCCTTTGGTATTGGCTTGTTTATTTGAAAATCAATACAACAAAGTTTTTTCGAGCGAGTATACTTTCTTATACTTGTAAGATTTCTATTAAGAATATATATATATATATATATATATATATATATATATTACTCATGTAGTTTGATAATTGTCTATTTGGGCTTTTATACAAGTTTCATTAAAGATGACTGACAAGGCACTATGATTATTAAACTTTTCAATTTTCCTTGTGTTCATACAAGTGTTTGCTTTTATGGATACAAAGTGTGTAAAAACAGAACTTTTCAACAGTTTTTATGCACTTTCTGTATAGAAAAAAAATACTTGTATGAACACAAGAATAATTTAAAAAAAAGCTTAATTGAAGTGTCTTGTCAGTCATCTTTAACAAAACTGGTATAAGATATATAGTCATATATATATATATATATATATATATATATATATATATATATATATATATATATATTCATATATACAAGATGAATAGTGGGAAATTTTGGGGCCTAATGAAGAAGAGATATGTAAAAAAAAATTTACTGATGTTTTGCTGGATGTTGGGGATTGAATCAGGCTACAAACTTTTCGGCATCCAATCAGATTATAAACACAGGAAAACACCCCATACACATCTTTCATTCTCTCTCTCTCTCTCTCTCTCTCTCTATATATATATATATATATATATATTGAACAACACACTGGTGGGTCATGGGTAATAAATACTACTTATGATATGCTTGCCTCATATATGAAAAAGTGTTAAAACAAATTCACTTGTATCAAAATTAAATTGATATTATTTTAGGACCCTGGGACAACAACGGAAATGAGGGTGGGGAGACAACATGTTAAGAAAAGAGAACACTAAAAGCATGGGTATTAAGAAGACAGTAGATAATGATTGACATTGCATTGAGATTTTTGAAGATCAAAATTGACTAGAATGCAAGAATCCACAAGAGTTTCACAAAAAAGAAGTGTAAGAGAAGAAACGATAAGAATAGAACTTATGGTTTCATCTAACCATTTCAACTGTAAAATGATGAAACCTAACTACCAATCTATTATTGTGCTTGAATTCATAAAGTCTAGGTAACATAGAGGAGAGTTCATCAGAACAATTACCATGAAAATATTTATAGAAGAGGCACAAGGAAGCTATTAGGTTGGTGCAAAAAATGACGTAATAATGTCGTTTTTTGACGTATTTTTTAACGTCAAAAAACGACATTATTACGTCATTATTTTTGCACCAACCTAATATAGCAGTGGGAAAGTGACTGAAATGAATATCTAGGCAAGAAAATGTAAATCTCACTATTGATCATACTAAAACAGTAGCAAAGGCACCAAATTAATGGAATGACTTCCTAGACATTAATCCAATAGAAAAATTATGGTCCATCAAAAGAGATAAAGAAAGTGGGAAAGCAATTTAAATATATACATACACTCACAAATACATATATAGCTGTGTATGCAACATATACACACACATATTCATATGGTGCATAAAGATCTATGCATATACAATGTATGCCAGGTATTTGAGACTACATATTTAGTGAGCTAAAAAGAAAGCTGACCCAATGTCATAGGGTATGTAGCAAATGTTAACATTGCCATTTCACTTAAGGTATTTAAATGGCCGTGTACAATCTGATACAGGAAATTAAAAGACAAACTGTGCTCATGACACTAGCCATCAACCACAACAAATTTAAAAAAAGGCAAGACCTTTCATGAGCAGGGTCAGGGGGACTCTAGCAGAGATATGTCACCCATGAACAAGAGAAATATTCTAAGCAAATATCAGAAGGACAGCAGAGTTCATCATGCAGGTTCAGGAAAATGTCAATCATGCTACAAACAAGTTAATGCAAGCTATTGCCAAGTAATTCAAATGGCAAAGTCCACAGTAAGATATGGATTGCATGAGGACATCAGGTACAATTCCAATATAATGAAGACAAGGCCCAACAGAACCATGTGATCGGATTAAAACTGAATAAGCTAACGTCTCACAGAAGGTTAACAAGAGGAATGACCAGTGGTTTTGTGCAAACCCATGAAAGTACACAGAGAACTTAACATTGCTGTGATGGTCCTGAAAATCATGAACAATGAAGGCCTATGTCATATCACCTCACTCCTTCCCATAGGATATCAGGCTCAATTCCACCATCTACATCAAAGGTGTTGGATGCTGTCATCAAGCTGGGGGTGGTAATATATGTTCCATCCTCAATAATCCCACTTAAATAGCCCATATGACCCTGGAATTATTTTTTTAACTGAATACCTATTTTTCTTTATATTCTAATTTTTTCTCAATTTCCTGGCATATTTTGTATATATGTGGCTATAATATATATACATTTGTGTGAGTGTGTGTTAGTAGGACATGGAATCCAAACAGATTTTTGATAAATAGAAAATTGTTTTATAGACTACAAGTTTCAGCTTCATTAGATAGGTACCTTTCATTCTGGCCCAAAGAAGCCTATCTAATGAAGGTGAAATGCACATTTTATAAAACAGTTTTCCATTTTGCCTGATATACATATGTGTGTGCATTCACTAAAATTTGGCTTGGTATGGCAAAAGCCACAATAGTGAAACACCCAGTGTCGATTAAACTCACTTCAGCTAGGAGAGGAGTTTACTAACAATTATTCTATGAGTTACCATAATTGAAGTGTTGAATTTAGGTGTGTCCTCTCTTTTACTTTGGTTCTCTCCAAGTAGAAGCCAACAGATTAATTCCTTTTTCCTACAAGTACATCAGGGTTGTTAAAAATATTAGGGCATATAAAAGTGTTTTTTTTTTTTTAAACTTCTGAAGAGCTTCTCTGTTTTCAGAAGTTGATGTAATGCTCTACAAATGTGACCATCTGATGATCTAAATATATTTGAGTGTCTATTGCTGACTTTGTTTTTACTTTGCATTTTAAAGCATCATGGTCAACAACCAATGGTCATCCACTTCTGGACTTTATTTCTAGAGATACATCATTACACTAAAAGCTGTAGAGATGGTCTTTCATTTTCACCCATTTTTCTGCAAACAGTTTTGAAGCACAATTTAAAATAATACCTCAATGTGACTAGAATCTCTACATTTGTATCTTCCATTATAACAACATCAGTAACAAAAGATACTGCAGAATAATACTGATAATGAAACAATTCATATAACAATAATAATTGTAATAATGTAGCAGTGATATAGGTAGTAATAAAATAAACTTTGGTGTAATGGTCTGTAAAATGAATGACAATATATTTCATACACCCTAATATAAATGCAGACCATATGGTTTTCTAACTAGTATGCAATATAGATGACTTAAAGTATTAATTAAGTATGGTATCTAGTGAGACTTGAACTATATAGACAGTAAATTTATTTAAGAGACTGAACTGTAATTTGGCACAAATATTCTTTACAACCTTTAGAAATTCAAAGCCTAACAATAGAAATAATGAACTGTTAGATGTACTTGCTGACAATACTCTACAGCAATACTTCTTAAACTATAGGTTGCAACCCCAAATGGGGTCACAAAGCGAAATCCTAGGGGTCACAAAAATTAAATTCAAACACTTGAATTTTAGTTATGTTATTTCACAAACACATAATATTTAACGTGCTATGCAAGTGCTGCAGTAATAAAATGCACATGTAGCACTATTGCAACTAGTGCAGTGACAACAGATATATTTACAGTGTAGTTGGTTAATACCTGAGGTTGCGTAAAATCTTGTGATGAAAAATGGCGTCATGAAGGAAAAAGTTTAAGAAGCACTGCTCTAGAGCAACTCACTCAATCATTGCATATATGATATGATTATTTAAGACTAGACATGTATAAAGGATACAGTCATATGCAAAATTATATGAACGCACATTGGTGCATCAATATTTTACCTGAAATTGTCACTTTAAAGTATATTATCTAAGTAATATATGTGATTGTATTAAGCACTCTGACAATGAAAGAAAGGACTGCCAATTTGTTGATGTGGAGTGGGGTCAAAAAATATCAGCAGACAAATATCAGGGCCATCTTTCCAGCTGAGAAGGTGACTGATCTTTTGTGCTAAATTAAAGAGAGAGAGAGACAAACAACACCCTAACAATGGATAGACTTACTAACACTTACATTCTGTATACATGTGTGTGTGTATTTGTGTGTAAAAACACACCCATATATATATATATATATATATAGACTCCAGAATTCACTTGAGGATAAAATGGAACTAATGTCTTTAATTTAATTACAAAATTAAATTCGAAGCTTTTAGCTTCCATTTTTGAAACATGGTTAGAACTGTGTAGCGAAAAAAAACATTTTACATCAATTAATTAATAATATTATATATATATATATATATATATATATATATATATATACACACACAAACCTACACACTCAAATATACACACAGGCATATATATATATATATATATATATATATATATATATATATATATATATACACACACACACACACACACAATGAGTGAGTGAATGCAAGAGTATGCAAACTAAGGGAAAGTGAATATATGTCTACACACACTTACTATGAAAGTTATACATAAAGATATATAGATTTATTGTATATATGTAAACCTATTCATTTCCATTTCTGCAAGGCAGTTGCAGTTATTTGCCTTGGCCATCACTTGGCATGAAAGGGAAACACTGTCAGCCAACGACAAAACATAAATGCCATATTTAACACACCACCCCCACCCACCTGACTTGGGTCATGTGATTATTCTAAAATTCTTACCAGCATTTTCCTCCTTTAGAAAATAGCACTGTGACTTACTCCCCACTTTTTCTTTTCTATTCCCCCAACCACCTTTCTTATCCTGACCCTCAACTACATTTCACTTCTTTCAATTAGCAACCCCAAACCGATACCCTGACATAGCAGTATTTCTTTTTCTTGCCTGCAGCAACTCTCCGTTTTTCGGCAAGAGGCCAGACAAAAACAGGAAGGAAGAGAAATAGGCAGAATTACCACAGATTACCTGCCTTACCTACCCAGTATAATTTAACTGAAAATTAACACAAACTTGCACCCATCATTTTTTTTTTGTTTTTGTTTTGCTTTCTTTCTCTCTTTTCTAAAAGAATGGCTGAGGGGCACTTGGAAAAGAAAGGACATCATTTACAGGCAAAGATACAAGAGTAGGGAGAAGCAATGACAGGGTACACACAAGATACCTCATGTACATGTAAACTTCCCCAATCATAAACTGTTCATGAATCCTCAGATTTGGCCTGTCTACTGTCAAGGTGCTGAATAAATGTAACAGCTTCTTGCTGTTATGGCCTGGGTAGTCAAGTTAATGAAAAAGTGAGTTGGTCAAACTACTCATTCTGCCAACTATTTTATTGCTTTGTCCTCTATTATGCTGTTCTATATGCAATGGCTGATTAAAATAACACATACTCTCCCATCCAATTATTATATTGTTGAATCTATGACTCTTTTGTGTTCTCTATAAAAGCCTCCAATTTCAAAGGCTAACAAAGCAGCCAACATTATATGGATTAATTCTTCTGCATGATAATGCCAGAGTCAATGCTTTAGGGTTTACTGTAGCAAAGCTAAGATACTTCAGAACTTTTAGAACTTATTAGATCAGTCTATAAGTGGCTCCCATTATTTCAAGCAATTTGCCTCTGAAAATGAAGAATTCTTTTAAAGATGGGATATATTTATTTGAATCTTTTTGAGAAGGGTCAGAGAATTACATTGAAAAAGATTCCAATTCCATGATATAACATTACATTCTTTCTTTTCTTAATCCCAACCAACTATATTACAGAAAGTAGTTCAAGAGAAAACTGTCAAGATTGAACCCTCAAATTTTAAGCAGTGGCTAACTAGATAATGTTGCAGTGCATAGAAGTTGAATCCATGCTTAGTGAATATCAAAAAAGTTTTCTTTTTTCATATATATACAATCATTAGGCTATATATATATATATATATATATATATATATATATATATATATATATATATATATATATATATATATGGCTCAATGATTGCATTTAGCATGAAACGGACTGTCACCTCTGGGTGTTGATTTCAGTGTCCACTTTTATATTTATATATACTTGATCCCAGATATGGAGCACTTTAACTGATAAATATAACATACCTTAAAACTATACTTTATCTATTAGTATTTTTTTATCCCTTAAAACTGTGCACCATATTTACAAAAACAGCTTGCTTTTAAAAGGTTATCAATTTGGGGGCAAAACAATCTTTGTTATTGTCACACACACACAGACAAACACACACATCTCAAGCTTAGGGTCAAGGATAAAGTCTTCTTTCTCAGATTCAATTACAAGGTTAATGTCATTTGGTTAAGACACAAATTTAAAATCATTGCAAATTATTTAAAGCACATTCTTCGTTAAGATCAAACTGTCATGGTTTACAGGGAATTTGCTCAATTGCCAACTACACACAGCATCTAATTCAACCAAAAATGAAAGACAACGCTAAAACTCTGTTCAGGAAAAAAATATATCTTAAGCTTGAGAAACATTGCAGTAAAGTTACTTAATATCTTGAGTGCAATGGCTGTCATATGATGATGATGATGGACATATTTTCTTTTAAGACTTCGTAGTTTATGAATCAAGTAACTTAATGCAGAACCTGAGTCTTTTATTGATGCACAGTTTTGCACAGGTTGCTAGTGAAATTTGTGATCATTATTTTGTTCAAAGTTTATGCTCCTATAATAACTAACAGATAATCAAAATACCTCTCAATATTTCTTTTTTTATTTTCAGAAATACTGATAAATAAATAACTAGGTTAAGCCCAGTAAATATGTCACTCAGTTAGTATAACATAAGGCTAAATTGTGAGGAATATATACAAAGATTGTGTAGCATCAATTTTCAAAGTTTTTGTTTGGCTTTACTTACACACAAACACCAACAATCACTTGCATAAATGAGGAATACTCAACTATCCTCACGACTGAGTAAACTATTCCCTGAATGTACTAAGGCAGTATATACAGTTATTAACTAAGGCAGAATAGAAAAGGAGATGCCAGAGGTGACATTATGTTATAATCAATTTTGCACCTCAGGAGCAACTGACTAGTTTTCTTCAAAAGCAACATAGAAAATACTGCCGTTAACAATGTTCAAACACAATCCCCTGACATCAATCAGTAATGCTCAACGACCTCAGCCATCAAGCAGACTGGTCCCTACCCATATAGATATCTAATATGGTCAAATGAAGGAAATATTAGGTTGGTGCAAAAATAATGACGTAATAATGTCGTTTTTGACGTATTTTTTAACGTAAAAAACAACAACATTATTATGTCATTATTTTTGCACCAACCTAATAGATTGCTTGTTTTTTACAGCTTATCAACCATCTGTAGGTTATTTAAAGCCAGAGCATTTCAGATTGTAGGAGATTGCTTACAGTACACAATGTTCCCAAGTGGTCCCTCATCTATGTACTGACAAGGCTTGACATTGCTTAACTTTGGTGATCAAATGAGAACCAGTGTTTTCAGCATGGAAGGGAATAAGAGTGCTAATATCAGGTTAGATAATTCTTGCAAGTTTTGAAGACAGCTTTTCAATAACAGTTTTGGTCTTGACCCTGCCTCAGTGCCAACCAATGGTCCCATTTGGACAACTAGCCAAGAGGCAGTCTCAGTAGTTGCCATATCCAACAACTTATGGGAAAGTCCTAAATGCTATGAATATTGCAGAAATCCTTTTAGGGATGAAAAAAGAATAGAGTGCATTTATTTTATTCAGAAGAACTGAGAATGATTCAAATGTGTTAATTATCTTAAGATGTTCTCAGGGAAAGGTCAGACATACAGGTGGGGATCATGTCTTCTGCTCAGACCAAGGTATTCATACTTATTTAACAAATATAAATCATATATAAGGAGACAGTGTGAGCACTGTTATCACCTTTAAGAAAACCTCACAAAATACAGTGTGGTCATTTGGTCAGATTTTTGGAAATAGGTTAGGGTGAAAACATTTTAGCAAAAACATCTAAATGTTATACGCAAAGTGAACAACTAGTCCCATTGTAAAGAATACCTGAAACTTGAAGACCATGTATAAAATCATTTGTGTACATTCTCTTGGTATTCTATGAGTTACTAGGTTGGTTTTAGGTAATGTGTAAAATTATGAAATTGCAACAAAAATGGTACTTTGTTACAACCAACTGATAATTTGGTATCAAGAACACCCTCCCCACTCCACACAAAATGGAGCAGAAATCTCCAAATCTGACCAAATACAGCTGAATCTTTTCCTGGTTAGGCCTAGAACTTTTCACCACCTTCTGGTATATATGTACATGATGATGAATGCCTATATTCACATATGAAGATCCAATAGTTAAGCATTATGTAAGACAAGCTGAACAGTTAGACAAACCACAGAGAGGAGTTGTTTGTAGTGGTTAAGTCTTGTGATGGACCAGTCAGAGAAAAAAAAAAAAAAAAAAAGGCTGCACAGTGTGCCACACCTTCACTGAACTGCATTCCTCAGGTTTGCATTATATGACAAGGGAACTAAAATGCCACCCCACCATGCTTCCTTGGGCCAGTTTGACCTGCATATCATATTTGAATCCAACTGAAGACCTCAAAAACACAATTAAATGGGTCATCACCAGTGTTAACATTTGTTTATTCCTAGGTTTTTTTAATAGAGATTCTATCTTCCAGATGATGGGCTGCTAGTTAAGGTCAAAAGATGCCATTCCATGCAAGCTCATAATCATAGCCATCTCTCCACCCAGGAAGAATGCCAGTCAAAGCTAACAAACACAATGCACTTGGTGGGTCTTTTGTATATCTGCCAAAAACTGATGACTCCTTAAGGCAAAAAAATACAGCTTGGGGGTTGTACATCATACTATATATATATATATGTCACTGATATTGTTTTCCAGATATATAAGGATTGCCGTGAGGTGTAAGACATTGATAAACCTTAAAAGAGAAACAAGACATTGTAATGTTAATGAGCGATAGGAAGAGAATGTTGGAAATTGGGAAAAAGTTGAATAGTGATCTCAAAACAAAAAAAAAAAAAAAAAAAAAAAAAAAAAAAAAAAAATGATAATGAAAACACTGGCATGAAAAGAAATAAAAAAAAATGGTTCCAAGAATGTTATAAAACAAGAACTGTGAAAAACTAAAAGACTAAAAAGCAACAAAATATTTGGTGTTGCAAATGCAAATAGAGGGAAGAACTGCAGAACATTAAGAACATAGGCTAAAGACATGAACGCAACCAAACTATCAAGAAAACCTCACAAAGTCAAAGTTCATTGAAAATGTACATAATTTCTCGGCAGTCAATTTTAGTGACTAGCGAAATACCTGTTCTAAGAACACAAAATGTAATCTTCTCTAAAATTTCTCTATAAACAGCATTTTCAACAAGAGCTCTATTTATTAAAGTTCTTGTCATTATGATAAGTGCAGTTTTATTTCTTACTCTAGACATAGCTACATAGAGCTGACAATATGGAGAAACATTTGGATAATTTTCTAATGCTTATATTAATAATAAATTATTCAACAAATTTACTATTTTTTTTTTTACTTGCTTAAATAATTTGGTGGTTTCAAAATGTAATTAAAGAGATTATTTTGACCTATTTAGATAAATCTGTCATTATTTTCAGCTTCTAATAATATGAAATGATAGCCAAGGGGCATTACAAATTATAAACGCTGCAGGAAATAAAACTGTAACTAATGTTGGCAAGCTTGAAATTATAGAATTCTATAAAAATTCTATATTATTTTTTTGTTTTATTTTTTGAGTGCTTCTAAAAACAAAAGGGAAAAAGTTATTTTTAGAAGCCAAGATTACATTTTACGTTTCTCATTGATTGTTTCTTGCTAATTTTTGCCAAAAAAAACAAAAAAAGAATATATATATATATATATATATATATATATATTGGGTGTAACAGCAAAATTGTCCAATTGTTAGATTTAAGCTTTGAACCGTTTTATGTTAGAAATAATTAAAGATATCTTACTGGAATTCTTGGAGGTTTTTATGACACTATTGGCTCTACTTTGAACAATAAGAATGTATTTAGCTCAAAGTGAAAATGATAATCCCTTTCCTGTTCTGACCTAATCCAGTTTTCCTCTCTACTGTTCCCTCTTTTTTAAACTTATTTACTGTTCTTTTGATTGTTCTTGAATGGACTTTGAAGATGCAAGCCAGAGGATAAATGTTGGTAGCATTACTGAAGGCATGAAAGATCTTTTTCCTCTCACCATTGCACAGTTGAAAAGACAGTGGGCCTGACACAAAATGATTTTAACCTGTTCTCTTTCGAGCTGAATAATTCAAAAGATATTTTGGTGCCAATTTGGCTAAATAACTTATCTGAAAACCTAGAAAAAACAGAACATTTTGTGGGATAGACAATTATCCCATGTTATATGATTTGGACAATTTTGCTGTTACACACGGTGTGTGTTATATATATATATATACACACACACACATACACACATAATCATATAACAGCATGGGATAATTGTCCATCTCACAAAATGTTTTGTGTGCATGTGTGTGTGTGTATATATATATATATATATATATTGATGCATGTTTCATTAAATAATATAGACAAGTTGTGTCTATTTATTTTAAGTAAATTCCTTTCATATTGTCTGATAAGCTTAATAACATTATCATTGAAAGATGAAAGAAAATCACCATATTGATACATGTTTTTTAATCCTATCTATGCTTTCGGCTTACATAAGCCATTATCAAAGATGACAATTACATTTTAATATATCAAACAATACACGGACGAAATAATAATGATAGCCGGTTTTTGTTGTATGAAAAATTTCAAAGCAACAACCAACTCGTGTATATGAGACGCGGAAGGAAAAATTGCATTGCAGCTCGTGATGTCACACATGAGCACGCGAGAGTAAAAACAAGAAGTATTAAGTATGGGAAGGCGTTGGTATAAACCAATGGCTTCTGTTATCAATTATAAGCATTTAAGAATATTTGTGGAGTTTTCATAGTTTATTTTGTCCAGATTACGTTTCAACTGTTTTATGTATATAGCTTCAAGAATTTTTAGTTTTTGTTTATTGTTTTCATGTTTAAGTATAGTTGTGTTTTCAACAAGGATTTTCCGGAATTGTGTACGCGGTCAAGCATGTTGTTTTAAATGCCTAAAAATGTACACAATAAATATATATATATAATATATATATATATATATATATATATATATATATATATATATATATACACACATACACACATTTTATGGGATGGACAACTATCCCATGCTGTTTGGACAATTTTGCGGTTACACCAGGTGTGTGTTTATGTGTATGTATATATATTTATGAATAAAAATGACAATAGGAAAACTAGTAATTACTGATGCGTTTCGTCCAATGTGGACTTTATCAAAGCAAAATACAAAATGAATTTAATTGAACAAGGTAACTAATAAAAACAAAAACAGAATGTTCCTAGCAACTGGAATGTAGAGAAATGCTATTTTCATATTGTTAACTGAAAATAACGATATATATATATATATATATATACACACACAAACATACTTCTTATTACTGCCATTAGACTCCTCTTTGGAGTATAGGGCCACAGCCACACCATGGTAGGTGTCAGTGCTATGGATTCTGTAGCAAATCGGTTTTTATTGGGTGTAGATGTCAGCCCCATGCCCAGTTAGGTTTTTGAATTCCTTCTCGTTGTCCTTCTCCTAGACTAGTTATTGACCAAAGCTAAAGAATCCAGTTTCCTTGTTATTTAACCCACACCTGGGGAGAGAAAAGATGGATTCATACTTTTCCTAAGGGTATTTGTGTGAAATACAAGAAACTTGGCGTAGCATTTCCACTTTCCACACCAATAACTGCTACACATGCACATCCGCACACATGCCTAAAAGAATTCATAAAGCATCAATATGTAAAAACATATATATATGTGTGTGTGTGTGTGTGTGTGTGTGTGTGTGTGTGTGTGTGTGTGTTTCAGTAATTATCATATTTTCCAGTCTCCAAACTGCAATTTTTTTCTGAAAAACCTTATAAAATTAACATAAAATTAAACTGAATATTTATTTTTACTTTAACAATAAATTTAATTTCTATCAAAAGCTGAGCTGCAGAAATACTAAATTTGTATTGGAAGTTGGACTTTCTCCAACACCAAGAAATGCAGGAGAGACTTTATTACATGCAAGTCAATATAAATGCGACATTTTCATCAAAGCTAAAAACTTTGTAGAGAACTGAATAGAGATTGAAAAGCTTCCAAACTTAGTTTTCAAGCAATTATACACGATGTCATCATTTGCTAATGAATGCACTTGACAGAACACTTAATACTTGCGAGTCCTCACTTCGTTATCTGTGAGTAACACAAAAATCTTTAAAAAAAAAAAAATAAAATAAAATAATAATCTCATTTTACCTAGCAACACTTTTCAAAGAAATAACCCATCTAGATTGTGTTTTCTTTTTTCTCTTTCAAATGTGGTTTTCTTTAATTATATTTTTAAATATAATAATTGATTGCTTTAAAGAAATCATATTTTTATTTTTTTGTTATATTTTTTATGGACAAATTTAAGAAAAAAACTTTAATGTGATTAAATCTGTATAAAAGTGCATATTAAAAATCTAAGATGAAGAAATGGGAATTTTTTTTAAAGTGTACAGATTTTTTAAAAAAATAATCTTTACATCTGTTTATTGTTTTAATTATTATTATTTTTTTTTTTTTTGAAAAAGAAAAACAGCATTTTGAAATGTCCTCCCACTCCATTTATCTAATGCATGCTGGTCCATACAAGGTCTATCCAGGAAGTATCCATTAAATATTAATGAAATAGTAGCCTACCTAGGGCAATTGTACAATAGTATCCTTTAAAATTTCACTTAGAAACTTCTCACACTTATCCCAGTATTCCTTCCAATTTTTCAAACAGTATTTTTTTTGCAAAACTGTCATCAGATGCATTGTCATATTTCCCTTAATCTTGTCAAAAGTCTAAATTATTTCTTAGAGAAAATTCAGATTTTGCAATAAGACAAACCTGGATGGGGTGAAGTGGTACAGATTTATATAATACAATATTTTATCAAAAAACACTATACAAGATATCATGTGACAGTGCACACACTCAGTCAATAATATTTCATGAAGATTGAAAAACTCCATGGTAATATGTACATGTTTATGCATGTAAAGTAAGGTCTTTTCTGATTGGCTGTTAAATTAAGGCTGTACAATTGGTCCTCAGGATATTCAAAATGGCTGAAAGCTATGCCCCCCCCCCCAAAAAAAAACATCCAGCCATTTTGCTCATGAAACATTAACAATCTTTGTTTCTGTAGCAATTTGATTCTCCTTCAAATTATACAATTAACACTACTCCAAAAACATTTTCTCTACACACTCTGTACTGATTTCAGTTCGTTTATAAAGGAGTGGTGAAAAATTATCAAACAAAGAAGCTATTTAAAAAATTTATTCTGATATTTAATCATTTGTTCAAGGTTTTGAGAAATGAGTTGGACTAAGAACTTTTCAGCACCTCCTTGTATATTTAAAAATAATTGAAGCACTTGCCATAAAGTGATAGTTAATGACTGAATATTATATACAATTTCTCGTATAATCAATTGAATTTTCATGTGTGCTCAACTATTTTAACCCGTGACAGACTAAGATAATTTTAGTAATTATTCACTAACAATATGTTCAGTAATAGTTCAAAAGCTAACCTAGCAAGCCACTGTTACTGAATTTGATTCTTATTGAGTGCCCACTATTATGGCCCTGTGCCAGACAAAGCTGAGATCTGTAAACCATGTTTAGAACACAGTGTGTTTGTGATTTTTAACAAGCACATATTTCCAAAGTGTATTAGAAATGAAAGCTTAAAAATCAATGACAAAATTAAAATTAGGAAATCAACTTCAAAGACAAATATTTCAACTCTAAAGCTTTGATAAACAAAAGACAGTGCTCTCACCAAAATACCATCTACTCTATTCAATAAGTAGTTTGTTATTTTGCTCTTTTAGATTTTCTCTAAATTTTTTTAAAACTTCTATACCTGAAGACTGCACAATCCATACATCAGTAAGCCCAGAGCCCAATATTGAAGAAAAGATTTATCAACATAATTTCCTTCTTTGTCAATGCACTTAATAAAGTGGTGAACACTAATCACATACAGTGAAAATTTCAGATTAAAATTTAGCTCATAATTAAGTGTAACTTATTATTCCATATGTAGGTACATCAATAAACTTGTACCCTAATAATGAATAAAATAAGCAATTATTTTATGTAACAAATATTTTTCAATATAATCTCTTAACAAA
This sequence comes from Acanthosepion lycidas, assembly GCA_963932145.1. Classification (NCBI taxonomy): domain Eukaryota; kingdom Metazoa; phylum Mollusca; class Cephalopoda; order Sepiida; family Sepiidae; genus Acanthosepion; species Acanthosepion lycidas. The sequence goes on along the minus strand of OZ010593.1, from coordinate 31,277,325 downwards.
ATGTTTAATCATATAGATCAAACATTATACAGTGGAAATTTCCGATCATAATTCAGCAAGTATTTACTCATCAGTGTGCAAACTCATTAATACTCTTTCATACAAGATCTTGAAATCTAACAAACAAGAACAGTGACCATACAGAGCATTCATGAACTGTCACTCTTCTGTGGGATTATCCAGTTGTTAGACAACATTGAGTGACCAACACATTCACAATGACCAAATCAGCAGAGATTCTTCATATCTCATTTGCGATTTTTGGCAGAACAACACATAACACAGGTCTTTCAACGTCACTACAAGCCAGATTTAGAACTTCTGGCTTTTACCCCAAAAGCTTAAATCACGGTTGAAAAACATGAATAAGATTAAGAAAACCAGAAAGATAGCAATTCCAAAGCAGGACTTTGTAGAATGTTTTGAAAAGTAAAAATGAATCAAGGATAAGGTCCCAAGGGAAGAGCCTTTTGAAGAGAACTGAGTGATATTTCCCATTATTAAGTGGCTGCATACTTGCTGGTGTATGTGTGTAGGTCCACCTACAAAACTGGAATTGAGATGATGAAGGTAACTACAATCAGCTAAGTGACAAACTTTTACTTATATTAATTTTATATATATATATATATATGTGAGTGTGTGTGTGAATGTAGACTAAATAACAAGATATTAGTAATTGTATATGTGTGCAATAGCATATATATGCAGATAAGCAAATAAATATTTAATTTATGGTGCAAACAAAACTGCTCAATGTAGTTAAAATGTGCTATGAAGTGTGTGTATATATATATATATATATATATATATATATATATATATATGTATGGTATAATGATATATAAATTTTTATATATATCAAAAAGAGTTTTGAAAGAAAAGATGTATGACAAATGTTAAAATATTTTGTGACACCTTTCATCGGTTAGAACTTCATCGGACTGGCTTTGTTGTCATTGTTGTGACTAAATATGCACATGAATGAGAGATGCTGGTAGTTTCAAATATGTGTGTGTGTGTGTTTAAAAGTTAAATCCATTGCAATAAAATACAGCTAGTAAGTTATATCAGCAAATGCATAAGGGTGTACATCAGCAATGTGAAATGACATGTGAATATTTTTATAAGCATTCAAGAATCTAGAGTTTCAGAATGTGGTTATTTTTATTGATGGATAATTGCATTTTTTCAATGCAAATGGCTTCAATAATCATTTTTTTTTTGGGTGTTGGAAAGGAGTTGTTGTTTTTGATGTGCTTGTTAATGTATTGTCTATATGGACTTTGTTCAGATAAATGGCATGTGAGCCTGTGTGAAAGTGTGGTTGTTGTGTAATAGATGTAAGACATATTTTGTTTATTATTTACAGAGATGCATTCTCTGATTGGACAAATAAACCATTCATTAATAAAAAACAAATAGTTTTAGTCTAAAGTGCAGTATTGTTGCATGTCATTATATATGCTGTTGTTTCATCTAGCTCACATGACTTCTATTGCATTGGAATTAACTTTCAAATAATATAAAATGACATTTTTAAAGCAAGGAGCAAGTGAGCTAACATACACACACACACACACACACACACACATATATATATATATATATATATATATATATATATATATATATATATAATGTGAAAATATATAGAAAATAGGAAAGAACTGGTTAGGTAAATAATCCACAGTCCTTTAGTACTTTTGTTATTATTTTTTAAAAATAGTGCTTGATACAAAAGTAGAGCATAAATATAATTATTTATTTAAAAATATGATTCCAACAACATTCCAGTAAGCTCTGTTCCATCTTCAAACGAAATGTTTTTTGGAATAACTTATTTCTGAAATTTACTTAATAGTATATTCACAATTGAAATCAAAATTTCCATGTTAACAGCCAGGGCGAATTGTTTAAAATTAAATATACTATTAAGACATGTAAATTTCAGAAATAAGTTATTCCAAAAAAAATTTTCGCTTGAAGATGGAACAGCTTATTTTAACTCAATTTAATGCAAATAATTATATTGAAGTTTTTGGCTCTTGTTTTGAAACATGAGACCTCTTATGTAGCGTGTTGGAATCATATTTTTAAATAAATAATTATATATATATATATATATATATATATGAAAAGACAGAAAGAAAACTTAACTTAGCCAGTGTATTTCATCCTGTGAGAGACTTTGTCAAGGTAAATGCAAGGATTTTTTTTTTGTAACAAGTATTTATATATACAAGAGCAAATATGGTATTGGTTTTGCTCTTGTATATAAATACTTGTCTTTATGCATATTGCCCTTCACTGCTATACACTAGCTGAAATTATATATATATATATATATATATATATATATATATATATGACTACAGAATTTTTCCGTTTAATAATCATTCTTTCAATTTTTTCTTGCTCTCTCGCAAGTTTCTTTATATTTGGGTCTAAGTTGTTGAAAATAAGACTTCAGTCCTTGTTTTTTCTTGCAAAGCACTTTCAGTTGTCGTCATCATGGCTGTTTTGCTTCGAAGGAGGTTACTTTTTATTTTTATTTTTTATGGATAATATTTTTGGACATTCAGGCAGTGTTGTTGGACACACAACTACAACTCTCTACAAATGTCGTCCTACATACCATCTTAATGACACCAGTGCCATAAAAATTACCTTATAACAAGACACTGTACCAGTAATAACAGATTCAAATCCTCCAAAATAAGAAAAATCCAAATCTACAATACCAAAATCCTCTACAAACTTGAAGCTATCACAATTAAAAAAACAAAAAACCAATACTATGTACTCCATAAATGCAACCTTGTGGCAGATTTGGTTGAAAGAAACAAAGAGGTGATTGATCTTTTATTCAATAAGGTTTTCTTGTAGTGGAACCAAATTTAGAAGACAAATAGTAAGATAAGCTTGAGCTGATCTGGTCATAAAAAGAGATCTCCCAAATAAAGAACAGCTAACATTCTTATTCTCAAACACAAGAGATAATGGCACCAGGAACGAGATTGCAGTGACAGAAAGGTGAGAGGGAAAATCCATTTGAAAGAATTAATGAAAAAGTCGTCTGTCTTTTGCCATAGCTTTGAAAGAGTAAAGAGCATTTTAACTTTATTGAAAAAGTTACCAAAAAAAAAAAAAAGAAAAAAAAAAAAGTAAGACAAAACAAATGATGGGAACATGGCAGAAGCTAGGAATGTCTCTACTGTGCAGAATGTTGGTAGGGAGGCTGCAGCTATGACATAAGATAAGGACGGAATATTTAAACCAGGAGAAAGGGTTCAGCTGGGAGGTTAAATGGCAGTAAAAATCATTAATTAAGCTCTTCTGAAATGCCCACCACTTGCAAATTGGAGGTGAAATAATTTATTGCCAAGTAAATCAGAGTTTGCCTTATTCATTTTCTCATCATCATGGTTGCTGGATTATTTTTATTTTCTTGCAAGGAGTGCACACAGAATAAAAAAAATAAAAATAAAAAAAATCTCTAATGATGGAAGAGAGAAATAAAGAGTAAGAGGCCAAGTGATACTATAAATTGATCATGTTACAAGCTATAAAACATTTTGATTTTCCAAGAAATGTATCCCCATTAGAGGAGAGAATTGGTGATGTGAAGTTTTCCAGATTGTAAATATAAGTGGTGATGGATAGTGCAAAGGGTTACTGGCATAGAGAGAGAAGAGAAAGGGATAGGTGAAGATGAGGAAGTGGAGTAATGAGAAACAGAAATGGTATTCTTAAGAGAGAATGCCAAAGGAAGAGACTGAGGCAATAAAGAAAGGCCAAAACAGAAATATGAGGAACAAAATCTCAAAAAAGGAAAGAGAGGGAGGGAGAGAGGGGGAGGGAGGGAGGGAGAGAGGGGGAGGGAGGGAGAGAGGGGAGGGAGAGGGAGGGAACTCAATCAAAAACAAACAAAAGGACAATATAGAAGATATAGAACCCATAAATGTGCAGAAAAAAAAAAAAAAAAAAAAAAAAAAGAAATTTGTCAAATACATGCTGGATATTTGGGTAGCAACCTTTCTTTTATATAGGTTTCAGGTAGAAAAGGAAAAGATTTTTTTATTATGTCTTTCTCATGTACTTACAGTTTTCTTCTTGGAAGGTCTAAGGGAGTGCAGAAACTGTCCATAAAGATCACTGTCCAATGCATCTACAATTATTTTCAAGGGGATTGTTGTGAATATATTTTGCAATGTTTGTGTTCTAAGGTGTATTTTGTAGAAGTAGTAGCAACCTTTAGGCTGTGTGAGAGAATGCTACCAAGACTTCACGTTGGTGCGTATTTTTTAGATGACCACTGTTCTTAAATAAAGTAAGTTTGATGTTTGGCGTCAGCAATTACATTAATTTAGAATGATAGTGCTATCCTCCAAAATTTTTCAAATGGGAACAGACAATTGTTTGTGGGTATCAAGATGCTTTTTAGGGCACTGAAATAACTTTAAGTGGTTTGTCATCCTTCTAGAGATAGTCGTCACGTACAAAATGTAGATTATTGGTTTATAACAAGAGATATAATCTTGTACTGGACAATTAAATAATTTATATATATAATAATATATAATAATATATATATATAAAGAAATATAGTCTTAAGGTGTGCTATATTTATGGAATAAAGTGCTCAATATCAGAGATAGAGCGTGTGTAAATATAAAAGTGAACATAGAAGTCAACACTTAGAGGCGACAGTCTGTTTCATGCTATATGCAATCATCAGGCCTGATGATTGCATATAGCATGAAACAGACTGTTGCCTCTAAGTGTTGACTTCTATGTTCACTTTTATTATATATATATATATATATATATATATATATATATATATAATATATATATATATATATATATATTAGGTTGGTGCAAAAATAATGACGTTTTTTGACGTTAAAAATACGTCAAAAAATGAAATTATTTTTGCACCAACCTAATATATATATATATATATATATATATAAAACACATTTATAATAGACGAAGCTTTTTATTTGTATTTTTCCCTGGGATTTTTGTTGCTGGAAAGAAGAAAGACAGAAAAAAAGCGATAACACTGAATTAAAGAGAAGTGCATAAAATGAGGAACAGAAAGGAAAGTTGAGACAATTGACCAAATGACCAAGTCCAGGAAAGCAGGATTTAGTGATATAAAGGGGAAAATTACTTTGCAACAAACACGTCCATCAAAGTGGAATCATCATAAGAAGAAAAATAAACAACCAAAGTATGAAAGCAAGTGAGATAAGAGTTGATAAGGCAAGAAGAAGAAAAAGAAGAAAGGTACTAAAAGAGAGGGGGGGAAAAACTTAGATAGCGATAGAAAGAGAGAATAGTGAAAAGGAAAGGACCTGAATATCTGAATGTGAAGAAGTCAGGTTGAAAGCAAAGTTATACAGGCCAATATTTAATGCTACCTCTGGGGAATTGCATTGCAGATAGCAATCTGGAATTGGAAAAATATTCAGGAATATATATTGGTGAAGGGTAGCAGTCAAGTGGTGGGTAGACACTAAGTGGACAGGTACAATAATTCAAAACGAAATAACATCTAGCCTATTGGTTGATAATCCCAATTAGGGATGATCAGATTATTCAAGGGAAGATAAAACCAACTGGATACATATGTAGAGTATGGATGCCCAAGTTCCAATGATTGGCTACAGATACACAATGTCAGAATTTATTACGCAAATCAAGGTTTTCACAATGAAGCTGGCATTAACATTAAAGCAATGAGAGGAAAATTTTCAAGATATTTTTTATACAAGCAATGTATCATGTGAACTTCAATTTATTAAAAATATCAATAATAGCTTCTTTTGAGATCATATTTGATAATGAAAACAAAGTACAAAATAAATTTTTATTTATAAATAAAGCTAAACTATACTGAAAATATACAGTATCGACTATATGTTTGTATCAGCTTCTTGATACCCTAGAATTTACATCAGTTATTGATTTTGCTAATGTCTCTAATTTCAATTTTAACATTACTTGTAGCAACTTTTATTGCTATCCAGAGGTAGTTTCCATTCTCATATGCATATCCTTTAAAGATGATAGATAACAAGTTTTCTGAAGAATCTGGTGGTGGTGGGGTGTCATTTTGTTACCTTTGAAATGTTTTTTTTTTTTTCTTTCTTTTTTTCCAGTAGGATATGAGGGAACATTTTCAGATGTGAATACACTCTAGCTAAAGTTTTTTGGTTATAACTTGTAGCACTGAAAAACCTTTTCTTTTTCATGAATTAATAATAATTTTTTGCATTCATCTTGAAACCAGCATTAATTCTAAAGGGTACTATAATTTTACAGCCTACAACACTAACGCATGTCATTAAACATTTCTCTGTGGTCTTCCCAGACTATTTCCATGAAAAACCCAAACTTAAAACAGTGCTGTCAAGTCCATTCAATGTAGTTCTACTACAATTACAAAATTACTATTGAGAAATCAATTTTCATCTATTTCCGCCCCCCCCCAAACTTACACATTTCTCTTTGTGATGATTAAACGTAGTATTTTGGAAGCTTTCAGACTTTTAACCAAAGTTCTATATATTCTGTATCTTTTCTCTGTTTGCAATGTTAACTTTTCCAAATATTTTTTTTCTAATCCTTTTTTTACTTTGTTTCCTAACCATTTTTCTTTACTTACTCTTACCCTTTTAATTTTTATCAAACATTTTTTGTGACAATTTTAAAGCAAGCTTTTTTTTTCTTCTTGTACTTATCTTGCCAGTGTTGTTGATTTCTTTTTATTATGATGATGATGAGAGGTCTAGACTATTTTTTTGCAATTACCAATGATGTGTCCCCATCAGTCAATAACTTTACAATATCATTTTCTCTTTTTTGCAGTTATATATTTCTCCCAGCCTATGGCAGTCATTACATAACTGAAATTAAAAAATATAATTCACCATTCTATTATATATATGTTTGCAAAATGATGAACAACTCTTAAACTGAATAATAAAATCTCATGCCATCAAATAAGTTAGAGTAAATATTTCTAATGGTAATAGTTTATTATACGTTGAAATTCATAACATATTTTATCATATAAATTTATTCAGAACATTTTAACAGTATTTATTGTTTAATACCAATTTTATTCTGAAAACACTGACGTGGCTAAAATCTATTATATGTATGTATGTGTGTGTGTATATATTTAGAAGTCTTGTTCTTGTGTCCATCGTCTTTGTCATGTTAAATTTGATAATGTTAATTATATATTTAATAGGACCAGCATAACACACTATATGAACTAGTACTGTCATACTTGTTACAAACCTAATGTTTTGACCAGTTTATTTACTAGTTTTTATCGTTCTTATAGGTCACTTTGAGTGAAATCTCTTATCTGGTATAATTTTATTATCTTTGTTTCTTTGAGCCACAATTCCAATGAAAATAATTCTTAGATCTGAATGACAAAGATTTTATATTTTAAAATGCAGACACTTGTCTGACTATTTTATAGAATAGCTGTACATAACCTAATCAATATTTAACAGATATTAAACTAATGTTGAGTTTGTTAATTTTTTTACATCATCTCCAAATTAATATATTAATGTTCAAATGATGATATTAATCATCAAAATTAACCTTTGTATTTTATAAAAAATAATTTTATTGCTTATATGCAAGAATATTTTTTAAGCAATTTGCATCTTTTATATAGTTTTCAGTCACTTCATTTAAGCAATTGTATGCACATGTGTCCATATATTTATATACAGGTACATATATCTTTGTGCGTATGCAACAATACTTGGTCAAATAAAGAAATTATGATAACAATACTAAGATTCAGGACTTTGGACAACATAAGAAAAGCAGAGACCAAGAGGTGTAAAAATAGTAATAATAAAAATGAAGATGTTAGACTAAATGAACAATGAAATAACAAAGATATATCTGATGAAATTTAAATGATTAAAGCAAGAAAGCTTATGTATAAGTCTAAACAATTAATGAAATGATGCTAAATTTTTTACCACAGACACTGACTTTAAAGGTTTTTCTTTCTGTCTAAAATTTCAACACTTTCAAAACTTTGGCAAGGATTTTTCTTTTAATATTGTCTTTTCTTTTATATGTGTCTCTTCAGGACATAGGTGACCATGGCCCTCCACATCTTCCTGTCCCTTGTAGCTTTTAATAAGTTTTGTCTTTTTATTAGTTCTCACAAACCTTGTCCTACCATCCATTCACTCAAGCTCATTAAGTAAGTTATATGCTGCTTTCCTGTCCCTCTTTCCCTCATTCTGTCCTGTGAGTATCAGATTTTCCAAGCCCTCCTTCCTCATTACATGCCTGATTACATGCCTCAGAAATTTCAACTGGTTCTTCCTGATGTTAATTATAAATGTCGTTTTTGTTTCTATTTTCTCTAAAACCTTGCCGTTGCTCATGTTTGCTACAGTGTCCTCAGCATCTTTCTGTAGAACTACATTTCTATTGCTTCAAGTCTCTTCTTCATCTTTGAGGAGATTGTCCAGCATTTGCTGCTATATAGGAGGACAGATATCATGTAACAGTTCAATACACTTTTCTTTAACATCTGCCTACATTTCTGAGATGAGGTATTTACACTCCTTCTTCAGGTGATATATACATTGGAATTTCAAACCAAACCCTTTATTTAGTCCACTGGGGTAGATTGTTCTTGTTCCACGTGCCATGCCTTTTTTAGATATCTCAGTTTTAGTTATTTCCCTTTAGTAACTCAACTCTCCATGTTTGTTTTTTTTGTTCACTCCTGCTGTGGTCAGGTATTGAACTCACAACTCTTTGGGTCAAGTCACTGGATTACTTCAACCAATGTTTTCATCCACTGGGCTTTTTTTTGTTTACTCATCTATAACCAAGAAAGCATTTCTACTCAAGCAATCAATTTGGAATGACAACAGCAAGTGACAAACCATATCAAAGCTTTACAAATGTCTAAACAGAGTTTTTTAATTTTTGTTTAAATTTCCCAATTCAACTTTTACAGGGTGTGATAGGTAAATTGTTGCCATTTTATATTTTTAATTTTGTACATGCGCATTGTTTGTTTCTGAATTTGTCTGGAAGAAAAAGAGCATGATAACGTAATTCACTCTACCAGAAATTTAGAAATGGTATGCTGTACAGCTTGTTATTCATGCAGGAAGCACCAATACAAACATTTCAGAGTGCTTGGGTATCAATCTGATCACTCATTCTGATTATTCAGATAAGAAAAAAAAACTCCTGAATTTATTGGTAAGGGCCTCAGACTCAACATGGATGCCTACATCAAGTGACTTGAGGAGGTAGTGCTGCCATGGATGAAGAGGTTGGCTGCTGGCAGGCTCTATGTCTAGTAACAGGACTCTGCAGCATGCCACACAAGCAGGAGAACCCAGTCATGGCTGTCAGACAATTTCTGCAACCACATTACTCCTTACAACTGGCTAACTAACTTCTCAGACTCAAATCCTTGATTATTATGTGTGGGACACAGATGAGTGAAAGACCAACAAAACTCCTTGTAACGCCAAAGATGAACTGAAGGCAAGGATTATGGTAGCATTCACCAAATTAAACAAGAAGACCGTCCAGAAGAGTTGCAGGAGATTCTGAAGTTGTCTGGAGGCCATGTTTGAAGCCAATGGACATTTTATTGAATAAAATCTCCATTGGCTTCAAACATTCAAACCAAACCCTTTATTTATTTTGAAGCCAATGGAGATTTTATTGAATAAATTTACCCTAAACAGTAAATTTATTCAATAAAATCTCCATTGGCTTCTAACATGGCCTGTGGAAAACTTCGGAATCTCCTGCAACTCTTTACCCTAAAGAGTAAATTTATTCAATAAAATCTCCATTGGTTGTTACTAATTAAAATAAAATAAAATAAAATCTCCAATGGCTGTTACTAATATTTTTGTGTAATTTTGCTAAATATATCTGTTAAAATGAGATGAGTGTTATTTTCATTTTTGCATAATTTAGATGACAATTTAGCTGGCTTATCTATAGAGAATATACTCTGAGCACTTGGTCACTCATAGTACGTAGGAAAATGAATACTTAGCTTGACATAACACAAATAAGATGATTGTGAAAAGAGAAAATTTTAAATAACTGTGAGGCATATAATCACAAGGGAGCAAAAGCAAACAGGGAAGAAAAGGTGAAAGATGCAAAATAGCTATAGGCAAAAAGAATAAGCAGAAAATAAAGAAAAGAATTAAGGACCAAGAGAGTAAAGAGATAAGAAGAAAAAAAAATCCAGAAGAATAAAGGGATAGAGAGAGACAAGAGTTTGATGTCCAAGTAAGCAGAAAATACAATTTAAGAAGGTGCATCAACTTTCTATAATCTGGCCAAATAACCAAGCATCAGAGGGGGTTTTTTTTTTGGGGGGGGGTGTTTTGTTTTTTGAAGAGTTCCTTGATTTGGCTAAGAACTTTTCAGCACTCATCAAGGTAGGTGTTTAGGAGAGTAAAGTCTGAGAGTGTAAGAGGGAAGCGGACAGAAGAGGAAAATCCAAGAGGTGATAGAAAGGAGAGTAATGGGGATTCAGGCAAAAAGGAGAGTTAAAGTCAATGCAGATCAAATCCAGCAAGATTTAGCAGTCAAAATGGAAGAGAATAAAAGACAGATAAAGAGAAATGTTTTCTGGAGAGAAAGAATTTTGAGTCAGAGGGAAAAAGAAGAAAATCAGAGAGAGAGAGAGTAACAACTAGATGGGTGGGGAGATTATTGTTCAACTATTGATTATATATGCATGATAAATCGAATTTTCAGATGAAAGGATTTGAGTCCTGTGGGTGAATTACCATTGCATTAGGACAATATGGCTCTCACATGATATTCTTGGAGACATTACGAGCAGAATAAAAGTAGAGAAAGCAAAACATTATCGCCCGTTTCCATGGCATGCTCCCATTCCATATTCTATGAAGTATTGATTTAACTGTGCAAGAGACAAGGAAAGGGGGAAGGCAGGATAAAGCAGGTCTGTCCCCAGTTGGATTTGTTTGTCTGTGGACATTTGCTTCCAAACACTAGACTTAAATGCCGTTTTGCAAGAATGGCAGACATAGCAACAGGGATGTATTTATTCTGCATCTCCACAAAAAGTGACACTTTTTTTTAACTTTGTACTTTTGGATAAATAAATAAAAGTGAAATAAAGAACTTTGCATCTTGGACAAACTACCGAGAGGAGGAGGAGTTAAAGGGATCAAGGCCATAGCCTTTGGTCATGAGGCAGAAGTAAACACATCCGCTCCAGTATACAAACTTTGAAAGAGTTCAAGTAGGAGATGAAGTCAGATAAAACGTCATTTAGCAAGTTTGCTTAGTGAGTTAGATATTTCTTTGTGATAACCTTACTAGTAAAGATTTTACAAGTAACTGAATTATACAATTGGTAACCAGGTGGAATGAGATTAATGTTGAAAGTTTAATATGAAAGTCTTGGAAGGCTAAACTAGGTCATTTGGATTTTACAAGTAGACCAGAAAAAGCACAAGGTTATCTGCTTTATAGAAATAAAATTCTTAATTTTGAATTAAGGTTTGTGTTGTTCTACGACACATGATCAGTAATCGACTACTTTTTATAATTTCTGAAACTTCAACGACAGCCAAATTCTGTAGTAGTTTGGGGTAAGCCATAAGAGAAATATTTGTTATAGTGTTGCAACCTTCCAAAGCTAGAAAGAGGTCAGTTATTTCATTTTCTCCCCCTCTTGCCTGATTGTCTTTCAATTTCTTAGCCCTAGCCAGGGCCAGAAAACACTGAATCCAAGTTTCAACAAATTCTGGTTCATCCAACAGAGTTAAATATTTTATCAATGCTGTTATGATTGGAAAGAAAATGAGAACAGTTTTAGAAAGAAAACTCAAAATTATTAGAAAGCAGAAGTAAAAATCATGTTTTCAAAAGACCCAAAAGTGTGTTGGTTGGGAGGAATCGAAAGATAATACTTGATAGTCTTGTTTGCCGTGATGATTATGTACAGGGTGAGGCAAAAATGTTGCACCACAGGACTAATTTATTAAGAGTATAATTACACATGAAAATGTTATTTACATGTTATTTAATTGTTATATGTGATGTTCAAAATGTCCTCCTCATTTTTCAAAACACATTTTAATTCTGTGCCTGCATGATTCATTAATATTTTGGAGAGTTTCCTCCGTCATTTTACTGCATTCATATTTAGTTCTTTTCTTTAAGTTCCTCAATATTTCTTGGGTGTGGCTGATAAACAACTGATTTCAAATGGCCCCACAGAAAAAAATCCAAGGGTGTGACTTTGGTTGCCACACTTTTCCAACCTGTCCATTAACACCTATGGTGAGCAACTTTTGTCTCACTCTTGTACATTTTAATATGTTTATTGAACTCCCCGACTTGAAGGGAAAATGTGATGCATTTTGAAAATGCATTTGGACTTACGAAAGAAAACTAATAAGGATCTCAGGATATTATAATGCCAAATTATTAGATATAGCATCATAAGGCTGATGCTAGAAAATTATGATTTTATACCGAAAACATTACTGGGCAGAAAGTGAATTACCTAATGTTGAATTTTGAAAAAGGATCAGGATCAATGAAATGGTAAAGTAGCAACACTGGAACCAACATTTAGGAAAAGTGTACATATTGATTGATGGGAACTTATGGGAAACACAAAAACAACTAGAGGGACTAAGTTGTAAAGTGATGGGGGTTCATTGTATGTCACTAGTACTAGAACTCCATGTCAAAACTGAAGTAAAAGCCAGGATCTTGAATGATAATTCTAGGCAAAAAGGTCTTGTCTATATGGAAGACTGGTGCAAAACAATCTTCCTACTTTCATTTGGCTTTGTGCTATACCAAACTAAACTAAGCAAATTTCACAAAAAGTCAGTGACAAACAAATACAATAGTAAAATTTGTTATACACTCAGATAAATATAAAACATAAGAGGTTTTTGGTAGCCTCCATGGAAAAAAAATTAGAAGGGCTACAATGTATCTATAAAAGCACATTCATACATGGTCACTAAAACAGTAAAGTATACTTGGTAGCTACCTAAAAAAAAGTTGGTATGGATAATTAATTGCAGATGACGATCCATAAAATTTTAAATCCGGTAAACAATTATATGAACACTTAATATTCTTCTTAATTTTTATCTTTATAGTTTACAATTGTCCAGGAGATGTGTTATCTGAGAGAGAAATCTGTGGAGTAATTGGCCATGATTAAGTGTAACTAGCCAACAAACGGAATTGACAAAGTTTCTAATTAGCATTCATCTCTAAAATTTGTCTATAAATTTGGGGATGGGGATGTTTTTTTTTTTTAGTGATGGGAACCAACAAAATCATTGGTTGTCAAGCAATAATTAACTGAAATATACTGTATTTCTATTATTGCTATTACAATTCTGCTTGGTGAAAAAAAGAAGAGAATCAAACAATTGTAAATGAAATAAAAATTGTAAAAGCTTTTGCTGCAAAACAAAGATATTTTTAATTTATAATATATCATCATCATCATCATGTGTTGAGCAATTTACAAAAAATGTCTCATGCCTGTTTAACAATAAATGCTAAGCAGTTGCCTGGTGATAGGTTTACTCAATTTCAATTTTTTTTTTTTTTTAACATTCCTTGTGGAATTTTTCTTTCCTCATGATGAACTTGGAAATTTCCAGATTGTTTTTTTTCGCACACCCTCAATCTCTTTCTCTTATTTCCAGTACAGCAACATGCACACATTATAGGATGTTATTTTTTTTTTTTTTTGGTGGTGGTGGTGGATACACCATTTTTGTAATTACTCTTTCTAATGGATGAAGTGACTTTTGCACTTCTTCAAATGAGGATTTTTCATCCACCTTACTTTGACAATTAGGAGGTGAGGGGAAACATTCTCCCTTTATTTCTCTTTTAAAGTATTAGGGAAAGTAAGTTGTTTAACAGGTGTATCCCCAGGGATAATGAAGAAAAGAGAAAGTTGAAAGTTATAAGAGAACTATTCATGTTAACATAGTGTGTGTGTGTGTGTGTGTAAATGCATATATTTACCAGTTAAAGTACAAATGGCTAACAAAACCCACAATTGCAAAAGTATATTTCCTAAACCCCGCCCATATGATAAGTACTGAATGAAAGATGTAAGAAAAATCTTCATTGTGTTCAGTTTTATTTTTTTCCCTCCATTTTCAGGGAATTAAAAAAATTTTCTATCAATAAAAACATTCCATTAGTCCAATGGTTCCCAAATGGTGTGGTGCAATAATTGAAAAACAATGACATTTTATAGCATTTCACATACTAAATAAAGTTTATGTAGCACTAAAATAAGTTTTTTTTTTCTTTTTAAAACTCTTGAATTGAATATCCAGCTTTATTTTGATCAATTTTTCTAAAAAGCTAAGATTTTTAATTAAAACTGTCAAATGCAAGATGCAAATGATGCATACTTGATGTGTGCGGAAGATCTGCAATTTTGAAAAGAAATATGTTTCTCTTTTCTAAAGTATTCTATATGTCCAAGTATAGATTATTTTTTCCTTCTTATAATGGTATGAATGATAAAAGAAGGTTGCATTCTGGTTCACAACCCCAGAAATTAAGTTACACTGAATTAAAATAGAGGCAAATATAATTTTAAACTGATAAACAAAGTTTAGGTTCAGAGTGTGTGTTTAAGTATTGTCCTTTATGGCAACAATGCATTTTGTAGATGTGGCTAGAAAGTAACACAAAAACAGTTTGACAGGCTTTCAATGAAATTGGATTGTGAGTGAATGTCTATCCCTACACGCAAGCCACCAAGCTGCCACTTGGTGGCATACCACTAGCATTTACCACTGGTGGCCCGCTGTCTGACCGCCAACATGTTTGTCTAAGCAATGTTACCACTGGCAGACCATTGGAGGCCCACTGGTGGCTGCCACCAGAGGACCACTGGCATTGCCATCAGTAGTAGCCTGCCAGAGAGACACTAGGGGCTTGCATGTACAAAATTCCTATTCCACATGGCCCTTAGCAGAATTTCTCACATTGCCAAGCCTCCTGCACCCCATTCTGCTATCCATTCACACAAATCTGTCAGCTAGATTACCCACTGCCTTTCTCTATATCTCCTGGCCTGTGAGTGTTAAGTTTTCCAAACTCTCTTTCCTTATGTGTCCAATAAATTTGAGCTGTCTCTTTTTGATGCTAAGTGTTTTTTTTGTGTTACCTTTTTCTTTAAGACTTCCTCTTTGCTTATTCACACCATTTATGGAATTTTCAGTATTCTTCTGTAGAATGACATTTCTGTTGCTTCCAGTTTCTTCTTCATCTGTGGTGAGATTGTCCCACATTCAACAGGAGTGATATCACATAGCAATTCAGCATGCTTTACATTTATTTTAATCATTTCTGATATGCAAGATAAAAAATATATTTTAAGTTCATGTAAACTGCTCCCATATCAGAGTAAAAATTTTAAATTAACCTTTACCATGCTGGAGGCAAAAAATTGTCACCGTAGAATTCTCTCCCTTTGATGCTCTAGACCCATTATGTCACCTTGAAATGGTTGCTATAAATAAACACTTGTCAACTGTTATTTCCAGTATTTTAAACTGGAAATCGTTTACTACTGCTTTGAAACTAGGCTAAACAGAATTCTTTTGAATTCTTCTAGACTCTACACGAGGTGTAACATCACTTAAACCCACATTAATTTTTTCACAATTTTTTGTAAACAAAAATGGCCACATCAACATCCAACGAAGCCTTCATTCAAGAATTTTTCTTTGAGTTGCACTCCGATGATGATTTTGAAGGATTTACTCAAGTGGATATTGGCAGTGAAGTGGTCGAAGATGATAACTATGTGTCACTACATGGAGGAAAATGATGAGGACCACTAGCGGCTACAATCAGCCATGGCTGACTAATTTTATGGAAGCTACTGGTGACCATTGATATACCTGATAGCCTTACTGAAGGTGAATTATTTTGCCTATTTATAAACAACGAAATAACTTTATTTGTCAATGGGACAAATAAATGTGCTAGTCAGGTGAAAGAAAGACCAAATAAATGCTAGTGTCATCTCGTATGTAAACATGAGGAAGCAAGTCACTTTTTTTTTTTTTTATGAAATGAGAGCCTTCATAGCCATTTTGTTTCTTACTGAACTCCAGAAAGAGTAATAAAAGTTAATGCATTTGTTAAAGTATTACATAATGCATTACATCAAAATATTACTCATCTATTCTTTTATTAGTGCACAAAAAAAAAAAAAAAAAATCTATGCACATATTACAAAGAAAGTTATAACAATTTTAAAACAATAGGTGTTTATATTCTTGCACCTCCCCCCCCCAAAAAAAAATTGTACTGGCAGGGAGAACAATTCTAGAAAGAAATTAGTAAAGGTTAAATATTGCTATGAAATAAATTCCCGTTTGTGTTCAGGTTTTTCCCCAAAACATGTAGTTTGTTTAACAGTATTACAGAATGCAGAGGCTGGGCCAGGATGGCCAGCAATTGGTCAGAATACCTCATGGGTATGGTATTCTGACAGTGATGGATTGATTTTGTTTAAGTTTTGGATATGGAGTGAAAGTGCCACAGGAATTTTGAAGCATCGATATGCTTTGCAAATTCGGATTCGATAGATGGGTTGTGGCAAGAGACTACACTAATGAGTGAGCATGTGTTTCTCTGAAGCTCTTCCTCCTGCCACTTCCTAGAATCGGTGCTACAAGATTTGTTCTTCTCATATAATAAAACTAATCTAGTCTACAAAATAGTATTGGGGTCTGATGTACTGGAGCCAGTGGCAACAAGGGATGCAATAGTATATGTAATAGAAGTTCAGATGTTCCTGCAATTTTATTTGGTAGATAAAAGGAGTTATAAACCAATAGAGTAAACATTAGCCTTATTGTTAAGCATAAAATTAACAATTATTTACTATAAAATTGTATAAACTCAACATTTTTTATTTGCATTTTTTTTTTTTTTTTTTTTTTACATTTTTTACAGTTTATCAACTCTTTGTAAGTTATTAAAAGCCAAAGAACATTTAGAATTGTAGTAGATCAATTAAAACTACTCAGTGTTCCCAGGTGGAACCCTCATCTAAGTACTGACCAGGCTTGACACTTCTAAATTTTGGAGATGGAATGAATACCAATTCTTTCAGCACAATTTGATTGTAAGCATAATCATTGACCAGATCATGCATATGTAAATATTAATTATATAATTTACATAATTATTAAATTTTTCTTTCATTATTTTCATTAAAATCTTTTAAAACACATTACCTTATTTTAACATGGGCATGATGGTTACAATTGGGCTAAACTGGATATTTCTCAGACTGCTTTTTTCATAAAATGCAGCTTTTTTTTAAAAATAATTTTAAGTGAAAAATGGTGTGACTTAAACACATTTAAATATGGTCTGATAACCAAATTAGATTTGTTTAAATTTTTCAGTTGCTTTTGTTATAAAGACAAAAAATTGTAGTAAATGAAAAACTTTTTGAAAATGTCTGAAGGAAAATAATGGTTGTGGATGCAAAACAAGTTACTAAAGCTGATACTTGTCCTGTATGAAGGAGAAAAAGATGATTAAGCTTCTATAAAACCATTTGAAATATTATTATTATTCATTGGGTTGTGTCCTTTCAAAATGTTGGCAATCATGACTCTCCCCAATTCCATGTCCTTTGTAGCACTTAAATTTAATCTTTTTATTATCTCTCCTAAACTTTGTTCTATCATCCATTTAGTAAAGCTCACTAAGTATATTATGCATTGCTCTCTTCTGTCCCTCTTGCTTTCAATCTGTCCTGTGAATATCAAATTTTTTAAGCCTTCTTTCCTCCTTACATGTTCTAGAAATTTCAACTCTCTCTTTCTGGTGTTAAGTATAAATGACCTTTTTTGTTTCCATTTTATCTAAAACTTTGTCGTTATTCCCATTTTCGATACACAGTATTCTCAACATCCTTCTGTAGAACCACATTTCTGTTGCTTCAAGTCTCTTCTTCATCTATGAGATTATCCAGTATTCACTGGCATACAGGAGGACTTATAAAACACTGCCTTTGCAGGATTTTGTTTCTTAAATTAATAGCTTTTCTTTTAATTAGAATAATTATCAAATGCTGATATCCTGCTAAATAATAATTTACATTACAAACAATTTCCTTAATTGGAAAAATAAAACCGCTTTTAATTAATGTTTTTTGCTACCCTTTCCTGTAAGGGATAACTTGGTAATCCCACTGCTAAAATAATCAATAATTGTTAATGAGATTTCAATTATACAACCAATCAAACTATGGATTAGTAATTAATGACCAATATTCAATGAGTTAATTATGACTTGTAAAACCTAGAGATAGTTTGCAATGCACCTTTGTAATTTGATAACAGAACATAGTCAAATAAACAAAGCAAAATAAAAAAAATTAAAATAGCAATGGAAAAAAATGGTCATTAATATACCATTTTTTTTTTTGTTGCTATTCTCAAGTTTTTTCATGGAAGAAAGAAGTTTCTTTTTTCGTGTAAAAGAAAGAGATGAAGAATGAAACCGTCAGAATGCTTTCTTAAATAACAGCAAGTAGTTGAAGAGGTTCACTTGTCTTAACAATACTGAGAATCCCAAAGAGATTAATTCAGATTTGCAAATTATCAATATTAAATTAGATAAACAACAGTTAAAGTTCATCCCTATTTTTTGGCCTTGATAAGATGCAAAGTTTTATGTAACTTTTAAATGAATTAAATAGGAAGCCTCTCCACCATAATTATAGGTTAAATAGCAATCAGTCTTGAAAAAGGACAACTCTGAATACAAAAACATTAAAAAATCTTTCCCAAGTCAAAAAAGAAGGGATACAATATTTAAGGTAAGAGGCAAAAAAAAAGACCATTTTTAACATAGTCTGGTTTCTCATGAATAAAAATGCATTGTAAAGAATTAATAGAAACAAAATTTGGTTGGGGCTTATCGATAAAGAATAAGAATGGTTTGGTTAGGTTTGTTTTGTTTTATCAACCTCAATGGGTTATTTTATGCCAACAAAACTTTTATTGTTGGTAATGTTTTTTTTTTTTTATTTTTTTTTTTTTTCAAAAATCTATTTCTGGTAATATTTTTTCCTTCAAAAATCTATTGCAGGTAATATTTTTTTCAAAAAAATGTATAGCTAGTAATATTTCATTTGTATTAGGTTGGTGCAAAAATAATGTCGTTTTTTCACGTTCATCTTCAAAAGAAAAACGACATTATTTTTGTACCAACCTAATAATACTTTTCCTTTAAAAACATATTGCTGGTAATAATTTTTCCTTCAAAAATGCATTGCTGGCAATAATTTTTCCTACAAAAAAATGTATTCCTGGTAATAATTTTCTCTCAAAAATATACTGCTGGTATTAATACCTATTTTTAAGCCTCCACAGTGATTTTAACCCCTGTTTGGGGGGTCGACTATTTGCCCATAGCTGGGACACTAACAGGTGCTTACACCCTAGGTCAGGGTTAACATGGGAACACCAGCAATTAAGTGGTTGTTCCACGCTCCTCAAAACCTCTAATCTCCTGATGAGAGACCTTGCTGTGGGATGTAGTTTAATGTCTTACCCAGGATGTGGATGTAGTTTATCGTCAAACCCAGGACAAATTGACCACAATTAACTATTTTCCCATAGCTGGGGTCCTAACAGGTGCTACCACCCAGGGGTCAGGACTGACCTGGGAACACCAACAATTAAGAGGTGCTTTCATGTTCCTCAAGATCTCCTGATCATAGGCCTTGCTGTTGGATGTAGTTTATTGTCTTACCCAGGATGTGGATGTAGTTTATTTTCTTACCTAGTAAGCAGATGTAGTTTACCCTCGTTTTTTTTTGGGGGGGGGTTCTTACCCCTCTGCAGCTGTACAGTCAGTGTATTCTGAAGCCCCAGCCGACAAGGCCAAGAATAAGAATAGTACATTATTTGACTGGTTTCATATTTCTTTAACAATATTCAAACTAATACAGATATAATCAAGACTGACAAAGTCATGGGAAAGTGTTTATATAGAATTTGAGATGCCCGAAGTGATAGTTGTAAATTGGTGGAAATGAAAGGCTTAAATAAGCCTTCCATTTCTACCAATATACAACTATCAGCATAAAAGAGTTTTTTTTTTTTTTGGGGGGGGGTGATAATTTTGAAAAAACAATAAATCTTGTTTGGGCAAATAATTGTTGTTCCCACAATATTTCTGCACATTAATTCTCATGCCTTCTTCAGAAGTACAGAAAACAATACCAAACAATTCTAAGTGACACTTGTGATGTAGGTTATTACATTTTCAGCACCGTTATAGAATAATGCCTTTTGCACATGACACAGAAAATAGAATGACCTATAGAGTGACTATAAATATTTAGAATTTCTGGTTTACACTACCAGAAAAAGAAACCCTTTTTATACAGAGTACACCTGAGGATGGCTGGTGAATGGAAGGACTGAAACATCAAAAGTACAACATAAAATAAAGAATGACTTTATTTGAATAACTCTTAATGTGACCCTTTTTGCATTATTAAACTAATATAAAGGTCTATAATCCAATACATGGTCATTAGCTAAATTTTAATCTGAAATTTTCACTGTATAATGAATGAGCAATCTGATTAACATCTACCACTGAAGCAAGTGCATTGATAAGGAGTGTTGTGTAAAATAAATGCCTTGTTCAGCATTAGCTGACTGATTTATTAATATACCTATATCCTTATATACCTTATTGTGTGATAGGACTTACAGTGAATGAAAAGGGTAACTGTACAGAAAGACACATTATATAACCTATATACCTATTCCTATACACGTATACATTTATTATATATCACTATTTCTACACAGCTTTATAATATATATATATATATATATATATATATATATATATATATGAACACACAAACACATGCCCATAGATGGACACACTCACCTATGTGTCTGCTCATATATGATATAAAAGTACTATCCACATAGACAATCTCTGTCTTTTTCTCAGACACCCCATCCTGTCCCATCACCTAACCAAAGATCATTAGGCAAAGTATCAGTTGAACTTCTTCAAAGAATTTTCTGATGCCAAGTGAGTGGACAAGTGTTTCTTAAAGCTGACATCAAAGAAAGCAAACAGTGAAGAAAAGATGGGAAAAGAGTTGGTGACATGCAACAAAAACTATGGACGCTTTCAAAGATCTACAAGGAACAAGATTGGAAAAGAAGCACTGAAGAATTTGGCAAGTTTTAAAAGTAGAAGAACCAAAAGATTTAGAAAGTCCTCAGTATCAATTTCCATGTAAAATACCCAAATTTCTGTAAGAGCTGGCAACAAGATAAAAAAAAAAAAAAAAAAAAAAAATTAAAAAAATGGATGAATGAAAGCAAAGCATTAATATGAATAAGGTTTTTATTATTGTTTAATATTAAAGAGATTTTTTTTTTTTTTTTACATTCCTAAATTTTGGGGGGTCCCATTTATTTTTATCAAGAGAATTTTTGAGGAAAGTGAAGTAAAATTAAAGATATTGAAATCTTTTGAAATTAGTTTAAATAAAATAATGTCAACATAACATGGAGAAATTAAGTCACATAAATAAACAGAGATGGAAAGGAAAAGTGAGGAGAGAAGATGAAACAGAAAAAGAAGCAGGAAATTGATGAGAAGGAAGGAGAAATTGAAAATGAAAAGAAAAGAGAAGAGATTTAGAAAGCAGAACAAGGAAAAGAGAAAGATGATGAGAAAAAGAATAGGAGAAAGTAAAAATGAAGTGTTAAATGAAAAAAGACAGTGGGAAATATAATGCAGGAGACAAAGAGAGATGGAGAAATGAAAAGAAAAGATAACACAAGGAAGATTAAAGAGAAAGATTGATAAAGAAGGTGATGAAAAAAGACAATAGAAAAAAAAAAAGTAGAGTTAAAACAGAGAAGGTGTAGAAAAAGGGGGAAAAGAAATCATAAGAAGAAAAGAGAAAAAATGAGAAAGAAAAAAAGAGTAAGATAAGGAGAAAGAATGACAAAAAAGGAGAGAAGGAAAGAGAAAGGAAGAGGAGAGAGGGAAAGAAAGTGGAAGGGTAAGGAAAGGAGAAAGAAAAAAAAAAACATGGAAAAAGATAAAAATGGACAAAAACCAAAGAAATTCAAAAAGAGAAATATAAGGAAACAAAACATAAAAAATACACAACAAAAAGAAACAGTATGCATTTTTCTAATTGAGAAACCTTGGATCCGTACGTGGCAACAGGCCCATCTCTTATTTCCAACAAAAATGACGGATGTGAAAAACTTAGTGGAGCAGAATCTGGTGAACATGCAGATCAAAGAAAAGTTGCACAAGTGAAAGAATGAGAGACAAAAAAAATAGCAAAGGAGAAAATAGATTGCCTTCATGAAAAATAAATATATAAATCTGCTATATGGCTTGACTTTCACTGCAGTTCAAAGAATAAAAGAAAAAAAAATCAATCTTCAATTTTATACATACATACATACATACATACATACACACACACACTATGTGTGTGGATGCAAAAATGTACACACATATACCTATACACAATATTTATCACAGTAGACATTATTTATTTTCTATATACAGATAGACACATTAGATAAACCTATATACCTATTCCTACACACATACATTATATATCACTATTCCTACACATATTTATAAGGTGTGCGTATGGATATGTACACACAAACTTATATATATATATATATATATATATATATATATATATATATATATATATATATATATATATACACATGCATGCACACACACACACACACACACACACACACACACACACAGAAACTCACTAGGCCCCGAAACAATGTGTGTGAATATATATCACATACACACTTCTACAGACTTACACAGGTGTCACAAGGTTAATCTATCAAAAATAATATAAATCATTTCTCTTTATTTTTTTAAATTTTCACTTTCTTTCTTGGGCAGAGTAAAAGTATGAATAAATAACTCGGTTCCTCTATCTGCTTGGGAATTCCTCCTCCTCCCCATACATTATCGCAACCTCTTCTATGCAACAAACCTGCACAGAAAAATTCAGGAAGCTGCCATGAAAAATACTTTAAATTTTTACAGAAAGCTTAAACAATTTTTTCACCTTTTAATCGCAAGAAATTCTGTTGATCTTTTTTCAATTCATTATTTTTACAGGTTTCTCTCTCTCTCTCTCTCTTTTTTCTTTTTTTTGACTCTTAGAGAAAAGAATACAAATCAAAGGTTACTCTCAAGTATTCAGCACTTTTCCCCCACCAACTCTTCCATTTACAAAGTTAACCACAATTAACAATACAAGTACCTGACAGTATAACTCAAAAGTTAGGGCATAGGATGCAAGTTAAAGAGATATTGGTTTCACCCTCTCCCAACACATAAATTAAGAAGACTTGGCATACATCAGATTATTCAACTGAAGACTATTGATTTACTTAAATAAAATGATAAAAATATTTATTCAATCAAAATATCCCCCCCCCCTCAGCCTCTATTCATCTACTTCACTTTTGGCAACTCATCAATTCCTTTATTAAACAATAAATTAATTGAAGACCTATTCAAACCCTGACCAGAGTAATTCTGACCTCTAAGGAAAATGGTCTTGATGCTTTCATCGGAGGAAGGGTTTCTTAAACAGACAGGGTGAAATAAAATCTTCCATTTTCAAACTGATTCATCCTTTGTAATGACATATTTGCCAGATATGTAACAACATTATTAAGCAGTAAGCTGTCATCATTTCTATTTTTTAAATCAAATAATGTTTTTAAAATTCCCCTCTTTGTCTACACGAGTTGTTTGGCAAATATAAAGGACTATAAGATAAACTATTCTTATATCACAAAAAAAGAGCACTATAATTTTCTAGGAATATGATTTTGTTGATTTTTTGTCTCCTCAGTCATATCCAGCCAATATACAAATATTTTCAAGTAATTATATAAATAGAAATTCAGTTTTTCATTAGAAATGATGATACAGAAGAAAAATGGACTATTTATTTGACCACTTATCATGATTAATGCAAACCTTCATATGTCTGATTGCTGTTCCTCATTTCAAAGAGTGAAATCTTTTTAACTAATATTTTGGTGTTTGCCATTTGCTCTTAAATGATTTTAAATGTTCGCAATTGATACATTGATGTTTGTTGTATGTTCCTTGACTGCAGTTTCTCTCTAAATTTCCTATTCAGCATTTAAATTTTATATAATTGGAGTGAGAGCACTCCTGGTTTTGGGAACTTAAATTTTTCTTTTTCTTTTTTGTTAATCAAGAGAATGGACTCCCAGTGTAAAATATGTTTCTTGCACCTTCAGCTTCATTATAGCATCCCAAATCTAAAATCATACAAATATCAAATGTGAAAATCATGAGTTGAAATGTTTTTATATATTGAAAAGAAAGAAAGTAAAATTTAGTAAGATATTAATTAAAAAGATGTTATTACTTAAAACCAAAAACCAAAATGCAAATTGCTAAAAAAAAAAAAAATATGTCACTTGAAACAAAGTTGAACAATGAAAAGTCTTTATGAACTATTTTCTAGTGTTTCATTATTTATTGTATTTTTCAAGCAAATATCTTGAACTTTGTTGTTTTTCTCATAATATTTTACAGAGCTCCATTTAGTGCCTGTGTACTCATTAATTAGATATCTCCACTAATTCACTGAAAAAGAACACACCCTGATAAGAAGAGGCCCCAAACTTGATGAAAAAAATTTGTTAGTGTCTAAATATTTATGTTATTAGAGGAAAGGCCAAAGTATTATTTTGATTATTAAAATTTTTCATCCTTCTCAGAACATTGGAAATTTTGATTAAAAATCTTGTTTTACATTATTATTCCCTACAACAGAGTTTAAAAAAAAGGGTATATTGCTATGCTCATTCAATCTCACCTGGACTGACATTAATATATATATATATATTTTTTATATATCAAGAATAATATTGGGAAAAAATATGACAAAGTGGAAAAAGTTTTCTTGAGACATGTTTTGTTCTTTAGGACTTCATCAGGCTAAATGTCATGTTGGTTCACTCTGCAGGAAATATCTAGAGAGTGCCTTAATCATAAGGTCATACACAGTAAATTTGTGCCCAGGCTCTTACAAAATTTCGCCATTTCTGGAAGAACTTCTATTATAACAGTGTGGGATATCTATTAACAAAAATAATTAAAAGAAAAAGAATCTAAACAAAATTGACTAGATTATAAAAAAAAAAAAAAAAAAATTAAATTTCCCAGCATCCCTCATTCATACACGTATAGCTGCACCAACATAACAAATTTAATCCAATGAAGTCATAAAGGATGAAATGTGCACAAGAAAACCTTTTCCACTTTGTCATACATTTTCCTTATATATATATATATATATATATATATATATTGGTAATATTAGCGGTGTGTATGTGTATATATTAGGTTGGTGCAAAAATAATGACGTAATAATGTCGTTTTTTGATGTTAAAAAATACCTCAAAAAACGACATTATTACGTCATTATTTTTGCACCAACCTAATATATATATTATATATACACACACACACACACACATATATATATATATATATATATATATATATATATATATATATATATATACAGACACACACATATATATACACAGATATATATACACACACACACTCACATATATATATATATATACATATATATATATATATATATATTTCCAAGAGGATAAAATCAAGTTAAAGCTCTATATACAAGACAAAGCAAGAATATAATATAAAAGGCTCAAACATGGTTATAATTTATTACATTGGAATCATAATCATGATCCAATTCATCAGACCTACAAATTCAAAAAAGATCTGATGAATTGGGTCGTGATAACGATTCCAATGTTATAAATTATAACCATGGAATATTAGTGTTTGAGCCTTATATATATATATATATATATATATAATATATATTATATATATATATATTATATTATATATATATATATTATATTATATATATATATATATATATATATATATATATATATATATATATATAAAGAAAAATTAATGTCAAAGTGGAATGATATTTTTCTTTCATTATATATATTCTGAGACCAAACTGAAAAAAAAAACATCGCATTAGTCATTATTTGTCTATTTCATGAACACTGGATCAAAAAATTTCTGACTTTATTTCATTTGCTAAATATACTTTCCCAAGTTGGTTTTTCTGCCTATTATTTCAACCTCATTTCAGAAATAAATAGTCTGCTCTTTCGTCTTTTTATACATGATCTGCTGTACCTAAATTTGTCAGTTCATTTTCAATGAAGCTTTCCTAAATTCTGTTACAACCAACAGAAATGAAATCTCTACATAACAGTAAAAACATGACAAGCAAAGTTTGGTTAGAAGTTAGATATTTGACTTATTTTGATTTCAGACTATATATGCACAGTTCACTCATACTTGTAAAATCCATAAGAATTATGAAATTATATCTTTTGACAAAATGACTCCAATACATATATTTTCATTTTAAAACCATTCTATGCATAATAGATAAATAAATCAAAAAAATGGTATAAAAAATAACCACACAGTTCTTTATGCTATTCCAAGGTGGCTTTATACTGATACATAATCAACTGATTCTATTTCAGCTTTTACATCTCTGGAATCTCTATCCTCAAGTGGCAAAAGCAATAAAAATGATATATCTTGATCACTTAGCCAAAGGCCTTCATTGATCAGCAAGCAAGTTACATTACAAATTGGCCAGCCAGTGCTTTGAAAGTGAGCAAATTACGTCCACTAACAATAAAATACTTTAGAAGACTCTTTTTTTATGAATCAATTTTTTTTTCTTTTATTCAATTCAAATCAATTGTATACATGGGACTCATAGGCAGGCTTTGATTAGCACCAGCAACAAGAACAAAAAAATAAGGATGTGAAACAGACCAATAACAAAAACCCCAAATCATAAATGCTGCAATCATATCCTCAGGTTTTCTTCTGTTATTAACAAATAGCGGCCTTTTAGCTTTCTCAACATCCAACCAGCATCATTCTTTCTCTAATATATGTAACATTATTATGAGCTTATCAATTGGGAGTGAAAGATAAAAAATATGAAAGTTACTTCCTTTCTCCAAGTAATTTTTTTTTAAACTCATTTTCTTTGTCTACTTAAAAAAAAAAAAAAAAAAATATCAACACTTATAATTATAAAAAGCACCTTTTTGTAAATAGCAAGTCAAGTGCACTGTATGCCTTCTTATAAACGTGTTGTGCTAGAAAGATTCTTGCCAACAGATATTGTTGAGCTGCTGGTTGACGGTTCAACATTGAGTTCCTTACTGAGACATAAGTCCCATGTATTTTACTTAAAGTAAGATTTTAGTGTAATCTTCATCATAGCACAAAAATCTTGTATCTTGTTATAATATTACTTACAGAAGATTTTATAGTTTCCACAGAACTTTTTGCTTTAATATCCTTTCTATTCTCATTCCACTATTTTAATAATGACCAAGGATTCTTCTACTGGATCAATAATATATTGGCAACAAGGTCTCATCAATTTACAGTCGATTTGGCTAGATGCAACTGTAAGTTCTATGCTAATAGTTTCTTCTCTCACATTTCTTACTTAAGGAATTTTCTTCCCGTTTCATACCACCTAATGTCAATCATTATCTACTGTCTTCTTGATTCCACTTCCAGTATTGTTATGGATATCCTTTTTAATAATATTTTTTTTATTCTTTCACATTCAGTAACCTCTTGCATCTTAATACATTGCTTGGGGTGAAATGATTGCTCTCTCTCTCTATATATATATATACACAGCGTAACCTGGATATAAGAGAAACCTGGATATAAGAGAGATTTTCTCTGGTCCCAAATTAGAGCCATACTTACCTAAACAAAATAGACCAAACCCTGATATAAGAGAAACCCGTATATAAGAGACTTCTTCTCCGGTCCCGACAACTCTCTTATATCCGGGTTATACTGTGTGTGTATATATATATATATATATATATATATATATATATATATATATATATATATATATATATTATATAAAAAGGGTGTTCCAATAACTTAGACCGATTTTAAATGTGAATTAAGTTTAAGCATCTAATGATTTTTTTTTCTTCTTTTAGATTTAACAATTTCAGTCTTTGGTAATTTCGACCATGGAAAGATTAACAATCAAACGTGTGAAAGTTATCGAAGCCAATTACAAAAATAGATGTTCAAACAGAAACACATTTTGCACACTTCTCAATTTTTTTTTGTCAACATAATCGACCAACCGAGAGTGCAATTGGAAACGATGTAATGTTGTTGTGGAGAGGTTCAATTCCTGCGTGCCATGATGAATAGAGGTGTCTGGATTTTCGGCCACATTCTCATGCACTGCAGCAATGTTTTCAGCTGAATGGCGTAAATGAGCACACGATGGTGTTTTCACATCTGCCACCAACCCAGTTTCTTTGAATTTATGAATAATTTTTCCAATTGCACTCTTGGAACTTTAACATGTTGTTTGATTGTTAATCTCTCCATGGCTCAAATTGCCAAAGACTTAAGTTGTTAAATCTGAAAGAAAAAGAAAAAAATCATTAGACGCTTAAACTTAATTCACCTTTAAAATCGGTCCAAGTTATTGGAACAGCCTTTATATATAATTTAAGATAACAATGTACAAATTTTTATATATGAAGAACAGTTTTGGAGGAAAGAGGTGTGGCAAAGTGGAAAAAGTTTTCATATGACACATTTTGTCCCTTAGGACTTAACTGAACTACGTTTGTTTACATTGATGTGACTATGGATGCACATGAATGTTGGGAATTAGAAATTTAGAAAAAAAAAAAAATTTTTTTTTATGTGACTTGTGTATACAATCTTGTCAATTTCATTTTGATTCTTTTTTTTTTTTTGTTTCCATCATCTTTATTAAATATCCCACATTGTGATAACAAGATCTGCCAATAATGGTGAAACGTTTTAAGTACCTGAATGCAAATTTATATATATATATATATATATATATATACTGGAAGCCAGTGTTTTTGAAAACCATTTTTAGTTAAATAGACAATAATCAGCTATATAGTACCACTTCACCCACCTTGCACATTTCCCTTTGTGATATTTACTTAAAGGTGGCAGTTTAATTAATGTCATGTCATTAGCCAATGTTCTTAATATCATCCATCTTTTCTGGCCATTTACATTTGCAACATCAGCTTTTGCAAATATTTTCTTGCTGCTCAATCCACTTTATTTGCTTATTATCCTTTTAATTTTATCTCAAATCTCTGTGACATTCTTTGAAAGTTTTTTCTTGTTCTTATCTTGTCAATATTTTTAATTCTGTTCTTTGATATCTGTTCAACATTTTTTTTTAAGCAATTATCAATGTTCAGTTCCCATCATTCAATAATTTTATCTCTTTTGAGATGATATCTCTTAGGATACATGGCAATCTTTATATATTTGAAATTAAAAATATAATATTAATAATGATATTATTATGTATATCTATTTCCAATATTATGAACAAATTCTGAGTTTCATAATAAAATCTAACATCATCAAATAAGATATTATTTGTATTTGTAATAAAAAGAAAAATGACATACTAATCTTTTAAGTAAACACTGAACTTCTAACATTTAGTTAATACCAAACACTGACTTGTATTATAAAATCTGACTAGCACTTACTAAACTCTGTACTGAAATAAAACATCATCTGAAATGTTAAGATGAATTATTGAAATCATTCCTTGTTATTCTCCATCCTTACTATTTTATCACTTTTGACCTATTAAAATGTATGAAATATAATGCTATGTAAATATCTCAACTTAGCAGAGCAAAAAAAAAAAAAAAAAAAAAAAAAAATTGCCATCATATTCCATTGTTAATGTTTCTTATATCTGATAATCACATGTGCATGTTCTTACAACACAGTAAGTGGAGGCAGATGTTTTTCAGAATGACTGGATTGCCTCTGTATGCTTGATACCCAAATCTTATAACCAAACTTTAAAAAAAAAAAATGTCAATAAGGGAACTTATTCACCTGAAGAAGACCAGAGAACTCATCAACCTAAATGCTGTGATACATACAAGGAGAGGTGTATTAGTTAGAACAACTTAGAAGTAGAAATAAGCATAAATGACATCAAGCAATAAAGATATATGTTAGGCTAAACAAATTTTGGCATGAAGTTGGATTGATGGTACTAGCTATGATAATAGTATTATTAGCAGTTTCTTTATAAGGAAATATTTGGCATTCATTGACTGAGCAGCTTGTAGTACTGTTGATTGAAATTTATAAAATTTTTCTCTTCAAACAATTTTTCTGGAAAATAGGTTTTCTCATGTCCACTTCAGTCTTTTCAGTATTGTTAGGGGATTTCCTTCCTAACCTTTTATTTATAGTATGTGGAATGTCAACATCTTGATTATGTCATTATTTTCTATTCGAGTTACATATGATTTTCATTTTAGTTGTTGCTGTTATTGAAAGTCCTCAATAATGTCATTTCTTATCTGGTACAGTTTTTTGTAATTCTGTAGTGCCAGTACAAATGGTTTGAAAAAGGAGGGCTTTCGTCAAGCCCTATAGGATTCACTCAGCCATTTCTAACCACTGATCTTAGAAATAAGGTTTTATATAGATGACAGTTTAATTTCTGAATGGCTGTGCATGACATCTATATGAAAGTCTCAATCTGAAGAGGTTGTTTAAGAATATGACTTTGCTTACAAAATTACACTAAATATTTCTCTTGAGCAATGATCGCTAATCTACAGTCTGTGGATCACATCCATCCATTACAAGATTTTGTTTGACAATTTTATTTTTATTTTCCTCCATTGATCAAACTAATCTTTATTTGAGAAGGGAGGAACGGACAGGTGCATATAAGAACATGTAAAATGGGTTATGGAAAATTTAAAGACGGCTGCTTTAGAGTAGATCTTGGACACAAATGGTTTAAATCCTAGTTTGTAATATTTTACATATTCTTACCTATTAATATGCAAAAAAAAAAAAAAAAAAAAAATTCTGTTCCTGTGGATTCTTTGGATAATGTGACCAAAATGTCAAACAAACAAGAAAAAAGGCAGAAGTGAGTGGTTTGTTCTTGTCATGAAGAGCCATTGATTGAAGATGTTTACCTTAAGTATCAAATCAACAATAGGCACAAATATAAATGGCCAAAACAAAGACTATCAGTGGTCATTGTACTAACAACTGTTGAATCTATGATAGAACAATAATTCTCTTGTTGGGCCTCATCTCACTTTACAACTATCCACTGCCAACCATCTCCAGCTGCTTTTCTTGACTGACCCTTACATCCCTCCCCCATCACATTTTTTGATTAATCTTCGTTCAATTACTCTTTGCTCTCTTACTCCTTGTGACCCAATCAAAGCTTTGCTTACTTTCCTTCTTTGCCCACAGTCCAATGCTCTGGTCCCACACTCTTCCCTGCCTTCAAAAGGCGATGTAAATAAATCACTTCCTAGCAATGAATTAATAAGGCAGCAATCAGATCGAAGGAACAGGTAAATAAATCAAGATGGGCGATCAGTAGTCGGGTCAGTTGGCAGGGCTGTGTCCCTCAGTTTCAAATAAAAGGGTAAAGAGAAATGAAAGCAATGATGGAAGAGAAGGGAGATGAGTTAAATTATGAAAAATGCACAGAAGAGAGAAAATGAAGCTTGGAATAAAAAGAAATCCTCTTTTTCCTTGAGTAGAAAGTAACAAGGTAAAAAGGAGGATCAGGAAGAAAGGAGTTATCCTTATATTTCTATGCTCTCGCCTTGCTTTATTTTCCTTTCTTGGTTTTTTATAATTTCTTTGCCTCTTTGCTTTCTTTTCTTGACTGATTTGGTTTCTGTTCTTCAATTCCTTGCTTTTTATTTTTCTTTTTTTTTTATTGTCTTTCTCCTCTTTTGCTTTGCTTCTTCCAGACACTTTTTGCTTTACCTTTTAACTCTTTCTTTTTCCTTGCTTCCCTCTTTATTTTCTGTTTTGCTACTTAGCTCTTCCTTCCTTTCTTTTACGACCTGTTCTTACATACATGGAAAGTAAAGAGAAACGACTATTCCAAGGTAACAAGGAAAAAGTGAAGCAAAACCTCAGAAAGAAAATAAAAAAATTAAAAACAAAAAGAATTGACAAAAACACAAATGCAGATTATTGAACCATCAACACCAAGTCCGCGCTGAGAGATGCAAATGTGGAGGCATTGCCTTTCATTTAAAAGGCAAAATTTCATGCCAACTTTATATTATGACACTCTATAAATTTCCAAAAAGTATCAACTGCTAGCAAGCCTTATAAAAATACCAATTAATTATTGTTTATGGCGTATGGCTATAAAGTATCCAACCAGTTTGAATATTTTGAGAATTGATTGCATGTCTTTGATGTAAAATCAATCAGCTGGAATGTTACTGCACATATATGAACACTCTCCAATAGGGTTACTCAGTTGGAAGTGAGATGCTATTAGGTGAGTTTATATACTATGAAAGTATTTTATTAAATGTCTCATGCAGGAGTTTTTGGCATAACATTGCATCTCCCAGGAACATCATTTGCAACTACAGTTCAGATTTGACTCATTGTGACTTCTGGCCTTTTTCCCAAAACTAAAATTGCCAATAAAAGGGAGATTTCAAGTTATGGACAAAATTAAGGAAAGCCGATGGTAATCCTTGAAGAGGTCTTTACCGAGTGTTTTCAAAAGTGAAAGGGACACTTGGACATATGTATGGTCCCAAAAGGAGTACTTTGAAAAGAAGTAATTAATAAGCTGCTTCCCTAGGGTAGGTTATCCATCCTCCACCTACACACACACCAAAAATAGAAGACTGTGAACAAAATCACAAACAGATCATTAACTATAGAAAACAAGTCTAACCTTGTCCATTTTAAATTTCTATCATTCATAAAATCTGTTGAAAAAAATATTCACATTTTTATGGCAAATCCATTTGATGACAAATAATTCATTTAATTTTGACACATGTGAAAATTTCTATTCTTTTTGTTTTTCATCAAATTCTTACAAATTTAAAAAAATACTTACAATTCCATTTCTTAGAACCAAACTAAAAATAAGTAAAATTAAAAATTAAAACATTTATTTAAATTTACTTTTCCTGAAGCCTACCTTATTTTTATGAGTAAAGTGTAGAGAAGGGTTCTCCACAAATGTCTGTTTAAAGTTTCTGTCATCAATCTATTGTAAATAACTCTAATACCATCAACTGGGAAGAAAGATGTCACCTATTCTAAATAAGTGAATGTAGATAATAGTGCCAAGGGTTATTTGGATGATCTAAAAGAAAATTATTATGGCAACTGGTCTTTAAGATGTCATCCCGGTTGGCTCTTATAGAGTAGCAAAGATTACCACACTCTTCTACAGTAATAGAATAAGCAAAGTTGGAAGTATAGTAAGAAAGTAAATCCTCTCAGAACTAATGGTAAACCATCACAATGCCTCACTTGTGATTCATATACCATTGAGCCAGGAATTTGTGATAAAGATTTACAAGACAACCTGTTTCAAAAAGCAAATATTGTATTTATGTTTCCTGTGGAAGTAGAACACACTTTAATGTCCCAGGAAAAATTACCTACTGAAAAGTCATTATTAGGTAAGATGAATGGAGCTGTTTCTGCAGATTCAAGAACAATGGAAGACAAGTTGCAGGTGTTAAGCGATATAAGTGTTTCATGGAAACTTTGCCGGCATCATTGAAAAAGACATGCAAGTGAAACCAGGTGTTAGCTTTTAAATTTGTCAATAGAAAAAAAAATCCCCAAAAAACTGCCCTTTCTGTAATAAGTTGTGCTTCTTTGTATTATTGGGGTGAAAAAAAAAGCAGAGGGAAATATAGACATTGTTGAATCTAATATTGCACCATTATTGAGTAAAGTTGTGATGAAGAAAACAGAAACATATCTAAATTCTGAGAAGGAGAAATTTTATTGGTTAAAATATAAACCATACAATACAAAGAATACAACTGAATTAAGTCATGACCATATACCTGTAACTAAAGCATTACTTACAAGGGATACCAACACTAATGTATTGTTTATCAAGTAGATTCAAAATAACAGCCATACAGAAAAAAATGTAAATTGCAAGAAAATTACATAATTCAACCATCAAGGTGATCTTCAAATGGTATCATTAGCAAATGATACAGGGGTAATGGACTGTTCCTTTATATTTGATATAATGGAATAACTTGTCACCTCCATGAGTGACTACACTATAGGTAGTAACTACATATATAGTGTCAGTAAGGTAACAGGCTATGGAGTCTAGCTGGGACAATTCAGACTTGAGCACTCACTCCTGGATTGACTTGCAACAACCTTGTGCATAACTGTTACATTTATTCCTATTGTATTGATTTTTACAATAAACCTTTACTTATTTTATCCACCGTGTTTGTCAAGTATATATTCTTATTAGCACGAGATATAACAATATTCTATAAGACTTTCTATCTACATGTGATATTTGCCTGATATACAAAAAAGTTGACCCAAGACTTTTTGGGTACACATTCTCAATAAGCAGAAGGAGGACCCCCACAAGGTGATAAAGTATGTGATTACTGTATTAGATATGATGTTGAAATTAAAATCCAAAATAAAGAGAGGATCTTCCATTGTTAAATGCCTCTTTCTTTAAATATTGAATTTCTTATTTTGGGGGACATTTTTGTCATATAATGAAAGAGTTTGACAACCAAGAATTTAGAGATATTGCTTAAGATTTGAATGTCTTTGTTAGAACAGCTGCTCACTCACTCTGGATTAATGGATTATGTAAGCTATTCTTGAGAATAAGGTGGCAATAATAATGGTCGATGACCAATGTAATTTTGATATTGCACTTGGATAAGCAATTAGTGCAAAGAATGTTTTATACAATGTAAATGTTTATAGACCAAACCAGTTGGTGTTTGATAAGAACCAAAACATTGCTACAACTTTGAATAAAAGACCCCCCCACACTTTAGAAGCAGTTTCTACAAGTGAACTAGTTGCCAGTGAATACAATGAATGCAGCTAGGTCATTTATTGAGGGTGAGTCTTATGAGAAAATAAGAGCTCAATGCCATCAGTTATGTTGAGTATTTTCATGGAAGAATATTAATAATCGGCTTGTTTATTGCAAAAGAAATGAAGCCAAAAATAGATGCACCCAGGAATATTTATTTGTTTGAGAGGCAGTGAAAGAAGAAGGAACATTATGTTAGGATCCATTCTTGTCAGTTGATGCATCAGTCAAGCCAGATTGAAAAAGCAATATTTTATAAGGATTCTGGCACTGTTAAAAGTACTCATGTAATACATAATGATAACACAAACATCACTAGAGAGGATGACTCAATGAAAAATGTCTTCAGACCCCAACATTCTGGTAACACTAGCATTGTAACTCAGAGAATGAATGATCAACAAAAACTGCTTAGGGTCAAAAACTTATCTTGGAAGCTAGGAAAAAAATTAAGTATAAATTAAAGTGATTAGTTGTACAGGTAAAGTTACACAGAGATTAAAATGTTTACTCATGATGAGAGTGAACCTTTCTGCTTGCATTTTTAAAATTCCATATTTGATGGAGAAGAAAAGAAGTAGAAACAAATGTAGAATAAAAAAACAGAGTAAAGAAGATAAAAACGTACTGATTAATTCTGCTGTAGTTCATGATAAACCAAAAAGAATAGACAATTGGATTAAAAACAATTTTTATAAAGAAGTGATTGACTTGGGACAGTTGAGAATTATGGCAAGATAGATCAATCACTATTTTGTGGCATTCTAGTGTGCTGCAAAATATTGTTTTATATATATATATATATATATATATATATATATATATGGGGGGGTGAGTGTTAATGGTACAGCATTAGTATTTGAATAAATGAATAAGTATTAATTTTTTTTTCAAATAATTCTCTTCACTATTCTTTGATTATGTTAATTTAAATACTTTGTTTTAATATTCATTTTTTAAAAAGTATTTTTTTAATTTAACTTTTTAAAATTTTCCTTAATTTGAAAAAATGTATATTTTTTAAATGTATATTAACCTTTTTTCATATAACTGTATGCAACATTGTTTAATTCAAGATTTTTACAAAGTTATATTGAATTATGAATTAATATTGTCACAGTTTCTGATATACAGCATTGAGCATTTGATTTAATAATTTTCCAATTTTTTTAAAGTATATTACTCTGAAATTTGTATAAAATTAAAATGACATTAATTTTACTGAAATTCTTGTTATTTTTTCATAGTAATATTTTACATATGTGTATTATTTTTAATCTATGGTTTTATTTCATAACATTTAAATGTGTACCCTTTAAAAATTTTGCTAAGTGTGCCATGATATTTTCATTTGTTTCTAGGTGTGCCATTGCTTAAAAAGGCTGAGAAAAATTGAGATAGATTATCACAAAGACAAAGACATTGAAAGAAAACTCGTTTTGCAAGAAAATTCTAACAGTGTCAAAAATAGATTTATCAATTTGTTCTAAAGAAGGCTTTCAAAGATAGCACTTGTCATTATAGAATCCAATGACTGGTCCTATAGTACTTTAGATACCAAGATTACTTTCTTGCAGGGCATATAAATTAATACAGTAGTTATTTGGTAAAAATCCTATCAAAAAAATAGTTCAAACAAATGTTTAAGGTAACATTTAATTTATATGGTCACACAACAAAGACAGACAACATGAGCCAATTTTAAAAACACAATAAAATATTGTTAACACACAAAAATGATTGAATTACACAAATTAAGTGCATTGTGTGTCAAATGATGGCCAATAACAAATTATCTAAATGAAATATGCCTTTTTACAATAAAAAATCTATAATGTTGTTATATAGCATTATAAATTTTTATGTATGTATCTAGAGTTATAGGAATGTTTTATTTTCCAAACATGGTCAGCACATTATGGCCATGTTCATATTATTGATATTATCTAGATACATGCACAAAGCAATCCATATATTTCGTTAAAAGTAAAATAAAATTAATTCTTGATAATGTCTAAAAGTATAGCCAAAAGCTCTTGGATATATAAAACATTTGAACAATTTTTACATAACATATGTCCTGAAAAGAAAAAAATTATATGAATACATGAAAAATTATATAAAATACATAACCACAGCAGTTATTTTTAATTTCAAAGTATACTATATTTATGGGTAAAAGTGCCCAATATCAGAGATAGTATATATAGATATAAAAATTTAAAAGTGCATACTGAGGTCAGCACCAAGTGGTGACAGTCTGTCTAATACTTGAACACAATCTTCAGACACATGGCCTGAAGAAGGTGTCAAGCATGAAACATATATATATATATATATGGACATATTTATAAATGAGAACTAAAAGTTGTGCTAAGGACCTGGAAGTAACAAGCCATATTAAGAACTTTAATCATAAAAATGAATGCTACCTGAAAGATAGAAATTTGTTTTTCATTATGAAACCTAGAAATTCAAAATTGAATCCTAAAAACACCAAATCTTTTAAGTCTTCAAATAAAATGAAAGATTACAGGTTTTTTAACTGGCATCCAGTTTTGGGCAAGAAAATTATCCTGACGCTATAACCAAATATTGTCTAAAACCTTCTTTATCCTCCTTTTATTTTGGTCATATGACTTTGGGCCAAACCAAAAAAATACCATAACTGGTGGATCTGTGGACAATTTGTTGCCTTATTGTCTAATCAAAAAGATGCATAATGTTGAAGAAAAGATAGAGATGCACACCTGTAACATTATGGAATTTCTCCTTTGCAGAAAGTCTACCAGTTAATAGCTCCATCCATGAATACTGAACTAAATGCCAGTCCCAACTACCACCTACCTTAATGTTTCTAGCTGATTAACTAAGGGAAAAGTCAGAATATGCACAAAGGTCAGTGGCTGGTCAAATGTCACATCATTTTTATGTAGCTGCAGCAGGTCATAACCACTAGAATTGCATTTCTCATCTTGCAATCATCGGAGAGAGAGGGTGAGGTAGAAAACGCAATTTATGGCACTGACCTGCCCAGTGCAATGACTTTCAATATGGAGATGGCCATCACCATAATTCATGGCCAATCCATGACAAGGAAGAATACAGTGTTTGCTCCTCATTAATATCAACTATCGCCAAGAGTCAGATTGCCTGGTGCTCAGTGTCAGTCATCAGGAAGAAAAGTGATAATGAGAGACAGATTGAGAGACAGAGAGAGAGAGAAAGATTAGGAAAAGACCAAAATCATTTTAAGTGCTCATTCCTTCTGTTCATTCTCATCCTTATTATAATAATGATGAGAACACAATAGATATTTACATGTGCAGAAGATGGAAAAGTTTTGCCCTGGGTCTAAACATCCATTATCAGGTTTGGCATAGATGCGGCAGATATTTATGTTGCATATTATCATTATTGCTGTTTTCTGTCAGTTTACAATGACAGGCACAAGTCTTAATTGTTTTTATAGAAAGAGCATGAACAAAGGATCCCTATGTAATACAGCCTCTTTGGACATGATTTTTTATTCTAAGGCTCAAAGGTCCACTACATTCAAGTAGAGATAATGACAAACCCACATACAACATCACTTAATCTGTAAACTAAATTCAGAATTTTCTGTTTAGATACTGGTACAACACATATTTTCTAATGTGTGGTGTTAAAACTGGTACAGAATTTTAACAGATATCAGAAAATGTAACACCGAAATCCAATGGCACATAACAATAGTGAAAGATGACTTCCAGAAACTAAGTAAAAGTTTTATAAAATTAAAAAATTGTTAGAAATAAAGAAAATAGTGCTTGTAATATCAAATCTCATTTATGGCAGTAACTGTTAGACAATCTCCTTATAGACAAAGAAGAGACTTGAAGCAACAAAAGCCAAGGATACCATGAACTATATTTAAAATCAGAAAGGGAAAGTTAAAATTTCTATGACACATACCAAGGAAAGATAGTCAAGAGAATTTAATAATTACAGGACATATTGAAGGCACAAGCAACAAGATGAGCAAATTACTTAATGATTTTATGTGAAGGATGCAACGTGTAAAAAAGCTGGTAACGGTTAAAACTTTACTTAGAGCAACATGACAGGAAGTTGTGGAGAGCTATGATCGCCTATTTCATGAAGGGATTTGGCACATAAAACAACTATATGCAGATGCTCTGAAAAGTTTGGAATCAAATATTGGAAGATAAATGCTGCTTAATAGTAATCAGTTTAAGGAACAAATGCATACAAGAACTTTTCAGGAATTACCTATTTAATATTAATGGTAATTAAAGTAACTGGGCAATGGCACCTTAGTCCTCTTCAAAGTATACCACTCTTGGGACAGTACAAATTTATTCTAGTGTCACTTACATTATTAAAATTAGTTTGAAGTTCTTTTTTGAAAATGCCTTCTTGTATCCTCCTTGAAGATACCCTTGTCTAAAATCTCTTCTTGTTTAACAATAATTTTGCCTTTAGGTCAAGTTGGAAGTTGCAAGGATCCAAATATATGAGACTGACAAACCTGAGTGATGCCATAAGAAGACCTGCAAGAGATACAAAAAATGGATGGCGCCAGGGATGAAAAATTCTAATTCTTGTACTGTCAATCATTGATTTCATTTGATTGACACTCACATGTGTTCAACATTTTTTTTAATATTCTGCTTATAGAATGTGGATTCCAAACCAGGTTTAAGGGTTTGGTACCAAAATTTTATCTGGACTTCAATCATTGAATCATCTCCAAAAGCCTTCTCAGTCATTTGAATAGCATATGCAGATGAATGTGCAAGTCTCAAGAAAAACTTGATGCTGTGAATACAATGGTTACACAGTACACAAGTTTCCTCAATGTCCTGTATATGCTGATGGAGTAACCCCACAGGAGAATCTCTGCTCATGTATATTCAGTACGTTCTCCCATAATTTGGAGCCAAGTTACATCAAGATCATGCAACAAGTTCTCAAGATATTCAAAATACCCAGATACTTTCAGTTTTTGTATTGTACATCTAATGGTGAACAATTTATTTTTTCCAGCATTCAAACAAAATGTTACTGGAACTAGTCAAATAAATTTTCAATATAGTAACATAATTCTGAGCTATTATTCTATGCTCATTTGATGACAATTTTAAGTTTGGTATTTCTACAATTTCAAGCCACTTAATATTATTATACAGGTTTCTTGGTTAGAAAGCATAATAGCTGCCAGATTATAAGAGAATCAAACAGACACTGCATTCTGGTCCTAGTAGAAATTTATAATATAGTTTGTGCACGCAAGCAAGCTGAATAATAAAACATAATAGTAATAGTAATAGTAACATAATAATAATAAAACATAATAGTAATGAGCTTTAATTTCTTTTTATTTTTTACATATTAATTTGATTTTTAAAATTAATTTCAAAAATTAATTTCAAAATGTTGGTTTTTTCATATCATTAGTATTAGGTTGGTGCAAAAATAATGACGTAATAATGTCGTTTTTTGACGTTATTACGTCATTATTTTTGCACCAACCTAATATTTAATAGATTAATACCAGACATGAATCAAAGAGACAGTAACATAACCCATTATTTCATACCCCTCTGCTTTCTCTCACCATCTGTGTATATCTTCTTCCTTTATACCTTGAAATTTGTGTTGCCCATCTTGGTTTGCTATTAGGTCAGTTGATTTTGTTTAGTGGCATATCAACACCTGTATGGGTTATTTAAGGCTGAAATCTAAATATTTTGAACACAATTTTATGGCTTCAACTAAATAATTGCTGGTAATTTTTTTTTTTTTTTCAAAAATGTATTGCTGGTATTTTTACCCAGTTAACTATTTGCGCATAGCTGGGACCCTAACAGGCGCTACCATCCCGGGTCAGGGTGGACCTGGAAACAACAGCAATTAATAGGTGGTTTCATGCTCATCAAAACCTCTCAATCAAATGTAGTTGATACCAAATGTAGTTTATCGTCAGACTCAGGGCAGAGGTACACAATTATGTGACATTTTCCCTACATAGTAAATGCATGCTTTGCTTCTGATTTCTCTTTGGCTATATCACTAATAGGGTAAGCTATTTTTTGCCATTCATTACACTTTCTTCCAACACACAAGTACAAAATATTCTTCAAGGCTCTTGACATCAAAAGACATTTCCCATTTACAATATCAAACATTTTAGTCAAGAACAATTTTTTCTTATCTTTTTTGATAATTTCATAAGTTTGTCCTAAAATATTGGCACAAAATGAATGTCAAAACAAACTAAAGTTTAGTGATTTATTGGTTGTATTCTTTGGTCCTGACAACAATGACCTTTGACTTATGCAGTATTATAAAGGGCTAAATATACAAGAGTCCATTTTGCTTTTCTTAGCCTTCATTAACCACACTTGCTTTACTTATTCCAATTTCATTGCACTTTAGATTATTATACAATTTTCTTGGCTAGAAAGCATAATAGATGTCAGCTTAGAAGAGAATCAAACAGGCACTACACTCTGATCCTAAGAAGAAATTTATAATGTAGTTGGTGCACACAAACAAGCTGCTGAATAATAGTCGTGAACTGTAATTTCTTTTTTTAAATATTAATTTTATTTTTAAAATTAATGTGAAAAAAGAATTTCAAAATATTTTTTCCATATTAGCATTTGATACATCAATGCCAGACATATGAATCAATGAAACCCTACAGTCCATTTTTTTTCCATTATAGTCCAGTATTCATGTATAACATCTCTTCAGCTTTTGATATTATTTAAGGGTAGCAAAACTGTTATATAGGAATAACGTGTCGCTGCTGACACTTGGGTTTGAACACAGATCGCCAAAGAGCAAGCACAGTCAACCTCATCTTGAAATAATTAGATCATGTGACAGATAAATATAATGGAAATTAGTGGCATCTGACTGAGTACTATTCAAAGACATTACTATTATTGTATCTATGATTTACAGAGTCTCTCCTAAAAACAAGCATCACAAAAAAGACATAGGGCCAAATAAGTGTGGGAAATAAAAGGTCACCAATTTTGTAAATGAGGAATAGAGTGATTTGTTTTTTTACAGCTTATCAACATTTCATAGTTTACTTAAAACCAGAAAATATAAATTTAGATTGTAAGAATTATTCTGAGGTGACAATGAGTTACTGATACAAGTCCTACTAATTAACCCATAGCTGGGGGAAGAGGTGGATTCATACTGTTCTCAAGGGTATTTGCATATAAGTGTATATAATGAGCACAACTGGAAATTGAAACAGTTCTCCGATTTCCAATTCCGAGCTGTTATCCATTACACCACCTGCACATCCAAGCTTACAGCACCTGGTATTCCCAAATGGTCACCCATCTAGATACTGACCAGGCTTGACGTTGCTTAATTTTCGTGATCATACAAGAACTGGTGTTTCAATGTGATATGGTTGTAAGCCTCCTTCTAAATTGCTGGCTGCCTTGAAAGCAAGGGTAGGAAAGATATAAATGTCCCAGCCATAAAGTAAACTCCTGAAACTTGGAAATAAATTAAGGTCAAGATTACATATAAGTAAAATGTCCTAAAAATCTTACAAACCTGAGGACATCTATAACATTAATGCTTGTCTGTCCTGAGAAATTTATATTTTTTTTCTTATTTTATTTTTATATATATTAATATTCATTACAGTATGGCGGCTGCATTATGAGATGTAGCTGGTGAATGGGACACAAGTTGATACCCAATCAGTAGTGGCTGGGTCACCAGGGAGAGGGAGTATGATATTGAAAGACCCAACCACACTAACGACTCACTGATAAAATCATCACTGATGATATGTACCAAAGTATCAACAACGTATTTCACAAGAAACATATATTAGCCATACAGTAGTTCCACAGCAAATGCCTAAAAATAAAGATAGTAACAACCCCTATGATAGAAGATATGTTATCAATGTGGTTATTAGCAAACACAGCAGACAATGTTTTTCTGTCCTTATGAAATTGAAGAATTTAACTTTTTTGCTTTGGAGTTTGGCTTTAGCAGATCTGAGTTGCCAACATCATTACTCTTCTGCCAGGGAGCCATTATTAAATAAAACTTAGGAATTACTTCCTAGACTGAAATAAGCAAAAAGCAAAACCACAGATAAGTGAGGTGGGGGAGTACTAATAAAGCATTATTTCGAAATTTTAAATATGACTGTCTCATTTGAAATCCAAAAATATCATTGGGCTCTTAGAAAATCTGTTTTAAAACTGGCATAAATAGCTGTATTCTTCAACTTTTGACAAGATTTTTTTTTTTTTTGCATGTTCAATAAGGTGAGGGGTTTTCTATTTTGGGTTTCTTGTTCCTTTTAAAGTTTTCTCTTTCTCTCTCAGTAGCCCCTTGCATCTTAGTGGCAGTATCACCTTGCTTGGGGTGAATTGATCAAAGAAAAAAAAAAAAAGAAAAAAAAAAAAAAAAAAAAAAAAAAGGAGAGAATTTTAATAATAGATCCGTCTTGTATAAATTAATTTTTTTTAGTAAAGGTAGTATCTGAAAAGTATAGGAGAAAAAGTACTAGCAAATAAAGAAAACACAAAATTAACTCTGACCATCAACATTATACTTAAATTTGCATATAACTGGGTTTTTACTGTATTTTATTATAAGGATATTTTGAAGTATTAAATATGAAATTCACTTTCATAGTTGTTCACATAAGTGTACTTTAATAATCATACAAAATAGAAAGACACTAAAACATAAAACTGTGATTGCCAAAAAAAAAAAAAAAAAAGTAAATAAATAAATAAAAATTTCAACTAAAAAAAAAACGAAGCAATATTTAATTGCATTTTTTTTTCCATTTTTGCATTGCAGCTGTAACTTGTTAATTAGAAAACAATACAGAATTCAAATGAGTCAATGGTTTAGGAGCACTATCTAAATTTTTTTACTATTTCTGTTCATAGATACATTTTTTATAAGAGACATCTTATGTTCACTGTACGAATTCAATGTCTTAGTTGCATGTTGTCAGATTCAATAAATTTCAAGTATATACAAAGAATGAAGGCCTGAGAGTAAAGTGGTTAAAATATTGAAATAACATGAGAGTCGAAATAATTTACAAAATTGATAATAAACATAAAATGACAATAAATACATTAATACAAAACAAACAAGATGAGGACATTAGTCTGAATTATTCCTGGAATAATGACATCGTGTTATCTGAAAACTTCAGATAACACCATGAGCACTAGAGTGTCTGCTGGCTGCTGTATAATTATCAAAACAAACAAGATGGGGAAATGGGATTAATATGTCGTCTAAAGCAGAAAAAGAGGCGATTTTAAAGCTTACAGTGACATTATATTTCATTGGTTTTCCGAAAGAGATTTCAGTTGTTGTAACTTTTCCAAAAGCCAAAGTGTTCTTGTTATTCTGGTCACTATTAAGTGGAACCAAAGAAATGACAAGAAAACTATT
Organism: Acanthosepion lycidas; assembly: GCA_963932145.1. Classification (NCBI taxonomy): domain Eukaryota; kingdom Metazoa; phylum Mollusca; class Cephalopoda; order Sepiida; family Sepiidae; genus Acanthosepion; species Acanthosepion lycidas. The sequence goes on along the minus strand of OZ010593.1, from coordinate 31,232,579 downwards.
TTCAGGAATTAAGTTGCCCCCTCCCCTCAAAATAAATTCCTGTCTGCCATACACAAACACTCAACTATACTTTGGATCCAGATATAGAATCTGCAGAATGCAAAACATACATACATAAAAATGTTCAAAGCATGCACACACTGACACTGAAGGAAATAAGTGCATTTGTGTCGATGTCTAAATATATAAAATGGTCTCAGGCATAAACTACAGAAAGCAATAATCACCAACATTTACAAAAACAACAACAATGTAAAAGACAAACAGAAAAAAAAAAATTATTTGCAAAAAATGTCAAGCATTTTTGTATAAAAGACAAAAATTTAAAAAAATCTTTTTTGCTTTTTTTTTTTTCCCCTACCTATTCAGTATCTAGTTTTCAAAAAGAGCATGCTGGGAACATGCCACATATATAAATGTAAAACATTGTGAAAGTTTTTAAACGACCAGCTTTAGTTGAAATTAGAACTTGCACCGAATAACTATCACAAAGCCACTAATATAGAAGAGATTTTCTTATTTAATACATACTGCTTTATGTTGACTACTTAAGTTAGTTGCAGTAGTGTTGCAATAGTATTGTGTCCATATTACAAGACTGATAATTATATGTGACACAATCCCCAATCCCAACTCTATAGTGTGTAATGGTTATGCCAGAATTCTCACTTTGGTTAAAAGTGACTTATGAGAGAAATTTGTCAGTCTTTTTTGTTGTAATTTAATATTTTTTTCTATTGTTTTTGTGGTTACTGACTGGGGATTTGCAAATGCAGTTTGAAAGAGTTGTTATTCAAACCTATACTAAGTTAAAATTTAATTATTTTTTTTTTTTTTTTTTTTGTTTTTTTTTTTTACCCCAGACATTCTAGGTCTCTGCAAAACTAATCTTAACTTCTCAATCCCCACTTTCGATTTCTCAATTCCTGGCTAGTTCCCTCTCCTTTGAAAGGACTCTAAAGCCCACATGCATAGTCTGTGAGTTTATGTCCATGAACATCTCCTGCTTGCTAGGGAACTCTCTCATGAATCTCCAGACCATTCATATATCTACTTAACTCAGTCAGCTATCTCTTCTTTTTCGACCATTCCTCTTCCTCTCAAGACTGCTGTGTGCTCGATAGCATTTCTGATAATATAGACAAAGCCATCTCCCTACACCAGTTAGCAAACATATTTGCGTTCAGTGAATTTAATACCTGCTATGTCAGGTGGCTTAAACACACTGTCACTGACCTCGAAAGCATCCAAACCCTAAATTTCCCAATCACTCAATCTCTCAAGTGGTTGACTTCCTGACACATTTCCCCAGTAACCCTGACAGACATACTTCTCTTCTCAATCTCGTTTTTACCTCTATCCCTAACTATTGTCATACTATGCAGCTCTGCCCTTTTGGCAACTCTGATCATGCAGTAGTATCTGTAAATGTCTCTTTCCACCTCCCACCAGCCAAGAACCTCCCACCAGCCAAGAACCTCCCACCAACAAAATATGAATTAAGTTTTTAATCATCCTGTTCAAAAATGGGCATCTGAGGTTTCCTCAGCTCTTTGGTTCTCACCTGTATGCTCAGCCGCTATAGCCCACAGGATTCATTTCTTCTAGTTATACCAAAGCAACATGTCTGATTGCAACTGACATCTCTTTGTCTCTGCTTGTAACAAATGCAAGCGTGTCCTCAATGAAGCAAAGTTAGTTTGCTGATAGAATGAAACAGCATCTCACAAGTTCGGTTCTAGAGATTATTGACGACTCTTCAAGAGAGTGCTGAACAACAGCAAATCCTCAATCCCTCCTCAATCAATTCGAAGTCCTGGCATCTACGACAGATAAGGCTGAAGGCTTTGCTCGGAAATTCTCTTCCAGTTTTACTGAGTGATAGGTGCATAACCCAGTCACTGGTCTTGGACATCATTTCTAAATTAAACTTCCATAAGGTAAGCAGAGGTGACAGGATCCCAGTCATCATCCTAAAGACATGTGCTCCCAAGCTGGCTTAATTTCTCTCCAAACTCTACAACTATTGCCTCAATTCCTGCTTTCCAGCTTGTTGGAAGTCCTTCTCTGTCGGCCCCTTTTTTAAGAACTCTGGAGAGCCTTCTGACTGCTCCAACTATCACCCTATTAGTCACCTACCACTTTTCAGAAAAGTATTCAAGGTTTTAATCGATGCTTAAGTGGTTAAGCATCTTACCTTTCATGACTTCCTCTCTGACAAACAATATAGATTCCATTTTTGCCAGTCTACCACTGATGTGTTGATGGTTATCACTGCATATGTATATCAAGCTCTTGATAATAACGGCGAAACTCAAGCTGCAGCTCTAGATATCTTAAAGGTGTTTGACTGGGTTTGGCATGCTGGTCTTCTACATAACCTTTAAGGCTACGATACTGCGAGATGCTTGTTTGATCTAATTCAATCATTTCTATCAAATCGTGAAATGAAGATCGTTCTAAACTAGCTCGCTTGCAGATCCTTTCACACAAATACGGATGTCCCCCCAAGGCTCTATCAATGATTTTCCTGATGTTATCAGTTCACAAGTAGGCATTTGTGCTGATGACACTACCATTTACTCCTGCCTCAATAGCAAATTTGTTAGAGCTGAAAACAAAGTTAACCTGAATACTGTTGCCATATCTGGTGTAGTGACCCTGCCATTCATCTCGAGGTTCTTGACAAAATCCAAAGAAGAATCCGCAATGTAATCAATCCTGACTTGGGATCTGTCTTTTCTATAAATATTTTCATGGCAACTGCTCTGACAAGCTTTTTTTCTGGTGCCCCAAGTACATGAAGTTAAGTGTACTACTAGATTGACATCTAGGTCCCACCCTTTTACTGTTGAAATAGTTAAATGTAACTGCCACTTCTACTCCAAAAAGTTTCCTTTCTTGCACTTCCCAGCTGTGGAACTCCCTTCCACTTACTTGCTTCCCTGATAACTACAATCTTCAAAAATATAAATGCTACACCAATCACCATCTTCTATCTTCTTGAATCTCGTTCATTTTTTATCCTTTCCTCAATACCTCTATACCCAATCTTTTCTCTTATTTTCACTTTCTGTAGATGTCTACTAGTAGCACTCCTACCTCGTTTGGGGTGAAATGATTAAAAAAAAAAAAAAAATTAAAATAACAACACTAACAGAAGAGGTTGAGATTTTAATTATACAAGTAGTTTTTTCTACTCATTTCTCTAACTTAGTTTTTCTATGACTACTATTTCAAATAAACACTTCTTTTGCTTTGAAATTTAATAACTGTAATTTGAAATAAGAAAGATATATCAGATGAGACTCCAATTGGCATCACATACAACAAAAAGTTGCTGTGTTATAGAGAAATGTCTATATATCATCTTGATCACTCAAGCTATTTACAGCTAATTCTCTGTAACATTTTTCTTAACACTGCATTTGGTTCTTACTTCATCAGTGAAATTAAGCAACATCAAGCATGGTCAGTACCTAGATAGGTGACTGCTTAGGGATACCTGGATGCTGTAAGCTTGGGTGTGTGGGTGGTGTAATGAATAATGCCTTGTTAATCAGGGGGCAGATTTTCAATTCTAGTTGGGTTTGTTACATAAAGTTATGCACAATTACCCATGGGAAAATGCATGGATCCACCTCCCCCCGAACTATGGGTTAATCAGTAAGACTTGTACCACTAAATTATTATCTAAAAAAAAATAATCTTGCAATTTAAAAATATTTGCTGCCTTTACCTTGTAAAGTGGTGATAAGCTATAGAAAACGAATTACTCAATCAGCCATGCCATCTACACCAAATGATGTTTACTACTTGTAGTAGAAGTGGTATTAGTAGTCAAGAGTTTTGCTACACTTTATATAAGATTGTATTAACTTAGCATAGAGAATACTTATGTGAAGACAACAATAGCAAGAGAAGTTGGTATTGTATTAATTCAAGAAGTTTGAAAAAAACAGTTCCACTTTGTAATAAAAGCAAATAAAATATATATTCAATTAAAGGAGTAGGTTTAGCTGAAATATGAACTCACATCCCATACAGCAAGAACTTCTTATATAGTAACAGCAATATCATTTTGGCCAAAGCAATTACTTATAGATGAAAGTTTTTAATCTCTAGATGTCCAATTATCACTGGTCTTATTCTTACTCCATTCTACTTTGTTTACAACATTAAACCTTACTACTTTGGTCTTATCCAATTCTGTTAAGTGCACAGATCAATCCCAATAAAGCCATACTGGCATAGACAAGTTCTAACTGAATGATACAAATCATTAAATTAATGAATTCTATCATCACCTATTTATAATGGAGCTGATACCTGATTATTTATTGAGTATTTTATTCTGGATTCAATTTGGTAATTAAAAGGTCATCAAGCAAATCCATGCAAGACAATAAGGCATTATTTGCAACAAGTGATTTCAACAGAAAACAGTTATGCTGTATTTATGTCATTGCAATACCATTTAGTTAAATTGCATATGAATTTTCCCCATTGTCTGTCGCTGGCCATAAAGGATCTAACTTCTATCTTCATTGAGGCAAACTTTTTGATAAGTTGGCAAAAGTCCAGGTCTACACACTTTTATTCACTTCATCCTCATAATCATTTTTAAAGCTTGTTGGAGTTATTTTCCTGTGATGGATTTTTAAGGAATAAATCACTATTTGGGTGAGTCTTTTTAGGGAAATTATCAATCAAAATATGACAGTGTATTTTGTCTGTCAGGAATAGGACATCAAACTTTTCGATATACGCAAACTACTTAAACCATAACCACAAGTCCTTCCTAGTGAGTAGGGAGCAATATTTATGGCAGATAAGTGCTTACCAAAGTCTCAACTTTCATATTCTGACATGAACTTACCCATGAATAGAACTGAAAGTCACCATGGGAATAAAATACGGACAAATGGAAAGGTTTAATGTCGAAGGTCAATCAAATCTTGGTTATTTTATTTTCATATTTTCACAAAAACAGTTTCTGTGTCAAAGTCATCACTTTTGTCTGGGCTAAGATGGGAAACAGAGAGGAACACTTTTTTTTTTTTCCCCCCTTAATTTCTAATGTTTGCTCCACTCACAGTTTCTACTATTAACCATAACTTCTTTTACTCTCCAAGAATGAATTCTCCAGTAGATACACCCAAATCTTAAACAACACCAAAAATGTTTTCCATAATATTATCTTTCCATATTCTTTCTTTTCTGTTCACACTTTTTAAAGACTTTTTTCTTAATTTTCTTTTTTTTTTTTTTTTTTTTTTTTTTTTATGGACATGCCTATTTTTATTTTTTACTTTTAATTTGCCACCACTACAATATGGTTTCCGCAAAGAAATTCTCTAAATGGAATAATATTCTCTGGAGTGATACGAGACAAATTTTCTTACTTCATATTTTTATTTTTTATCTTTCAACTGCAGTGCACTCTGGGATCAAGCTTGCAAAATTAGGTGAAACACCCTCCACCCCTTTTCACTTGATTCCCCAGAGAAGTTGAGGGGCAGGGAGCATTGGGTGGTACAGAGATGAGATGATAAAGATTCCAGTTAATATATGAGGTAGTGGGGAGAAAGGAGAAACTGACTTCACCATGCAGAAAAATCACTATACATTTTATTTATATATATATATATATATATATACACACACATACATAAGGTCAGAAACATATTTGCTGAATTATGCATATACATCTATAGACACACAGACAGATACATGCTTTCAAACACGCATGTATATTAGGTAATATCTTTTGATTTTTTTTTTTTTTTTGATTTTTTACCAATGATAGCAAGTAGATTTTTCAAAGCATTTTTTTCTCTTTTTCTCTTTGATATTTTTCTTGTGTGCAATAGAAAAAAAAAAAGCATTAAAAAAGCTGATAAAAGCAACAGAAAAAAGTGTGTTGAGATAGAGAAATATTAAAACAAATTTCTAATATGAAATCATAAGAAATGTGTATAAATGGGAAGATATGGTTGCAAACATATGAAAAATAATGGGAAATATTCAGCAGGAAATAAAGATGCACTCAGAAGAGACATGAAAAAAAAAGGAAATTATTAATAATTGAAATAAGAAGAATGAAAAGAAAATCTCAATGGTTGCAATAAAATAATACAATCTTCTATCATAAATAAAAGATGACTTTTGTCTGTCTGTCTGTCTGTCTGTCCATCATAAAATTGGCTTGTAACCAAACCAAAATTTTTTTTTAAAAGACAAATATTAAATAAGACAATAAAAAAAACTTGAAAGAAGAAACAAGTAAAATTCAAAGTAAATTGGGATTTTTCTATGGTTCTGTGAATTCAGTCAAATTTTGGAGTTTATACACAAAACAAATTTGGTAAATTTTAAAAAGTAAAAAAAAATTGAATTCTTCACTACTGAATTAAAAAAAAAATAAGAACTTATCCATAAAAGGTGATTTTGCCATTTTTAGATAGATTCACTGATTTAACCAAATAGAAATTTCTAATCCAACCCTATAGCGTCGAAAAGAATACTCTAACACCGTATTTCTTAACATTTGGTCAAAGATTCCATCAAGTAAACATGCTGGTCCTGAAATGTAGGAATCCTTTTACTTTTGAAGTTACATATTTTTTTATTTTAATCTTTTCAATTCTTTCTAATGTCTTCTCCAGCTATCCTATTTCGTATTCTAACCTTTGCTTTTAATGTGGATATATACTTTGCTTAAAGAGGATTTTTTTTAAATTACTTAACACCTTTATCAGTACAAGGATTAGCAAACATAGTGTAAAGACAAAACTTAATAAGAGCTAAAAAAGATATAGATATAAAAAAAGAACCCTTTCCCGACAGATTAACCAGATATTGTTAACCTTTAGCAAGGGCAGGGAGCATTCTATGGCCTTATTAATATTACTTCCATTTTTATTGCTTCCTCATTTGCAGTATCCTTATTGTTAATTTCGCTCAGTTGGTTTCTGTTGTCATAGAAGGATATGACAACACAACCATGTAATTAAAATTCAGGGATTAGGTTACCTTCAGCTGTAGGATAAACTTTTTCTACACCAAGTGATATATAGAGTGATAAATGTTAACCACAGGCACTTGTTTGCAAGTGAATCTAAGATGATGAGTAGACACTAGTGAAACAGCCTAAGCAGCATGCTTTAAGATTTGCAATTATTTTGTGATTTTTCACTGACAGCTGATTGGAACTTTTATACCATGAAAACCCAACAAAAATGCTCACAGAGCCTTAGTTGCCATCTTTGAAATGGAAGGAAATATAGGAATTCAGTTTCAATGATAACTCAAACATCAACAGCATAAGTATATCTATTTAAAATGTATTTTACATTTTTGCCAATTTTATTTTTTTCATTTTCTATAGATATTACCAAAATCAGATATCCTGGGTATGATGATAAACTACATCCGGCAGCAAAGCCTCTCATCGGGAGGTTTTGAAGAGTGTGGAATCATATTTTAATTGCTATTGTTCCCAGGTCCAGCCTGACCCAGGGTGGTAGCACCTGTTAGGGTCCTAGATATGGGCAAATAGTTAATCCTCAAATTGAGGTCAAAACCCCATGAAAATATAAAAATAGATTTTTATAGTAAAAACACCGCCAATATATTTTTGAAAAAAAATATTACTAGCAATACATTTGACTCCCAACTAAAGTCCTCTTTACAAAAATATATCAATGAAATATGATTTACCAACCCATTTCTTCCAAAGAATACATATTCTATTTATATAAATCTACCCTAAAAATCCTGTTGGCATTAAATAACCCATTGAGGCTGATATGCTGCAATACAAAATAAATGAAACCAAAATCAAATCTTCCCGAGACAAAAGAATATCTCAACTGCAAAATCTGAGAATAATCCTATCAGAATATAAGCATCATATACATGTGATAACATGTGGATGTAGCTTATGAATTAAATTCAAAACTAGCAAAGGTGTCCTTTATACTTGATTCATATGATCAAGTGAATTTCAAAAAATGTTACATAAATCAAATAATATTTTTATTCTTGAATTTTGTTTCCTGAGAGATTATGATACTTCCGTGCATCCATAGAATGAAGAAAAGATCAGAAGACATTTTTTTTTTTTTTTTACATACTAACCTGATTCAAGATATTCTTTGCATATTTTCAAGCAGAGAGGATTCCGATAAAATCTAAAATGTTCTCCTCTTCAAAGAGGCTGAATAGAAATTGCTGAGCTAAATCTCAACATTCATCTCACTCCGTTAACAAAACTAATGTGTACTAATGACAAAGCTGAATTGTCAAAAGAATAACTAAAAAGTGTCAAAAAGAATACTAATGGAAATATTATCAAGTTGAATAATGTTAAAAAGGTGTATGGAGGGAGCAAATGACAACAGAAAATTGATTTGATTTTTCTTCTTCCTGTTTTGGTATCACAGATAAAATCTTTAGAAGACACTCTCCAGTGAAGCTTAAAATTCACTGAAACGTCTTATGATCTACTCCAGTTTTTTTTTTAATTTGACAATGTTTTTACTGATACAAAATCTTAATGAATCTTTGAGATTATATCAAATCCTATTCTTTGAAAGATTCTTAATGAATTTTTAAGTCTTATCTAACTCTGAACCATGAGCAAAAAGAAAAGGATGGTGATTACTGACTTAGAGAAAACAACAGGTTGCAGGCAAAGGCATATCAGACTTCAAAGAGAAAACATGCTAAGTCCGTATGAGTATGAGCAAGAATTTTTATGTGCATGGGTGGTTAAAAAAAAGATTTCTCAAACATCAGTCACATAGCAGCCTGGAAAACCAAGAGAGATTTATGGGATACGGAAAAAGGTAGCAGAATAATTTATGAAAGAAACATAGTTAGAAGATACACCAATAAAGATAATGGTTCTTTATCCATGAAAATTTACTCAAGTGTGATACAAGGCAATATTAGGAGAGCAACCAATGAGGATCAAAATCATTAACTATATCAACTATAGCTTTCAAGAGAAGCATCCTAACTATTGCTCTATATAAGTACCATTTACTTTAGTTTTACCAAAAGCAGAGGTAACTAACTCCAACTCCAAAAGGTAAGCTATTTTTTAGAGTTTGAAATTATATATATATATATATATATATATATATATATATATATATATATAGGAAAATCTTTAAAGATTTTCCTGATTGTTCTTTCATTTTTTATGGTTTAATCAACCTTTTGCAGGTTATTTAAAGCCAGTAATTTTTTTTATTTTTAGATTGTAAGAATTTTGGTGAAAATAATAATGAGACAAGTTGTACTAATTAACCCATACCTAGGAGGATAAGCGGATTTATACCTTTCTTAAGGGTATTTGTGCGTAAGTGAATATGACAAACCCAAATAGAATTGGAATTCAGCTCTCTGATTTTTCTTTCCCTGTCATTATCCAGTACACCACCTGCATACACCCAAGATTACCGTACCTGGTATTCTCAAGTGGTCAGCCATCTAGGTACTGACAAGGCTCAACATGATATGGTTGTAAACAACCTAAGTGTTCCTTATTTACTTACATACTGTATATACTCACATATCATGGAACCCCAATATTTTCACTTATAAAATATGATTTCATGATGTATCTTATGCATCATGCGAGTTCCTTTTTTGAAAGACCAAATTACAATAGAATAACCTCTTTTCCTCAATCTAAAAGAGAATGATAAAAGAGAATGATAAAAGTATTGTTAGTAATGCTATGCTCATTGCCTCAACCAATACAGCCATAAACAACCGAACAATAAACAGCTAAACATCTTATAAATATAATGGAGAAGACACATATTCGCCATGTTTGCATTTTATAATACGATACTAATATGTGAATATTACATGGATTATTATTGGATACAGTTAAGCAAAACATCAGTTTTATCAAAGTTATGTTTATTTTAAATGCAGCAGTACTTTTTGACTACAATAAAAGGATTTATAATTTGGTCAACGGCATAGTCAGAGTCAGCAGTACATACACCAATTTTATATCTCATGTATGATGCAACCCCCTAAAAATTAGCTTCAAAATTAGGTCTTCAAAAGTCACATGATACGCGAGTATATATGCTATATATACAGATGTGTGAGTAGTGTACAGGTTAGTAACTCTGAAAGAGAAAGTGGTGAACCAAGTTCGCATTTCAACTGAGTTCATTATGTTCACTTGGGTACAAATAACCTTGGGAAAATTATGAATCTACCTCTTTATCTAGTGTGGGTTAAATAGCATAGCTTACTAGCCACTCTTGCCTTGATGTGGCAATCACTCTAGCAGAAGGAAAATTCTGAATTACAATCTAGCTTGAAGAGGCATGGGTTCCACCTGGTTATCTTGTCCTTGACACACCATTGTTGCTACGGCAGCTGGATATGCAGTGCCCATCTATGGGTTATGCAAACCATTTACTATTATTTAAATATGAAAGATAGAAAAATAACACCACACTGACAAAACATATGGAGGCTAAAAATGAAGGGGAAAACACAAACAGTAAAATAATATATAATAAAAAATGTCAAAGAAAACATAATCAGAAATTGTAATCTATGGAGGTGAAACTGAAAATCACAGAATTCAATAATGTGCATGGATTCAGCAACAAAAGAATTCAATTGCTTTAAAATGTCACCAAACTCTGCCCTGCTTTCCTTTTGAAAAATGTCAGAAAGAATTTTACAACTTAAGAGGATCCAAAGGAAACAAATACTCATTTTGAAAATTGCAGTGTGAAACAAGCTGTTAATGAATAAATAAATAATTAAACATTACTATTTTTATGTACATAATCTCTTTTACAAGGAGTCTTTTATATATATATAAGACTCCTAAAAATAATTACAGATTGCATTCATAAATTAGATTTAAAGATGTTACCGTAACTATTTTTTACAATATTAAAAAGTACGATCGGTCGGGTAAAAAACTGTTATAATTTAAAATATTTTTTTTTTTTATGTTCTCTATAAATGTGTTAATAAATATAGTATTTAACTTATATTAAATCCCTAAACTATTTGTTTTAAAAAAATTAAATATTTAAATTGATAGCAAACATCAAATTAATTTATTCGGGTTTTTTTAAACATCTAAATTACTATCAAGTATTAAAATCTATTCTTTACATAAATTGCTAAAACCTAATTACAGCCTCTTTCTCTTTACTTCCCTTTCCCATTTCTTTCTTTTTCCTTTCTCCCTTCTCCCCTGTGACACTATTTAGGGTTGTTAGAAAGAAAGAAGAAAAAAGAAAAGGCAAGAATTAAATTTAGGTGATAAGAAGCAATCACGAACAGGACACTAAGCGATGTTATTTTTCTGACAAAGAAAAGTGGTAAGATTTTATTTTCATTATCGAGGAAAGTAAGACACTGGATTTAATTTGATTTATGATGACGCACCGAATGGACGACAGTAGTCTGCCCATGGCAATGGTGAAAATTTCAGGTTGGTCGGGTGACCTGCAAGGCAGAAGGCTAAGAGATAGAAAAATTAATTGGGTCGCGAGAAGGATGTCTCTGGACCTCCCACAGAGTACTGAGAGATAAAAAATTAATTAGGTCAAGCTCTGACCAAAATGTCCGTTGGACCACCCCCACATCATTTGGAAAAAACACCTGTTTTATGTCAAAATTATTTTATCAGAACGAATAATTAGCGCCAGAATGCGAAATCGCCAGATGACCGCCCACTTGATAATTGCCGAAAAGTCTCAATTGATAAAGTCCAGGTGACATTCGGTTAAGACAAGAGTCTAAGGACTTGTTATCGGGCAGGAGAAAAGAAAGAAAAGAAAAAAAAAAAAAAAAAGGAGATAATTTTTTTTTTCTTTAAGCAAGATTTATTAAAACCGAGGCCACACTGCTTGGCGCCCATTGGCTGAATGGTGACGTGGGTGGTAGGCGAAAGTAATCATGTGAAGAAGGAGGGAGGCTTGTTAACGCCCCCTGAAGGGATCGGTGTGAGATGCCACTGTGAGAGAGAGGGGAAACCCGTTGACACCCTCTGAGGGTATGGGTGAGATACCAATATGTGAACAGAAGGTGGGAGGACGATTCCCTACCCTAGAAAGTAAAGACCTCCAAAAATGGAAATTACTAAATTTTCCTGACCAAAAACAAAGAAAATTCTTAATGCGGGTTTAGAATTATCAATGAACCTCAAACCCCGACAGGCCCACCCCGGTTTTGGTCGGCGTCCATATAAGCAGAGTTGCAATGAGGTGCGGCAGTTGAATTAAGGAGTTTGCAGCTGAGTTGAATTGAGTTGGGCCCGCCTCGCAGAAAGCTTACTAAGATTCCATGCAATTCCGAACTTAACTTCTAACCAAGAACAATTTATTTTTGAAGAACGCCTTAGACTCACACCACCAAAACAAGTTTTATGAATATCACCTGAAGATACACCAAAAACCAGTTCCTTGAAAAAACAACTTAAGATATCAAGACTCGCCTGACAAACGCAAAGTGTCACAAATCCATATTAGCGGTTTGGGAGAAAGACGCAGTCCTGTATTCAGTAACCAGATATAAAATATTATTCCTTTTTAACACATTTGAACTTTTCAAGTTATTACTTTATTTTCTTTTACATATACTTGTGCGGTATTGCCCTTGTTCGAACTCGACTTGCATTACGGCCCAGCGACTGATTGATTTCGTCTACCTAAGATCAAATCACAACATGGGTAGGTTAGACTAGAAATAAAAACAGTTACTTCAGTAACCAAACGTTGGAGGCAAGCTGGGAATGACAAGGCTGATGCCGAATCTAACCAGATTCCCATCCGAATCAGCAAAAGGTTAGAACATCACATTTTGTACAGCGACCAATACCAAGTCACATTGGTCGTCACAGGACAGGATAGGATGACGAAGGCGCGGAGACAGACGGGGTGACGTCACAATTGGCGCCACGACCAGGACAGCATGGCGGGCATGGCCAGGCAGACATCACATTTGGCGCAGCGACACCAGGGGGACGTCACACCACTCCCATTTCAATATATCACTTCCTTTAAGTTAACCATCTAAATAGGTCAAGGTCACTCCTCCTCCCCCAATACAAAGTATGCTTGAGAGAGATATGAAATTAAACCCTCCCTATACTCTACCATGTCTCTTTAACTACCCCTTTTACACTCTCTGTTAAATTACAAAAACTTACCCATCAATTTTAATTTCATTTTTTGTTTCATTTCATTTTTAGAAGTGCTATCTGATGATCCGGCATCCTTTAAAAGGGCTCTGGTGAAATAAATTATTATAATGGTACCTTAAAGTGGTCTGTTTTTCTTTTGAATATATATATATATATATATATATATATATATATATAGGCAGCCTAACTTCATTCAAGCATGTTTGGTTGAATAATCTAGGCATATTATGACTTTATTTTATTTTAATCATCTCAAATTCACAGATTAATTTCTTAGTTCATTAAAAACTGAGTAAGAAAGACACCATAGTATTGGTTATTTCTTTTATTTTCCAAAGTACTTTCAATCACATCCAAGATCATCTTCAGGGAGTGAACTGCTGAGACAAAAATTAATCTAATTGATAATTGTGAGATTGTAAATGCACATGAAACGCAGTCTGTCATAGCCAATTTACCTTAAGAATAATCTAAGGGAGGTAACTTAGTTTAAATTTTTTTTATTATTGTTTTAAAAATACTCAACCTACAATTTATACATGGGAAAATGATACATAAATTTTTATATATTAATAACAATTTTAGAGAAAAACCTATGTCAAAATTGTAAAATACATTGTGTGATGCATTTTGTCTAATGAAGTCATAAATTTGTTAAGAAAGTAATCTCTTGATGTTACTGACCTAGGGACAGCAATCCCAGCATGAACTAAGTTTTTCTAAACACTTTCTAGTGTCTGAAAACTATGCAATAGGTTGACCCAAACATTGTGAGTGAAACTGGATCTATGTAACTGTTTAGAGGCTGATGATAGTTGTGCTAGCATAAAGTCACAAGTCATTGTGACTGAGTTATTAAGTATACTAGCCTTGTTCAAACTGGTGATAAAACCAGATTATGCAATTTCACTCTGAAACTCTAACTACAATCCACTCAGCATGATTGCAGCATAATCTAGACATGGGCTCTATGGGTGTTGGAACAAATGCAAATATGTCTGAGCAGGCATCAGCAACAGGGATTGGCTAACTGTCCTAGCAGACAGGTGTGCTAGCAAATGAGGAGCTGGCCACAAACATATTATATTTTTATACACACATAACATCTATATTTGTGTATGTATATGAGTTAGGAAAAACATATATGCATATACACACTGTGTAAAAATGTGTTACTCACATCTAACTCAGATAAAGTGTTAGTGATTAAGAAAAAGGCTTAATCAGCTATAGTTGTGGGCCTGCTGTTTAAAAGTGCCGATCAGAGTTGACCTTTAATGAAGGCTTATTTTTTCCTTTTTCATCTTTTGACCAGCATCATGGGACGCAGTATGATGCAAGCAATATCATTAATTCCCCTGATCACTTGGCCATTCATTCAGTCATATTACCACTCTCAGAAAGGCTGAAAGGCACAAAGATAGATTCTTCAAGAAGAGAAAAATTTGGACAAGACACAAAAAAAATCTAAATAAATAAATATTAGAAAAAAAAAAAAAGAGAAAAAATTAAAAAAAAAAAAAAGCATTGTCAACAGCCTCAAAAAAAATTAAACCATGTGGGATCCATTTTGTATGAAGGTTTTATTTTTTTTTTTACTTTGAAGCTCAGATTAAAGAAAAATCAATCATAAAGCATACAATTCATCAGAGTGAATGCCAAAGTCTCCCTGGGTATGTATCCATAAGACAGACACACACAATGTGTATATATGAATAAATCAAGCCATACATTATTCATGTGTGGGCAGGAATATATATATATATATATATATATATATATATATATATATAGCTAAGAATTTTCCTCTTGTCTTTTTATTCATTTTGTTCCTTTACAGATACACTATCTGAAAATAATTTACATATTATATATATATATATATATATATATATATATATATATATATATATATATTTACATATCAAGAACAATATTGGGAAAAATGTATGACAAGGCAGAAAAAGTTTTCTTTAGGACTTCATCGGACCAAATTTTTTTAAAATCCAATTTCATTTAAAGTGTGGGATATCTACTAACAAAAGTGATGAAAAGGAAAAGAAGAATCTAAATGAAATTAGGTAGATTAAAAAAAGAAATCCCAGCATTCCTCATTCATGTGCATGTGTAGTAGCACCAACAAAACAAATTTAGTCTGATGAAAAAGAACAAAACATGCCACAAGAAAACTTTTCCCACTTCATCATACATTTTATATATATATATATATATATATATATTGAACAATAAAAAAAATATTAAAAAATTAAAAACTTAAAATTTTCAGAAACAATGGGTTGTATATTAATAATTTTTTGTTTTACTTCAATTAGGTTCCTTGACTAGTTTCGGCCAGCATGGCCATCATCAAGAGAAAAAAAATTCCTGTTTGTTAGTAGCAGTGAACTAACTACAGGAATGAGTGACTGTTTCTGAAGAAAATGAACTTTATCTGTAGTTTTCATTTGTTTTTTTATCGTTAATTTTGGACAGTCCTCGTGTTGGTCAAACGGCCTCTTTCAAGTTGTTTTTAAGATAGAGGCTGGAGAGTTTCATGAGACTCAGAATTCCCTTCTTGATCATTTTAACAATTTTATTGGTTGCTGGGAAGGGGATGTGTTTGTGTTAAGTGTATGTTATCTTTTAGTTCTTTGGGAGTGTGTATAATATGTGTAAGTGTATATATTAGTATGGGTGTGTGTATAAGTGTGAAACTTCAACATCTCTGCAAGCATGTCTGTCTTATGTGGGTGAGAAATGTGGTAGGGCTTGATTTATTCTATATTAATATTATTTATAATATATTTATATATATTAATTATTAATATTTTATATTAATTCTATCTATGTTGTTCAATTTGTGGTTAAGCCTGTCTGGACGAAGTGTTTTGAGGCAAAAAATCCTTTTGTCTTCATGTTCCTCTAGAATTTTTCTAAGATCATCTTTTCTCTCTATTTCTATTTTTTTCAATTATAGTGAATTTGGCATTGTTTTAAAATCATGCTTTTCTAGGTGGAAATGTTGTTCTACAAGTAATAATCTTTCGTGAGGAGCTGACTGGATACAATTACGATAATTATTAATTCTGTAGTGAAAGAGCCATTCAGATTTTCCCACATATTGTTTCTGGCATAGTGTGCCTTCTAATAGGTAAGTTATGTTATGACTTTTACAGTTAGAGCTGTGGTAGATTTTGAAAGTAGATTTAGTGACTGAGCTAGTGAATGAATTGGTGTGTCTAATGTGGTTACAACATAAGCTCCTTTTGTTGTTACATGGTTGGGAAATTTCAGTTGTTTTTATTTTTGGTCTATTACGGATCACCTTATCATCTGAAATTTGGTTACTATCTATAAGTTCTTTACGGTCATTAGGTCTACAATATGCTAGAAGGCCGGGTTCCTCAAACAAAATTTTTAGGTCAGGTTTGAGATGTAGTATTTCCCAGCAACTTAGCTGAGATAGTGTAGGAAGAGTGGTGTTGAAAGTAGTTACTAGAGGGATGTGTCTGGATTTATTTTTAATTTTATACATTAGCATGTCTTCTCTAGGTGCAGAAATTACTTTATTTATTTGTTTCCTGATTAGGTGTTGTTTATAGCCACGTCTTGTGAACTGATGCTTGAGGTGTGCTTATTTAGTTCTTTATTGTTGGAACATATCCTTCTGACTCTAAGTGCTATATAAACACACATAAGGCAAAGTAAGAATGTTTAAGTTAAAAAATTGGGAATATGCCTTTATATATGTGTGTACACAAGAAATTCCACAAGAGACTAAAAATGTGTATTATGTACCTAAAAAAGACTGATAAATTACGTGTGGCCACAAGAAACTGAAAGTGTATGTGTTCAAAAATATCAAACTTGTTTTCTTCATGTGTGCCCACTACAGAGGAAAAAGTCAATGTGTGTGTGTGTGTGTGAGTGTTTAAATATATGTATCATAACGAATCAGTACTGAAAAGGAGAGAGACAAAAGAATAGAGTCAATATAGAAAAGTATATAAAAGCAAACAACTTCAATAGAAATCAGCGTACAAATATATAAACCTGTTTCTATATATGAAAACTAAAGCCTAAAGATTCATGTACCTGTGTTGTTATTGTTGTATACGAATAAAAGTAAGTTTCTCTTTAGGTTGGAATGTCACTGTATGTGTGTTCATAATAAAAACAAAATGTCTATTCTTTTCTTTCAAAACTAAATTCAGTGAAAGCAGAAGAAAAACGTCACTAAAAGTGCTGGAAAAAAAAAAAGTCCCAAAAGACATTAAGCAAAAGTGAGAAAATAATTTGTGGGGCAATAGAGCCAAGCAGTTATTTGCCTCTTTACAACATGAAAGAAGAAGATGATAATTCAGGAAGGAAAAAAAATGATAGTAAAAAGAAATAATTCTGACACCATTTTTTGAAACATAAAAACTCACATTATTTTATTTATAGCCAGGCAAATTACTTGCTATGTTTTTATAACTGTCATTATTATTTTATTGGATTTATTTTTATATATGAAAATTCCACCAGTTTGAGCATTACCTTCTTAATGCTTTCACTATATATATATATATATAAATAGATATATGTAGGTATATCAATAAGTTCACAGCCTAATGATGAAAAAATGCTTTTTTTTAGACAAATATTTATTTTTTTACATGATCTTCGTTCACATTGAAACAGACTTACTGATCCATACACACAGTCATACATATATAAATACATACATACACACATCTGCATACAAGGTGCCATGCAAAAGTCTGAGGAATCTGAAAAATGTATGCAAGGACTTTTGCCACTTGTGTGTAAATTTTCAGAATGCACACAAATCCCACACTGTTTCTTGGTGAGGAGCAATACAATGATCTCAGATGGAGTGCTGAGAGGAGTGACAAAATGATCCCAGGTGGAGGGCTGAGGTGTAACACAATGATCCCAGGTGGAGAGCTGGCAAGAGACAGTGATCACAGGTGGAGGGGTGACGAGTGACACAGTGATCCCAGGTGGAGAGCTGAGAAGTGACACAGTGATCCCAGGTGGAGAGCTGAGAAGTGACACACTGATCCCAGGTGGAGGGCTGAGAAGTGACACACTGATCCCAGGTGGAGGGCTGAGAAGTGACACAGTGATCCCATGTGGAGAGCTGACAAGTGACACAGTGATCCCAGGTGGAGGGCTGAGATGTGACACAATGATCCCAGGTGGAGAGCTGACAAGTGATACAGTGATCCCAGGTGGAGAGCTGAGGAGTGACACAGTGATCCCAGGTGGTGTACTGAGAAGTGACACAGTGATCTCAGGTGGAGGGCTGAGGAGTGACACAGTAATCTCAGGTGGAGGGCTGAGGAGTGACACAGTGATCCCAAGTGGAGGGCTGATGAGCGATACAATGATCCGAGGCTGAGAGATGAGTGAGATAATGATCCCAGCTGGAGGGCTGAGGAATTACATAATGATCTCATGTGGAGGCTTCTGTGGAGCAATGATCTTAGATGGAGGCTTGACAAGTGACCCTAAGTGGCAGGTTGAGAAGTGACACAATGATGCCAGGTGGAGAGTTAAGAAATATCAATGATTCCATGTGGAGGGCTATGTCAGACAATGATTCTAGGTCGTGATGAAGAGTGTCACACTGATCCCAGATGGAAAGCTGAGTGAGACAATGATCCTAGATGACGATGAAGCATCATTTTGATCACTTAAAACTGCTTTTTTATATATAAATAAACACACCATTTTTGCCACCTACTACAGTGTATATATAAAAATGTGTGAGTGTTTATGTAATTTTCATGTCTAATCTAAACTTCCTACATAAGAGAAAGTGTTTACTCAGTAATGAAAGAATAAAATTTTATATATGCATAAAATAATGTCATATTTTTCCATACATTTACTTGTATGTTTCACAGAAATTGAGGACTTGTTTTTGAAAATGTTGGCAGTAATGGATTATGGCAGGGTAGTGAGAAGTGTGTTTGAAGAAAAAAATAGTGAAAATAAAATCATATGCAGACGTGTCAGCAAAATGTGACATATTTCTCACAGATAAAAATGTACAAAGGTTGAGTTGCCTATTAGTTAAAGTAAATATGCACATATTTTAAACAGCACATCACTGATGAACAAACCAAACTGATATGATGTATTTGCTGGCTTAGAAGACACGCCCAAGCCCCATCCTACATATGTAGGTACATTAGTAAGGCCATAGCCTAATGAGGAAAAAAGGCATTTATTTTATACAATAAATATTTTTCAACATAAATCACCCTCCTTGTCAATGTACTTTATGATCCTCCATTTATCACACAGATTAAACATTATAGAGTGAAAATTTCAGATCAATATTTAGATAAAAGCTGTGTCAGCAGCAATGGACACATTGATCCAAAATTAACTCTCTGTCCCTCTCTCTTTGTATATGTGTGTATGCATATATATATATATATATATTTTCATATAAAAATATATATATGCATAAATATACATGGATATATACACACACACATATATATACATATATATACACACACACACACACACATCTATATATATATATATATATATTTTCATATAAATATATATATATGCATAAATATACATGGATACACATACACACATCTATACATATATAACCATATGTATACACATATATACATATTAAAGACATTTTTTATGCTTGACGTTCTTTTTATAGATACAAGTATTTAAGTAAATGCTCTGTTTATAATAAACAGTATTAAATAACATTTACCGGCCTGAATGTCCAAGAAATTTTCATAGAAAATATTCGTCCTTTGACAGGATTTGAAACTGCATCCTATACGGAACCACCATTTAGCCCGGCGTGCCTAACCGATTCGGCCACAAAAAAGCGTTCGGTTGGCAAGGTCGAATTTACTGCTTATAAACTTCAATCTTCCATGAATCTCGTACATTCATAACTGCTCATGGCGTATCAAATGTAAATAAATGACGTCATACATTAAGAAATGGACAAAGTCCGCCAATTTATTTATTAAAGACATTTTTTATGTTTAACGTTCTTTTTATAGATACAAGTATTTAAGTAAATGCTCTGTTTATAATAAACAGTATTAAATAACATTTACTGGCTTGAATGTCCAAGAAATTTTCATAGAATTCAAAGGACGAATATTTTCTATGAAAATTTCTCGGACATTCAGGCCGGTAAATGTTATTTAATACTGTTTATTATAAACAGAGCATTTACTTAAATACTTGTATCTATAAAAAGAACGTTAAACATAAAAAATGTCTTTAATAAATAAATTGGCGGACTTTGTCCATTTCTTAATATATATATATAAAAAACTGGATTTTTATATATATATATATATATATATATATATATATATATATATATATATGCATAAATATACATGGATACACATATATACACACACACACATCTATACATATATAACCATATGTATATACATATATACATACATAACTATATATATATATATATATATATATATATATATATATATATATATATACATAACTGGATTTTTATATATACATATATATATATATACACACACACACGGACACATATCTATATCTACACACACGTATATGTGTGTATATATATTATATATAGATATACATACATACACACACATATCTGTATATATACATATACACACATACACAAACATGTATCTACACATACATATATCTACATGCACACATACACAAACACAGTGGCTGTTGACTCACAAAGCAAGTATGACCATCACTGACATGTCCAGTCCATCAGTTACCCCCGCCCAAAAAAAACACTGCATTCAATGGTTGTGTGAATAACAATGGCTCATAAAGCCAGTCATTGATCTGCATTCCTTGTGGTGGAGGAACCGGTTTAGTTGGTAATTGCCTGAGCATGCAACAGGTAATACTAGCTTACATGATATCTGTAGCATCCTATCAGAATGATCTGACACAAATATATATGTGTGTGTGTGCGTGTGTATATATATCAGAGCTGCCAAGAGGGTAGAGCTGCATAGTACAACATAAATCAGGAATAGAGTTAAAATGTGATCTAGAAGGAAAGCGTGTCTACCAGGGTTACTGGGAAAAGGCATGGGGAAGTCAATCACTTACTTGAGAGATTGAGAAATTCAGGGTTTGGAAGCCTGTGAGGTCAGTGACAGAGTGTTTAAGCCACCTGTCATCATGGGCATTAAAATCACCAAACAGGTGTAGAAAGAGGCCTTGTTTATTTTATCAGAAATACTAGTACACAACAGTCATGAAAAGAAGAGGAATGGTAGAGAAAGAAGAGAGGGCTGACTGAGTTTAGTAGAGAGTGACAGAAACACATGTAAGAATGCTCTGAAGATTCAAGAGTTCCCTTGCCAGCGTGACATGTTCAAAGACATAAGCTACCGGCCATGCATGTGGATATTAGAGTTCTTCCTAAAGAGAGGAAGATACCCGGAGGCCATGAACCGGGTGATAGAAAAGTATATCTACTACTATTAAAAAAAAAAAAAGTTACTAAGTTTTAACTTAGTTAAAGTCAAGACATCCATTAAAAATTCAACAAACAAAACTGGCAGAGACCTACCTTTGAAAGGACTACCAAAACAGTCCTTGGTTTACTTGTAGTTATTTCAAAGAATGTACACTCAGATAATTTATTTGGAGAACTTTTTGACCATGTGATGTTTAACTGGCATTCTAGTATATAAAGTGGGAGAAAGGTAATTTGTAGTAAAAGTCTGTCCCTAGAATCATGAGTGAATGGCCAGTTGGACAACTCGATAGCAGCGGAAAGAAAAACAAACAAAAAACCCTGATGGCTGTTAAATATTAAGATTAATTGTAATCCAAATGATGAATGATTCAAATGTGAAATTTATATTAAAATTTAAATGTTCAAATATCTCAGAGAACATCAATTGGACAAAGAAATAACAAAATAATTCAAAAGGAAGATTAAATGGGGTAGTTACTACCACTACAACCACTTATTAACCCCCTCCCACATACACAGCCTGTATTAAGTACCTAAGAATACTTTCATTGAATTTACTTTTGTGGATATTTAGATAACTTTGGTGTAAAAAAACTAAAATAAATGTGACAAGTATCCAGTAAGGGTTTTTAACTCCCTATTGTAGTAATGGCCTGTGAAACTAGCTTGCAAATGTGCGTATGTATGTGAGCACAGGAGGGACAAAGGTCTAAGTGTTAATCATTTTGGACTGTACTTCTATATATTGTGTGGTGGGAGGTGTATATATTATATGTACATTTTTTAAATTCCAAAATGAGGCAAAAACAAAAATAGAAAAGTTGAAAAAAAATTAATGAAATATTGAGACAATAACTTTAAAACACAGCTGCTTCCTTTTTTTTTTTTTTTTTTATTAAGACTCAAGGAGGAAAGGAGACCAATAAAAATGTTCCAAAATGATGAAGAGTAAGGTTGACAGGCAAAAAAAAAAAAAAAAACATTAAAAAATACAGAACAGAAACTTTTTATCACTTGACCAAGATGAAGAGTCTATCAATTTTGGTTTTCAACTCCCAAGCTTAAAACAAAAAATAAAATAAAATAAAATCAATAGAGAGAATTATCACTTGTCCACATTGAAATCATTTGAATTTACTTTTAGATTTCTTTTTTTTAATTTCTTTCCCACAATTTATCTTTATCATTTTCATTTTCCCCTGAGACAATAAGTCAGCTATTTCTTGTTATGAGAAAGGGCTTCTTATTCTAAACACACACTTAACAGGTTAAAAAGGGACATACAGTGTACACACTGGGGAGATAGTCACACAAAATTATAGAAATGCATGAAGACATTACAAAAACCATACATTAACTCTCTTTCTCTACCTCTTTTCATCATCCAATCAAGTATTTTTGTTTTTCTCATCAC
The DNA here is from genome assembly GCA_963932145.1 of Acanthosepion lycidas. NCBI lineage: Eukaryota > Metazoa > Mollusca > Cephalopoda > Sepiida > Sepiidae > Acanthosepion > Acanthosepion lycidas. The sequence goes on along the minus strand of OZ010593.1, from coordinate 31,209,440 downwards.
TCTCCCCAGCATCATTTTTTCTCTCTCTGTTCTTTTTGTCTCTCCCACCCATTTGCTTTCTCATTCTGTCTTTCTCTCTCCCTGCTTGACATTCATGTGCCTCCTCCTCCACCTTTTTCATTTAAATCTGCCCACCTCTTCATACATCACTCAAGAATATGCCTTTCCTTTCTGAAAACCAGGTCTCTTTCTCTGAAGACTTTTTTTTTTAATTCTCAGTCTTTCTGTAAAGAATGCCTCTATCTCTGGTTCTATATGACCCTTCTTTCCCTAAGTTTTCATTTATCCCCACTCCTCAGCCTTATGTCCTCCTCTTCTCTCACTTATACCTCATTATGTCCATGTCTCACTCTCCTTGATTTTCCTATCTTCTCTCTATTGGTAACTTACTCTCCTCACTCCAAGCTCTCTCTCTCTCTCTCTCTCTGATGCTTTCCTTTCCCTTTCTTATACTTAGCTCCATTTTACTCTCATTCTCATTCAGGGCTCTTTTCTACTCTCTCCTTCATGCTTAAATGTTTCCTCCTCCTACTACTCATCACTCCTTTTTCTATACTTATCCCTTGCTTCATCTTCTTTCATGCCTAAATCCTGTTTACTCTTCCCTTTCATGCTTAGCTCTTCCAGTATCCTTATTACTCATAACAAACTATATACTCCTCCTTTTCTTCTATTTTTCACACCTGGTGACTCCTTCCTTTTCTGAAATCTAAGTAACCCCCTTTTTCAAACCCAAACCACTTCACTGTTCTTGGTTTTTTGAAACCTTACTCTCTCTCCCTCTCAAATATATTCTGCATAAACTCTTCCTCTCCATTTGCTCATTTGTTTCCCTTTAATCTTGTTTCTATCTTTCCTTCCTGTTATATTCCCAATGCATGTCTCAGAATTTCCCAAGTAGACTTTCATTCCTCCCAATATCAATTCTTCAAAATCTTTTCCTCCTCTTCGTATTTGTTATTTCAAGTGCCTAACCAGTTGATCACACAAAACTCCCTTTGCCATTAGTTGAAATCAAATTCTAAAATGAGAGATTCCATTTCATTCAAATTTAGGGCTTCCACAAATAAGCTGATGGGGAAATCAATCCACAGGAAATAGGGCACAAAATTTGGTTTCCTGACAAAGAAAAGTTAAAACTTCCGAAACAGATAATTTCAGTTTTTCATTTCATTTTCAATAAGCACAAAACAAAATATCAATAAAACTTATCATTTGAGCTTTACATGATGCTCACTTAGTTTTTACAAATTGCATAACTTATTGTCCACATTTTGTAAATGAGATATTATTTTTAATAAATTGTGGGTTCAGCTTTTCTCTTTATTTTACTGCTTTTTATAACATTCACATTATAAAAAGTAACAAAAATAAGATGAAAGAAAAACTACTTAAAAATTAATAACAATGCTTTGTATATAAAATACATATATTTCAAAACTATTATAACTACTACTACTACTACTACTACATGTAAGTAACCAATATGCCATGAAGTAAATCAGATAATGAAGAATGTAGGTATATGGCTTAATTTGAATGGCATGTGCTGCCTGGCCCCAGTCAGGTGTTTATCAAGAACAGTAAAGAGGAGTTCAAATCTCAAGAGAACCGATTTCTACATTTCTGTTCCAATGCTCACAAAAGTGAGCTGAAAGAAAGACTAGTCTAAAGTCAATATTATTATTATTGGTTGTAGTAGTAGAAGTAGTGGAACTATTAAATATTCAATATACAACATATAGCTTTAGTCTTCTCTCAACTGTTTTACTATTTGATATTACCTATTTGCCAATGAGTCTGATTATCAATTACTGATCAATGATCAGATATAAATAGCCAATAAATCATCCATAACTGATGTAGCACATGAATGCAATGTTTTTTATGCACATATACATAATCTTGCCTGCAATCACTTTTTAAACATCTATATAGGAATTAAATATGAAAATGGGCTTCTAGCATACTGACTACTATACAATGGTCATGTATGTCCAGACAATTTTTGAAATAATTATTTTAATCTTTTTAACTATCCAAGGATTTGAATTTCAGAAATCACTTGTGTAAAAATTGAAAAGTGCTTTAACTTGCCCAAAGGTGACCTGGAACTATACAAGAACGTTTTTTTTTTTCTGTTTTACAGTCCTATTCAACAGAGAGATGTACATTAAAAACTAAATCTTCACAGATGACAGACCACATAAGAAGCAGATAAAGCTAACATACTTGAGTTTTAACATTAGAACTAAAAGTGAAATATACTTGTTTTCAAATACCTACATATATACAGGCACATAAAAGTTATCATATATTCTAACTTAGAATGACAGAAAAGTAAAAACTGCCACTGTCACTCTTTTGCATTATATATATATATATATATCTTTATCTTTCAAGTAGATATATTTCTGTTTCTTGTTTTACACAATCAAATATTTAAACAATTACTCTGAAAATTTCTTATCTAAATTCAGGCTGAAAACTTATATCTTTTTATAAAAACTAATTTCCTAAGCAACCAGCATAAGTGTGTACGCTATCTCAAAAAGAAGGACACTCCTACTTAAATATAATTCCAATAAACAACAATGACAGGATACCCAGATATTAACTACTCAGAACTTCTGGAAGATTAATATTGTTTTCCCATTTATAAAACAATGGAGTAGAAAGGTTTTAAAGCAGTATAAAAAAATATATCCTAAACTGTGGCAGCTCTAATACTATCAACAATATGATAAGCATTGTTTATTACTTTGAGGAGAGTCATTAACACATTCAACAATATGATAAGCATTGTTTATTACTTTGAGGAGAGTCATTAACATAACCAACAATATGATAAGCATTGTTTATTACTTTGAGGAGAGTCATTAACATAACCAACAATATGATAAGCATTGTTTATTACTTTGAGGAGAGTCATTAACATAACCAACAATATGATAAGCATTAGACAATGTTTATCACATATTTTAAATCATTAACATATTTAACATTGTTTGAATGATCAATTCTATTCTTTTTAGATTTGCATTTGTTAACTGTGTTTCTACAAATGCATTCTTTAGCTTTCATCATTGGTGGGAAAAAGAAACATTTTAACTCCCAAAATACCAACAATGGAAATTGCTCATTAATATACTCAGCATACTCTTGGGATTTTTACAGGGTCAAATCGTCTACTAAGTGTTTAGATGATGATAAACTACAGCACCAAGTCCCCTAAGGTAAGAAAAACACACTCTGCTAGCCTGATTCATGTGATTGACAGTTTGAAGAAATATATATTAATGACTTAAAATATTCAATAATGTGATAAGCATTGCTTAATGGTTATCATATTATGTTAACTCTTCTCAAATTTGTAGACAATACTGTTGTCTACAATATTGTTAAAAAATTATTTACTGTCATATAGAAGGATTGGTACTGTGTAGTGTTATGGTAATTTACCCATGCATGCATGGACTCTCCCAGTTATAAATAGGAGCAGGTACTGCCTTTTAGAGAGGGAAGTTTCCAGCAGTCAGCTCTGACAGTCGCACCGAACATTCTTGCTGTAACACTCATTTGTATATGTTTGTATTACTGTTTCTGTTAATATATTTGTTTAACTCAATTCCTCCCTTTGTGTCTTTATTTCTGGCCTGAAAAAGGCCACAACACATAGCAATTCAGTAGTTTTCTTTGGAATAACAAACCTTTCTTATTTCTTAATACTTTAAATTTTTGAAGACAATTTTCACATTAATTTTCTAGTACCCTCTAGTAATGGGTACAGATGAAAATAATCATTTTTTTTATAAGTTTTTAAAATGTTTTCATAATTTCCTGCTTTGATCTTAAACCTTAGTGAACAGAAACAAAGATTGTGATCTGGTACTATTTACGAACACTATTATTATACCATATTATCTTCGTAGTGCATTATATATAAACATCTACAAAAATCTGGTTTATACTATCATTGTACCATATTATTGTCTTTGTAGTGCATTATATATACACATCTGCAAAAATCTGGTTTCCTAACTGGACAAGAAGAGAGACATATAAAAGACAGTTTTACATTAGTTGCACAATGAAGTGACAGATGTATATGTTCAACAGAAACAAAGGGCAAAACTAATGTGTCTCTGCATTTACAAAAGAGATTCTTCATTCTATAAACAAGAGCAAGTAACACCAGAGAAGAAATAAAAAGAAAAGAAAAAGAAGAGTTCCGGTAGACGGGATGGCTGCTGAAGATGAAACTGTTGCTATGGCAACCGTATTAAAAGCATGTCTATGAGATTCTAGTCTGCAAATGAGAAGATCTTGGTTAATTCAAACAATATTCTTCTCTTTTTGCCTTTGTTATATCTCTGAGGTTGACAAGGTCAATAATTGGAGGATTTTATAAATTGTAATAATTCTTTTATGTGACCAGACAAGAATATCTTTCCCTTATACCAATTTATCCAAACAAGAGATGCAGAATATGAATTAAGTTTGGTTCTAGGGAGAAATAATTATAATTCAAACAAAGCAGAATATGATGCTGACACAAGATAAAAAAAGATATAAACATATATATTGTATATATTATGTATCTATATATAAAATGTTATTGTTAAAGAAGATAAAACCAACACTGTGTGGATTCACTGGAACATGCTAGCATTAGAATAAAAAACATGATTAGAATGTTTTCAGTATCATCTTTGGTAATGCATGAGTGTAGGTCAATAAGAACATTATATAAATTCCACTTTAATTTTTGTAACCTCAGTGCTTTCTTCAATATTTGCTTCTGTATATATCTTAGCAAAAATGATGTCCAAATAATTATAACATCTGTTTAAAACTTGGTTTTTATTAGTAAAAAATGCACATATAGACACACACACATTCACACACGTACGTGTGAAGGAAAAAATCTACTGACAGACAATAAAAAAGAAAAGGAGTTAAAGTTGAAAAATTCTGTACAATGTAACCCAATAATACCAGCTACATGATCCGTTCCACAGATTCACCCATCAGGCTTTTTTTCTGGTGATAAGGGTGGCTGGAAACCCAGCAGGATGAAAAACAAGACCTGGGCAGATGTACCTACTTGTGTCACCAGCAATCTACCACAATTGTCAACTGGCACTGGGTTCCATAGCCATATATGCAACCCGTGCATGGCATCAATATGATGAGGGCTCCTTTGACTGGAATCACTGGTAAGTGCTGAAGGTTCTACCGATACAATAAACAGCCATGTATCTGTGAATAAGCAAGCCTTGAAGTTGGAGGAGATCAGCTACTGTCTGACCTGAAGAGGAATGAGCTATTCTAGGTCTACTTCTTTAAGACACACTACACGTGAATGAATACCTCTCTGGTTTTCAACCCAGCTATATGGAGATCACAGGTCAGGTGTTTCATTGTGCTGCAACCCTATAACCATAGCCGGCTATGGGACTGATGTTGATCATGATATAGACACACACACATACAAGAAGGTACTGAAAAGTATTCAATGACTAAGAAGCCCGTTCGCAAAACTAAAAATCTCACATTTGGGCAAATTTGGGGAAGTGGGTCAAACTGAGAACTTTTCAGTTCCCATTGTGCATATATATCACAAAGTGATAATGCACCTTTAGCAGGCCTTACATAGAAAATGACCTAATGATATAGTACATGACATGCACCAAATTTTAACATATTCATTTCTCTTTCAAATATATCAAGAGCATTAATATGGGGAGCTTTCTAGAGGACACAGAATATGAACAAATAAACCAGGCTTGTGGTATGAACCACCAAATTGGAGATAGTGATCAGGTCTTTCCTGTCTAAGGTTAGGAACAAGCTAGATCCCTCTGGTGGGGACATTTTTAAGAGAAAGAAATATTCTAAGTGGTCAAGCAAATTTGTCATGCAGGTCCAGAAGAACATCAATGAGGGCAATTGTCAAGCAACACAAGTCAGTAGAGCCATGAAGACATCATTGTCTTTTATGTAGAAATTTCCTTCAGGATTTAGGCAACCATGGTTTACCACAATTTCATGTCTTTTTGATTCATTATCATCACTCTTTGTTCTTGTTTTAACATTCATTCACACAACTTCATTAAGTAATTTAGTCATTTTTCCCTTTTGTTTCTTCTGCTTTTAATATATTAAGTGTTAAATTCTCCAAGCCCCCTTTCTTCATTATGTTCCCCAAAAATTTGAACTGTGTCTTTCTGATTATAAGAATGAATTTTCTACTACTTCTTATTTTTCTTACATTTTCCTTGTTGATCACAAATTCTGTCCATAGTATTCTTAGAATTTGTTTGTAGAATCACATCTGACACTTCAAGTTTATTATTCTTGTGTAGATAGAGATAGCTTAGTATAGACTACCATATATAAGATAATACATAGCAGTTCAGCACTATTTTCTTTCTAATAATATTTACTTAGATTCTGGAAGACATCTTTTTCTATTTCTATATACCTTCAAACTTTTGTGTCACTTTTTTGTTTGTTACTACACTAGCCATATAGTTAAATTTCTGTACCTGGTTGATTTTGATGTCCAGTTTCTTTTGCTGACAACCATGCATTCTCTTCTTACAGTTCATAGTTTGTCCTTTCTTCTTGCTTTCCTCTACTACCTTATCTAAGAGTTTTTTTTCCTTCTTAGTCTGCCAGTGTCATCTGTGTATCTTATGTCGTTAAGATTATGGCATCCAATAATAAAGTGGCTTTGTATGGAGCCATAGAGGTACCCAAAGTGAACAGCAAGTTCACATTGTCTATGACATCATAAGTAATGGGCAATGTTATACCACCCTACTTCTTCCCATAGGGCCTCAGGGTCACTTCTACCATCCACATCAAGCTAATGGAAATAGTGGTCACATTCTAGATCAAGAAGTAAGCTCAGGGAAGGTGGTATATGAACGAGTAGAACACTACTCACTACCGCATAGATCTCAGGAAAAGAGAGCTTTCAGGATCAAGTCCCTTGTAATATATGGCTGCATAATATGAATCTCCAGGACTACTACACTTAGGTATTGTCAAGATGGAGACTAAACAACAACTTCATAATGAAGAACTTGTTGGCAGCAAGATTTGTCCACACAAGGTTCAAATTTTAAAAGGAAAATGGTGGCTTTCTTAGAAATTCATTACTGAATTATTGCTGTTGGCAGGGATCTTTGATATCCTGACCTACAAAACATACCAGAACAATTATAAGCCTGAGGAAGACTGAAAAACCCATTGGCTAAAATGTTATGAAAAGAACAATTTGTAGTATAATAACAATAATCCATTAGAAAACTTCAGGCAACACTGAAAAGTTCAAAGCATGTATCAGCTAAAATGTGATAAAATAAACACATACTCACATAAGTGTTGCAATAATAACAATGGTTTCTTTCAGAATTCCAAATAAAAACAATCTTGTTTTCACATCAACAAAATGTTTTTACCATCATATTATTAAACTCTAATTCTTTGAAAGAAGGAAAAAAATCAATGTTCTTTACAAAGTATTCCAAAAAGTAAGACTTTAATAATCCTTTTCAAAATAGAAACTATGATGTGGAATTAAAATGTAAGCAATGCTGGCTCATACTCTGAATCCATCATAAACATTCAGAATATGGAACTAATTAATAATAAAAAAAATCTTCAAATACCTCATTGTAGGGATGAGATATAACCAATTTAGTATAAGAGAAAAGAAAAGTAGATCTAGTTTTGCCCAATATCACAAGATGCTACAAAGCCAAAATATTAACAGAATGTTTTTCCCACCATATTTTTAAACTTAAATTTTTTGAAAAAAGAAAAATCAACATTCTTTACCATGGACGATAGTTAATGCTTGATGTAAATCTGTTGTCACTTCTGACATCATTTTCAAAATTAAGGGCAGCTTTCCCTTTTTTCTAAATTGAAAATTTATACAATTTAAAAAAAATATATACTGATTCTTTTTCTATTGAATATCTTTGTTTTCCTTTAATATTTCTTCCTAGTTAACTGATATACTGTGTATATGCATGTAATTACCTCCTTTTTTTTAGTTAGAATTTAAAATAAGTAAAAATAAAATTGAACTAACATTTAGTGCATGAAACAACCACCTATTGCAGGACGATCTTATCTGAACAGACTGATCATCTGTTGCTATGAAAGCTTAGCGATGATATCATCCTGGAAGAGTTTTGAGATGATTCAGCACCTGATAATAAGTAATAAAAAGTTGCAGATTTTGTCTGTCCATATTTAGCAACTAGTGACATGTCATCTCATCTATTTGTTGCCACAGCTCAGCTCTGTATAGAATCAATAGAAACAATTTGCAAGTTGAAAAACATGTTCCCAGGGTTTGAGCTATTGACCCAGGATTGTTCAGCTATGGTGAAATTACCTGTAATAAATCAATAAATTCAATAAGAAATACTTGTTAAAAGCAAGCAGCACCTCAGAAGAGAGAGAGAGAGAGAGAGAGAGAGAGAGAGAAATTATGTTAGGCTAAATAGCCAGCAAAAATGGAGTTGCTGCTGATGTTGTTGCAGTTACTGTATCAACAAAACATTTTTGTTTCTTTTCTTTTTTATGAAAATGACAAAAGAAGTTTGTTGGTTGAAGAAAGTAATTAAGGAAGGATTAGCCGATTTGAGATGCTTAATGAAGTGATTGGGAGACAAGCAAAACAGCTGGCACCAAATCCCCAGTCGACAAATATTGATTAAGCAATAACCAATAATCAGTTAATCTACAGACAGCTGGGGCAATTGGAACAAAAACATATTTCCACTGAAACCATTTACTGAGCAAAGTGAAGAGCAAACTAAATGAAATAAAAAGTGTGAAAAAAGAAAAGACAAAAAGTAATTATTTGAACAAATATTGATATAATCAAGTGAAAAATGTGCAAGTTGCTTTCTGCTGGGTACCATATGGTAGAATTTCAAATCGAATACAGATGGTAAATTGTCAAAAAACATTGTAGGTAAGCAGAATGAAGAACAAGATTAGAAAAATATCATGTAAATAGTTAGCATTTTGTAAAAATTTTGGCCAGCATTTAGATGTTGTTAATGTCCCTTAATATATTTTTAAATCTGAATAGTGATATATGAGGTCTTTCCAAAAGGTGACCAGCTACTTATCGAAAGATGAGCCAACGTAGGCCAATAGCAACTTAGTTCTCTACAAAGTACTCTTGGATTGTCATACACATATCCTGGCACCATTTCCAATTTTCAAAACAGTCTTCAAAATTGCCATGAGCTGCCTTTTTGCATACTCAACTCATTAGTGAGGCTTTAACATTATATGGTGAAGGTGCATCAATGCAGATACAAAAGTGGCCTTGGATCGCATACAAACATGTTGGTCAACAATAGTTACATCTGGGTTTTTCCTGTTAGCAGCAAGACAGTTTGGCATGTCTAGCAGACCTCTCTGCAAATGGTCAAGATCTGGGTGTGGGAAAACAGCAGTCATCAGTCGGCAAGACATGATCCTCAAGTTGCTGTGGTTTCTGAGGCAGTGTTACTTTCTGTTACCTCCAGGCTCTTTTCCCTCTGTCCCTATTATTCCTGGAGTTGTTGGGAGAGTAATTGGTTAGGTGTTTCCTCCCAATCTCAACAGACTCTTTGCTTACATTACAACACATGAGATATCACTAGGGGCAAAATCTGGACAGAAGCAAGGCTGACAAATGATGCAATATTTTAGGGGTGGGGAGAGAACTGTATCAGATATCAAGAATCTACTCACCATGCAAGAGTCACACAATATGCAATCTCACTCAATGGAATCTACACATTGAAATACCATTTTCCAAAATGATCACTGAAGCAATGTCAAGCCTGGCCAGAAGCTGGATGGTGACCACTTGGGAATATCAGGTAATGCAAGCTTGGATGTGCAGGTGGTGTAATGGATAATGGCTTGAATTGTTAATCAGAAAGCTAGGTTCCAATTCTGGTTGGATTTGTTACATTCAATTACACACAAATACCCTTGGGAAAGGTATAAATCCACCTCTTCCCCCCAGCTATGGGTTAATTAATAAGACTTGTATCAATAAAAGCATTATGATCTAAAAAAAAAACAAAAAACCATAAAATTGTGTACAAAATATTATCTTTTGGCATTAAATAACCCATACAGGTGTTGATATGCCACTAAACAAAAACAACCAATCAATGGAAGAATACTATTCATGCAGACATGGTATGGTCTGACTGGATGTCAAATCTGATCAGGGCTTTGCAACTGGTTCTCAAGATATTCAAAATTACTGGATTCTTTATAGATAGATTTTATATTTCGCAAAACAAGCAGAAAAATTATCACATTTTTTCTTTTTTCTTCCATTTTTAAATTGCTGAAGTGATTTTCTATGAAATGTAAAAATATAATATAAAAAAAAAAGATGCACTTCTTAACATTGTATGAATTGTTAAAAAATATTTGCAATTTATTAAATTCTTTTGTGGTATCGAAATGCAATACAAATATATTTTTTGAAGTATTTTCATCATACAAGAAAAAAATTTGAAATTTTTTTCAAACACTCTCAGAACGTGTCTATTTCACAACATAAGGTTGTTATAAAAGAAAGCCATCCAAATTAATTTTAAAAAGAGAAAACTGCCTAACGAAAACAAACAACAAGATTGGTCCACACAAGGTTCAAATTTTAAAAGGAAAATGGTGGCTTTCTTAGAAATTCATTACTGAATTATTGCTGTTGGCAGGGATCTTTGATATCCTGACCTACAAAACATACCAGAACAATTATAAGCCTGAGGAAGACTGAAAAACCCATTGGCTAAAATGTTATGAAAAGAACAATTTGTAGTATAATAACAATAATCCATTAGAAAACTTCAGGCAACACTGAAAAGTTCAAAGCATGTATCAGCTAAAATGTGATAAAATAAACACATACTCACATAAGTGTTGCAATAATAACAATGGCTTCTTTCAGAATTCCAAATAAAAACAATCTTGTTTTCACATCAACAAAATGTTTTTACCATCATATTATTAAACTCTAATTCTTTGAAAGAAGGAAAAAAATCAATGTTCTTTACAAAGTATTCCAAAAAGTAAGACTTTAATAATCCTTTTCAAAATAGAAACTATGATGTGGAATTAAAATGTAAGCAATGCTGGCTCATACTCTGAATCCATCATAAACATTCAGAATATGGAACTAATTAATAATAAAAAAAATCTTCAAATACCTCATTGTAGGGATGAGATATAACAAATTTAGTAAAGAGAAAAGAAAAGTAGATCTAGTTTTGCCCAATATCACAAGATGCTACAAAGCCAAAATTCAAGTCATGTTCTTAAATAGCTTTTTTCAAATCTGGACTCTTGTATGAATGTTACCTAACTGGTGTAGAAATGTTTAAACTATCAGCTATGCAAAAACATTTTTACAGATCAACAATTAAAAATGGATTCAACTAAATTTTGGCAAATGAACCATGTCCTTTGTTGGATCTTGTAGTCTGGTGCTACTGACTAACAAAGAACTTTGCCAGATTACAAAAATTACACCACTTGAGGTTTTTCCAACAGCAACAGAAACAACTAAAATGGCTGTCACATGTAACTCAAAGAGAAAATAATGACTTGATCAAGATGTTGACTTTAAACAAAAATTTGGGAAAGAAATTCCTATTAATACTAGAAAGTGACAACTTGAGAAACCTATTTTCCTGAAAAACTTTTTAAGAGAAATATTTTATAAATTTCCACCGAGAGTAAAACTGTTTCAATCAATGAATGCTAAATATTTTCTTAGAGGAAAATGGCTAATCTCACCATTATCATCTCATAAGATTTGTTTTTTTAAATGCATTACCGTTTTTCAAACTTAATTACTGAAGAAATATAGTCTTATAAACCAATAAGTATGGTTAAAGTTGAATATAACAATTATTAAAAGATTCATGAGTTAATCCTGACAGGTTTCCCCCACTATTATGGCCTTGTACAAGAGAAAATTCAGTAAATGCAAATATCACATTGAGTGCTTGCTCTAATGCAATGAATAGTTAGTAAACAAGGCTTGCAAACCATGTAGTGACTCTAGATGCTCAACTATTATAGCCCTGTACCATACTAAACTTGGTTTAATAAATATCTAGAAAGAGTTTAGATCCCTCAGAAAGTAATTCCTAAAGAGAGTATCTTTCTATGAGATTTTGGATTGGTTTGTAAAGGATACTTTTTCTCCAAGCACAAACCAAAATACTTTGAAGAGATAATTCCTGTAAAACAAGACCAAAAAACAGGGAAACCATCCAAATACTGTTATTATCATTTCTTTCCCTTTCATTTTTTTTTTTTTTATCTGATGATATTTTTTTAAAAGAAAAACATTCGGATTATTTTTCATGTGAAAATTCCAGACTCAAAACTTGCAAAATTTACCAGCATTTTCCTTTGATATTTTGCCAAAGAAACAGGAAAATATTTCCAAAATTTTACTTTAATTTGTTCTTTTGTTATCTATTTACACAGGTTCTTTTGGACGTTTCCCGACATGTAATTTTCTTATTGGAAGTTTTTGATTTCAGAAAGAAAAATTGCCACTTTGATTATCAAACTAACAATTCAAAAGAAATTTATCGTTATTTACATTCATTACAATTATTTATCAATATTTGAGTAAATTCTCATTTCAGTACACTTTTCTACAATGGTTCATAAAAAATCTGAAGCTGTAAGAAGAAAAGTCAGTTTATTTAAATCCTGTCAATAGAAGATGATAACAATTTATAAGCAGACCAACAACAGCACTTAGAATACATTCTCCTGGAAAAAGCAAGGAAACAAACACCCTAAATGGATTTTCTTGAAAGACAGAGAAGGGACAAATATCCTGAAGAAATGCTGGGGATGAATCAACTGTGAGAAAACAAAAGCAATAATTAAGATGGACAAAGGTTAAAATAATCACTGAAAATAGTGCCATCCATGCAAGCTTTTCAAAGATTTTTGAATTGAAACACTTGACTTGGTAAATATTCTGAAACAGCTATTAACCCAGAATGAATGCAGTAACTTTCTTGGAACCGTTGTTTTTTTTTTTTTTTGCTATAAATTCCAAAATATGAAATGCCTAACCATTTGTACGGGGTGGGTCAAACCAGTAAGCCATTGTTCAATCAAATGGTACAGACTTGATTTATGACAGCAATAAAGAGAAAAAAGAAAAAGGAAGTAAAAAAAAAAAAGAAAGGTTAAATGGATGAGTACACATTCACAAAAGTGACATAGGCTAACTATTCAGTTTGATGCTGACTATCATCTTCCATTTAGTGCACAGGCCTCAGAAACTATCAACGGTGAATTGAATCCTAACAGATAACTTGAATCCCTTTGAGGATGATGGACAGAATCTTTCAATGTTAAATGTTGTTTCCCTGTGTGAGAAATCATATTAAAAAAAAGAAAAAGGACTAGGGACATTTACTATCCATCCTCCCATCCATTCAGGCTTGTACATTCAGAGAACAAATGCAACCAAAAATGCATGAGCCTTGAATGATATAATGCTAGGTTGTCCAGTGAGCAGTTTTGCAATAGGAAATCCCAACAGATTCACTAATTGATTCTCTGCCCGATGATAAACCATTCTGACAGAACCTGCAGAATGTCAGTCTGCATTTGCCAAGTTTAAATTGTATATAAAGTGCTACACATGGCCAACCACCAGACAACACACACACATAATCAGAGGGAGAGAGAGAGAGGTATTGAAACAGATTTAGATATGTTCAGTCTCGCATACACAGAAACAAACACATGAACAAATATAGAGAAACAGCAGAAATATGAGCATACACATACACACTGAAACAAACACAGGCACACATATACGCACGCACATGCTCTTTCATTTGGAAGAAATTATTTTTCATTTCATTTTTCTACACTTAACATAAAAACATTGCCCAAGTTGAAGATGGGAAAGATTTCTTATGAAATGCTGTTAACAGCCAAAGTAGAGGGTGATGCATAATTTAAGTCATATGCTTTGCCTAATGAGTCATGAACACAATTTAGGGGACATTTTTGCCTTAAGTAGTATATGACAATAATGAGCATCGAAATAGGATTGGCAGTGAAAGAGATTTCAGACTAAATGCCACCATCACTCATTCTCTTACCTTACCTGCTCATTTCTTGCTGCTATACATTTATTAAATATGAACAATGAGTATTTTTCTTCAACTGAACAAACCCCAGATATACATGTGGGTGTGTCAGAGAATTTGTGCGTGTGTGTACACATGAAATGTCAAGATTACATCATAGTTGCTACTTTTACATTGTATTTGCACAAGATTTACATTTATATAAGGTGTTGCTGAAAAGTTCTCAGCCCAGACTACATCCCATAATCTGACCAAACATCAGAATATATTTGAATTCCTGACTGAACCAAGAACTTTTCAGCAGTACTTTAAAATTATGTTTATATACATACATACAATTTAGACATATATATATATATATATATATATATATATATATATATATATATATATATATATATGGTTATGTCTAAATTATCTGTATATACACTACAGTTCAAAAGTTTGAAGCCACCATAGGTAATTTTTTTAAACAGGCGCCAAAAGTAGTTGTTTTATACTTAAAATAACAGAAAATTATAATAGGTGGTTAAAAAAAGTGAAACATAATTTATTAGAAATTTTATTATGACAAAAAGAAAAAACATTTTAAGATTAAATTTTGCTTTTGTCAAAGTATCTTTCTTTAGCCTTGATTAATGCAGCACAAATTTTTGGCATTCATTGCAAAAGTTTCTCAAAGTATGTTTGCTAATTGATTACATTCTTTTGTCAAAGACTCTAAGAGCACTTTTTCATTTTTTTTTCACTCTTCTGTGTAGTTTATCCCATGTTAATTTTGGGGGTGGCTTCAAAATTATGAATTGTTGTATATATATGATTGATAGGATAAGGAACAAATAGGAAACATTTACAAATTTAACATGTTTCACTTTTAATTAAGCTTTTTATAAACATTTCCTATTTGTTCCTTAAACCATCATTCTGTCAGATTCTAAACCAAATTTGATCCCTATATATATATATATATATATATAGCTGGTATCCTCTGATGTGTGGAAAGAGTAATTGCTGGAGAGTCAATCTATTAAACTATAGTCAGGATGCTGAAGATAACATCAATAACAAATTTTGTATTTGTATTAATTTTGTGTGTGTGTGAGAGAGAGAGAGTATACAAACACATATGCAGTTTATATATATATATATATATCTATATCTATATATATATATATATATATATGAGAGAGAGAGAAAGAGAGAGAGAGAGATAATTAAAAGTTTGTCACTTAGCTAATTGATGTTACCTTCAGCATCCTAACTCCAGTTTTGCAGACAGACCAATCTGTCCACTCTTCAGTAGATATCAGCAATTGACTGCTTATACTTCTTGATTTTTCTTTTTTATGCACTTATCATTGATGTAAGTTTATATAGGTATGCATAAGCTTATGTATCTACATAGGTTTCATATATTTGAGGAGATGCAGGTAATTTCTTGACCAGGCCGACTGCTTAAATTCTAACCAGATGAATAAATAACAGATTTTAAGAAGGAAGGGTTTCTTAGTCTGTTTCAGACTTTTCAGCAACTCCTTGTGTGTGTGTGTGTATACACATGTAGACTGGCATGTACAAACAAGTACACTTATATATATATATATATATATATATATATATGCCAGAGTAACACAAATAATAAAATATTTGTTAAAACTGAATGTATTAAAAATGCTCAATACAAAGTTAGAAGACCAAACTGGCAGAGCTGTTTAATATTTAGAAAGGATGAAAGCTGACCAGAGGAGATCATAGAGGTCTATATATATATATATATATATATATATATATATATATATATATATATATATGTGTGTGTGTGTGTATGTATATAATTATTATACATATATAAAGTTTATATAGGTATGCATAAGCTTATGTATCTACAATAAGTTGCATATATTTGAGAAGATGCAGGTAATTTCTTGACCAGGTCGAATGCTTAAATTCTAACCAGATGAATAAATAACAGATTTAAGAAGGAAGGGCTTCTTAGTTTGTTTCGGAACTTTTCAGCAACTCCTTGTGTGTATGTGTACACATGTAGACTGGCATGGGCAAGAAAATCATTAACAGTATATAACTTTAAATATGTACACATTTATATGAGAAAAATCAATTTCTACATTATGAATATATATGCCCATACACGAAAATACACATGCATATAACTACATACAAACAAATACAGGTGCATGTAGATGCACACATACAATGTATACTGGCATCCACATATGTAAATATTTATAATGTATGATGTATTTTAGAAAATGTTTCTCTATTTTCCTTACATTTGCTGCTTTTTATCTTTAACTTATTTCAAACCTATTTGATAAAATTACACACACATCTACACACACACATATTTATATATATGACAAAAATAATTATCATTATAGATAAATAAGTTGAAAATAAAAATAGTAATATGTAGATAAATACACACAGATGCATATATGGAGAAAGAGAGACAAACATGATTACACAACTGAAAGCTTATTGACTCAAATACACACTAACATAAATATATATACAAATTTCTATACATACACCAACTCACACTTAGGTACATATATGTTGACTAGTATGAGAAGTCTGCTTTTTTGCATTTTATATATATATTTATACACTTCAACTTTCTACTTCCAATTACAAATTAATAACATAAAACACCCTTTTAAGTTGAAGTAGGCAATATTACAACTTGACAAAGTACAAACTATGTTAAACTGAAAGTTTTCAGCACAAAGTGATGGAGGTGGTGGGATAGCATAAATTTTGAAAACTTGAAACTGGAAGAAACACAAAGAAAAAAACTTGAAGAAAAAGAGGACGAGATGGAAGATTAGGTAGTGTGCCTCCTGCTCAAATTTGGCATTACCTATCATCCATACTTAAGTAGGAAACATTGACTTAAATCACAAATGTCAAAAATAAAAATGAAAGTTAAAAGAACAAAAAAAAAAAAAAAACAGGAGTAAAATCAACAACTGCCTGTTGGCTATCATTTGTACACTAACCCAAAAATTTATTGATTTTTTTTTTTAAGCTGTATATGGGAATATATATATATGTGTGTGTGTGTAAGCTGTGGTAGCCAAGGAGCAGGATTTATTTTACAAAGTAATGTAAGTAGATGTAAGTATATTTTTGATCTACAAGAATAGACAGTATTTAAACCACTTATTGCGACAGATTTTACCAGCATGTAACTAAAAGAAACAACTGGAACAGAAGACATTTTTTAAAATCAAACTTAAATTGCTTTCACCCTGTTTCTTGATATTAACTAAGCCTGATTTAGTACAACACAAAGTGGGAGGTATATGGTGGTGGTGGTGGTGGTTGGGGGGAGGGTGGCTGTGTGCCTTCCTAAAAAAGACCCCAGCATTTCAAATCATAGCTTTTAACCTATACTGTAACTAGGTATCCCAATAGCTTTACCAAGTTATAACCATTCATAGCTCATCAGAACTTAGAAAATGTTTTGTTTCAAGCCAATTTGAATAGTGTATAACTGAAGATGCAGGCTTCAAATAAGTGGAAAATCATTATAAATATAACATAGTCTTGAAGTAAAAGATAATATTAATGGAATCAATAATTATTAGATCTGCCCAGCCTAAAAATTGAGGAAAATTGTATTCTCAAAAACAAAATAGTTAAAATTTGACAGAGAAGGGCAATTCTGACTGCTCATATAAGTGTTGTTTCAACAGTCTTGCAACTTCTTGCTATAATTCATAGCACAACAGCTAATTTTTTTCAGTAGTACATCAATAAAAACTCATATTTACCCCATGTAAAAAGAGCTAAATGCACAATTTGACAGGGCAAAAATAAGTCAAACCATCCTGAACTTGCCATAAAAAGCATCCATTAGAAGTACATAAAGATGAAATTTTGAAATTTTACTAATTTTGGGATGAGGAATTCAACAAAACAGCTATTTTCTCTGTAATATGAATAGTTTTTCTCATAGATGTGTATCCAATTTTTAAATATTTTATAAAATTATACAATTTTTAACTTGTCAAAAAAGGAACAGTAATGCCTACAAAAATTAGAAATTTGTTTCATGAAATTAATCAATAGTCAATCCTCCAAACAAATGCTTATTGTAAAGCTTTATACTCATTAATTTTTAAACTAAAAACACTGTAATGAATAAAAATACATTCATTTGAACTGATGAAAAAGATTTTCTGGACAGTTGGAATGGTCCACCTGCATTTCCTCTTCTAATACTGATTTGAAGCCTGAATTTAATTATAAGCCCTTGTTATTGCCAATACACTCTATATCCTATTATCTCTTGAAAGTGGTATTATATAAAAGTCCCATCTAAAGACAAATGTTGATGCCACTTGTGGAATATCACCCAACAAAGGCCATAATAATTTCTGCCTTTGTCTGGAAGTAAAATTTTGATCACAGCACTGAAAAGTGATGTAATATCAATGACTTGGTCAATGTAAAAGTTGGTGTAATAACATACTGAAATTCTAAATCCCATGGCTTGTAACTGAAAGTCATTTGAAGTAGTTTTTCATAGAGTTGTTTGAATACTGAGATTCATTGAGTGGCTTTTTTTCCCCTTCCTTTGTTTCTTTTTTTTTTTCAAGGAGGAGGTGGAGTTCCATTAAAAGTTATATTTCTGTAATGTCAATTCTCTTAATCATAGGTTTTAACTCCATCAATAACCTTTTCCTACATTGCAAGAAATTTAGGATCTGATTCTACCATTGAACAAAAGATTAAACATAAATTTTATTAAACATCCAGGTAGGGGTCTCTGACTTGGAAAGCAAATAACACACACACAAAAAAAAGAAGATACCTACTTAAAAATTATGTTATTCTAATTAAATTCCATAACAACTTTACTGAAGAACTATAAAATGTATCCATTTTTGTTTTTTAAGAAAATGTAACAATTTCATAACTTTCAAAATAAGAAACAGAGTTAATAAACAAATGATCCGGTAACAAAAAAACGGATTCTTCTTCTTTATGCTATGTCCATTCACAATTTCCTGTCCTTTGTAAAGTTTATCATTTTATTATCTCTACTAAACCCTGTTTTTCTATCCATTTACACAAGATTGCTAGCTAGGTCATGCACTGTTTTCCTCTGTACCTCTTACCGTCTTGTGAGTATCAAATTTTCCAAGCCCTCTTTCTTCCTTATGTGCCCTAGAAATTTTAACTATCTCCTTCTGATATTAAGTATAAGTGTCCTTTTTTTTGTTTCCATTTTCTCTAAAATTTTATTGTACATTTTGCAAATTACCTAATTCCCTTTGAATTTTTTTTAACCATGTGCCAAAATTAAGCTGAAACATATATCCATATATATTTCTGACAAAGTGTATCCAGTTTCAATGTTTTAAAAGAAAATTAAATAAATTTTCAATTTAATTCCTAAATTGCAAGAGTTGGAAAAAATATTACCAGCTATGAATGTCAATGAAAAGAATGACCATTAAAATGAAAACTGGATACTTTTTTAAAATTTGATTTTAATTTTTTTTAAGAGTGATTAAATTAAATTCTTGTTTATTTATTTTTATTTTATAATATGTTTTTTTAAGAAAATGCATGAAACAGCCAAAGTAAATATAATTCAAGCATTAAAGTCTGGACAAAATACAATGAATATGTACTTTATAAAGTTTTTAAAAAGCATCATTAAAGAAAATATAAAAAAGATTTAAACTGTGTAAAATATCCTTCAATGAAACAAATTTGATTTAAAATGGGGCTTAGTTGGTGATAGTCATTCACTTGTTCAGCAATACATATTTTGATGTGTTGGAGCACAAAATGAACGCAGTATACACTCTTTTTGATTCATGTACGCATCAAATTTTATGGGGGCACAGATATGAAACTAACTCATTATTAAAGACAAGACATTGCTCCAGAAAACGTGCAATTTATTTTTCTAGTATTTCATCCACTAGAGTTTTCAACTTAGAATTTTTTTAGTAAAAACAAATTCAAATCCTATCTCAAGCCAATCAAATGAAAAAGTGACCTTTTTTTCTTTAAGCTTGGATTAATTTGATATGTGTACGGAGAAACATCTCCGAGTGAAACAAGTTTGCAAAATAGAACTATGAAATTGTCAGCTTGGAAAATACAGAAAAAGAAGTCCTATTGTTCAAACAGTGATAATTTAAAGAGAACTGGAATAAAAATTAGTCATCTCATATAAGAAAGAACTTTATTTTTATAAAAAGAAAAAATTAAATTTTGTTTACATGCTAATTTTCTCAAAATAGCTTTAGGCAATAAATGCGATATCAACAGTTGAATTTGAAGGAAATTTCACTATTTTCACCAGTTTTTGCAGTGTAAACTAAGGAGATACTGACTAGAATTATTGAACCCCAGCAACAACCATAAATTCATAACTATTTTAGTTTACAGATTTTACAAGCACAAGCATAAAAGTAAAAGAATATAAAAATTTTAAAGACCTGCCATTTTGATGAAACATTTTTACATCCCTATCAGAACTAGAGGGCAGTGTTCAAATCCAGCTAAAATACAATTTCTTTTTTAAAGATAGACACCTCTTACTTGGGAGATTGGTATCTATTTTTAATAATTTCAACCACAATAAAGGTGATAAAGCCACTAAGATGCAAGGAGTTATTGAGAGTGAAATAATCTGAGTGAAACATTACTGAGAGAGAGGACATTAAAATAATAGGATTCAAGGATACAGAAGATGATGATTAATGTTGCATTACACAATTTGCCTAAACATATTCTTTCTTTACAATTTGGCCTTGTGCCAGACTAAAAAAAATTTAAATATTGTCATAAAATAACATAAAAAAATGTATTCCTGGTCAGAAGATATTCATTTAATATGACATCTTTTCTTTTTTGAAGGCTTTCAACCTGATGCAAACAAAATGTTTCTTAAACAGAACCATTTTGTCAAAGTGATGTCATCAGAAAATCAAAATTTGCATAAGGTAAAGGTTGTTTTTTTTATCATTCTTAAATTCTTGTCATTGTCTTTGAGTAAAGTTCAAAGACAATCAAAGACACAGTTCAAAGTTTCAAGCTTTTTCTCTGCTCTACCTATGAGAACAATTTAATCCAAGATGACACTTGAATCTAAATCATTTTAAGTATCCTCTGATCAGAACTTGTTTAACAGCAAATAACCATTGATCCCATTGAGTTGTCTCCCTTGGTCACTTTAAAATAATCATGTATCATTAGAGCTTGGCATGTT
Organism: Acanthosepion lycidas; assembly: GCA_963932145.1. Classification (NCBI taxonomy): domain Eukaryota; kingdom Metazoa; phylum Mollusca; class Cephalopoda; order Sepiida; family Sepiidae; genus Acanthosepion; species Acanthosepion lycidas. The sequence continues at coordinate 31,187,996 of OZ010593.1, read as the reverse complement.
CAATGTGCAATATCATTTTTTCACAAAAATATTGCATTACTTGTGAGAAAGCCATGACACATATTTGCCAGGAACAGAGTAACAATTCTTTACCATTTCATAAGGAAATAAAGAAATTATTTACAGTTTTAGATGAGAGTTTATCAATTTCAAAATATATTTTATAAATCAATAATATCAACATTCATTTTAGAAGATCTTTCCAAAAATTCATTTTGTAAAACAATTTTCTCTTTAACTATTTTTCACAGCTTGATTTACTTTAAAGCATACATTTCGTAAAGTTTTCCTGATGGAAAAACAATAACGTTATTACTGGTTTAAGAGAAATATATTCCTATGTTGACAAAAGTTTTGCTTTGGGCCTTTGTTTATCCATCCTAATAGGATCATTAAAAAGGCCATCTATTCAGGGAAAAAGAGGGGGGGGGGATGGTAAAGAGTAAAAAATTACTTAAAGTAACAAAAGACAGAACTTAAAAGAAATTGACATATAAAAAAAAGAACAGGATCACAGATAGTAAAGTGACTTGTGCTAATAGAATTGAATAATTTTGAGAGAGAGAGCAGGTGGACTACTATATAGTAATATTGATTGGTATATACAAGTATATTGCTATATAGATTCAATCAATTATGTACCATGCGGGATACACACTTAGGCAATCATTTATCTTATGATACATGAATGTCAAGGCAGATTTTTTTCTCACAGTAGGTTGCCATTTCTTTCTGGGGTAGACCAGTTGCCGTCCAAGGCTATAGAACCCGGTCTGAACTGCTCTTTACCCATATCTTTTGGGGGGGGGGGAGATTAGATTAGTTAAACTTAATATTCTAAACTTCATATTATAACAGTTTTCTTTGGCTTGTGTGTATACATATGTGCGCAAGGAGATGTACTGTCAATCAAGTGCAGTAACATTGCAGTGAACAATAGACAAAATTGTTGGGGTGTAATAAAAAAAAGGAATAATCTGGAAATATAGGGAAATTAAAACTATCTGAAATAATTTATTTCTTGTCTTTTCTCAATCTCAATCTTTCTCAATAATGTTACAAAAAAAAAAAAAGATGGTTCTGAGATGACATCATTCTGCCAATACAAACTGATATCCCTGAGGCATCCTATAAATGCTGGTTTGTATAAATCAGCAGAAAAAAAAAACAAAGAATATGTATGTGTGCCCCTGAATCCAAGAAATTCATAAGAGGTGAGTCCAGTAGTATATAAACAACAATGGCAATTTTTAAAGATTAAAACAAAGGTTAACAGGAGGAGTATCACGGAAAACTTTTCACCATGATGTTTCATACTAGAGCAGATTTTCCCAAGCAGGGCAATATCAACAGTTGAGTGGGTGAGGAGCACCTGAATAAAAAATAGTGGGCAATTGGAAATTTTGGTGGGTGATCTAGAATTTTGAGTATTAACCTGGAGGCGAAAATTGTCACCATAGAATTCTCTCCCTTGAGACAGGTGCTACAAATAAACACTTGTGAACTGTTATTTCCATTATTTTAAGCTGGAAATCACCTACTACTGCTTTGGAACAAGGTTAAACTTCCATTTCCAACACCATTTTGAATTCTTCTAGACGCTATACAAGGTGTAACATGAATTAAACCAACATTAATTTTTTCACGATTTTTTGTAAACAAAAATGGCTGCATTAACAGCCAACAAAGCCTTTATTCAAGAGTTTTTCTTTGATTAGAACTCCAATGATGATTTTGAAGGCTTTACTCAAGTGGATATTGACAGTGAAGTAATTGAAGATGATAAACATTCTAGTGACATGGAGGGGAATGTGATGATATCCACTAGTGGCTACTATTAGGCATGCCTGAATAATTTTCTGGAAGCTATTGGCAACCATCAATATACCTGATAGACTTTCTGAAGGTCAATTATTTTCTCTATTTATAAATGACAACATAATAATTTTATTCGTCAACGAAAACATGTCAACAAGACAAACAAATATGATAGTCAGGTGAAAAAAAGAGCAAACAAATGCTAGTGTCTTCTCGTATGTAAACACGAGGAAACACATTACTTTTTTGACAAAACGAAAGCCTTCTTAGCGATTCTGATTCTTACTCCATTCCCCAGAACTCCACAAAGACTAATAAAAGTTAAAGTATGTTCAATTGATTATGCATTTTTAATGTATTTTTTATTTTGCATTACAATTTTTTTTTTTGTTTTCAACATCAAAACATTTATGCAAAATGTAATGCATTGCATCAAAATATTACTCAGCCATTCTTTTATTAGTGTACAAAAAAATAAAATCTATATGCACAACACAAAGAAAGTTATAACAATTTTAAAAACAGTATTCATATTTTTGCACCCTCAAAAACAAAAAAAACAGTGGCAGGGGAACAATTCTAGAAAGAAATTAGCATGGTAATGGTTAAAAAGGTATTTCAACATATGATACCCAACAAAAAATATTCAAAGTAGATAAGCAAAGAACCTGTATTTAAAAAAACAAAACAGGACGCTAAATGCAAATAACTGGATCACATTATTAGGTAAGATATGAATACCCCCCCCCCACAAACAAGGAATATTTTGACATTTTCCATAATTTTGAGAAAAGTCATTAACATTCAAATAGTTTTTTTTTTGGATATAAATCAGATAAAGGAAGATCAAGAACAAACTTGCTAGCAAAATTAAGAATTAACCTCAGGATAACTTTTATTTAATATAAAATTATTATTATATTGGTAATCTTGAATTTATCAAAGCAGAAAAATTGGTCACCAAAACATATTTTACTCATCACTATGTTTTTGAATATATACTATATAGTTGGACAGTAAAAAATTTTCCACATCAAAGTGAGCAATAATGCAAAAAAGTTGGGGGGGGGGGTCCTTTTCTAGAGTCTAGTGGGTGCTAGTCACCTCAAGCTACTGGCCTACACTAAACCAAAGTTTATGTTGTATAATATACTAGAGAGTTTTTTTAAAAACAACATTTTGGATAAACAATGCACATTATAGGAAATAAAATATGCCAAAAGAAGAAATTAGTATTTTAATATTTCTCCAGCGTTAAGCGTTATTTTATAGTCTTGTACCTTTTCATGACCATCAAAAAGATTCAAGCCTTTCTTTCTAAAGGGCTCTATCAATGTTATAATGAACATCAAGCTTTCGGCTCACATGAGCCATCCTCAGAATGTGGTTATACAAACATGAAACAAAGATATCCACCATCAAAGATGATATTTTGCTATTTTGATGTAGAAAATTCCTTAGAACCAACTTAATAAAAAAAAATATCCAAATGTTAGACAATTTTTGTCTTTTTTACCCAAAATTAAAGCAAACATTCGAACATTAGAACGGCTCATGATCAGACATAATAGACATTCATTGTCTGTTATATTTAATAATATATGTTTAAATAATGATCTGCTGCCCCAATACATTATATATATATATATATATATATATATATATATATATGCACACACACAAACGTACTTGATATTTATTCTTACAAAAATCTAAATTTGGCTCAAGTACAACAAGAAGAATGGAACTTGGTCATTACCCAAGGAATGTCTGTCATTTTAAAGTTAATCTACCATTTTTCACTGACCAGCAAAAAATTATATTCATAAAATATAAGTCAAGGGTGGACAAGGGTTTCAAAAGTGACCACCTCTGCTACAGCCATGCCAAATTAAAAAATCTCAAAATGAATGGATACCATAGCTGGACACATTATTGAATCCTTATTTAAGAAGTTACTCTCCTTCTCTGGTGATTCCTTTCTTATGTAAACAGTTTATACTTCAGTTTCTGGACACACCAGAGAAAGAAAACAAATTCAGAATAATCATATTTTTTGGGTTACAGAGATTCTCTCAGATAAATCATGCAAGTTAAGCTGACGAGCATAAAATTATAAGAAAAGTTAAATAAGTGATACACTACAGAATAGAACCAGTTTGACAATGAGAAGATATAATGGTTTATAAAGTCTGCCATATACACAAAGGAATTATGCTAGAATTTTAAAAAAAGAAAATACTTAAAAACCCCAGAGAAAAAACATTAGAAATGTACTGCTGAAATGAACCTACAACCTCATGCTACACTGATTTATTTCAAAGTACAACCAAATCTGTCAAAGACTCTTCTCTTAATTCTTTTCTTCTCTGTTTGGAAATCTCTTTAATCTGCACTTGTCATTGCTTTTTCCCTTCACCCACACCTTCTCAGATTTTCTCTGTGGTACCAGTCAATGGACCATGTTAACAAGAGAGGGGAAAGTGAGCAGAGTGAGGATGGTGTAAGGCACAAAACCGACTCACAATGGTCACAGAAAGCAATGCAAACAAGACCTACTATATTAAACATTGATGTCACTAATGATTCTTCCAGCACTGGTGCGGATCATAGCCTCAGCAGTGGCTGCAAGAGTGTCTGGGGTGGGTGGAAACCAACTGAAGGAAAGGGACTTGACAGGCAGCTGAGTGCCTATCTATCAATTGCAATACCTATAACCAGAGACATCCCTTTCTCACCCAATTACCAGCCAACAATATTTCTCTCACCATCTATGAGAAATGAATCCCTCTGTGCAAGTCTAGGATGGTGGTTGTGAGTAAGGACAGATATGATAGAGGTTTATTAAGGGAAAGAGTAGACACACAAGAGATTGAGATGTAACTGAAGGTATCTTTCAAGATCAGCTGTCTTCTTAAAGAAGATTGTCAATATCAGACATTAGGTGTGTGTGTGTGTGTGTCTGCATGCATATATATATATATATATATATAGCCATTCAAATACAGTATGACTGTGCATATGTGTAAGGAAATATCAATATATATGCATAAACACACACAAAATCAAAAAATTATTGAACATGCAAATGTACATATACTTACACATCTATATGAATGTCTGTGAGTATCTATAAACAAAGGTACTTGAAATACTTAGGCATATATATATATATATATATATATATATATATATATATATATATATATATATAAAATTGATTGTGGATTTGGGCAGCAAACCCTGTTTTATACAAGTTTCATTAAAAACGACTGACAAAGTACTGTGGTGAAGTTTTTTAATTTAATTTTTGTGTTCTTATAATATTCTTTTTTGAACATAAATTATGTAGAAATAGTCTGAATATATTTTTATATCAAAACACTTTCAGATATACTTTTATCCATTATCAAGGATCATTTTACTTTTAACTGAATTTATGGTTTGTTTATGTATTTATCTACAGTTATTGGAATGTTTTATTTTACAAACACCTGTTGTGGCTATGTTTGAAGTTGTTATTATTTGAAGTTGATATAGATATAAGACATGAGTCTTCTTGCTAAGCATGTTGTAGTATATTCAATATAATCATTTATGAATTTGGATTAGTCAGGAACACAGTTCCTTAACTGACATGTGCATACGTAATTAATATTGGTTTTTTATAATTTGGACCTTGCAGGCAAGTTATTATTTTTGATGATGAAGTTAGCAGTTTTAAATTTTTTTATAGTAGATAATTTTCTTGTTTGTGTTGACTGGACTTGTATATTTCTTTATATATATATATATATATATATATATATATATATATATATATATATGGACATACACAAAGGGGTTGCGAAAAGTTGTTGGTTTAATCCATTTCCGAAATGTAACCAAACATCAAAATTTCTCTATGGGGTAGGGTTTCTTGGTCAGGCCCAAGAATATTTCAACAAACACAAACAAACGTGTAAAAATTCAGATATAAAGAATTATTAATTCACTTTCATTTAACATAACATTTAAATGTTCTCTAATTCAAATTTAAGACATTAAACTTTTTCTCAAAGTTTTCTGTGTATAAATACAGGTTTCTCAAAATTTCCATATTTACCTTTGAAGAAGCCCCTCAAGGAATGAAACACATCGACATAAAAGGTTTTCCACTTGTCATTTCTTATATATATGTGTGTGTGTGTGTGTGTGTATGTGTGAGAAAATGATATATAAATTTTGATATACTATAACAATGTAAGAAAAATTAGTGACAAGAAAGAAAAGAAAAAAATTTGATGTTTCATCTCATTTAGAACTTCATCAGATTAAAGTGATGTTTATGTTGATGTAACTGCACAAGGGATGCTGAAAAATCTTAAACTTTTATATTAATTTTTTTAAACATGTCTTTCGGTAAATAGTTCAACCAATTTCATTTAGTTTTTTGTTCTTTATATTTTTATTACTTATGTTATTAAGCATCTCACATTGTGATAATAGATTGGTCAAGAAAGGTCAAATGTTATAAGAACCTAGATGTAAATTTACTGTAGAGGATCTCTTTTAATTATAGTAGCATCTTTTTAAATAAATATTATGGACAGAAACATACAGTGAGCAACTAATTCACTGAGTGTGTTATTTTATAAAAGATACCTTTTGAGTGAAGATAATCTTTTATTTAAATTCCCTGAGGTTTCTCTGATGTACTCTTTATGGCAATTATTATAGGTAATGATATCTTGAAAAAAATGTTTAATCCTGTGCATGACATGATAGTTGACAGAGAAGAGAGTTGGCAATTGAGTACTCAAAGCAATGAAAAGCAACTAAAATTAAAATGAAGTAAATGCCAGTCAAAAATTAATAATCACTAACAGCGCTTCATCTACCAAAAAAGAATTTAGTGAATACTACTATTACTAATAATACTAGTTTGAATAACATAACTGAAATACTAGTAAAAGTTAATGATGGTTGATATTGCTTCATCTCATAAAAAAAAAAGATATTATTACTAATACCACTTGAGAAAATAGAGTAAGTAAAATGAAAATGAAAGAAATACTAATCTGAACAATTAAAAATGGTTGACAAAGCTTCATCTAAAATTAAAATCCAGTCAAGTTAACCCTTTTTTCTGTATCAAATGATAGTAATACATTTTGTAATATATCTGTAAATGTGAGTGAATGTTTTGCCGTGGAACCAATAGAAATTGTTTCAACTGGCCAGTTTTCTGATTTCCGAGTTTTGAGTCCTACTCTGCTGTAAAGTTTTTGTTATACTTAGCTGATGATACATTTATACTTACCTACCAAATAGACGTACAGAATCTGCTTCATTATATAAACTCTAATAGATTGTTGATATTTCTTTTGGTGCGGCAAGAAAACACTAAAAATGTTTCCACTTCAATATAAATGCAGTGCCACTGAAAACTGCATTGAAATATGAAACTGACAACTACCATGCAAAAAAAAAAAAAAATAATAATCAAGTAGCCAGTAGATTTCATGATCCCAGTACATTCACCCTCAACTAAGTTATAATTAATATGATTAATTTCTGAAATTTGTAATTGCATTTTGTAATTTGAATTGTAGTATTATAAACAACAGTCTGAAAATCGCATTGAAATGTGTCACTGACAGTTACCATGCAGTGTTGTTTCCTATATCCACAGTCTATATCTCTAAATGCTATCACAGATATTGAGCACTTTCTCTCTCTTATATATATATATATATATATATATATATATATATATATATATATATATATATATATATATATATATATGGAGTGAGTGAAACTACAAATATGTAGAATATACATATCTACACATAAGTATGGTAGAAATAAGATTAATTTGATTTTCCTTCATGTCAAGCTCAGAAAGATGCAAGTTAAGGGGACATTTCTTTAAGAAACAAAATTCTTGAAAAGCAAACACAAAATGACCCTAACATTTTATATTTATTTCTCAGTCACCCCCATTTGTCTGTCTCCTCCATCTGCTTTTATCTATTCAGGGATTTTTTTTTTTTTTTTGGTGGTGGTAATGGTTGGTGTGTGTGTGTGTGTGGGGGCATTCCCTTACTGTGTCATCAACCACAGTTCAATCTTATTCAGCCCAATTCCAATTTCTGTTAGTTTGCAATCCTTTCAATTCTATTTTTTTTTTTTTTTTTTTTTTGTCACAGAGAAGCAAAGTCATAACAGACACATTTGACTTACAGACACACAAACGACACCCATTCACAGAGGGAACACGCACAAACATACATAGCCATACACCCGAGCACATATTATGTAGCCAGTTGGATGGGTGGTAGTGAAAGGAGAGCAGGATCAGTAAGGGGCAGCAGGAAATGAGCAGATTGATCTCTGGAAATAAATCGACAAGAATATATATTCACTCCTCCCAGCCTTCTGTTGAAAAAAAAAAAAAAAAAAAAAAAAATGACTCCTGCCCAAACCAATACCAATGACAAGTCTGATTCAATTACACTGGTGTATGTTTGAAGTTAAGAAATACTCTCTCTCATATATATATATATATATATATATATATATATATATATATATATATATATATATATATATCACACACACACACATGTGTGTTTGTAACAGAGAGAGAGAGAGGGGGAAAGAGAGCATCTGTCTATGAATTGACATGTATAAACAGTACTACATAAAAATTGATTCTTCTTATTAACTCAGAAAAGACAATTTCCAGCTGTCAGTACATATAACAAGGTAAACCTTTTAGTATGTGCCGTGTATGTATATATATATATATATATATATATATATGAGTTTCAATACAACTCTTGGTCCAACCAAGACAATTTAAAAAAAAGAAAATTTAAATCTGGATACATAGAGGCAATCCTGTTTGTCTAGAACAAATTATTTTCACTAATATATATAAAGCAATTAATTTTTTAATCCAACATTAATTTTTACTACTCTAAACTATATATTTAGTGGGTACCTGTGTTTGAGTAGACATCCCTGGTTTCATTTTTTATATCTATTCAAACAGATGTACACTAAATGTTACATTTATGACTAGCGCATTTCATAAATTGTTATGTATAAGGTCCCTTTTGTGTTCATATATATATATTGCTTGTAAATCACTAGTGGGTCTTAAATGCCACTTAAGATAGTCGCACAAAATTTCACAATTGATTCAAGTAAGCTGTCAGATCCTCATATGTCGAAACCGAAGGGAGAGTCCATTATTATTATTATTATTGTTTGCATATAATTATTATTATATT
>OZ010593.1:31013895-31173895 GCA_963932145.1 Acanthosepion lycidas | reverse complement strand
CATCAGGCAAGGCAGTGGCAGAAATAAAGCAATATAAATACATTTATTATTACAAACTCTAGAATACTTAGACTTTTAAACAAACCCCAGAAAGCTATCACGTTTATAAGTAGGAAAAGCTCCTCCACACATATGCCAATGCATATTAGTAAAATCTATGACAAATTGAAAAAAGGTTTTCATGTGACAAATTACATCCTTTATTCTGCTGAAAGGACAAAATGCATAAAAAAAAAATTCACTTTGTCACTAAAATAGTTCAGATATATCAAAATTCATATATCTTTCCCCACCTGACATTGGTTAAGCAGATACCCGGTGAGGTCTGTTTCACCAATGAAAAACAAACACAAAAATTAAAGATACCAGAATTTTTCATTGTTCATATCTTCATATCTCATTCTCTGATGAAGCTTTAATAAAGGCAAAAACATTAGATTTATAAACATTTCCCGTTTCTTTCTTATCCTATCATATATATACACACACAGAAAGAGATAAATAATTTTACATATGAATAGAAAATAAATTTAGATACAAAAGTTTCACTGGTTTAATGTCCTCATTTTGGTATACTGATTGCATATAAATGAGATATCCCAAGATACATCTAACCATCATTTATTAATTGATTTTCAACCTTACCATACAGTTCTACTTGTACACACGTACACATATCTCAATTTATCTAAGTTTGTCCAAATCTATTTATCTATTTCATTCCATTCAAATCTGTCTGGTGTGTGTGTGTGTATATATATATATATATATATATATATGTGTGTGTGTGTGTGTGTGTGCGTGTGCATATATAGAAATGGATAAAGTTACAAAAACAACCATTTTTTTCATCTTCATTACCCACTTCTTTCCCATCAAACCAATGTCCTTCCTTCATGCCTTTTTTTTTCTCTTTTTAATTCAAAGCAATTATCAGCACCAGGTAATGTTCACAACAAAAACAAAATGAATGATACATATAAGCAAATAAATTAATGCAGCAATTGAAGAAAAAAACAGAAAAAATACTAAAATAAGAGGAAAAAAAAAGCAAGGTAATTCTCAAAGATAGAAGCAAAATGTGAATGAATAACACCCCCACCACCACCACCACCACCACCAAAACACCATTCCTTACTTGTGTCTACATTTCTATTCACCAATAAACATACACTAGACTTGCCAAAGTCTGGGTTTGTATTTCAGGCTTCAGCTACCATTTTGGGATATAATTCATATCCCAGCAAGGGTTCTAAGTACAAATAAACTATCCTATGAATTCTTTCGAGAGAATCACAAAAAATAAATACACATTAAGTGGCACCCACAGACCATGGCAGGATTTTTTTGCAGTTTCCCATCCTATAATTCTAGGTCACTCTCCATACAATTTACCTAACTTTAGCTCGAAGGCCTGTATGTTTACTTACCTGAACAACAATACTTCAAATTGTGACTTTATAACATAGCAACTGCTATATAATGGTCATTATATGTAGTGTTTATTGACTTGTAAACAAAATTAGTAGTTAAAATTAAGAAATATTAATTTATATTGAGCTACAAAGAAGATTAATAATTTAAATTAAATTTTGAATTAAATGCACTGGATTTGAAAAAAGTAATTCAAGTAGTTATTGGAAGTCAAAAAGTGAGTACATTTTTATATGTAAATTTTTAACTCTTTAGTTTGAGTCAAATTAAATTTAGCTTTCAACCAAATCTTGTTCCAGAAATACTATAACAAGATGGAAAAGGAATTGTTTTTAATCGACAAATTAACAACATTATATTTGATTGTTTGTTTAGTGGCATATCAAATCCTTATGGGTCATTTACTGTCAAAATTTAATTTTCTTGGGAGCATTAGTAATTTCTTTACAAAAAAGTATTACTATAAAAATGTATTTTATATTTTCATAGTCTTTTGACCCCCATTTAAAGATTAACTAATTGCCCATAGTTGGGAACCTAAGAAGTGCTACCAACTCGGGTTAGTTGGGTTGGACCTGGGAACAACAGCAATTGGTTCCACACTCTTTGAAAGCTCCCATTGCTGTCAGATGAAGTTTATCAGCATACCCAGGATGCAACAATATTATACATTAAAAGCAAAAGAAACTTTTAATATAAAAAAACTGAGGAATACTTCATGGATCTACATTATCTAACAGAGGGTGAAGATGTGTCCTTTTCCTCCCAATCTTTTTTTATACAAAAAGAACTTTATTTCAAGATGGGCAAATATCTACAGTTAGAATCACTAGGGTTTGTGTATCATAACTAACAAGTATCTCCAGGTGATTTTTTACTAAGGTCTTAGGTAAAAATTTGATCTTTATCTGCATTTTTGGTTGACATTTCTTCTGGCTTTCAAATTGTAGATTGGAACAATTACGAAATATCCCAAAGAGATTTTGCCTGATGTAATGCTTGGTCATCAAGTTAATTTGCAGGGAATGTGGAGGTGAGGAGGTGAAGAGGTAACTGCAGACAAAGTCTGATCTTGTACAACAATATACTTTAATTATTTTGAATTATTGTTCACACTTTGATTGCTATAGATGCAATTTTCCGATGTCCATTGTTTTGGGCTGATATCTCCTTATATTTTGTGCATGTGATGCCAGTTATTGTTCCTTCCTTCTCAACCAGTGCTTCTCTATCTGATCCGGAGATTGAGCTCACAACAACTACATGAGAGTAACACTCCTATATCTATTAGGTTGGTGCAAAAATAATGTCGTTTTCTCACATAGTAACATATGCGAGAAAACGACATTATTTTTGCACCAACCTAATACTATACCACCTCCTGAAAGGCATGTGGGTATATTGGGGGGGGGAGTGCTTTTATATGTAAGTGTGAAAAAGTTTTGATAATTGCTTATCATAACAGGATTTTACTGCTTTTCAATATCTTTATATTTCATTTTGAATCAAGTAATTTGTCAATATACTTTATTTTGAAAAATTGTTCTCATTTGCAGTGTGTGACACTAGAAGGACCTGTTATGTCATGTAGCAATTTGATACCATCTTGTCAATAAGGTATTAACAGCCAAATAAAATTCTTAATCTTACTCTGCCTGCCTTTATTTTGACTAAAATTGTCCCATTTTATAATAAATTCCTTTTTTTTTTAATCATTTTACCCCAAGCAAGGTGATAAAAGTCAAGATTCAAGGGGTCACTCAGAGTGAAAGAAACCCCATGAGGACAAATAAAAGATCAGAATTCAAACAGACAGAAGATGATGAATGATATTGCATCTAAATCTTTGAAGATTGTAATTGACAGAAAAGAAAAAAAGGTCAGAAGTGAGGTCCACCAATATTGAACTGCAAAAGAGGGGGAAACAAGTAGCAAATTTCAGTGATGAAATTAGGATTATGAGCCATGGTATCAAAAAAATGAAAGTACATCAGAACAATTACCATGAAAATATCCATAGAAAAGGCACAGGAAAAATACATTACAGCAGTGGGAAAGTGATTAAAGCCAAGATGCCAAGTCAGGACTTATAACATTGCAGATTCTACTATGATTTTGTTAAGAATCTCTAGATATGAAATAGAAGCAGATGTTCTTTCTTTTTTTTTTGTCTGAAGCAGATGTGGCAGTAATATTTGATGCATAGACAAATGGTAAATTTATTAATATGTAAAATTGTTTAGCACGACATAGCAAACTGACTTTACTAGCTGTAGATTTACCAATTGATTCAATATAATCATTCAGCTTCATGTCAGCATAAAACATTAACCCAACAAGGTACAATAAGTTGCTCTCCTGGAGGTTAGAACCATCCATGCTTATGGAAGGCAAAATGATTAATACAGAGCAGTTTCATGTTAAAATTAACAAGCCATTTCTTGCCCCAGTTAACAACAAATCAAAGGTCATTTTCAAGATCTGCCACCAATTTGATTTTATCAAACCTATCAGACTTACTATTAAGACAGGTTTAAATAGCTGTGTTATCAGTATAGATACCAAGTTTTGAAATGATGACACTGGGTGGTTGTTGGTGAAAACAAGGAACAAAGTAAAGTAGGTCCATGAATAGAGCCCCTCATTAATGCTAAAAATCTAGAGGAGTGGCTACTCAAGACAGTTTTCATTACGTGATTTGATAAGAAAGATTGAATTAAATCAAAAACTTGTCCAGAAACACCCTAATCCTTCAATTTGTCGAAGGACACCAACATACCAAACCCTGTCAAATTAATATATCTAAAGCAACAACCCAAGCTTTATCATTCTTACCTAAGTTTGGCAGACACTTTCAGCAATAACTTTTGGCAGATGACCTAGAGAAACAAAAGCAATATTGTTTGGATAAAAGAAAACACTGCAAGATGAGATGCTTAACCAATTTCGAGTTGATTAGAGCCTCCAGTACCTTACCAAAAAGAGGTAGGAGACTAAAAGATCAATAGTTTGACGGATCAAATAGTTCACAAAAGACTGGAACTACAGAAGAGGTTTTCCACCAATTTGGAAAGCAAGAAATAGCAAGACACCTATTGTAGAGCTTGGAGAGAACAGGGACCAGTTCAAGGGTACATTTCTTAAGAACAATTGCAAGGATACTACAGTGTAACCCGGATATGAGAGATTTTCTCCGGTCCCAAATTAGAGCCATACTTACCCAAACAAAATAGACCAAACCCGGATATAAGAGACTTCTTCTCTGGTCCCGACAACTCTCTTATATCCGGGTTACACTGTACTGAGTTTACATGCTCTGTGTAGATGAAGTTTGGAGATGCCAGCAGAAATTACAGAGTTATATGCATAACAACTACCAAGAAATACATGTTGAGATGCAGCTGGCCTAACTGTGCAAAAAATGGAATCATCAAGCAGAATTCAAATTCTAGCTGCAGGTTTGTGCCCTTGAGAAAGCTATAACACCATTGCTTCTAAAGCTATGAGTAAAATAGTACGGAAGACTAAGATCATCAGCTTTGGTTGGCAACCAGTCTAGAAGTAAAACTCTGAATTCAAACTAGTGGATATGAGGTTAGCAGCTTTGCATGTTGTTGTTGCAGTCCTATTCTCTGTAGGGAATCAACAGGTTTTATAAGTATTTTAAAATGTCTGGAATTTCATAAAACATTTCACATACTAGTAACTTCAATTTTAATTTTCTTTACTAGTGTCAACTTTTTTCTTTATCATGTTTGCTTCAGTCTTCAATGTAAATTGTGAGTAATATTTTGAAATTTTATTACATGGAGTATTGTCAACAATGATTCATTTTTGATGAGTATTTTTTTTCATTTTAATTTTAGTTGATTTATTTACACTCATAGTTTCTGCATTAGTAATACAAGTAATGCGGAAAAGTTCTTGACCAAACCTACTTCTGAAAATTTGGCCAAACATCAGTATGTTTTTAATTCTTCTTTGGTTAGCCTGAGAACTTTTCATCACTACTTTTGTATTAACTGGAATTTTCATTAGATGAAACCTTATCAACCATTATAATTTTTTTGTTCATTTTAGTTGCTTTTTATCCCAACTATTCAGTCAGCAAATTCAATGGTCAGTCAGTGTAGATTGGAAGTAAAAAATGAAGCTGATCATTCATTCTTTAAACTTTGGTTATTTGAGGAATTTTGATCTGAAATTTACACTGTATAAAGTTCAAGTTCAACCCATGTGGAGTTGATAAAGATTCTCAATAAACAAATAAAAAGAAAACAAAATGAACAGAGCAAAATAAGCAAACAATATATGTATTTCTAACACCTCCACCTAAACTTTGAAATTAACGCTCTTATTGGTTTTACAGTTCCTTTTAAAGTCTTCTTATTCTGTTTCACTTCTAGTAGTCCCTTGAGTTTTGGTGACATTTGGTGACATTACCACCTTTCATGGGGTGAATTGATATATATATATATATATATATATATATATATATATAAAGAAACACCACTGAATTATATGGAGAATAAATATTTGTAGCATAAAATAAACGCTTTTGTCATTTTTAAGCTATAGACTCAGTGATGTAGCTCTATTTATGCCTGTAAATTGTGTGTGTGGTGTGCATATATATATATATATATATATATATATATATATATATATATAGAGAGAGAGAGAGAGAGAGAGAGTTCACCCCAAGCAAGGCAGTAAAGTCACTAAGACACAAGAGGTTACTGGGTGTGGAAGAATTAGTAAACAGAAACATTACTAAGGAGTGAGAACAAAAGATGAATAAACAGGAGGACAATACATAATGATTGACATTGTATTTAAATTTTGAAGATTAATATTGACTGGAAGACCTGGAGCCAGAAGGGAGCTCCACAAGCAAGAAGTGCAAGAAAAGAAAATGTTAGCATAGAACTTATGGTTACATCTAACCAACTCAACTGTAAACTGGTGAGATGTTGTTGCCAGTCTAGTACTGTGCTTAAATTCATAAAGTCTAGGTACCATTCTGAACAGCTGAAAGTATTTATCATATGCATATTTATAGATATGTATATGCATGTTTATATCTCTCTTATATTTGTGTATAAAGGGTTTTACTAATACAAAGCAAAAGGGTCACTGCTGAAATGTATCTAATATAAATGTGAAAATAGGAAGTGAGGATTATGTAAATATGGAGAACTGATAATGATTGACATTTGAATTGAGGAGGATAAGATTGTAGCATTCAGAAAAGCATCAATGCAGGAGCCTATTACAAAAAGCAGCAGTTCATGGGGAGAAAAGCTATCTGAGTAGAACTTCCTCCTTATAATTGGAATACAAGGTGTATTGACCTTAGATAAGTATTGAACATTTTTGCTTCTATTTTAATAGTAAGTACTACTCTAGTCTTTGCACTTGTTGACAGAAATTCCTTTATAATGGATATATGTTAAATTATATTATTTTACATATATTGCTAGCTAGTATTAATAGCTAGCATTTTTACTTTATATAAATTTTGTTAAATGACCAAGAATGTACTATGGTTAATTTTCTTGCTGGCTGTCCAAATACACAATTATAAAATTACAAGATCCGGCAACCAACAAGGAAAGTAACTGCAATTCCTTGTTATTCATTTTTAACAAAACTTGTTTAAAAGACGAATTGATACCCAAATACACACACACACACACAAATCTGCTATTAACCATACATATATATATATATATAGATATATATATATATAGATATATATGTATGTATGTATGTATATATATATATATATATATATATATATATATATATATATATATATACATACACACACATACACCATGTATGCATACATACAGATGTGTATCTTTCACTTTCTGTATATGACTGTTATAATTATTTATATGTATAGTACATGTATGTCTGCAAATATATATACACACACACAAGACATTCTACCCTATTTGGGGGCATTTTTGCAACATTTTCTCTCACCAATTTTTTTTTTTTTCCAACACAGAAAGGACTCTAAAATCTGATATTGAAAATCACCCCAGCAGGAAGCCTAAAATTCAAGTTGACAATTTTCCAACAAGAACATTGAATTTCCTAAAAAAAGAACTAGGAAAAATTCCCCTCAAAGCAGATTCAGCTTCAACTTTCGAGAAGAAATCATTAAATAAAAAAATAAAAATAAAAAATAAGATAAGAATCTTCAAATTTTAATTCTCCAAAATAAATTACACAAATTATATTTAATAAATAAAAATAAAAATTTGATATATTTTTTTTTTACTCCCACCACATTTTATCTTTTAATTCTATTCAGCATATTTGCAAATATTTTTATGCTTAATTTTTTTTTTGTTTTGTTTCATTTCTTTAGTTTTATTTTACATAATTTTATCCATTCAAGGCGATTTTATTTTAGATTTCTTTTTCATAACATTTAAAATTCACTTCGAATGTTTTATTCCTCTGTCACTACCATCACAGCTCACCAGAATAGAAGGGAAAAAATTCAAAGAAAGAAACAAATAAAAATAAGAAAAACTGATTTTAAAATTCCGGCTTTTCTCTCAATTATTGTGCAGAAATTCTTTTAGTGATAAGTAAGGAAGAGAAGGAAAAATATTTCTGCAGATTATCGAAAATTGATGGTGGAGTGGAGAAGAGTAAGATATTTGCAAAGAAATCTTAAAGTCGTAAATATTACTCCTGAAAAAAAAAAAAAAAAATGAAGTGAATCACAGTGGATTTTGTATGCCAAGAAATTCAGGAAAATAAAATTTCGAGAATAAATATGTAAAATAATCAGAGGAAAATGTGACAAAAAAATGATTTCCATGAGCAAATGCCATGATTAAGGTTGATTTGCTACAGCTGCTACAGAAGGGGTATTTTTTTTGCGATTTTGACTGACAAGGTGCACTCATCATAAAAACAGTGATGAGAGACCTCATATTAAACAGACTTAAATGTGAACAGGTTACACGAGATGCTCCAACAATCTAATGTCCATTTGCTTGAGCTGCTACAGGAGGAGCACAGTTGCATTTTGACTGACCAGTCTAACTGACCATTAAAAATAATTACACATTTAATGGACAATGTTAGGTTACAAAAAGTACACCAATATCATTAGATGATCGAAGTGGTGACATATGTATCTCAGATTAATTTTTAAGATAATTCAAAACAAATGTAAATTTATCACATATTTTAGAAGTAAGACACTAATTAGCGATTAGAATTTAAATTAGCCTTTGATTTTTCTGCTTTGTATGTAGACATCCTTGACAAAATTGAAAGAATCTGCAATGTTATTGGTCCTAACCTGGCATCTTGGTTTCAATCACTTTCCTAATGCCGTAACACAGCTTCCCTGCATATTTTCTATCAATATTTTCATGGTAATTGTTCTGATGAGCTTTACTCTTTGGTACCCTGATTTCACAAATTTAAGTGTAGTACTAGATTGACAGTTAAGTCTCATAATTTAATGACTGCAATTGCTATTTGTAACTAAGTTTTATGCTAACAGTTTATTTTTCCTGCACCCATTGTTTGTGGACTTTCTGGCTTCTTTCTTTCCTGTCAACTATGATCTTCAGAGATTTAAATGCAAGATCAATCATCATCTTCTGTCTCCTTTAAGTGCTCTCTCTCACAAAGTTTTCACAATTTCTTTCACATGTAGTAACCCCTTGTGTCTTAGTGACTTTATCACCTTGCCTGGAGTGAAATGATTAAAAAAATGGTAAGATGAATTTACATTTGTTATAGAACAGTAAATAGATGGCAGAACAAGGATTGGGATAGATAAAGAAAAGATTCATTCATTCATTCATTTTCTATGGTCTATCAACATTTTGCAGGTTATTTAAAGCCAGAAAATATTTTTAGATTGTAAGAATTTTTTTTTAGATAATAATGGTTTTGTGATAATTAACCACTAGCTGGGAGGAGAAGAGGAGGATTTGTAAGTTTCCCATTGGTATTTGTGCATAAGTGAAGTTAACAAAGCCAATAGGAATTAGAACTCTGCTTTTCCAATTAAAAATTCTGAGCTATTATTAATTACACCACCTGCACATCCAAGCTTGCAGCGCTTGGAAATTCCAAAGCAGTCACCCATCTATGTACTGACCAGGTTTGATGTCATTTAACTTTTCTTTTTTTAAATTTGGTGGTTATGCAGGAACCAGTGTTTCAACAATAACGAAAAGACAAATCTCACTAAAAACTACAGAAGATAGGAAGTTGTGGAGGACGCTTATCATCAGGTCCTGAAGAGTCACATCACATAAAAGATAGAACTGTGGATCTCTTACTTTAAAGAATTTTGTCTTGAATTATTAAAACACAAAAGTAATATTTGATGCTAAAGAATAAAGTGAAAATCTGAAAAATTTTCCAACATTTTTTACTATTTATGTTTTTATTTAACATTGTAGAAAATAAATCATAAAACACAAGGACTAATTACGTCCTCTATAAAAATATGTTTCAGAAATCGGAGGAGAAATTTTTATAACAGTCGTTAAGAAACTTTGAAGAAACTATCCACCACTAAACTTGATCAATCATAACACCTTAATTTAAAAATCAGTATTTAAAATCATGTGAATATTTTTATTTATTTATTCAGTTAACTTATGTATATGAGAAATCATCTTAAAAAATTATCCATCAAAATTCCCAACCTATTAAGTTACTATCCAATTGCGTACAAACATTACAAATTACAATCCACTTAATTTTACATTGCTCCCATCTCTCCATCTTACTATCTATCTAGTCAAAATGAAAATTTAAATCCTACTTTTTGTCATTTTTTTCTCAACAGCTATAATCAAAGTCTAGACTCATAAAGTTCAGCAATGCAAATGTGTTTACTCATCCTCATCAAACAGTAAATATGCAATATTTAGTTTATCATTGCTTGCAGGCATTCCATTCATTGCCACTTGCAAGGGAAAATGATATGCCAACACCAGACGTTAGATGGAAGGTCTTAATTTGAATTACATCAATACACCTTGGTCTCTATTTCCATGCAAATAAGGTCTCCATCAATTGAAAGTACTCCAGAGAGAAGTAGAGGAAAAGGAGAATCTTTGCTCATGTCAATAATAGATGACTTTTGTACACAGTGCAATTTTCCCTTATACTGAAAAGTTGAAGGTTAATATTTAGAATGTTTCATATTGTAAAATTGATTTTTATAAACTTTGGACAACAAGTTTCTCAGCAATAAACAAACAATAAAAACTTGTTTTCAAGTACACAACTACTAGACCTATATACACTAGAGTCCAAAAGTTTGAGGCCACTCCAGGTAATTTTTTAAATTGGCCCCAAAAGTTGTTGTTTTGTACTTTAAATAAGAGAAAATTATTATACAGGGTTAAAGAAAATTAAGACATGATTTTCTATTAGCAAATTTTATTACAAGAGAAAAAAAAGCATTTTATGATTAAATTTTGTTCTCACCAAAATATCCTCTTTTTGCTTTGATTACTTGAAACTACAAAATCTTAGTTTCAATCCACTCATTGAAAATTATTCAAGAAAAATAGAATGTGATAAAATGATCATCACTCTTTAAAATGTAACTCTACAAAAAATGTCTAAACAACAGAAACAGACAATTCTATGCAAATAGGCTATTAATACTTTGATAATCTTATCAGCCATTTATAGGGTGACAATATTATTATGTTTGAAATGAACAAGACCATCCTTGTATAAGTTTGTTGAAGAAATCCAGAAGGAAAATATTTCTGCAGATTATGAGAAAGTTTTAGGGAGATATTTTGGAAATCATATTAAAGCCATACAAAAAAAAAATTTTTTAAATGAAATGTCTCATAACAGAATCCATAAAACATTTTTAAAAAGTACAATTTGGAAAATAAACATAAAATAATCAAAAAAAATTTCCATCATCAAATGCTCAAGATTAAGGTTGAATTTGCTACAGTTACTCGAGGAAGAGTGATTTTTACAATTTGGCTGACAAGTTGAGTTGATCATAAAAACATTCTCTCTACAGACCTTGTAATTAAGTCAATGAATGCTGACAGCTTACAAGAGATGCCATAATCACCTAAAATTTAAAATATATCTAGATACGTATGATTCGTTTTGCTCTTGTGAAGTTGGGCAAAAGCAACTAAATCATGCTTTAATGAAAGGAAGATATTTGCAAGCTGTAGGCAAGAAGTTTTATAAAAATGACCAGTCATTACTGGGAATATAGGTCAATAGAAGAAAGCAACACTGAATGAATATGACAACTCTTGAAGAGATGGCGGGCCAGAAGCAAAGAATTTTATAATCTTGGTTAATGCAGACTCTGCTTTTAAGCAATATCTGCCTCTGGTTATTACATTAGTTAACTAACCAAATATATTAACTAGCTTCAAAGGAATTTACAGTGCTGTCTTTTGAGAGAACTGCAACTCTAAATTCTTTGGCCAGACTCAAGAGGAAAAACATAAGTGGTATTCAGCAGATTTGAATGGTACTGTAGTTAGGAGTTGGATGGAGGAGTTTGACTTTTGAAGCCATGCCAAATAGTCAACATTCACTGAAAGAAAGAAAGAAAGAAGGAAAGAAAGAAAGAAAGAAGGAAAGAAAGGCTACCAAAGGCCAGGGACACATTTCAAATAAATAGGGACATTATTCACAACACCAAAAGGGAGACAGGACAGGAACGGCAGAACCAGAAAATATGACCCTTGTTTTCATTGTAGCTTATAAATGTTACAAGAGGATGAACTTTATTGTGCTGAGGACTTTTTAAACAACTCCAAAAATCTTCCCTTTTTGCCTAAGTACTATACAAATGGCCTTGACCAATAAAAGTGGCTAATCTAACTGGTTAATCTCATCTAATAAAAATGAACTTGTTGCCTAAAAACTCTTGCCCCCATCCACACCACCAGCACCAACCAAAGCAGCCCAATAAAGAGAAAAACAAGTATGAAGATGGGCAAAGATTAAAAACATGCAGCACCCACCCCTGTTCTCTTTCATTCTCAAAATGGCAATTCAGTAAGTTTGGCACATAATGGCAGATAGAACAGACTGAAAGGAAGTAGAAGAAGGGGAAATTGACAAAGGAAGCCTGTTTCTGGAAAGGAACTCAAGTTTAGACATACTGGAAAGATTTAATGTTGTTATGGCACTAAAATTGACACTCTGTCGATGTTGAAGTCCAACCAAAGACTCTCCCTGATTGACAGCAAATTGAGCAGTAAGTAGTTGTTAAGAATTATAAAGGAGTCTTTTACGGCAGTTAAAAGCATTATAAACTCTTCCGATTTTATTTAAGCATCTATTTCACCCGTTTAAGATTTAAAAAAAAAAAGAAAGAAAACATTTGTTCACTGTCTCCACATTTAAACAAAAGGGAGTAAAATCATTTGATTATAGCTGAAATTACTCTTGACAAAAGAAATATTTCTCTTCACTACAGAGACACCCATGGGAGTTGGGAAGAAAAAACACAAAGAAAATTACAAGGTTAATAAGACACTGTGGGGTCTGGTGGATGAATTGGGCATAATACAGTGTTTTAGAAAAATGTCAAATTTAATTTGCAGAGTGAAGTGATTTAAATTAAAAAAAATTGGAAGAAGGAAGAAAAAGATAAATAAAAAAGAATCATTTAAGGTTAAGAAAATCAAGGTATATATAAAAGCTACCATCTTTCAGTGATTCAATTCCAGATAATATACACACACACGAAAAAAAAAAAAAAAAGAAGGAAGATAAACAAACACTAGATGCTCGTCATCGTCTCAGTTTGAAAAAGTAGGCAACAAATTTATCAGAATTCCACAAAATATTGTCTGGTGGCTGAGAAGTTTAAGAAAAGAAAAGAAATTTAATAACACTGACAATTTTATAAAGATTCAATACAGAATATCCTGCATTTATCAGTGGATTGAAATTAGTACTCAGAATAATTATGGCCACATCACATTGAAACACTAGTTCTTGTATGATCACTGAAGTTAAGCGACGTTAAACCTGGTCAGTACCTAGATTGGTAACTGTTTGAGAATACCAGGTGCTGTAAGCTTGGATGTGTAATGGATAATAGGTCGGAATTGTTAATCAGAGAGCCAAGTTCCAATTCCAGTTGGCTTCATTACCGTAAACTGGGGTAACTTTGACTGATTTTGGAAATTTTGAAAAAAATGACCACCAGTGTAATTTTATCAGTGGAATTGTAACTTTTGTTCTTTTACTGGTGAAAGTAGCCATTTTTTGTTAGTTTAAAGACAATTCATTTTTTAAACACTTTTCACATATAAGAAAGGCAGCAAATTTGCACACCATAATTTCTGTGTATAAAAGGTGCTTCTCAAAATGTTGCTGGTGTGAAGTCTTTAAAGCAGCTTTATAGGAAAAAGTTAGAAGCTTAGAGGTCAAATAACAAGAAATAGATGTTTTTGAAGGTCAATGATTGTCAAGGAACTTGTCAAGTAGAGTGGTCAAAGTTGCCCTAAGACAGAACTTTTGGGGTAACTTTGACCACTAAACTGGAAGCAATTTTTAAAAGACCTGGGCACAAGCTATTTCCCAGAATGCATTGGTCTGACAAGTCTATGCATGTCTTTCCTTTCCTGTCAAGATTTCAAGGAAGAAGGTCACTGGAAAACTAAAGTGAGTGATTTTCCTTGAGTTATTCTTTTTTGATATCATCAATCCATCATAAGATTTCTTTTCATAGATGCAATTTATCTTTAGTTTCAATATTTTGGATTAAACTGAAAGAATATATGGAAGTCCTGCAACAAACATTGTCAGAAGCCTTATAGGTGGTTAAATTTACCAGTTCAGACAAAAACTGCAACAAGCGCTTATATACATAGGAATGGTTGCAAACAGTTACAGTAGTCAAAGTTACCTCAGTGCCAGGTAACAATGACCACCATGTACAAAGCCTTTTTCTCTGACATGAAACAACCAATTTCCACCTTATCTTCACATATGTAGCAATTTAGTCCATGCACAACTCTTGCCATTACTATTTGCATCAAACAGAATTTTCAACTTTTACCAAAAAAGTGGAACAAAATTACCCCGGTTTACGGTATATTTACTTATGTGCCAATATCCTTTGGAAAAGTATGAATCCACCTTTTCTTCCCTAGCTATGGGTCAACTAGTAAGATTTGTATCATTAAAACATTATTATCTACAAAAATAAAATAAAATTGGATGCAAAATATTTAGATTTTGGCATTAAATAACCCATAGAGTTGTTGATATACCACTAAATAAAAACAACCAAATCTTGTTCTTCAATCGATCCTTAACTTAATTGTAATATTTCTTTCTTCTCTTTCCAATGTGATATCACTCCCCCACTCTCTAGTGGGAAGGGAGGTGATACTCCGCACGCACCCGCAAAACATTGATTATCACTTCAGACTGTGTCCACTAAAGGAGTGGCCTCCCCTCCCCCCAAATATTTAGCTCTGAATTTGTCTGTCTAAAATGTAAGCTATACAATCTTTTATCCAACTAATTTAAAAAAAAAAAGAATTATGCAGACTAATCCTTTTGTAACTGTTCAGTCCACTCATCAGGACGTTTTTATAATCACTCTAAATCAGAAATCAAACAAGCTTATTTGTTTATATAATATCAGGCTAAGAAATCTATAAATAATTAATTCCAAGCTTAACTCTGGACAATTTTTTGCCCTTGGAACTAACTCGATATAAGCCTGTTACAGCTACAGTATGTCCCAGTTTCAACAATTCATAATAAAGGTGACCCAGATAGATAAGTTAGATAATGAAGGCTGTCTTGGTTCTTATCAAAGATTTTCTACATCATTACTCATGACTATTATTATCATCAGGTAACTATTTGTATGACCTGCCACATTGTCAGATCATTAGAGATTAAACAAATTCCCACAAAAGGCTTTAATGATGACGAGGGTTGTTTTACATCCAGCAGAATTAAAAACAAGATCTGTCTTGTAGGGTCAACAGCTATGTAACATAATGGGGTGTATGGGGAGAGGGGATTGGACTTCATAATTATGTGTGCAGTCAGTACAGTATGACATGGCAATAACTAGGCAAAGAGCTTCCTAAAGTCAATAGCCACATACTCATAACAAATGCAAGCCTTCAAGTTGGAGGATGTTGTCTGTGGTTTGACCTGGAGAGGGATTGGACCCACCAGGTCGAATTACCCAAGATAGATCTTGCATGAATGAATTTCCTCCAGTTTTCAACTGAGATATATGTGCTCAGTTGTGTTGCAATCCAATGCCACCCCACCACTACCCTGACCATGGGATGGATGAGGATGATCTTTTTTGAGAAATGTCTTTATCTGCAATGATCAAAAGGAGAAAGTTTTTAAATGTTGACCAAGCCTCCTTTGAGTAAATTCATGTGCCATTCCTTTTCTTAATTTCAGAATTTATTCTAAGGTTTGTAAACAAACAACGACAGGTGAAAGAAAGTAAAAAGGTTGAAAGCCAGGATTTCAAACAATAATTTCAGAGCCAGCAAATAGGCAGACCTTCTCCATTTGGAAGATTTGGGCAATACAATCTTTCTACCCTCAGTTGTATTTTTTTTGTTTTTGTTTTTTTTTGCAAACTGAGCTAAGATGAATAAACACCAATAAATATTACTGCTAAGTACAGTGATATATCTTTAATCCAGTAACTTTGGCATTTGGTCATGGAAAGACCACAGAAAATAGAAACTGACTGCTAATACCTATTACTGTATCATCAAAAGTGGCATGAAACTTAAAACAGGAAATAAAACAAGTTGTGTTTGATTAGTTGAACAAGCTTGATACTTGATCATGTCCAGAACATAGAAAATGAGGAAAAACAGAAACTGGCTACTTATGCCTTAAATTATCAGTTTATCAAAGTTTACCAATTTTTCAGATATTACTGAAAATAGAATATGTTTTTTTTAAGATAAATGAAAATAATTTGTGTTTAATTATGCCTTTTAATTGGTTATATTAAAAAATAGATAACAGACATTTAATTTTTTGCTGAATAAAATAAATGTCAAAGTTGTCAATTTTACACTTTTTCAATTTGGTTTTTATTTATTCTGTTTAACGAGTCAGTTTGTAGCATATTAAATATTGATGCCAACTGCAATTTTTAACTAAATCAAATACAAATAACACACATGTCAGATTCAAAACATGTTGGACTATAGGAGTTGGTATATCACAGAGTATAAGAAGAGAGAGGCACAACATGGACTTGTTTAGTTTTTCACTTATATACAACAATTTAATCTCATCTTGATTGAGAGATGTTAATAACTGAAAATAATAGACTGATTATGATGAAGGAAAATGGTCACTCACTTAATTCTAACGTAATGAGGAACCGAATACTGCCCAGCATCATGCTTAGATCAAATACTAAGTGTAAATCATTATATTTAAGATAAAACAACAAAAGGTTGCATTTGAATCATTTTTTCTATCATTTCTCCCCAAGCAATAACGCCACTGACATACAAAGGACTAGTGCAAGTTAAAAAAAATAAGAAAATATTAGTGAGAAGGAAAGACAATAAAAGAACAGGATTCAGGAAGACAAAAGATGATGATTAATGTTATATTTAGAGCTTTGAAGACCATAGGTAACAAACAGAGGATTCCTAAATTAAAAGGCATGTTAAATAATTAGACATTGAAAACAAAATAAAAAAATCAATGTAACTGTTTGTCACTTTTGTTAGTCATTCAACTTTTTACTAGAGCACTCACTGATAGGAATTTTAATCACTAGTGTCACAAGTGTTAAGTGTTGTTACAGCATTATCATAAATATTTATGGAAACTAATGAACAATCCAGAAATTATTCAAACTGGACATGATCCTTATTGTTACAGAATGCATGGTCAAGTCACTAATATTAAACACTAAAACATCATCATATGATAGACAACACTCGAGTAATGTTTTATTTTTCATGTTTTTTCTTAAATCAATTCACCAATCAATTTAATTTAAAATTCATGCCAGGTGATAAAGCTGCAAGGATGCAGAGGATTACAGAGAGTGAAAGAGAAAGATAAGAATTTAGTAAGGAGAGGACAATAAAGGAACAAGGTTCAAGGAGACGAGACAGAAGATTGCAATTGATACCACATTTACATTTTTTTTTCCAGCAGACGTACCATCATTATTGAATTTCACTTTTAATTTATGCACATATACTGGGGTGTTAAATATAACACCGATCAGCTAAGTGACAAATTTTACATTTGTATTAATCCTATATATATATATATATATATATATATATATATATATTGGGGAAACTGTATGACAAAGAGGAAAAAGTTTACTTGTGATGCATTTCATCTTTCAGGACTTTATCGGATTGAATTTGTGATGGTGGCAGAACAGAGGGGTGCTGGGAATTTTTAATTTTTTTTGTCTTATTTCATTTAGAACCTTTTTCTTTATCATTTTTTAAGCAGGTATTCCACACTGTGATATTAGAAGATCTGCCAGGAATTCAGCCTGATGAAGATCTGAAGGATGAAACACATCACAAGTAAACTTTTTCCACTTTGTCATACAATTTCCCCAATACTGTTCTTGATATAAAAAAATATATTATCTCATATATATATATATATATATATATATATATATATATAGTTAAGTTATGAAAAACTTGGTAATCCGTACGAGTAGTCCCAAGGAGGATGAAATCTTGAGAGCTCAATGTAAATCCAGAGCTAATATTTTAAAGAAAAACAGACCATTTTAAAGTTCCATTATAGTAATTTATTTCACCAGAGCCCTTTTAAAGAACAGCGGATCATCAGATAGCACTTCCAGTCCTTTAAAAGAGCTCTGGTGAAATAAATTATTATAATGGAACCTTAAAGTGGTTAGTTTTTCTTTAAAAAAAAAAAAAAAAAAAAAAAAAAAAAAAATAATATATATATTATGAAATGGACAAAGTCCGACAATTATTTTAAGACATTTTTATGTTTAACATTCTTTTTATAGATACAAATATTTAAGTAAATGCTCTGTTTATAATAAACAGTATTAAACAACATTTACCGGTCTGAATGTCCGAGAAATTTTCATAGAAAATATTTCTTGGACATTCAGGCCGGTAAATGTTATTTAATTGTAGCTATAAAAAGATTGTTAAACATAAAAATGTCTTAAACTATATATATATATACATACACGCACACACAACATTGTATTATTTGACTATCTGAATTATTATTTATAGAGTAATTCTTCCCTTCTCAAGTAGCTACATTTAATGGAATTTACCATCCTAACTGGTCATTCTTCTTGCTGATTAAAATATTTTTTAAGTGAGAAGTCTACTTTTTGCGGTTTCTATATCATCAAAAAAAAAAAAAGAAAAAAAAAAAAAAAAAAAAAAAAAAGAAAAGAAACTGCAGGTAGAAGCTTGTTCTTCAATCGATCCTTAACTTGATTGTAATATTTCTTTCTTCTCTTTCCAACATGATATCACTCCCTCACTCTCTAGTGGGAAGGGAGGTGATACTCTGCACGCACCCCCAAAACATTGATTATCACTTCAGACTGTGTCCACTAAAGGAGTGGCCTCCCCTCCCCCCAAATGTTTAGCTCTGAATTTGTCTGTCTAAAATGTAAGCTATACAATCTTTTATCCAACTAATTTAAAAAAAAAAGAATTATGCAGACTAATCCTTTTGTAACTGTTCAGTCCACTCATCAGGACTTTTATATATATATATATATATATATATATATATATATATATATATATATATATATATATACAGATAGTAATATATATATATATATATAGCCTCTTTCTTGTGCATGTGAGTTGTGCTACCGGTGAGGAATAATATGTATATTTATTAATATATAATTAATAGTTCTGTTATATTACATCAAGCACTATTTAATTAACACCAGCACTTAATGTGATATATATATATATATATATATATATATATATATGTGAGTGTATGTGTGTGTGTGTGTAATTTCTTCCTTTGCAGGTAGCTGTATTTAATGAAATTTGCTATCCTAATTTAGAAATTTTCTTTTTCTCTTTATAGAAAAAAAATTAATTTAAAATTATGAATGTCTTTCTTTATAAAAAAAAAACATTTACCAGAAAGTGGAGGAAAATGACTTTCCTGCTAAGGAATCAGGATGTTTAGGATTTCTAATATACCTGCATTTCCGTTTTTCCATTTTAAATAATTTCGGACAATAACTTATCGGTCATTTGGATTGGCCAAACAAGAAATTTAGTAAAAGTAAATTTCTTTGATAATTTCTAATTATCAACTTGAGTGGAAAGCATCCAATAAGTAAATTCCAGAGAAGAGTATTTTGTTCTGCAAAGTTATTCAACCAAGAAACATAAAAGCAAGAAAATTTTGAGTAAATCAGAAAGAACTGGGCTGTCCAAGTTTATCTCTGTGTTGATATCTATAAAAACAGAATCTTCTCAGCTATGGTTGATTGAATAATATCAATCAAGAAAGATAGCATCTGTTTTAGGTGATAAAGTTTCAATTTAAGATCATTTTGGATTATGAAAGAACAAATAAAATTAGGGTGTTGCTGAATGAGCAGAAAACAAAATGAATTGTCCTCGTCTTTGCTGTCTGGTTTGTGTCATTTTACAAACAAAATCACAGCTTTTATAGCAAATAAATTTATGACTTCAAAAATTTCAATATGGAATTTAATCAAACAAAATTTCCAGTTGGATTTTGATTTTAGCCTTTTTACTTTTCTTTTTCAAAAGCAATTGAATTAAGATTATTTGTTAAAACAAAC
The DNA here is from genome assembly GCA_963932145.1 of Acanthosepion lycidas. Taxonomy (NCBI): domain Eukaryota; kingdom Metazoa; phylum Mollusca; class Cephalopoda; order Sepiida; family Sepiidae; genus Acanthosepion; species Acanthosepion lycidas. The sequence goes on along the minus strand of OZ010593.1, from coordinate 31,153,602 downwards.
AGATGCGGGAAGTGACAGGAAAACAACAAAGTTTAAAACATGTCATATGACAAGTTTGATTAGAGTGCATGAAAATAGCATTGTTCTTTGGTTTCTGTGTAGACAGAAGTAGAAAAAAGAGGCAAAGATAGATTGACAAGAAAGACTTGCTTGTATGTGTGTGTGTAAAGGAGACATATGACAGTATAACTTTCATGACAAGGGCCTAGAAAAATATGAAAGCAATAATTATGTATCAATTTAGCTATTATATTTATGACATTTAATTTTGTTAGTATTTACTGGTGTTCTTTTTATCTTCCTAATTCATATATTTAGATGTAAGTATAAAATTCTCTAATCCAAAGATCTATGAATCAATATCATCAGTATCCCTCTCTCTTTCTCTTTCTTTAGCTCTCTTTTTCTCTGGATTTGTCTTTCTCAATTTAAATCCTCTTCTCTATCTCACCTTTTCTTTCTTTCTTTCTTTCTTTCTTTCTTTCTTTCAGGCTTATTTATTTCTTTACTTTTATCTTCAAGGTTTTTCTCATTCTTCTTTTCTCTTTAATTTCTTCTCTACATTATTCCTCTATTCTTGATGCATCTTTTCTCCCACCTCGCTTTCTCTCTTGATGCCTTCCACACCTCTCACTTTCCACTCATCTCTTTATGTATCTTTCATTCTCTCTTATTTTCTATTAGGTTGGTGCAAAAATAATGTCGTTTTCTCACATAGTAACATACGTGAGAAAACGACATTATTTTTGCACCAACCTAATATTATACTCTTCTCTTCAATTGTCATATCTTTTAGTTTTTCTATGTTTTTTTTTTTTTTTAATTATTTCTCAACACAACTTCAATGTTTTCAAAATAGACAAAACAAAAAACAAAAAAAAAATCCAAGATTTCTTAAGTTTTGAAATGAAATGTGGAAAAAAGTTTGGCACCAAAAAGTCAATAAATACAGCTTGAAAATTCATTATATCTCGTGTATTGCCATTATCAACATGACATTTCATCAAGTGTAGCTTGTGTTCAGTTCTACTTGCACAATTTATAATTTTGAAAGCCATTCCCATTTTTCAAATTCCCTTGTTCTCTCATTCTCATTACAAATATGAAACCTTAACATTCAGTTATACGATTCTGTCAGATTGGTATGTTCCAGATGAAAAATGAAACGTAGGGAAATGTATTAGGCAAATTTTAAAGCCTGGATAAAACACACGGTATGTATTGGATGAAATATTGTACTGAAAAGAACAAAAATGAATAAAACCATCTAAAACATGTATAGAAACAAATAGAGATTATTAAAAAAAGAAAAGAAAAAGTGATTGAAAGGCAAATTCTGAGTTGGTAAAAGAAAAAAAGAAATAATAAAGAAAATACAGAATTATTGAGAAATCAATAAATTATATGCTATCTACCTAACTTATACTTTCAAACAAAGATTCTTTACACAAAGAAAAAGCAAGTCTGTCTTTTTGTTGCCTTCTGGAGAAGTCTTCAGATAGAAAGGCAAATCTAAAAAAAAAAGTACAACAAAATGGTGGAAAAAAGTTTGGCACCAAAAAGTCAATAAATACAGCTTGAAAAATGTCAAGAAAAAAGAAAATTATTTATTCAGTTTGGCAAAAGGCTTCATTTGTGGAGAATTCACAGAGAACTAATGTGCCATGACAGGTGGTCACAGATGAAAACTGGAAGGCACATAGTGAAAGATTCATTCAGGGATGTATTTGTGCTAACATTTCCAAATTTCTTTTTTTTTTTTTCTTTTCTTTTTTTTTTTTTTTTTTTTTTTTTCCAACATTTCTCTACCATGACTTGAATTCATGGATATTTTGGACATCAACCAAAAAGACCAAAATGGTTACCTTCTGGATTCTGTACACTGACATCATCAATGTCAAGAGATCAAAACAACATCATAAAATAACTAAAAATATTCAGTGTCATTTTCAGGTGCCATGACGTTAACCCAATGGGTTTGATAATTGGGAGGAAAATCAAACATCTGTTTCTTAATAATCAAGGCTGAGGATGGATGGCAAATTTTCAAAATGTTTTCATCTTCAGTATTAGCTGTCTATTTTGACTCGTTTATCTTATAAACAAGAAATTAAAAAGAATTAAACAAATAATTAAAAAAAAGAAAAACTAATGAATAAATACAAAAAAGTAAGAATGATGTCGGGGGGGGGGGGGTTCAGGACACAATGTGTTTATTTATGGAATCCTATTTTCAAAAAGAAAAAAAATTCTCCTAGCGTTGACCCCCACCCAAAATAAAATAAAAAAAAAAATGAATAAAACAATTTGTTATTGTTATTTCCATTAAAAAAATCATTATAGCATTAGAAAAAGAAAATCTGCTAAAAACATGCATTTTTTGGTTCAATATTTCACTATGTCAAATTTCAAATACTATAACAAGATAGATCATAAGTTTTTGGTATCAGCGGTACTTTACATTCTGACTTTTTACTATAGTTTTATATTTCCCACTCTCTGTAAGTGAAAGGAATTTTGTAGAAGAGGAAGGATCAAATATTGGAAAAATATTGACTGTATTATCAGATATTTTCAGAAGACTGGAGATGAACTGACTTCCAAGATGCACACACAATTTGGCTAGATGAAGTTGGTAGAAACTAACTGATATGTCACAATTAGGTGCAACCATATAAGCAAAGTATTAATAAAACATAACGACAAAAAGAAATGGATCATATGAAGAAAAACAATTACAAATGTCTTAATATAGAGTTCCTTTCATGGTGACGAGGTGATAAGGACACTGAATTTGCAATTTAGCAGAAAAGGGTAACAGCTCTCTTACCTCAAACTGGAAACCATATTGTAAAATGACCTGCCTGACATCATCGTAACTGAGTTCTATGGAGCTTTCATTTGGCATGTCGGAGAAGTGATACAATAGAGGTCCTGAAAATACAAAAATGGAAAAGAGAAACAATCAATAAAAATAATGGAAAAAAAAAAAAAAAAAAAAAATACAATATCGGAGAATTCTCTGGAAAGCAATCCAACGATGAAAAATGTTTTTTGCTTGTTTGTCTTTTTTTTTTATTGTAGCATATGATTTCTCATCTTAAAGAAAGATATGGGTTTCATGGGAAATAAAAATAGAAACTAGAAATCAAAGAAAAAATGAATGAGAACAAAGGAGATCAAAAGTTTTCAGGCAGAGACATTCAGCTGAAAAGAACAAACAAATTAATAAAATGGTTTTAATTTAATGTAGGTTCAAAGACAATTGACCAAAAAACTACTAAACATGTGTGAGAGAGAATCTGCCTGGAAAGTATCCATTCCTTTTGACTACCAGAAATACTTGCACAACCATGGTATAACTTGGCTACCAATCAGAAAGTGACTTTACTGTACATGTGACACTCTCTAATAATGTTACTCAGTTAGTAGAGAGGTGCCATTAAATGAGCTTATATGATGTCATATTCCCAATGGGTAAGTAGGTTCTTTTTACCTCATTTTTTTTTTCTTATGACAAAATATTCCATCACCCAAGTCTGTCAGTCCCAGTTCAGTTAGTTACATACCATGTGTGATACATGCTTAGGCGATCATGTATCTTTCGATACATGACTGATGAGGCAGATATTTTCCCTCGGTAGGTTGTCATTTCTTTCGGCAGTAGACTATTGGGTGTCAAACTCACACCCGAGCTCAAGTGAAAACTCGTCCATACCATCCATTGCTAAGGATACAGATAAAATGGTCGGCTCTCTGTATCGCTCCAGTACGAACCTGACTCTTCCTGCTATCCTCTACCATTACAAGAGCCAAATCAGGCTAAGAATGATATACTGTTGTTATATTTGGGTGGGGCCTCAATCTCCAGCCTTGACAGAGCCTAAAAGCATCTTCAAGCCCTTGTGGGTGATGAATTATTCTCCATCCTCTCTCCTACAGGTAGAAAATGACAAGCATCTTGATGCTCTACCACTACACCCACGGAAAATGCTTGGATGAACGACATACCTTGGTTCAGCCAAGTCAAACCTTCATGGCAAGAACACATCATGCCACTTACATAGCAGCACAACACCCACATTGTTCCATTAACAAGAAATGTTTGACTCAAGCAGCTTCTTCCCATGAACCACTTCCCTGTGGAAGCAACTCCCAATAGGATGTTTTCCTGATCACTACAATCTTAATCTGTTCATATCTAGAGTTAACCATTATCATCCATTCCTATATGCATAAATGACATCCTAACATAACCCTCTACCTCAAATGGCCCCAGGCCTTGTAAAGAGTGAGCCTTACTGTAAAATATATGTTTTGAACAATAAAAAATATTAAAAAATTAAAATTTTCGGACACACTGGGTTGTATATTAATATTTTTTTGTTTTATTATTTCAATTAGGTTCCTTGATTAGTTTCAGCCAGCATGACTATCATCAAGAAAAAAAATCCCTGCTTGTTAGTAGCAGTAAACTACAGGAGTAAAGTGAAGTTTTTGTTTATTTTATTGTTAATTTTGGTCAACACCTCAGCAAGCATGCCTGTCTTGTGTGGGAGAGAAATGTAGGCTTGGCTTGATTTATAGGGTTATATATTAATTCTATGTTGTTAAATTTGTCTTAACAAGTGTTTTGATGCACAAAATCCATTTGTCTTTATGTTCCTCTAGTATTTTTCTAAGGTCATCTATAACCTGGGATATAGTCTCTCATATATATACATGTGTGTGTGTATATATATATATATATGAGAGACTATATTCCAGGTTACAAGAACACTAATCAGATATGAACTTACATACAAAAAAAGTTATAGTTTAATTTGTTTACATATTTCATCTCAACTTGTAAAGCATAAATAAAAATGGAGTAAATGCAAAACAATTACATTTACTTGTCATATCAGATCAAACACAACTCATAAAAGAAAAGAAAAATTAAATTTCACCTGCAAATAATGTCTAGCATTAATTCAGTTAATAGATCAACCGACTGGGATTAATAACATGAAATAACACATTTTAGAAATTTTATTTCCTTAAACAAACAAGAAAAAAAAAAAAAAAAAAACATAAAATTACAACTCTTAAGACTTGTCCGTATGTTTTGTTTGAGAGCGTAATTTGTTTAGACTGACTCATCACTACCATTGCCAAGCGATAAGATGAATCTAATTACACAGTAAAACTAAATTGAAGTTCATGTATACAGTGCAAGGTGGTCCATTAGGAGTACTGTGAAGAACAGTTCAAGATAACCAACCAAATTTCAGACACTGTCTGAATTACATTTAATCAAAGAAGATTGCAAAGAAAATCATATTTGCCATGATCATTTAGAAATGGCAAAGAGAAACTTTCAACAAAGTATGAGAGGTTAAATAGTAAAAAAAAAAAACACACAAAAAAAAAAAAATCATCATCATCATCATCATCAGCAGCAGCAGCAGTCCCATGACTGGGTGTGGTCATAGGATTCCTGCTCAGTTGAACACCTGACCAGTTTCCTCCACATATCTAGGTTGAAAGTCAGATAGGTATTCATGCGTAGTGTATATTCAGCAAATAGGCCTGGTGGTCCATTGCTCTCCTCTTCAAACCACGGCCAATTTCCCCCCATTTTGAAGGCTCACATTGATCACAGAAATGTGGCGATTAATTCCATTGCTGGGACCATTCATTGAGTTCAATCTTGGAAGCCCTTCACTCAGCAATGCCATGTTACCACCACATTGACTGTATATATAGTTATGGTGCCCAATTTTCATTCTAATGATTTTAAAAAAGCATGAACCTAACATTTTTAGTGTCCTATTATTAATCATCTTGACCCAAATCTGACACAACATGGAAGTAGAGAAGAAGGTACTAGACTGTACCTCCCAAAAACACTTAAACAGTGGCTTGGAATATGTTAAGGTAGAACAGGTAAATTTTGACCCTCCAAGAAGTAAAAATGACTTTGTGGCTTATTCAATAACAGGTGAAATATAAAGATATAAACAGAGAAGGGAGACTGAGAGAAATGCAAAGCATGTACTCCTTATTATAAAAGAGGATGCTGAAAAGTTATCAGTTCAACCAAAGCATGACATGCTCGCTATAATTATATGTGATTAAAATGAAGCTACCATTTTGAGGTACGATATAGTGTTGTAAAACAAGTCTGCTTGCCTTCAGAAATAGTATGGTCGTAATTACAAAAAGTTACAACTAAAATCTTAACTTCCTTATAAGAACACACTCAGCATTGACTGAATAGTTAGTATTGCTTTTGGTTGAAATTTATAAAATCTTTCTCTGAAAACAGTTTTTTTAGGAAATTGTGCTTCTCAAGTCCACTGTTATTGCTCTTTCTAGTATTGATGGAGAATTCATTCCTAACACTTTTTAAAGTCAACATCTTGATTATATCATTACTTTCTCTGAGTTATATATGCTATCCATTTTAGTTGTTGCTGCTTCTGTAAGTCTTGAAGTGGTGTGGTTTCTGTCATTTAGTAAAGTTCTTTGTGATTCTGTGGCACTAGAGTTGTTTGATGACACATATGTCATAATTGCACATTCTACCAGAACTAAAGTCAACTTGAGTCATTAGAAGTTGACTTTCATAGAATGGTGAGAGTCCAGTTAATAAAATTTTCATTAGCTCTTTTGCTATAGTGGATCCAATTGAGATAGCTTTGTATGTGTGAGGGTTTTTAAGACTACCTTTTTTTGTTTCTACAATGAATTAATACATGATTTGGGATTTTCTTTTGATACTAGATTTCCTTCATAAAACTGATAAACTTATTTTTGAATTTAGGGAAAAAGCATGCTACTTTCAAAAGTTCAGTCTCAATGTTAAGTGAAGCATTATTACTTTTATTAAATTTTTATAGCTTTCTTGGTTTCCTCATCACTAGGTTCTTTGTTGTTAAGGTTTGGTGACAGAGAGTCTAGTGTTATAGGTATACCTCCACGAAAATACTATAAAATCAGCATACAGTGATGAAAACATGCTCCAAAACATAATGAAAACATAGTTTTATCATCAAAATTGTTGTTATTATTATTAAGAGGAAGGACCGAGGTATTTTTTGAATATTTAATGAAATTTTTTAATCCTCTTTAGAACATTCAAAATTTTGATTAAAAAACTTGTTTTTCTTGTGTCAGTGGATGTACTAACTTTTAGCATAGGAAATTTTAGCCTTTTTTTTTTTTTTTTTTGCAGTGACAGGCACATTAATTTGGAAATTCTTGCAAAAATCAAATAATTGTTGGATTTTAATGAAATTATCAGGACTTATTCACAAATTAATTAAATTAGTTTTGAAATTTTTTATTAGAAAATTTGGATAAAAATAAATATATATATATATATATATATATATATATATATATATTGTTTTACATTCACCCCACTTACTTAATTTCATGAAAAATTGAACATGAATTTTTTTTGCAAAATCAAACCCTATCTTCCCAAAAATCTGTTTTAAACCAAAAAAATAAAAAACACAATAAAACTGACATTATTTAATAAGAGAAGCTTTTAATTGATTTTATCAATAATATATATATTAACAACAACATTGTCTGAAGAAAAAGAAAATTTTCAATGAAAAATGAATTTTTACAAGATTTGTTTTCACTTTTTTTACAATTTTAAACTGAATAATTTATAAAGTTTTTAAATCTTTTAAAATTCAATTTTTATCTTTTAAAATTCAGTTTCAATTGTTTAACCCTTAGAAAATATTGCTATAAAATCAAACTGTATTTACTAATCATATATTGTAAATTTTATTACAATCTATTACACAACATTATCATTAAAAGGCTTCATGTTTTAAGGGTTGTTCCCGATTTATGGAAAAACAATCCTCACATAAAATTTATCAACTGCTAACAATTCTGCTTCACCATACTTTAACTGTTGACATGTTAGGCAGTCAATATCAGAAAACAAGACCCCTGGCTAAGAAATGCTTGTATACAACATTTAAGCTATAATTAAGTAATAATTGTTTTAAATCAGATTAATTTAACTTTAAATTTGCTAATTTTCCACAAATAATGTTTCAGAAATATATATATTTTTGCAAGATTTTTAAAACCAAGAATTAACTTTTGTTTACAAATGTGTCAAAATGACCAATTTTATCAATTTTACTGAAGAAAAAAAAAAAAAGAAAAGAATAGATTCCAATCAATATGATTTCTGTTTGAAATACACCACAGTATTTTGCTTACTGGAAATAATAAATATTAAATCCTTTAGCTTTCAATTAAAGCTAAAATGAAAGCTTCAAGGAAGCTTTTTCATTTTTAAAAATTCATTTTAAACCTTATGAATTAGTGGTGGTACCTAGTTATATATATTTTTGTATATTGTATTTCTTCAGGCATCTTCAAATTGGTGTGGCCAGGAATTAAAATGTTTTTGGGACAGGACATTTCTTCTATTTTAGTTTTGATTGTATAATTTAATTTTTTTACTATTCCCCACATTTGAACACATAATTAGTTTAGTTTCATTGATTTGATTTCCAAAAGATGTTGGTTTCTCAGAGCATTGACTAGCTTTTTTTTTTATTTTCTTCCTTAAATGTTTAGTGTTCTACATTGAATTTTTCTTCTCTTCTATTTGTCTCTTTCTGCAGTCTTTTCAACTCGTAATTTTCATGCCACAGAAAGATCTTTTTTCATCTTGTTATTTTAGGAATGGTCTCACATCCTTTGGCTAAAGAAGATATTGGGTGGTTCATTGATATTGCTTGGGTTAAAATTTAGGGATGTCAGTTTTGATTCTAGTTTATCTCAAAATGTTACCTTTACATTTTTGACATTATATCTTTTGTAGTTTATGTAAGTGGAAGCAAGCTATTTTGTTGGATGGTTTTATTTGTTTAGTTGCCAGAAGACTATGATCCAATTCAAAGTAAGGATTACATCTTCTAACATCTGTCATGAATTGTCTAAGCCAAAAATCTGAGATGCTGATGTCATTAACCTTTTTAATATATCTGGAATATGCTACATGAAAAAGGATGAATAAAATGCTCCCTATTTTCTTCCTTACTTGTAATCATCTTCACAATACTGAAATGAATAAATAGATTTTTCATTGACTGATCTGTTTTTCAGAACTTATCAACCCTTTGTAGGTTATTCAAAGCCAGAAAACGTTTTTAGATTGTAAGAATATTTTTAGAGATAATAAAGATTTAGTGATACAAGTCTTACTAATTAATCCATAGCTGGAAGGAGAAGAGATAGATTCATAATTTTCTCAAGGGTATTTGTGCATAATTAAATATAACAAACTCAACTGGAATTGGAACTCAGTTCTCTGTTATCCATAATACCATCTGCCCATGCAAGCTTACAGTACCTGGTATTTCCAAGTGGTCACCCATCTAGGTACTGACCAAGTTCCATGTTGCTTAATTTTACTTATCATACGAGAACTCGTATTTCAACATGATATGGCCATAAACACTGAATAAATGGAGAATTATAGAAATAAAAAAAATGAATCCTCTTATCTAAGAGAGACAGAAACTGAAATTCTCAGAATAATACTTCACCATCACAACCTATCATATTCAATCTTACAGATAAAGAAATCTTTGCTTTTTATGTCAGTTCCTACCAAAACCTAAGGTTCATAATTTTAAAACCTTAAAAAAAAGTTTTTTTTTTTCTCCTGATAGAAGTGTCCACAATAAAAACCTTAGTTGTAACCTCAAACCGAAGAGGAGGATTAGTATCCTGTTCATAAACACTGCTTAACTCCATGGGAGGCCAATATATTTAAAACTGAAATAAACAGTTAGCTGAACCTTATGCTAAAACAGACCCAAATAAATTTCCAGTAATGCTAAACTTAATTTTTCTTTCTTTCTTTTTTTTTTTTTAAAGTGTAGAAATATTATTTTTTTTTTATTTTTTAAAGAATTCCTAACACTGGTTGTGTGTGTCTAAATAATGCAATACTGATTATTTGTTCTAGAAATGGTTTGGCAAGTAGAAGAGAGTACATGGAAAGTAGCTATATTTCCTGGCCTATATCAGCCAACACCACAGGTGGAAAATTTAATTAATGTTTTGGCCTGTAGCCATATACAATACTTTAAAAGAAAAAAAAAATAAACAAAGGGGATTAATCTTACCCAAACTTAAAATATCAAATTGAACAATTTAAAAGCAAAACAAAGTGAGCACAAGAAAGGGGGTGGTGGAAGATTTATTTCCTTTAAAACTTGCTTAAAATAAACATTAATAAAAGACATTAAAAATCAATTTATTTCTCAAGTTCAAAATATAAGACACATCTCTCAGAGAAAAAATGCACTTGGAAAAAATAATTCTTTTTTGTCTTATTTTTAAATTTGTTTAACTATTTTTTTTTTTATTGTCCCTGTTTTGCCACAACAAAGATCAGTGCTGATTTTAAAGTCAATATTTTACCTATAGATACATTAATGCTAATTGACTGAAACTAACATTTAACTGAATATAAAAAGAACAGAAGATAAAAACAACATACACTATTTAAAATAGATTTTTATCAAAAGATGAATTGACTTTTCAAACAAATGAAACATTTTTTTTTAAATTCCATAAAATGTTTTTCTTTTATTTCTTTTCCTCTCATTTTTTTTCATTTTTGGTAATTTCAAAGTCACAGCAAATCTAAAAGGTGGAAATTTTCAAAAGCATTTTTAGAGACTGCATTCTAAATTAAAACTAAAAGCCAAAATAAAATTTAAAAGAAAATTGTTTTCTACTTGCAAATTTAGTCTAAGAAAAAAAAAATATAAATTAGCCTTATGAAAGGATATAAGCAAAACAAAAAAATAATTTCAAAATTTGGTTTCTGACTACTAGTGTCATTTCATTGTAAACTCCTAAGTTCTGTCTTATTGCTGCTCATCTGGACAAGCTCTTGTTTTTAATAAATTTAAGCATTTAAAGATGAGTGTGATGCTGAGCAAGTTTTCTTACTACAACCTAATACAAAAGTATCATTCTTTGAAAAGAAGAAGAGCTAACTCAAAAACTGATTTTCTAATCCCAAAATGGCAGTGAGAACAATGAGAACAATACAAGTTTCCTTTGCTATCCAATTTGTATGAGACCTTTTGTTTGGCATAAAGCCATGAACTGCCATGAATTTATAAGGGAAAAGATATAAAACATTCCCAAATTCAAAAGTAACCTTCACATGTACACTATGACATAGAGAGTACTGCAATACAACAATTTATCAAATGCATTAGCCATATGAATATTTTTAAGACTGGACCAAAAATACACAAGATATTGCGAGTTGAATGGATTAAGTATTATTAATCTCAAATGAAATCAGATATCGACTGGAAATGCTATCATTACACAAGAAAATGAATGGCTTCCTTAGAAAGCAAAAATACTAAATTAAAAACAAAAAAACTGAACCGAAAACTGCGGAATCAAGGAAAACAAAACCAGAAACAGATACTAAAACATAAATTGCCAAACCAACTCTAATATATATATATATATATATATATGGATGGATTATTGCATTTTTATTAGGTACCTCCATTTTTAAATTCTACATTAGTTTAATCTTGTTAGGTGATATTATTAAGTGAAAACTAGATTTACCAATCAAAAATTGAAAAGCTTAACACAAATCATTTTGCACCAAGATTTCTCAAGTAATTTTTATTTCTTATATATATAAAATATTATGCAACATACCCATTTTGAAAGTGTGGTTGTCCATACATGACATTATAAGAAAATAAGAGCAATGTCTATAGTAAATTTAAAGTTAACTTTCCTAAAATTAGATTACAGAGAATATTTTCCAACATTCTTAACATTACTGATTACGTAAGAGGTGCTCATGTCATTTTCTTAAACTATGTTTTAATAAATAACATCTTTGTAGAACAACAATCAATAATGTAATCACTTGTCATCGCCTCGTCAATCTCATAAAACATAGTGATAATGGTTAAAAAGACAGCTACTATTTGTTTTGAAGATACATTTCTCTTTTATTTTAAACTTAAAGTAAATAATACTGGTTTCAAATCAGACTAATTATACTTTAAATCAGTTAATATTTCTCAAAGTTTCAGAAAGGCATATTTTATTTTTATAAGATTTTTTAATACAGAGGATTACATTGCGATGAAAGACAACTAAAAACGGGTGCTAATTAGCTATTTTGGAAAAAAAAAAAAAACCCTAAAAAAATTGATTCTAATCAATATAATTTCTGTTTGAAATACACCAGAGTATTTTGCATACTGGAAATAATAAATTTAATCCTTTAGCTTTCAATTAAAGCTCAAATTAAAGCTTCAAAAAAGCTTTTTCATTTATAAAAATTCATTTTAAACCTTAGGTATCACAAATTGGTGGAGGTAACTAATTTTTATCTAATCATTTTTTCTTTTTTACAATTTTAGTTAATGCCCAATAAGAATAAATGACAAATCAACAACAATTTATTCACTTCATTGAATCTTCATGAAAAATTACCAAATTCCTAAAAACAACTAGGTTAGTAGATCATTTCTAAGTAATCAACACAAATTCGATCAATGTATTAAGTTTACTATATAAAACATAAGTATCTTAGTTGTCATCACTTCCACTATATTGTTACTGGTTACTTTTTAATTTTATTGGTAAAGCTCGACATGAACCCACCAAATAACATGTAGTCATCAGTGCCAGATTTTCCTTTAGGCCTAGCAGGCTGAAGGCAAGGGTCTCAAAATCTAGGGGGCCTCCAGCCAAGGATTATATTTTTGATGCTGTCATAGGCTTTTCTTACACATGCTGTCATAATGCATTGTAGACTCTAAATAAACCTTCAGTAATTTTAAACACCCATTATCATCCTTGGTTTAATTTAACACTCTTCCATTTTCCTCTACTCATGAGAATGGGGGATTTAGAGGGGCTTCACAAGTGGAATAGCTTAGGGCCTCTCTTCATCTAAATCTGGCTGTGGTGGTCATCCAAAATAAATATTTGCACGCCTCTATTCTATACAATAATCCTTTGTCAATAACAACAATGTTGATGATGATAATAATAATAATAAAACAGTCTAATTTTCAAAACACCCTAAAATCTAAACAAAAAATAGACAGGGGGATAAACAGTTCAAAATTTCTACTTTCAAATATCATGCCATACAAACATGTTTCCTTAAAACTTTTATACTGAAAGCCCTACCACTGACCATATTTAGACGAGAACTCTACAAGCAGGCTTGAGAACTAATGGCGACATGCTTGTCAAACAAGGAAGAATTTATCTTTGTGCACAAGGATGTATGGGTGTTCTGCTGGTTTCAATGCATCTTTATATTGAATTAGACAAAAAGGGAGAAAAAAAAGTGTCAGGTAAAAGGGGAAAGAAATAACCAGGTGCCACATTCATTACAAAGTCTCTACAAATAGTAGAAGGCAATGATAAACCATGTCAGGCAGTAATTTTATTATTCTTACAGAGAATTCTTCAGTGAGAGAAATTGAGAATGGAACCGAAATGGTTTTTAGTCCAGTTCTCCGTGCAGGACATTACACTGAGACTTTTTAACTACAACCTGCATAAAGGAAAGTAATTCCCTGGGAGAGATCTTTAGCTTACCAACTATAGTAATGTGTAATATTAACATATATATATATATATATATATATATATGTGTGTATGTGTGTGTGTGTGTGTGTGTGAAAACACAAAAAGGATTTTATACATAACAATTTATCAAATGCATTAGTTATACATAGAAATAAGTTCAACTACAATTTCGATCTAAAGAATGCTACATTTATTAAAAGAAAGAGTAAGTTACTTCGACAGAAAATTCTTGACAGTGTCGCTATCAAATATTGCCTAAAATTAAACCTACCACCCACCACCATGATTTTTTTCAAATATCTCCGTTCCTAAAATAAATACTCATTTCCCAGACCAAAATACATGGCTATAAATTTTTTTAAAAATTAAAAAACAGCTAAATTTAAAATCTATAATATATAAATTAATCCAAAACTGAAATAATATAAATAATAATTACATTATTCAAAAAACAAACAAACCAACATTTACTTACTTTTGCTTATTAGATATTAATTTATATCACTTAGTGTCCTCCATAATTTACCTTGACTTTCAGTTAGCCTGAAGTATATTTATGGGTGTTCATAAATTTCAAAATTTTGAAAAACTAACAACATTTTTACTTGTCTTTAAATACTTATTACAAAATAAAAACCTTAGATTTGCCTTGATAAAGTTCAGTGGAGGGCAAAATGTGTTTAAGTTTTCCTTTTATATATATATATATATATATATATATGAGAGAGAAAAAATATTTATTGTAATAGGCTGATTAGATATCAAATTAGAGGACAGTGAAGGCCACCCATTTAATATTACAAGAGGATAAGTACAAGGACTGGTAGTTTTCAGCCTACCAGATACTTCAAGTTTGCATATAAAATATTGGTTATACAACATTAAATATGGTAGCTTCATTTTCCTAAAAGGTGATATGATTCTGGAACAATCATATTTTGATAAACTTATGACAAATGAGCAAGAGTAATTCCAATGTTGCTGAGTTAGGAGAAAAATAAGTGACAAAGAAGAGACTGATAATAGGAAGAGGTAGATAGGGAAAGGAGATGATGAAGGAAGGGGATATGTAGGGATAAGAAGGGGAGGTTATGAGGAAGGAGACTATAAAGAGGAGGATATAGAAAGGTGACTAAGATCAAGAAGGAGACTGCGGACAAGAAAAGAAAGAAGAAGGGAAGGAGACTGAGGACTAACAAAGAGAGAAGAAAAGAGAGAGACTGAAGACAAGCAAAGTGAGAAGAATGATAGTAGAGTGAGGAGAAAGAAAGAGAAAAAGGAAGAAGACTGAGGAAAAGAAAAGAGAGAAAAAAGAAAAGAGACTGAAGACAAAGAAAGAAAAGAAAGAGACAGAAGACAAGCAAAGTGAGAAGAATGAAAGCAGACTGAGGAGAAAGAAAGAGAGAAGACAAGCAAAGTGAGAAGAATGAAATCAGACTGAAGAGAAAGAAAGAGAGAAAGGAAGAAGACTGAGGAAAAGAAAGAGACAGAAGACAAGCAAAGTGAGAAGAATGAAATCAGACTGAGGAGAAAGAAAGAAAGAAAGGAAGAAGACTGTGGAAAAGAAAAGAGAGAAAAAAGAACAGAGACTGAGGACTAACAAAGAGAGAAAAGAAAAGAAAAGGGACTGAAAACAAACAAAGTGAGAAGAATGAAAGGAGACTGAGGAGAAAGAAAGAGAGAAAGGAAGGAGACTGAGGAAAAGAAAAGAAAGAAAAAAGAAAAGAGACTGAAGGCAAACAAAGAGAGAAGAAAGGAAAGAGACTTAGGACAAGCAAAGTGAGAAGAAGGGAAGGAAACTGAGGAAAAGCAAAATGATAAAGAAATGAGACAGAAAACAAGCAAAGAGAAAAGCGAAGGATATTGAGAACAGGTAAAGGAGAAGAAAAGAAGGAGACTGAGAACAAGCAAAAGGAAGTGTATAGGATATAGGAACCATTAGAGAAGAAATAGATTTTTGTGGTGAGAAAATGTAGAAAGAAATTGACTGGTTAAGAATTTGATTTGGTTTAAAGCAAAGAATTTGGACGTGCATGGACACACAAGCAGATGGACAGATGGTTGGGCAGAGTAATTTACAATGATAGAGCCGACAAGCAGCCCTAAAAGCAACATTTATAACAAGAGGCACAACTTTTACATAGCCAAATAATGCACATACTTGATGTCATTGTGGGTAAGAAACGTGCCTGCCACCGGCACAAAAGAGGATGGACATTCTTAATTATCACAACCCACTACTAACACAGGTCAGAGAAAGTATCCCACCATTTTGAATATCTAGAGAATCCAGTTAATGCAGAAGTTCCCAGCTATAGTCATATAAATTAATAGCATCATCATTCAGTCACTAAATATTTTTCTTTATTCTCTATGACATTATGTCATTTTACAATTAAATTATGCATTCTGTCAGAAAAAAAAGAAAATCAATTCAAGCTTCCATTTGATGAATGCTTCAAGGACATTTTCAATGTTTTTATGCATACACAAACACCCTCCACTGGGGTTATTCAGCAATAAAAAAAAAAAAAAAAAAAAAACAATGAGTGAGTTTGTGTACTGTGTGCCTATCACATTCACAATGCCCATCAGTCAGTCAGCAAAATCATGTTAAGAGATTTTTGGCAAGAAATCATACTTATTATAAAACCCAGGATGTGTGTGTGTGTGTGTCTGTTTGATTATATATTGGAATGAATTTCCTACATTTTTCAACCTATTTCAACAAAACTTCACAGGACTATGTAAAATTACCTTGCAGTAGTTCTGACAGTGCCAAAAATTGGAAAAACACAATTGTTTTTGCACAAAATCAATTTGAAAACACAATTAAGAGGCATCACTGTCGCCAGAATGAAAGGGGAACAACTCATATCGAGTTATACTTATTATAAAACCCAGGTTGTCTGTGTGTGTGTGTGTGTGTGTGTGTGTTCATTTATATATGAGATCGGATTTCCTACATTTTTCAACCGATTTCAACAAAACTTCACTTTTTTTTTTTTGGCAGGTAGTGTATCTTATTGTCTTGCACACTTTTTTCTTTATTTTTACATTCAGAATGCTTTAAAAATTCCATTTACAAGACAATTGTTTATAATAAAATTCTATTCATTCGGTAGACTCATAACGATTGAAAACAATGTTTTTGTTTGAGTTTGGGTCTGACCAATTTACAAAAAAAAAAAATAAAACTAATTAAGACATGCGTGTCCGTCAACCTTAAACAATAATCTTTGCCAATTTTATTTTTCAGTCTTTATGATGGTCGATAGTTGATCTATCTCTTACTGTTACATCCCCGGGCAACGCCGGGCTCTACTGCTAGTCTTATAATACATGTCCATCAGCCCCTGTCTAGTTCTAGATTTGGTTCCTTATAACTTCAAGCAATTGCTGTAAAAAGGACATGAAAGTTTATTAGCAACATGGCAAGACAACTGATGACAATCTCAAAACAGGACTTCAGATTATTTTGAAAAACAAAAACAATACTAGAAGTGTATGACATTTCAAGAGGAATATTTTGAAGAAAACCAACATGCCATTGTCCTAGGGAGGCTTCTGTTTTTTCATTAATATTAAACAGGTGGATCATTTATGGGCAGGCCTGACACATATACTTCCCAAAAAGTAAAAAATGCAAATTCAATTTTCTTTTTTGATGTCAAGAGAAAACAAACATTATTTAATAACTTGCAATTATTTTTTTTCCTTTTTAAAACAGAAACCACATCTCTTAGTAAAATACACATTAGGGGTAACAGA
Source organism: Acanthosepion lycidas (assembly GCA_963932145.1). Taxonomy (NCBI): domain Eukaryota; kingdom Metazoa; phylum Mollusca; class Cephalopoda; order Sepiida; family Sepiidae; genus Acanthosepion; species Acanthosepion lycidas. Next base: position 31,136,187 of record OZ010593.1, on the reverse strand, counting down.
TATAATTACAGCTCAGAATTTAAATTAAATTTTGTTTGAAAGATTTAAGCTATTCTCCTCCTCTTGTTCTGTGACAGCAAATGGCTTGCTGTTACAGGACAAGAAGAAATGATATGTTGCAGTCCAAGTGGAAAGGGCTTGCCTGCCTCCATTAAAAATTAACATTCAAGGTTCAAACCAAATTAATGACGTCAGTTACTAAGCAGATCCAGGCACACTCTCGAATTATTGATCTTATTAAAGTGGTAATCTTTTTTTTTAAATCATAATTTTCTTTCAAACCAGTTATTAGTATAATTATTATATGCTAAATACATATTACACATTTATGACACATACAGAAAGATAGTGTGTGTGTGTGTGATATAAATATCCAAATTTACAAACTAGTACAGAGATATATGTTTGTATGAAGGTACAAGGATATGCTAAAGAGTTCCAGGCCTAATCATGAAGAGATTTAAAAAATAAACAAAAAAACAAACAGATGTTTGATCAGATTTTAGGAACTGGGTCAAGTTTAGAGCTTTTTCAGCACCCTCTCATGTTTTCTCTTCAGCAAAGAGCTTTCTTGACCAAATTGCCAAGTGTGTGTGCAATTGGTTCCAATGAAGAGAATTGGTCTGAAAAAAGTTTGTGCCCAGTCATTATTTCTGACAAGACGGAATCTTCATCTAGGCCACTAGCATTGCTGGCAGCCGAGACATTGGCCTGGAAAACTTTTCATCGATCCGATACGCAAAAGGAGAAGAAAGAAGGGACAAACAAGGTAGAAGTGTCTGCTGTCTTTGAGTACGCTCTGTCAGTCCTTATTTTATTGGTATTGATCAGCCAGTATTGTCAGCGCAACAACGATCATCGCCACTGTAGACGAAGGACAGTGGGTGGAACTGTGTCTTCAAGAGATCCACACTCTCTCTCCCCCTAACACTTACAGGATATGGTAACTTTGCTTTCACACCCATTCAAAAGAGTTTTACAGATTTAATACATTTTACACACACAATGGGCTTTAGATAATTTCAAGTGGACTTTTATTTTACCTTCTTGCAGTTCTCAAGAACTTTGTAAAGTGGAAAGACAGAAATGTGAGCCATGTTTGAAGAAAGAAGCATGAGAAACTCAGATAGAATTGCCAGCTACAGGACTTAGTCATTAGTCTGACCTTCATGGTTCCAAATTAACAGGGCGGAGAGGTCATGGTGGTAAGATAATGCAGTAACCACTTAAGAAAGAATACCTATTCCATTTATTATAAAGCTACCAATTCATATCTGTCTATATCATATATATGAGGTATTATGATAATTTACATTATTCGAGTTGTGAGTTCAATACCAGGCTACAGCAGTGGTGAACCAAAAAGAGTTGAGTTAAAGGGAAATAAACGAGACATCCAGAAGAGGCATGGTACATGGAACTAGAACAATCTACCCCGGTAGACAAGATAAAGGGTTCAGTTTGAAATTCCAATCATCTGAAGAAGGCCAGAGTGTACAGTGGCTGAAACATTGTGAATATGGAAATGAAGATGAGGATAACAGTCCAAATAATGTAAATAATGTAAACTATTAATTCATAATTCCTACAAATTGAAATGATTACAATTACTGAAAATTACAACATTTGAGTCAAAACTAAAAAAAAATCCTGATATAAGAATTTAAAACTCCATCTGAAAAACAATATTTGAAAAAGAGAAATTAACATTTTATTTTTCCTCTAAGTTACAAACTTTTTACTTTTTTTTGAATAATCAAATCAAATGGAATAAATTTTAACTCTTGATGGCCCAGGCAATACAGAAATCATTAATAGGTTAATCTTGGAAAGTAGAAAGGTTCACCTATAATACAATTAACACTCCTCCACAGTCTTTTGAACAGGAGTAGAGGTTTATCCTTTGCTTCCTTTTTAGGATTGGGTTTCTACTTTCTTCTAAAGTCTTCTCATTCTCTTTCCCTCCCTGTAGCCCCTTGCATCTTAGTGGCATTATCACCTTGCTTGGAGTAAATTGATTAAAAATAAATGAAACAACATATTCAGTATACTATTTATTCATTAAGTTTTTAAATGTCATTTAAATTAAATAACATCTTGATTTAATGAAAATTCTTAAAAACAGGGGCGGGAATTCTTTTTTTTTTTTCTTGGATTTCGTTTTGGAAAAAAACACATCCATTTTACCATGATTGTCTTTAATGGAAAATATATATAATTTTAAAAGAAATAAGCTTTTTATTAAATAAAATGGTTGACTGTGTATTGTTTTAATCTTTTCATTTTCAATTTATTTTGCCACTGTTTATTTTAAAAATAATTGAATGACATCAGGTTTAAATTGAAAACAGTAAAATATCAGTATATTCCCACAATGTTTTAATAGAAGTAAATAGTTTCTCACCTACTGTCGTTTTTTTTTTTTTTTTTTTTTTTTTTGTTGAAATAGAGGTTTATCCCTTGTTTTCTGTTTAGGAGTGCATTTCTGGTTCTTTCTAATGACTTTTCATTGTCTTCCACTCGCAGTAGCACCTTGCATCTTAGTTGCATTATCACCTTGCTTGGGGTGAATTGATTAAAAAAGAAAAAAATTTGCTAGTGGAAAAATTAAACTATCAGTGGGCAACTAGTGTTCATGAAGTTCCCTTATACTAATTTCATTTTAATTGTAAATATAATAGCTCTATCCTGCTTGTAATACTTCCGTACCATGTGGAGGCTGAGAACAGGCTAAAAGGAATTCACTAAACATTAAATAACATTAATGGAATGTAAGTATTATTTACAATGTGTTGAATATAAAATGAAGAAAAGCTCAATTTTTTAAGTTATAGACATGCTTCTGAATTAAATATTTTGTATAAGTTTAAGAACATATTTTGAACTAATAGTGACAATATCTGTTCAGACATGAAATATTTGGCATCTGCTTTCTTTCCTTGCTTTAATATTTCCTATATAAGAATAATTTTACCTGTTGTGATATCACAGACTAAATGAACAACTAGTGTATGCATGACGATGGATTAATAATACTGTAGCCTGACAAGAAATTATTAGCTGAACTTTAATCTGAAATTTTTACTGTATAATGTTTTCTGAATACTTTCAAGTCTTTGACAATTTTGATTGTTCTAAAAAGTGATATGTACATATAAATGTAAGCACCTCCTTAAAAAAAAAAAAAAAACTTTTTTAGGACAATAGTGTCTATAATAGATTTTATTCATAAAAACATTTAAGAGCTTTCCTTATAAAATAATGTCTTAGTTTTATTGCATTTTTTTTTTATTTTACAATTCAGAGCAGATTTTCTGTAACTGGAGGTCCTGATTGAGCCCCAAAATTTCATTATTTAAATTCTCTGAGGATTTGTCCTTATAACTCATCTAAGCATTAAGTGTTACAAAAATAATTTCTTAAAACTTCATAAAATTAAATGAGTGGAGATAAAAGATATAAAAAAATTTTTTTACAAAGATTTCCAAAGTATTTAATTCCTTTCTGAATAAGTCTTGAGAGTTTCCATTAAGATCAGACTTGTATCTAATTTTGCAAGAATTTCTAATTAATGTGCTTTTCACTGCAAAAAATGCTCAGCTTTGCAATTTATGGTCCGATGTTGACGCCAGAAAAACAAGACTTTTAACCAAAATTTCCAGGGTATTAAAAAGGACTAAAAACAATAGTTTTTACATAAAAAAATTCTTTTATCTTACCTCAATAATAATACCAAGGATTTGAAAATAAAATTTTGTTTCTATTTTTTTTCATCATATATTGTCTTTTTTAACAAATTTCTGGGATATATATATATATATATATATATATATATATATATATATATGTATGTATATATAAGATATAAAGATTTACCAAACAATCATGCCAGTAGACAAAAATAAATAAATATACTGTTTAATAAATAAACCAGAGTGCCTACTCAAATATGATTATCCACTGAAAATAACATTTAAAATGATTATATAAAAAAACAAAAAAAAAAAACAAGGAGTACTCAAAAGCTTCTTCAGCACAAAAATCGTGTTTGTTCATTTGGTCAAATTTTGGAAAGTGGGTTGAACCAAGAATTTTTCACTGTGTGCATTTTTAGACAGCAAAGATTCATTTAAACAAATTCTATTAAATTTAACTAACAAAGTCTGACTTTTTTATTGTATTTTCCGATTTTTGAATAAGTTGTTGCACATCTGAATAAAAGACTCCAAATACATGAAAACATCCTGATACAAAAGATACAACCCACATTAACCAAAATATCTTTCATGACAGGAGATTGCATTTTAAATTATGCATAAAATATTTAAAATGCATACAAAGTAATATATATTCATTTTCTAATGCTGTTATGCCCTGTGAAGCCATTCAACACATGATTCCACTTACACAACACACTTCAATTTAAAATTGAAATGTAACATTCCAAAAACATTCAGTTCTTGATAATAACCAAGTCAATTGTAAGTAGTCAAAAAAGAGAACACCAAGATAGATTATCCATGACTTTGATCTGTGCAAGAACTTAGTGAAAAAATACAATAAAAAATGACACAGGCCTTAGTTAAATTTACAGATCACAACTTCCATCAGAGAGATGAAATTTAAATTTTTATTATTGCATTATTCCAAAATTTTAACATATCAGCAGATAGCTATTAATATCAACAACTGACTACAAATAGTTATTAATCAAAAAATTAGTAATTAATGTATAATATTATCCATAACTATGTGTACAAGAATGTCGTCTTTGATAAAAGTTAAAAAAAATAACCATAAATATGTAAAAATGCGTATATTGTTGAAAATTTCTTTTTCCACAATATAGCTATTTGTGCTGTTATAATGCTTATTACATAAACAATAATACTGAATAATTTTTTTTAAACATTAAAATGTATTTAATCACATCTCCCTAATAGTTGTTGCAATCTGTTAATACAACTTGTTTTTATATATATATGTTATATACCATACCTATGAACATTGATGATATGGCCCAATCCTCATAAATACATTGGACACTGTTGTAAGTGGGGGTAATATGCTGTCTAAATAGTCCACCACTAGCAATGGTTTACTTACTTCACGCCACTTGTGAGTATTGTATTTTGTTGATGTTATAAAGATTACCATTTCATTTCCAACCTACATTTTGGTTATTCCTCATTCAGTAACCCCTTTCTAGATTACAACAATATATATATTTCAAATACTTTTGTGGTGTGTCAGAAAGCTTCCTCAGTGGTGTCTATTTCTGGTGTCATTGGGGGGTTTGTGTCTCTAAAAACAAACTCCTTCTCCCAAGTGATTGGAATGCGCAGGTGATGGAATAGAGAATGAGAAATCAGAATGCTTGAATTCCATTCAAGTTCTTTCAAATTTACTTACACTCAAATACACTTGAAAAAAGTATTAATCCATCAACTCTCCCCAGTTATGGACAAAATAGTAGAAATCATTTTTATTATTTAAAAAAAAAAATATATTCATAAAATCCCAAAATATATTTTGGCTTTAGACAACTGACAAAGTTTTGATAAAAAAACAAATCAATCAATCCCAGGTGATCCAAGCAGGAACAATCACTTCCCAGACAGCTTCTCATCCCCCTATTGGTCTGGTCGCTTCAGCCGCTTCCAAAGTAATTAATTCTACGAATGAATACGCTTATAAAGATATGTAAACTTCAAGGTTAGTTCTTCCAAAATATTTTGCTTGAGGATGAAAGAGATTTTGGCTCTTGTTTTTGAAACATGAGAACTCTTATGTAGCAAAGAAATCATATTTTTTTTAAAATAATTATAATATATATATATATGTGTGTGAATGAACACAGTGTTTTTATATATGTGGTTTATATACTTATACACATAAAATAAATGTCACATAAGTACACTGACAAGATTTCTTTTTCTTTTATTTAATCTTTCTTGTTTGCAAACAAGTAAACATAATTATCTCCATAGTGTATGTAGGAATTATTCAATTTTTTTAATCAAGTGCTATTCATCTATTCATTTACTTATCAAATTCCAAGACCTTAATGGGTAGGGACAATAGAAATATATAACTACGTTATCAAGATAGCTGTTCATTGCTTCTTTAAAATATAATTTTTGAATTTCAGCATTATGAATTTTGTGTCTTATAACAATGTCTTGCAAACATGCAACATTCAAGCAAATTTATTTTCTCAGAAGAACATCTCAATTTGTTCATAAATAAGTTTCAAACTCTCAGCATCTAGATTACAGAACATTTTATCTGGCTTTAGGTCATTTCTTTCAATAAACGAGCTTCAAGAATCTGAAAAGGGTTTCCTCATAGCTAACATGGAATAATAGACAAGATTTCACAGGGATCAAACTTTGATTGGCCCAACTCTCACTTGTTTGATGGAAAGAAAAATATGTTGATTGCATGACCAATCTGCTTAGTGGCTATCAATCGAGAAAAAAATAAATTCCAACAAAACAACTATTACCAAAGGAGCTTAAATTCCACCTTATTGCCTGCCGGTTGTGGTATTTGTTGGAGGTCTTGAAACATTTACCATCAGTAAGTGGAGATGACTATATATTATTAACCCTTTAGCATTTAAGAAAAAAAAAAAATGCCTCAGAAATATCAGCTCTCAATGATCAACCTGCCATAAACCAGCCCATGTATGATCTGCCATAATATATGGTGACACTCTTCACAAATAACACAGGAAGTCAGGCAAATAGTAAGACTTTGACAGCCAATATTTACAGGTGCATTTGAATGTGTTTAATGCTAAAGGGTTAATAAATAAAACAAATGACCAATTTGAGCTGCAGAAAAGCAATAGCTGAAGTGTTCAGTTCATTTTTGTTTTTTCCATTTCATGTGTGCAAAACTATATTCAACTGATCTATGCTTAACAAAAATACGATAAATGTATTAACTGGTCAATAAGATAAATATTTTACAAGTGCAATTTAGGCATCATTGCTTTCAACAGCTCATCTTGACTCACTTGAAAGCTGAAACAGCTATCAAAAACAATATTTGTACATACACATCTGAAGTTGAATGTGATAAGCATTTAAGATTAGTAAGTTATAAAATAAAATTAAAAAATATATAATCTTATCATTCCTAATAAATCATGCTGTCAAAAATCTATCTTAAACCACACTAATATCATCTGTGAATTTTCTTGCACCTTGGGAAATTCTATATTGTGCATATATCTAATTTATAACATCATGACTTCACAAATGAAGATTTAAGAGAATTTCCTACCTTTGCTATGGCATCTATGAGAGGCAAAGGGAGTAGGCCTCTCAAGCCTTTGTTAAGATAAATTATGTGCATATAGCCATTTAAACCAACAGATCAAATGTAAGTGGTCATTTGGGCAGCAGACCCTCTTTTATACAGGTTTCACAGAAGACAACTGAAAAGGTTTCAAGATTTCTTTATATTTTTCTTGCATTTGTACAAGTGGTTTGGGGTTGTTTTTTGTTTTTTTACATAGATTGTGTAAGAACTGTCCAAGTGATCTGTGAAGTTGAGTACTTTGGCTAATCTACAGTTTGACCTCTTTCATCTGGCAGTCTTGGGACCATATCACTGCCAGACCACAGAAAATACCAGATGACAGAAATCCCCCACTCTCAAAAAGAACCCTATGTAAAGTTTTGTGACCTCATTCCATATATATACACTTACACTTACTATACTGTATGCTGCTATATATAAGAAATAAACAAGATCATATCACCAAAAACTTCTGCTGCTGTTGAAAGTTGTAAACAACTTTTGGTGCTGCCCTCATAGCAGCTCAGCAAACTAATGACTACTGATTCAAAAAAGTGCCGACCGATGGGATTTGACAGAGCACAGTGTCGGATTAAAGGGGTTAGCCTTTATTAGACATTAGTTTTTTTTGTTTGTCTGAATATATAGATTTATTTTTTGTTTTTTGGGGTTTTTTTCAACAATATCAATATACTATTCTAAAAATTACATGGAGGATAGGTCATACTATAGAGCTTAGCATACATATTTTTTCCTTTGTTTACTAATCAAGTACATTTACCTTTTCACATAAAGAAAGCACTATATTGCTTCTGCTTAGCATATCCAAATTGCTAGAATCATGCATATCACATATTGAACCCTAAATAAAACTTATGAATTGTTTATTTTTTAAATTAATCACTGGTAACTAAAACAATGTGGGAAGTGTTTCAACAGAGGATAGAAAATGTGACACTGAAATTCAAAGGCATTTTGGGATAACCAAAGATGCCTTCCAAAAGCTAAGCAGGGTATTAAGAAACAGAAAAATTTTGTTAGAAACAAAGAAAAGAGTACTGAAATGTTATGTCATATAAGTCCTCCTATATGACAGTTCTTGCTAGGCAATCTCCTCAGATGAAGAAGAGACTTGAAGCAACAGAAATGTAGTTCTACAGAAGGATTCTGAGGATACGATGAACCAAACATGTGAGCAACAATGAAGTCTTTGAGAAAATGGAAACAAAAATGATACTCAGGAAGAGAGAGAGTTGAAATTTCTAGGGAACATAATGAGGAAAGTGGGCTTGGTATCTGATACCCACAAGACAGGTTGGAGGAAAGAGGGACTGAAAACAATGCATAACTAACTTAGTGAGGTTAAGTAAATGGATGGCAGACCAGGGATTGTGAGAGATAATAAAAAGATAAAATTTAATAAGAGTTTCAAAGACAGGAAATTGTGGAGAGCCAAGATCGCCTACATCCTGAAGGGATACAACACATAAAAAAAAAAAGACTAAAACTATGACTAAAGGGGAACCACTGTGTTCCTAGCAGCCAATTAAACCAAGTAACATATTTTCTTTTTAATTTGAATTAGAAGCTAAACATTGTGGTGAATGAAATAAGATGCTATGGTGGTTCCCTCTATCAGTCATGACAGTAGGTGGTCTTCTGAATTTCTGTATTAGTCATGTGATTAAATAACCTGCTGTTTTATAACTAAGTTATTCCTCTTTCTATTCATACCATATACCATATAAAAACTGCCTTACATTATTTTGTAATAACAGAATAAGGATTTGTTTTATAGAAGCTTTAGCAGAAAAAATATAAGGCAAGATACAATTCAAGAGATACTCAATAACATATCTGTGGAGAAATAGACATAGTCAGTAAATTATTATTTATATTATATATATATATATATATATATATATATATGTATGCAGATATGTAGAAAAATAGGAAAGAACATGTTAGGTAAATAATCTAAAGTTCTGTAGTATTTTTTGAAACATGAGAACTCTTATGTATTGAAGGAATCATATTTTTTTTTAAATAATTATATATATATATATATATATATATATATATATATATATATAATCTCAAACCCTGTTAAAATTTTATCAATCCATACAGCAGTCATTCAATTTTTTTAAATTTTTTTGATCTATGCACACTTTCCCTATTTTTAAACCGATGTATACTTTTCCCTATTTTTTGATCCATGTATACTTTTCCCTATTTTTTGATCTATGCACACTTTTCCCTATTTTATTTGACCCATGCACTTCTCCCTATTTTTGACCCATGCACTTCTCCCTATTTTTGACACATGCATTTCTTCCTATTTTTTGAACCATGCACACTTTTCCCTATTTTTTGATCCATGCACACTTTTCCCTATTTTATTTGACCCATGCACTTCTCCCTATTTTTTGATCTATGCACACTTTTCCCTATTTTTTAAGAATGTTATTCCCAACTTGAATGATTACTTGCAAGACTAACTGAAAAATACATTGCAGAATTGTTGTTTGTAGAAAGTTCAATTTTATACCTGACTGAGTCTGCCAATTTGTAATCTTCAGTTTCCCACCACCCCCGCTGCAGAATTGATATAAAAGCACCAAAATTTACCAATTTGAAGATTTATTCAATAACAAACTTCAGCAAAAGATTCAAACTACTTCTAATATGAAGTATGTTGAGGGTACCTATAAGTATAACAGTTTTAACGATAATATTTAATGTTTGCCCAATGTTTTCTTTAATCATATAAGTATTGAGATAATCTTTTCAAGAAATCTGCCAATAGGACATTGGTTTTAAGAACAGTGAATTGAAGCCTTAGATAAAGAGCCTTAGTTAAAAATTTAAACTCATTGTAACAATTCCACTTTTTATACAGATAACCATTGCCAATATAAACAGACAGCTAACAGCACTCCAAGAAGGAAAAACCAAGAACTAGTGAGCAGAAAAACTGAAAATTCATTTTAAAAGATTTTACACAGCAATCAAGATTAATTGAATTCTTAGCGAAAAGTAAAGCTTCTGTAATTATGGCTATCACTTCTGTGGCTGAAAATCATAATAGTTACAAATTGGAAAACTGATTTGATAAAATAGATCATATAACTATGAAACAACAAAGAGGCTAAAAATAGAGATTGTAAAATCATGGTTATTAGAGTTCAGGCTGAAAAAAACTCCTTTTATAACAGCTACTAAACAGAAGTTGATAAAACACATATTTATAGCCATCAAACACCAAAACTCTAAACAAGAGCAACAGTATTGCAAAGAAGAGACCCCATGAATGTTGTCTTTGATTTATGGCATGCGGAGAGCATTACAACTAGTTCATGTGCAATTTTATTTTAACCTATTTTGCTTCTGAATACAAAGTGAGGAGAGATGACCAAGGCAAGTAGTAAAGCAAGGAGAAAAAAACAAAGCAGACATACTTCATCATTAACAAAGTCAAATAGTCAAGAGAAATCAGAAGACCAAAACAGAAAAAACAAACAAGAAATGCTTGAAATGATTAAAAAAAAAAAAAAAAAAAAAAACAACACACAGTTAAAAGCATTTTATTAAAAAAAATGAAAAGTAAACAGTAATAAATGATGAAATACAAGACTGTGTAATGATTTTCTTGTCAAGCTAGAACTATCTTGGAAAATGGTGGAATGTCAAGAGAATGATGTCTGGAATAATATGGAGCTAAAGATGTTAGAGTGGTTTGGGGAGAGAACGTAGGAAAATTAAGATAAATCAGTAAATAGTAAAAAGTGCAAGATGGAAAATTAGATAAAAATAGAAAAAAAAAAATGATACAAAATTGAAAAAAAATAAATGTCAGAAAAAAATATTGATTTGCTTATTTTCTTTTTAATGAAAAAAAAAAAAAAAAACTTTTTAAGTTTTTGGAAAGCCTCTAGGTGTAAAACAAAGTTCATTGTTACAATATTGCAGATTCAAGAGGAACAGTGACCTGACACTTCATTTTTAATTTTTTAAATTCTCCTTTCAACAACTGTGGTGACAGAAGGCAAATATAAAAAAAAAAAAAAAACAAACAAATATAGACATTTGTCAGATGAAGTTTTATCAGTATAAAAACTGTGTCATCTGTAAAGAAAAAATAGAAAAAGAAAAAAAATTTTTCAACCAATCAATAAGAGCCAAATTCTCCTTCAAAATACCTCAAAACTCCTGAATTCAAACAAAAATTTACTGTTTTTACTCATCAGTGAATTCCACAAAACATAATCAAAATTATCTTAATATCATGAAGCAAGTGCATCCAGAATCACATATGATGTTATCAGAGACATGTAAAATTCAGAGCAGATATGTTTGAATAAAAACAGACCACATACATATGCTTGATGAGGTCCATCAAAAACGTGTGAATTTATTTTCATTTTTCACTTCAACCTTTCGAAGTAAAGTCTGATGATCCAGAGCCCTGTTAAAGGGGTTGTGGTGAAATAACTTATCACATGGAACCTTAAAGTGGTCTGTTTTTATTCAAACAATATATATATATATATATATATATATATATATATATATATATATATATATATATATATATATATATACACACACACACCACACTAGCCTAGAAGCTGCCTTACGGGCAAATTCTAAGCTAGCTGCTGCAGGGGGCTTTTGGGCCTATGGCCCTTTACCTTCACCATCCTATGTATGTAAAAGTTATAAGAATTTGGAAATAATCAAATTATTTTATCTTTATTTGACACCTTAATTCGGCATAATCTTTCTTCATATATGCAAGTGATCTCTGTAGTTTGATTTTGCATGCAATTTTTATTTTCTTTTAAAATCACCATTCTTTATGATTGCTTTACATAAAGTTATTCTTAAAACACATTAGGGGACCAGTACTATGTAATATTTTGTATACATCACAGTATACATGCTAGAAAAAGGAAAAAAATAAAAATAAATATATATATATATATATATATATATATATGAGCAACGTACCATGCCCAGTTTAATTTTTAATTACAGTTTAATTAGACAATATCAATTGCAATTTTGATGAAAAGTGAAATTAAAGTTAAACCTATAATAAAGAAATTTTTTTTCACCCTTTCAATCTGTTCAATATTTAACTTTAAATGAGCTATTTATTTAATTTTTAAGCATATGTAATTATAGGAAATAATTACTACCTGTTACTTCAGGTTATTTTTGGTTCACGAATATGAAATATGGAGGATAAAAGAAAATTCTAGTATTTTTATTTCTGTGTTGCTTATTTTTCATTGGTAAAGCAGACCTCATATGTATCTATCCTGTCAAGCAGTATTCGATTAATAATGTGTATATGTGTATGAATTTGAGCATCTAGTAAGAATTTAAGTTACATCGGTTGTGGTTGTAGGTAGACAAATCTTAGATTCTTTAAGTATGAATTTTATAAAAGTTGGTGATATAATAATGTACGTTTGATGTGTTTATAGGTGGCAAAATATTCATCAGAGTTCACTATTTCTTACATAATGAGTTATGATATTATTACATTTCTAAATTTATATTACATTTATATTAAATTTCTAGATGTTTCACCAATATAGCTTTTACTACATTGCAGGCTTTTATATAATAAATCCTAGCATCAGCCTTTGTATTGATAAATGTTGCTTGACAGGACATGTATGTAAGGTCTGCTTAACCAATGAAAAACAAACAACACAAAAATAAAAATTGAGAATTTCCTTTTGTCCTCCATATTTCATTTACTTATGAAGCTTAAATAAAAGCAAAATATGTTAAATGTAAACATTCCCTATTTGTTCCATATCCTATTATATATATATATATATATATATATATATATATAAATTATTTTCACATCTCATCGGGTGTTAGTAAATAACAGGTGAGTAGACAATTTATTGAGATTAAAAACAATATACACCCGCTTCATACAAGAAAAGGACGAAAAGAAAAAAAAAAACGATAAACAAATACACTTTTGTAATGAGCCCTCTTTAAACTGAATGTTACAAATGTCGGAATTGGATTTTATTCATTCTCATTTTACTTTACATTTTATATATATAAGGAAACATTGAAGTCAACACTCAGAGGCGACAGGCTGTTTCATGCTAGACACAATTGTCTGATGATTTTGTCTAGCATGGAACAGCCTGTCGCCTCTGAGTGTTGACTTCAATGTTCACTTTTATATTTATATTTACATACACTATCTCTGATATTGAGCAGTTTTTCCCATAAATATAGCACACCTTAAAACTATATATATATATATATATATATATATATATATATATATATATATATATATATATATATATATATATATATATATATATAATTACATACACACAGAGAATGAAGAAAAAATCAACATAAAAAATGCACAAATTATAAGTGTGGAAATCATCAGTCAATTGCTGATAGCTCCAGACGAGTGGACTGAATGATTACAAAAAAGGTTTGTTAATAAAGAGAGGGTGCTGAATATAACATCAATCAGCTAAGTCACAAATTTCATATTTATATTAATTATATACATACAGTGAACAAAAACAAGAAGTGTTTGTGTGTGAATACATACACAAATATACAAAAAAGTAAAAAAAATGTTTATATATATATATATATATATATATATATATATATAAACACATACACACTTAAAGAAGAATTCAGACTTATTTAAGTTATTTCAAAATAACTAAAGATAGAAACTATTTTTTTCACCAGTGTATGATGGGGTGGGGGCACCCCTGAGATGTTATGACTAATTAATAGTTGCCTTTTATTAATGAGAGCCAGTCAGTGGGAAAAAAAAAGAAAAAAAAACAGAGGAGCCAGAGTTGAAGTTTTGATGACTCAACTTCACACAGGCACAAAGACCTGAAGGTTGGTCATTACACAATAGTTGGTAAAGGGTAGATAAGGAAGAGTACGCAAGCTATTTAATGTTCTTTGTTTAGTGTCTTGAAGGTGAGCAGGTGCAAGTAGAATTTGTCTTAATGCTCACATTCATAACAATTCATGCCACAACATTTATGAGCTGATCACTTTTTTTTTTATTCATGCATTTTGCAGTTTGTTTGTTTGTTTGTTTGTGGCAAGCTGTAACCTCTCTGCCACAGCCCTTTGGTCCTGGGCTACCTGGAAACACAGTCAAGCAGGATGAACAGGTTTCTGGCAAGAAGCCAAGGAACAAGCACCCCACTCCTGTCCGCTAAAGAAAGAATAGGAAATGCAGACCTCAAAATAAAAATATAAATAAAATGATGAGGAGTTAGGGTTTGAAAAAGTTAACTTGGCGCACATGTGGGAATTGGTCAGTTTGAGTAGGAAGAGAGAGAGAGAGAGGAATCAAAGTGAGTCTGGACAGAAAGAGAGAAGATGAAGGAAAGAGAATAAGAGAAATGAGTGTGTAGAGAAGATAGACAGAAAGAGTAAAGGGGTTAAAGAGAAGAGGAGAAAAAGAAAGGGTATAATGGGAAAGAGGGAGGAGAGAGAGAAGAAAAGAAATGGGAGAGTAAAAGAGAAGATGGAAGAGAAGAAAGCAAGTTGTGGAGTTTGAAAAGAAACAAAAAAGAGGTGAAAGCAAAGTGATAGGGAAATTAAAAAGAAAGCAGAAATGGGAAGAGGATGAAAAGAGAAGGAGTGAAAAGCAGAGAGAGTAAGGGGGGGTTAAAGAGAAGAGGAGAAAAAGAGAAGAGGAGAAAAAGAGAAGAGGAGAAAAAGAAAGGGTATAATGGGAAAGAGGGAGGAGGAGGAGAGAGAGAAGAAAAGAAATGGGAGAATAAAAGAGTAGATGGAAGGAAAGAAATAAAATTGTGGAATTGGAAAAGAAATGCAAAGAGGTGAAGGCAAAGTGAAAAAGGGGGCAGAAAAGGGAAGAGGATGAAAAGAGAAGGAGTGAAAAGCAGAGGGAGAGAGAGTGAGAGAAAAAAAGAAGTAGTAGAGAGGGATAATGAAAGGAAAATAGTGAAATGTAGAGAGAGAGAGAGAGAGGTGGGCTGTGTGGGTCAACATTCCCTGGTGTCCATTGCATTTATTTATGGCAGGTTCGCTAGTTCTGCACACACAACTCATCCAGTTTATGTCAACATAAAACAAAAACACACACACACACAAAATGCACAGAAAGTCAAAAGAAAGAAAGAAAGAAAATAAATTTCAAGAAAGAGAAAATGAAAATGTGAACACAGATGTAAGTGCACATAAAAAAAATACACACACCAATAATATATGCACGTAGTGAATAACAAAAAACAAAAAAAAAAACAAAAGTTAAAACTTAAAAACAGTGGAAATAGAGGATTGTAAAGTGTCAAGCAGTGGAATAGATAAATAGTAAAAGCCAGGAACTCAGCTCCGCCCATAGCCAAACTGCTCATTAAACATGGTCAAATGGTTACAACATCCATACACATTGCAGAATGAATACGAAATACACACACGCACAAATAAGTTTGACATAGATACATATACACACACTCAGAGTCACATTGCAGAATGAATACAACAGATATACACAAATACACAAAGTAGGAAATGGATATGTGTACACATACACAGTCAACAAAGCTAACTAATATGTGTGTTTGCGTGTGTATACATCTATACATTGAAATGCTAAGAAACAATACGCTCACAGATATGAATACAAAAATAATGGTTAAGCTGTGTGCATGTAAATATATACATTTATGAACACACATAGAAATATATATATAAGTAGTGTGGAAATAGAAATCACCACTGCTTGACGACAGTCAGTTTTATGCATTAAGCAATCATCAGATCATGTAATGCTGATTTTCAGGTAAACACTGTTTATACCTACAAGCATCCTCTTCATGATATTGAGCAGTCCTTCTATAGAAATATAGCACATTTTAAACAATTACACACAGTCATATCATCACTATTACCCATTTCAGAAAATCTAACCAAATAACAAAATTTTGCAGGAGATGGCTTGTTACCTAGACAGAGAAATTTCAATACTTCCTTATATATTTTTCCCTAAAAATTCATTCTTATCACCAGTTACCAACCATCGCCTGAGGAAGTACAATCATAGTATTGAAACATGAAAGCTTTTGTGTAGTGTTATAAAATGCTTTTTTTATAATCTCTTATAACAAAAATATTATATATGGTGCGATGAGTAAATTGTTGCCATTTTATATTTTTAATTTCATACATGCACGTTGTTTTTGATTTTGTCAACTACACAGTATAGTAGGGTCACTTGGACACTGTCTGTAAGAAAAAGAGCACCATGACACAGTTCACTCCACCAGAAATTTGGAAATGGTATGCTGTACTGCTTGGCATTCATGCCAGAAGTTCCAATATGAACATTTCAGAGTGTATGGCAGCTCAGAAAAAAAACAATGATTGCTCTGATAAGAACTTCAGAATTTGTTGGTGAGGGCTCAGATTCAACACAGAGGCCTACATCAAGTGTCTTGATGAGGTAGTGCTGCCCTGGGTCAAGAGGGTGGCTTCTGGAAGAACTAGATCTGGAAACAGGACTCTGCACCATGCCACACAAGCAGGACTACTCAGATGAGCAAAAGACCATCAAAACTCCTTGTAACACCAAAGATGAACTGAAGGCAAGGATTATGGCAGCATTCACCAACTTAAACAATGAGGCTGTCAGGAAGAGTTGCAGGAGATTCCAAAGTTGTCTGGAGGCTGTGGTTGAAACCAGTGGCGATTCTATTGAATAAATTTACTCTTTAGTATTTCAAGATATTTTGTGTAATTTTGGTAAATATATCTGTTAAAATGAGACGTCAGTTTTATTTTTATTTTTGCGTAATTTTGATGACAAATTATCCATTGCACTTTGTATATTTTATTCATAAAAGCAATTAAAAGATTTTCTAATTAAAAATGGTGGGTTTTATATTTATTCATTTATGAATAACTCCTGAAAGTTTCCTTAAAATCCAAAAATTATTTTTTCTAAGAATTTCCAAATCAATATGTTTTTCTACACAAAAGACACTCAAATTTCCCGTACTAAATTATGGTGCCACGTTGATATGATAAAAACAAGATTTTTAACCAAAATCTTCTAAGTTCTAAAAAGGAATTAAAAAAAAAATTTTTTTTACATCAAAAAATCCTTTGGTCTTTCCTCTTAAAAATAATTTTGATGATAAAACTATTTTTATTTAGATTTGGGTATTTTTTTTCATCATGTATGCTCATATTTTAGTGAATATATATATAATTGCACACTGACTGCTGATGCTAATAAAATAAAATAGCACCTGACAATTGCATGAAGCCTAGAATTGTTATATATTTATTATTATTATTAATAATATTATTATAAGATATATCTTTACATGCTTACACATGTAGAAATAGTATACCCTATAGAAAATTAAGTAAAGAGCAAAAACATATTGGCTTGAAGAAAAAAACTAAAAAAAACCCCTGGTAACAAGTAACTCAAGCCAAGATAAACACTCATCTGACACAAGTTTGTATCCTGGGTTCAACCAAAACACATCCACAATAAGTACAATAAAAAAAATCTAAAATTAAACTACATACCACACCAACTGCTTCAGATGCCCCCACATGAAATAAAAACATGCATTAGCCAATGCAGATAAGCATTTCTCATGATTCTTTATGAGATGGCCTTCAGGAAGGAACACTTGGTAAGGGAGGCAACTGGCCAGACTCCATTGACAGCATTGAAGGTTTTTTAGGAAGAGATGAATGGAACAAGAAACAAAACAACAACCACCCGCAGGTTCTTAAGTTTCCTAACAACAGGAAACGTATTGCTTCAGCTAACAACACAAATTCTACTCACTTTTTCTTTCTTTCTTTCTCATGCTTTTTCTATCTTTTTTTTTTTTAAACTTTATTTACTTAGTGAGGCTAGCAATTTATTATTGTGATTATTATCCCTACTACTGCTATGGAATTGAACAAGACATTCTCTAACTATGCCATTTTTTTTTTTTATACTTATAAAACAAGATCAACAAAAGCTAAATCCTTCTTGCCCAGGACAAGAGCAATACAATTCTGGAGTTTTATGGGAACATTTCAATTGGAGACAGTGACATGAACAAAAAAGTACCATTTTTTTTTTTGTTTTTTGTTTTTTAAAGAAAATAAATTTTTTATTTTTCTTAAATTTGTTTTAAACAAGTTTCAAGAAAACTGAACCACATCTACTTTTTAATGATTTGGAAAATTTACAATTGAGTGCTGAAAACTTCTTGGCCCAACACTCTTCACCTAATCTGACCAAATAACAAAACAACAGAATTTGTTTTGAGAGGGCTTTGTGGTATGGCCAAGAACTTTTTAGCCTTCTGTTGTATTAAACATTTGACAGCACATAAAATACGCAAGTAGATCAACAACAATTATTATCTGAAACTTGGATTGTATAATGTTTGTTCTATGTAATTAATATTAACTACTGAATTAAGTGATCCAGGACATATACTGAAGAAAGAAGACTTGGAGAATTTGACATTCAAAGGACATTGTAAGTAAGAGAAGCAAAGAATAAGACAAGCAATTTCTTTAGGCTACAAAAATAGGAAGTTGTGAAGGGCAATGATCAATGAAATTTTGAAGGGAAACTGCATATAAACAAGAAAAATCATGAGATTACGCTGAAAAACATATTTGTTTCATAACATACTTTTTTCATTATTAGACTTACTGGTGGACCAATGGACACATTGTGTATTACCTATTATCTTGACTCAATTATGCTATTAAAATTTGTTAAATGTTTCAGAGTTTTCTTGATTGGGACTAAAATAATCTCTCAGTAGATAAAAATAGTTTTTACTATTCTGTTACAAATGGCTAAATAACAAGTATTTAATCTTTGGTATATGAAATTTCAAACATAATCTATTTCTGTCTAGATATTTTAAACATATTTTGAAAGTTGTTTAAAACTTACTGAAATTGCTGATATTTTTATCTTAATTTTTAATAAAAAAAAACATATCTGAAGAAATGGAGATTGAATTTTGTGATTTAAAAAGTTAAAAAGGCAATATATTAAATGGCTGACTCCTCATTAATTTTAAGGAAGATTCATAGGTAAAAATTATAAAAATTACAAATTCCTAATTTGAATTGTACAATTGTATAAATCAACCGAAACATATTTCTCTTTCTTTTTTTCTTTTTAATAAGTATATTTTAACCTATTAATGCTCGGTGTAAATTCTGGTATCACTAATAAAAATAAAAATCCAGTATTAATTAGGTTTCTACCTATAACCCATTAATTCTAACTATACCTATTTTGGGAATGATAAGCAGAACTGAAAATTGTGAAACTAAAATCTGAATGTGCATTGGGATAGCCAAAGATGTCTTCCAAAAGCTAAGCAAAGTATTAAGAAACAGAAAAATTTTGTTAGAAACAAAGGAAAGAGTACTGAAGTGTTATGTAAGTCCTCCCATATGGCAGTGAATGCTGGACAATCACAGATGAAGAAGAGACTTGAAGCAACAGAAAGGTGGTTCTGCAGAAGGATGTTGAGAATACCATGAACAAAACGTGTGCAACGACGAATTTTTGAAGAAAATGGAAACAAAAAGGACATTTATACTCACCATCAGGAAGAGTGAGTTGAAATTTCTATGGCACATAGTGAAGAAAGAGGGCTTGGAAAATCTGATACTCACAGGACAGATCAAAAGCAAGAGGGACAGAGGAAAACAACATATGCTACCTAGCATGCTTGAGTAAATGGATGGTGAAACAGGAAGTGGGAGGAATAGTGAAAAAACAAAATTTATTAAGAGCTACTAAGGACAGGAAATTGTACAGAACCATGATCGCTAACATCCTGAAGGTACAAGACACGCTGAAGAAGGAGAAAGTGAAGAAGAAGAAGCAATGATGGATTAATAGGAGGTATTTAATACCTATGGCATATAAATGTCTAACACAAAATTGATACATTATTCGTACTATTGTCCTCATCTTTGTTGCCATATTTATCACAAAGTTTCGGCCGTTGTATGCTCCGGCATTCTTCATGTGGTTGGAATTTCAAACTGAACCCTTTATTTCTCTCACTGGGGTAGACTGTTCTAGTTCCACGTGCCATGTTTAATGGATGTCAGTTATCAGTTATCTCCTGTTAATTTCCCTCTGAAAGTTCTCCACTGCCTTAACTGGGTATTGAACTCACAATCTTTCCAATTTGGGTCCCGTCACTGGATCTAACCAACACCTTTATCCACTGTGCCATGTGTTAAGGCAGTGATAACTGACATCCATTAGACAATGCACGTGGAACTAGAACAGTCTACCCCAGTGAGCGAAATAAAGGGTTCAGTTTGACATTCCAACCACCTGAAGAAGGCTGGGGCATACAACAGCCAAAACCTTGTGATAAATATCGTGACAAAGATGAGGACAATAGTCCAAATAATGTAAATAATGTACATAGTACCTCATCTTAGAAATATAGACAGACACAAAATTGATACGATAAAACAATGGCCCAAGGCTAATGGTTTTGAGTCCTGAACAGTTTCTCCTTAACCACATCATAGATTTTAAGGACAATATTTGATTTAAATAATGCTTTCCAAGTAGTTAATATATGACACATATATTTATTAAAATAATAAAAAATATAGATGGGGGGAGGAAGAGGATTTCACAATGTCTAACAATGCTGGTGTATATCAAAGATTGATGGTATAAAAAGGAATTCCTTTTTTTTTTCTTTTTTAACCATCCAGGAATGTTCAAGAAATACTGGTGACAATCAGTGACTATTAATTTTGAAATAGGAGATTTAAGAGGCCTTTCCATGAACTATGTATATATGGAATAGCCCTCAGATTTGTGCTTGTAAAATATTAAATGGAGTATGGAATTTCTGATCACCTTTAAAGCAGGGGTCCATAAGCAATAAGGTCCCAAGTTTTTCTGTTAGAATTTAATTTTCCAAAACAGATGATGAAGCCAATGTCTTTGAATACATACTCAAAAAGGCTAACTATAGTAGATTCAAGCAGTAGATTTGGTCATACTAACAATGGAACAAGCAGATGATGATTACAACAGATCTCAACTATTAAACAAGCAGATAAAGAGAGCTATGTATGGCAGACATGCTATAGAAGGTACCACTTGAAATTATAACAGAGTCAGCAGCAGTCGTACGTTGCAGTTTTATAACTGGATTCTGCAAGTCTTATTCCATATGTGCCGCAGACGAAGGTCATGAAATCAAGTGTGTTGGTAACTTCCTGGCAAGTTGATTTAAACAAATTCACATCATCAGCACTTTCTTCTACACTGATTTTCTTTCACATGCAACAAACTCTTGCAAAGTCAAATGGAACGAACAACAGGAGTAGGTTTTGGTGAAACTGTAAGCTTCTAGTCCTCAACGCCATCATCATCATAAAGGAAGTGATCAGCAAAGAAGAAATTAAATTAAATTCTTGGATACAAGCTAAAGCCGCCAACAACGACAAACTCAAAGCTTTTTTATTTTTTTGTTTCATTTGTTTTGGTTTTATTTTAGTTCACTGTAAATAGAAGCCACTGTAACTTAGGGGACAGCAGCAGTTGTACTATTTTTTTCATTCCAGACAACACTGGAATTTAAGTGGTTTCACTAAAAATGTTGAGAAAACAAGGAGATAATATGTGATTAAATTAATTAAATCAACAATATTAACAATAATACAGAACAAATATAGTAAAGCATATGATTAATTATTGAAGACACTTTTGTTTTTATCCTGTTTTAGTGTAGACTGAAAGAAAGTATCCTGCAAAAACACATGGCTCTCTAGAGATAAGACATTAATAATCTAATAATATTAGGTTGGTGCAAAAATATTGTCGGTTTTTGACGTATTTTTTAATGTCAAAAAACGATGTTATTTTTGCACCAACCTAATAATATTGTCTTGAAGAAGACATATTAAGGATGATATTTTCAGGCATTTTGCAAGAAAAAAGTTATTTAAAGCCAGAAAATATTTTTTAGATTAGAATGATTTGTATCCTGTGTATAAGATTACTATAATCCAGTAGCTCTATTTTGGCCATCCACAAAATGACAAAAAAAATTAAAATCAAAATGTGCACCAAAACCAACTGCTTCAGATGCCCCAACATGAAATAAAAACATGCATTAACCAATGCAGATAAGCATTTCTCATGATTCTTTATGAGATGGCCTTTAGGAAGGAACACTTGCTAAGGAGGCTACTAACCAGACTCCATTGACAGCAAGATTGAAGTCTTTTTTAGAAAGAGATCAATGTAACAAGAAACAAAACAACAACCATGATTAATCATTAATTAACCCATTGCTGGGGGTAGAAGAGGTGGATTCATATTTTTCCCAAGAGTATTTACATGTAAGTGAATATAAGGAACCAAAATGGAATTAGAACTAGGCTCTCTGAATAACAATTTCAATCCATAATCCATTACACCAGCTGCACCTCCAAGTTGGTATTCGCAAGCAGTTACCCATCAAGGTACTAACCAGGCTCGATGTTGCTTAACTTCAGTGATCATACGGAAACTGGTGTTTCAGCATAATGTGGTTGAGGAAGGTGCACATGTTCTTCTGTCTCGTCTGATGACAAACTTTGAGAATGGATTTCAGCTTTGGAAACAAAAATAATTTAAAGGGGCCAAATCTGAAGAATAGGGCCACTGGAGTATAGGAGTCATCTTATACTTTTCCAAATAGTTTTTGTCGAAGGAATGATTTATGAACAGGTGTATTTCCATGTATTGTCCATGCTTCAAACATCTTCTTTCTTCCATTTTATTAACCTTTACCACGCTAATTTCTTTCTAGAATTGTTTCCCCTGCCACTGCTTTTTTTTTTTTTTTTGAGTGTGCAAAAACAAACAACTACTGTTTTAAAATTGTTATAACTTTCTTTGTATTGTGCATATAGATTCCATAAAATTAGTCAGCCATGGATGATAATAGCTGGTCAGTATCTAGTAGTCATCATTGCTTTTCTCCACGTCACTAGCATAGTTATCATCTTCAACCACTTCACTATAAATATCCACTTGAGTAAAGCCTTCAAAATCATCATCAAGGTCTAAATCATAGAAAAACTCCTTCATTGGATGTTGATGTGGCCATTTTTGTTTACAAAAAATTGATAAAAAAAAAAAAAAATTAATTGATGTTACACCTTGCATAGAGTCTAAAAAAAATTCAAAATGGAATCAGAAAATGGAAGTTTAGTTTCATTCCAAAGCAGTAGTAGGCGATTTCCAGTTTAAAACACCGGAAATAACAGTTGACAAATATTTATTTATAGCAACTGTCTCAAGGTGACATAATGGGTCTAGAGCAGCAAAGGGAGAGAATTCTACGGTGACAATTTTTTGCCTCCAGCATGGTAAAGATTAATTGTCAAATCATGTGTAACCTAACCACAATAAACAATGATTTTCTAAAAACAAAAGATGATCAACATCACTGTCATGTTTTAGGGTATGTGAGGTGGGGTTTTTTTTAGCCACAGTAATATTTATTTCAACCATTTTACCAATTGGCTTTTTGTTTTGACATTATATTCATACATTCAGATGTCATCACTTGCTATGACATTTTCTAGAAAGTTTTAATTTGCAGGATTAACCAGCTTGTAACATAGTTTCATTTCTATGCATCTATCAGTAGATACACCACAAATATTGCAACATGTTGCATTTTTTAAAATCATGTGGCAAAAACTCATACAGATTCCTATCTCTTTGGAATCTTTATATAGTCAAGCAACAATTTCCTTGGGTCACGGTAGATACTTTTGCAATATAATCAACCTCCATTCATATGGAATGCTGTCTAGATTGGGAATCATCTTTAATGGGTGTCCTTTCCAATTTGAAATTCTGGAACTACATGTGACATTACATATCACTTAAACAATACTCTCCATTAGCATGGTACAAAATTAGAAAAGTTTCCATGGTCCGTTTCAAATTCAGAAAACATGTTTTGAATCAAGTTCCTTCACCAGCAGAACTTAAAAATAATATTTCTAAATAAAAATTAAAATAAATTTATTACTATTTGCTAATTACTAAGTTTTAGCAAGTTCAAAAGAAGGAAAATATGAGTAGGAAGATTATGTTGCACCAATTTTCAAAGGAGAAGGAGAGGCTCTGTTTTCTTAAATATCAAATCATCACATTACTTTTTTTTTTACCTGGGATTGAACAGTGACATCAATGAAAAATATCAAACAAACTCCTTCTCTTTCACAACAGGCACTAATTATACATATAATCATTCTATTCTGTCAGTAATGCTTGCCTTAATTTCTGACCACAGACCATGTCTTCCTATTCAATGTACAACAGGCATAGTGCTGAAAGTTATTCAAATAAATTTTATGGTAAATAAAAAAAAAACAAAAAGGTATAGCCCACACACATTCACTCAAGCAAATATAGCTCAATACTGAAAGTTCTCCACTTGACCAATACTTCTAAATAAAAAAGAAAATTAAAAATTCATATACATTCAAACAGTCTTTTTTTATAGTCATATAGATTTTGAGAAATGGATTAGGCTGAGAATTTTTTAGCACCCCCTCAACCCAATGAATTTGACACGGGCCAAGAATTTTTTAGCACCCCCTCAACCCAGTGAATTTAACATGGGCTTAGAATTTTTTAGCACCCACTCAACCCAATAAATTTGACATGGGCTGAGAATTTTTTTAGCACCCCCTCAACCCAATGAATTTGACATGGGCCGAGAATTTTTTAGCATCCCCTCAAGCTAATGAATTTGACATGGGCTGAGAATTTTTTAGCACCCCCTCAACATAATGAATTTGACATGATACAATTTTTTTTTAAATAGAAATGTTAATCTGACTATTACAAAACATTTGTACAATGTTTTAAAGTTTCTTTCTTTTGTTTATTTGGACATACCTTATACCTAGGCAATTTTGCTATTCTAGAGTTGTCATGGTTCAAATGTTGGCTTAAGAAATAGCCATATCATCATTTTTTTCACAGTCTTTTTGTTGAAGCTAAATGTTGTGTATGATGCTCAAATTTCTTAAAAAAAAGAAAAAGAAAAAGAAAAAAAGAAAAGCAGTCATAATTAATTTTTGTCTATTTTTTTCACCTTATTTATATTAGTTTTTATTGATGTATTCCGGTAATTTATTCATTATGAATCAATACCTATAATAATTATCAATGTATATTTATATTTCCTGTCCCATCTGTAGTGGCAAGGCAGGTAAATCAACTTAGGTTAGTAAATTTGTAAATGATTGTTGGGGTAAAGAAAAGACTGTCAACTGATCGTAGCAACAGCAATAGATTTCTTGTTTCTCGGCCGCAACACTTGTAGGCAAATTGCAGTTCACACGATAGTCCGACCTAACAGTCCAACACACATTGTAGAGACGACAAAATGGGGTCACACATCCAACCTTCATTTCTTGCCAACAACAACACATGTTCATCTCACAGCTCAAAAAAATCATCTTTTATAAGCGAAAAACAATGACTTCTGTTCACCGAGAGAATTTTCTGATTGGTCACACCATTCAGGGGAGGGAAGAACATTAGCATAACTTCTAGTCATTGATGTAGATTTTTGCTGACTACTTTTTGGTAATTTTTCTTTGGCAGATTGTACACAAAACACGAACCGGTCAGTTCCAAACGCGGTTAGTAGAGCGTGCTTTATTTGCTCAATGTCACTTTTCTGTTCTTTGCTCAGCTGCCTATACACAGCAAGGGCACCGCCTTTCAATCACAGTGGAAGAATCCGTTCAATCTTCGTGATCACGTATAATTCGCAGACCAGTTCCACTTTTTCGATTCATTCAACCACAGATTGTTCACTCGTATCACCACTGAATTCGGGGATCAGTTTTATATTGAACGGTCTTTCAGCCATCTTGCTAGAGACAAAGTAAACGCCGAAATAGCTATTTCGGCGTTTACTCCTCACTGACAACGACACTGCATTCCGAAGTGGACTATTGGGTACCTGATTATCTCTTTCACTACAATGATTAAATCCCTTGGTTATTTTAATAATCTGTACAAATGAAACGCTTATCTGTATTTTGACAAAATTACTTACTGAGCAAAATGAACCATTTAATTAATCAGTTCCTTTACTCCTACATTTCTGAGAATTGCAGTCTTATTTGTTCAGGACTTTCATACGAGGCACCTTTATCTATTAAGTAATCATCTTGCTTCAACTTGGCCTTGAAATAGGCTTTTTCGTTGCTATCTTTGTTGTTCTACTGCTAATCTTTTTCTTCCAAGTCATATTTCTAGTCACTGTTATACCAAATGCATAAAATTTTTAACCAGACATTTTATATAATACTATGAGTAATCAATGAATCATGAATATCATATAAAGGGAATTGATTAATTAAACAGTTCTTTGGCCTCTATTTTAGCTGTGAATTCTTTACTTCTGCTTTATCAAATCTCAATTCATTGTTTCAAGATTTTTGTTTTATTACGTCTATTAAAACTTTCTAACAATTATTGTCATTTTTGACAGCATGCGTACACTGGTTGCAAATAAAGAAATAGATGAAAGAAAAATTAATAATTGTGTCTATTATGTAAGTTATCCAAGACAGTATATCAAAATGTATGAAATAATTAGTGTAGATAGGTATTTAAATAAATTTAATTAAAAGTAAAGGTAATTTCATTGCCATCAATAAATTTGCTTTCAATACCATTCTCATTTAGCTTCTGTCTTTATTAAAATTTCAGTGGGGTAGGGGGAAGTAATTTACTGCTTTTATTTGGGTAGGTTTATGATAAAACCAAGATCTGTTGGGATTTATTTATTTTTGGTTGCTACCCATGAAAATGACATCAGAATGATGCCATCACACATTACCAATGTTACAAGTAAATCATGGCAGTTTCAAATGTCAGTAGATTTACAGCCAATCAAAAACTAACATTGGCCAATTCATCTCCTAAATTCAGAGTTGGAAGAGACATCAAACTTGGGCATAAAGTTAAAACTTAATACATTCTCTAGTCTTGGAACTTTCCTGGCAATAATAATGCTGAGAGAAACAAAAATAAATAAATAAAAATGCAACAAAAATTGAAGAAAAAAAAATAATAAAAAACTAAAAACAAATGTTGTTAATTTCTCTCCACACTTAAATTCAGTAGCATTATCTTGGTAAGTTTTTATAGAGTCCACAGGACGATTTTCTTTGTTAGTTCTTTTTTTCTTTCTTTCTTTCTTTCTTTCATTAGTGTGTGTGTGTGTGTGTGTGTGTAATTCAAATTCCTTTGTGGACAAGTTGCTGGCAGATTCAATTATCTTCATCTGCTCCTGATTTGTTCCTTTGTCATCTTTGGTTTTTGCTCCCATCCCCAAATCTGCCCAACTTGGTTTGTCTATATTACATGTAGACACAATATCAGAACACAAATGTGCACAAATACAAAAATAAATAAATAAAAAAGACTGTTCGTGCAGGAAGAGATAAATGAAGAAAAGACAGCAGACAACTTCAAGCATGTTGAGACATTTTGGACAATCAATAGAACTAATTACTAAATTCAAAATGAAAAGTTGGCCTATGGTTTGTATGTATATTAGTTAATTTTTTTTTTTTTTTTTCTTTTTTTTTTGAGAAAGAGCTTTTTAAAGAGATCTTGAAATTGTTTTTTTAAGTCTCAATACAGAATAAAAGTTTTTAAGAAGAAAGTAAAGGACCAAGAATTTTTTGTATTTTATTTTACTTTAGTTATTATTTAAGGGTGGCAAATGGACTTTGAATTTAGAAGGCTGAATGAGAGAAAAAAAATCACATTTCCTTTTTCACAATGAATTATTTTGGAGACTGCATGCATTTTAAGTGTGTACCAAAAAAGGTAAAACAAAAAAATGCTTATAGTTTTAAATAAAATGCTATTTTTTTTTTAGTGGGGAGAGGGGGTTGCTAGGGACTCTACAAGAAAATGAAAAGAATGCCAATGTAAAAAGAAATTAAATCATTTTTCCAGAAAAAGTGTTTTTTTGTCCACCCATTATTATTATTTTTTTTTTTTTTTTACAAAAAAGCATAAAATCCTTAAGATACAGAAGTATCGGGTCATCCCATAAGTTCTGTCTGAATTTTTAACCTTTTTTAAAATGAACGAAATTTAAAGAGTATTTTATAATGTCTAATAAAGCTGAACATTATTTTTATGTTTAGATGCATTTAAACTGATCAAATTTTATTTCAGAGAACAATAAAATTAAATTTTGTTTGATTAAAACCCTGCTAACATGGAAGTACCCAAGAATCATTTGAGGCACATAATGCTTTATGAGTTCAAGAAAGGAAACTCAGCAGCCAAAGTGGCTAGAAACATTCACTCAGTTTATGGAGAGGAATGTGTAAATGAAAGAACTTGCAGAAGATGGTTTGTAAAATTCAGAGGTGGAGATTTCACCTTTGAAGATGAAGATCGAACCGGACGTCCAGTTGAGTTTGATGAAAAGCTTCTTGAAGCAGCCCTTGAAGAAAATCCTGCTTTATCAGTTGACGAATTGGCAGTGGTTCTCAGTTCAAACCATACAACTGTTCATCATCATCATCTTGGAAAAGTTCCTAAACTTGGAAAATGGGTGCCTCATGAATTGTCTGAAAACAACCTCAAATACCGAGTTGACATCTGCTCTTCTCTCCATTCTCGCTAACTTGTTTCATTTTTTTTGGATAGACTTGTGACTGGCGACGAAAAATGGATCTTTTATCGAAATGTTAAGCATCGTAGACAGTGGCTTGGTAAAGGGGAAGGACCCCAGCCACAGCCGAGAAGGGAACTTCATGGGCAAAAGGTTCTTCTTTCAATCTGGTGGGATCGCCAAGGAATAATCCACTTTGAATTCTTACCACCTAATGCAATAATTAATGCTTAAATATACTGTCAGCAATTAGAGTGTTTGAACCAAACTTTGAGGAAAAAAAGACCTGCTCTAGTGAATTGAAAAGAGGTGATGTTTCATCAGGACAATCCGCGACCCCACACAGCAAGAATCAGGTCACAAAATGAAAATTCCTCATCCATCCTATTCTCCTGATCTTGCTCCTTCAGACTACCATTTGTTTCATAGCTTACAGAATCATTTGGAAGAAACAGCTTTTGTAACACAGGAAGAGGTTAAAACTGACAGTTGTGAGTTCTTCGAATCAAAGCCAAAAGAATTTTACAGTAATGGAATTAGTAAGCTTGTTAATAGATGGAAGGAAGTCATAGATAATCAGGGAAAATACATTGTTGATTGAATCTGTAATTAAATGTAACATTTGGTCACTTGTTTTCTTTATTCAAAATTCGGATGGAACTTATGGGATGACCTGATATATACCAAACATGTGAGCAACAATAAAGTTTTAGAGAAAATGGAAATAAAAAGGACACCTAACATCAGAAAGAGACAAAGTTTCTACAGCACATAATGAGAAAACATGGCTTGGAAAATGTGATACTCACAGGACAGATTGAAGGAAAGAGGAAAACGACACATAACCTACCTAGCAAACATTAGTAAATGGATGGTAGAATAAGGTTTAGGACAGATAACAAAAAGATAAAATTTATTAAGAGCTACAAAGGAGAAGAAATTGGGGAGAACCATGATTGCCAACATCTTGAAAGAACACAGCACATGGAAGAAGAGATTAAAATTTGTATTCATGTATTTAATCAGATGCCACGAGTATTTTCTCTTTTTAATATATAAGTAAAGTAAAATAAATATAGAAAAATGAGGTAGATTTTGTTTTTTTTTGTCAACCTATAAAAATAAGTTAAAAACACTGCATATTTTTTTAATGAAAGGAAGTGTCTTTTTTTTATTTATTTCAATACTATTGAATAAAATCAAAAGAAATTAGGAATAAAACTAATAGAAAAAAATTAACAAATAAATGGAAATAATAAGTATAGACTCCCAAGGTAATTCTGCTCTGATGCATCACGTTACTAACTGCTTTTGACAGGTTTCAACAAAGCACAAGGGGACAACAAATAGTAGTGCCATCTTGTCGTTTGCAAGTCACGACACACAGAATTAAGGAAAAATTAGATTTCTTAAAAAAAAAATGTTTCCAAAATTCTTACAAGGCTGATTTTTAGATTCTTAGGTGATTTTTATTTTCCAATTTAAACTTTAACATTAATTTCTTTTAAGGAGAGGAACAACGCCAGAAATACATATTTCTATACCTTTTAGAATTTTTTTGTCCTTCAAGTAAGCAAATTTCTATTGTCAATTTTTTTTACATGTTACTTATTAACAGAAGAACTTCTTTTCACTGGTCCATTAACTTAATAATCCCTTTTCACTTTCATTAAGTTAAAACAATTCTGAAATGTTTCTTAAAAAAAAAAAATAAATAAATAAAATAAACAAAACCAACACAACAAAAATCTTTGAGTCAAGTTTTGAATTTATCGGTTTACAAATAATTAATAAAATTTTTTTTATGACTTCACCCCAAGCAAGGCAATAAGGCTACTAAGATGCAAGGGGTTAATTATTTATTTTTTAAAGAATAATTAAGTAATTTGATATGCAGTAATAAAACTTCTGTAACTTAATGGCTTCATCTTTAGCTGTCTACAATCAAGTATAGAAAAATCATGATCCTAAATTGTGTGACATTGTTTGATGGAAGCTACAAAATTGAAACTAAAAGGAAGATTCTGGGAAAAATAACAAGTATCTGAAACTCTGAGATTCCATGACATTTCAACTAGCATCATTATCTTTGTTGTTTTTAATTTAAAACTTTGGTCAACAAATTCTCAGGTTTCACCATATATATATGTTGTAATCTTTGTCGCAAAGTATTCATTTTTTGCCTGACTCAAAATATCGAAGCAGCAAAGACACTGACTTTTAGGGTTACTAAGTTAGCACTGAAATGACATTGACTTCTCACATCTCAAATAAAGCTTTTTGGCAAAATGTTATATCACCCATTTTTGCTAGCACTGTCCTTACCATGCAGGTTTGGCTCACTGCCTTTAGCTCTGATGAAATTTAAAATCACCATTGATATTCTATGGATAAGATTAGGAAAAATGAGGCAACTGATGGCAATCCTACAGGAGCACTTTGCAGGCTGCTATGAAAAGTGAAAGAGATGTGGGTAAATATAAGTGTACATACACTAGAAGCAAGATAAATCCTGGCATCTGAAGTGGTGCTGGATCTATTTTTCTCCCTCTTGCCATTAATTAATGGCAAGAGATTTTTGAATCTAAAAACCTGCATTTGTGAAAAGCGAGAAATATGTAGTGACAACCATTTAAACTCACTTGTAATACACAGGAACTTCTTTGCAAATGACACCTGAATTAAGAAAGGACATAAAATAATCACACCAGGTCAGACCTGGTGGGATTATTTATTTCATATAGTTTAAATGCCTGTGATTGCATAGATACTGACAGTATTAGATTATACAGAGATGATGGCTTGTTAATAGTTAAGGATTCTACAAAAATTAAGGTAGACAGTATTAGAAAAATGACCCATAGGGAGTTAAAAAGTTTGTCTTAAACTTAAAATAACTACCAACATTAAACAGGTAGACTTTCTGGATGTTACCCTAGACCTTAATGGTTCTTTTCAACCTTATATGAAGGTTAATTTGAACCCAGTATATGTACACCCTAATTCAAACCATCCTCCAACAATTATTAAATACATACCCTCTTCCATAGAATTTAGAATCAGCACTAACTCTTCCAGCAAAGAGGTTCTTAATAAGCATAGCGAATTTTACAATTCAGCCCTTAGAAATAGCGGTTATAAAGGTAATACTATTAAGTACAAAAATCCCATTATTTATTAGCATAAGAAGAGAAGATTTAGGGAGATCATTTGGTTTACTCCCCCTTTCAACCTTATGGTTAAAACTAAGTTAGGACTAAAATTCCTAACCTTATTAATAAACATTTTCCCAAAACTAATCTGCTTAGTAAAATATTTAATAATAATATACTTAAATTAAGCTACTGTTGTGCGGACAACCTCGAAAAAATAATTAAAAACACAATAACAGTCTTCAACAAGTATAAAAATTCAAAAAGCATGATGTATTGTAATGGTGCAGTAAGTGATACTAAGTATAATATAAGCAGGTGCATTGTAGGAATTCTAATGACTGCACACTACAAAATAATTGCTTAGCTAGTTCACTAGTTTATCTTAGTACTATTTCTACACTTGAAAACCAGAGTATTAAAAGAATTTTACATTAGAAGCACTAAAAATTAATTTAAAACCCGTTGGTATCAACATGTATTATCCTTCAACAATAGTACTTATAAAAATAGTATTTCATTGTCCAAGTACTTCTGGAGTTTAAAAGAGAAAAACAAAACTCTTACTGTTAAATGGAAATTAATTAAGAGGGCTCGAGGTTGTAATTCCCTATACACACCATGTTATCTTTGAATGAAAAATTGGAAATTATTAAATTTAAAGATAGGATTAATTTCTTAAACCAAAGGAATGAACTTACTGTTAACTGTAGACATATGTGTATTAATATTATGAATGATAATAGAATGGTATTTTAAGTTTGTATCATTATTAATATTTATTGGTTCTTTATATATATTCATGTACCTATATTTTTTTTTGTAACCTAATCACTGACACTGATTATAACCTATTCTTATTTGCTTGTGATTTAATCTGACAGATTGTTAAGTTGATATTGAGTAGTTGTGATTGTTTATGCATTAATTTTGCATGGACTCTGAATTCATTATGGTTATCTAGGTAAGCATGTATGTATGTATGTATGGTTTTCTATATCTGTTGATATGGGTGTATATACCTGGGTACATATATTTACTTGTGTGACATGTCTGTGTGTTAGATTGTTTTTATATTTGTATATATGCTGGTTTCAACTATGTATATGTATTTGCACTTCTTACCTTTATTTGATATCTACTATATGTTTGTTCATGTATGTAATACATTGATGGTTCGTGTTGTTTTATAAGTGTATTTGTGCTTGAATTTTGGTGAGTCTGATTATTTGTATATAGGTACGTGTGTGTGTGATTGCTTGTATATGCTTTTACCTATATATATATATGTGTGTGTCTGACATAATTTTCTTTTGTGTGTGTTTTTTTATATGTTTGTCAGTCTTTATTCTTCTTCCTTTTTTCTTATTTTATTCTTTCTTTTCTCTCTTTTTTTTTAAATTTTTCCTTTTTCTATTTATTTCCTGTGTCAATATCCGTCCTTATACTCGTGTCCTAATATATTTGATTATATATACGTGTTGGGGTATTAGCATGTGAATGTGTTTTTGAATTACCATATACTTGTATTCTGATTGGTCACATAGCAATGTTTCCCCTATTGAGAAGGTTTTTGCTTGGTTTTGAACTCTTAAACACCATCACTTGATAAGACACCAAGAGTGTTGAAACAAAATTGCAATTTTTGTAGTGATGCTATAACATGCATAGGTTATAATTTTGAATAAATATTATTTGCTTTACTCTGCATTGAGCATTCTTTTTGGTTATCAGAATTTTAATCCATCTGCACCAACCCTGAACTTGGTTTTATATATATATATATATAGATATATATATATATATATATGTGTGTGTGTGTGTAATGAGAGACTAGATCAATAAGTACATAGCTTGAAATTTATCTGAGTTTTCACTGTATAATGCTTAATCTATGTGATTAATATTTACCACTGAATTAAATGTGTTGTCAAGGATTATTTTAAATATTTGTTATGTAAAATATCATCAGGCTATGGACTTACTGATGCACCTATGTATATTAGTTTCTCTTTGTTATTTTTTTTTAATTTTTCTTATCAAAACCAATGAATAAAAAGAGGGTGTTTCTCTGATTTGGCCAAAATAAAATGTTCCTGTAAATTATCTATTTTTAGCTTTCTTCCCTTTCTTTGAGTCTTCAATGTAAATTGGGAGGAGACAATTTTTTTGTACTAGAGTTGCCAAAGAAGAAACATAAACACACACACACACACACAAAGGCCTTGTTTCATCATGCAGGTCATCAGTAAATGATTTCCTCTATCTCTTTCAATCCACCATCTTCCCCATCCGAAACCACTTCACCTGAATAATCAAGCAATAAATTATTCAGGTAAGAGAATAGAGTTTGAATATGCCAACCATCATTTAGTTGGCACATCATAATGAAAGACTGTAAAACAACCATCAACAAAACAGAATTGCATAAGGAGCCATGACTCTGAAAACAGTGCAGAATGGTCAAACAAAATATAAAAAAAATAAAAACAAAACAAGATACTTAACAAAATTTAGTTCCTCCATTATTCACAAAGTTCAAAGTTGGTTTTACAACCAATCATTTTATCCTGAAATTATGGAAGCAGCTATTTGCTTTTGCTTTTTCTTCACACCTTATTTTTTCTTATTTTTTAACCTTATTCTTTGTTATTTTACAATTATGTTATTTTTCTCCTAAATGTCTTTGAATAAACAAAAGCCACTATATATATATATATTCTTGGCACATTCTGAGTTTATAACCACTAGTCTCCTGCTAGACATTCTTCTTCTTTATGCCATGTCCATTCAGGACATTGGTGATCACAGCTCTCTACAACTTCATGTCCTTTGTAGGCACTTAATAAATTTTGCCTTTTTGTTATCTCTTCTAAAAACTTGTTCCACTATCCATTTACTCAAGCTTTCTAAGTAAGTTACGAAATGCATTGTTTTCCTCTGCCCTTCTTGTCTTCAATCTGCCCTGTGAGTATCAAATTTTCAAAAGCTTCTTTCTTTATTGTGTGCCTAGAAATTGCAACTATCTCTTCCTGGTGTTAAGTATAAGCATCTTTTTTGTTTTCCTTTTATCTAAAACTTTATCGTTGCTGACATATTCAGTCAATGGTATTCTCACATGCTCGACCATTGAACATCAATTGCTTTTTTTTTTCAATTCAAAGTAAACAGGAATTAAATTCTTAAGTCTATAATAATACTACTAATAATAATGTATTGATTTTTTATATATACTAATTCATATATCATCACAATAAAATGAGTGTACTTAATAGTAATTTAAACAAATAATTTAAAAGCTTTATTGTAGCTTTTGTTAAGAGTAATGAAAAAAAAGTCATTTATAAGACAATACTAATTTTTCAATAACACTATATTTTCAAGCATATAAAACTCAATCCCTGCCGCCACCCCGACCAAACTTGTCACCAGTTGTTACATCACTTTACACTAAAATGTAAGAAATAAAAAATATTCTAAATTTCTATTTCAGTTTAAAATGCCATATACCTTCAAGACATAGACGATCATGGCGCTCCACAGATACCTTTTTTGTCAAAGTTTAACCATTGTGCTTGCAATAAAACAGTGTTTCAAAAGGAGGATTTTTCCATTGACTATTATTTTGTCTTACCATTACTCCCTCAGCAATGATTATTGTTTGAAAAAGTGATGATTAGAATTTGAATAAAACCCAAACATATAACAGTCAGTCTATATTTCTGAGATGAGGTATTATGTACACTATTTACATTGTTTGGACTATCATCCTCATCTTTGTTACAACATTTTGTCCGTTGTACGCTCTGGCCTTCTTCAAGTGGTTGAGATGCTGAACTGAACCTTTTATTTCACTCACTGGGGTAGACTGTTCTAGTTCCACACGAATTAACAGGAGATAACTAATAACTGACATCCATTAGACATGGCATGTAGAACTAGAAGAGTCTACCCCAGCGAGCGAAATAAAGGGTTCAGTTCGACATTCCAACCACCTGAAGAAGGCTGGAGTGTACAATGACCGAAACGTTGTGATAAATATGACAGCATGAGAACGATAGTCTGAACAATGCAAATAGTGTATATAAAAGTCAATTTATACATTTTCTTTGTTCTTTGAGAACACAACAAAAATATTAAACACTATTAGATTATTTATTCATAAGGATAATTTCATATTCACAATATTCTAAAAATATGAACCAACTAATACAAAACAATGTTTATTATTTATCAATTTATAAAGAAATAAATAAAAGTTTTTTGTTTTCATAAATTTATAAAAATTTACTAAATCATAAAAATATGGGAAGTAACTATAAACAAATCTTTATTATTTAATATTTTATAAAGTTTGAATCAATTGACAATTCTTCAATGTTTTGCCAACCATTCTGAAGAAAACAATTCATTGAAAATTTTGTAGGTTTTTTATAAATTTTTAAATAAAATGATTTTTTTCAAGTCTATTACTTTATAAAATAAAAAAAATAATAAATATCGCATTCTACATTGTTAAGATTTTTATAATCTTGTAAAATAAACATTGTTGAGGGAATCTCAGTCATTTAAAATATTGCTGATAACAGAAAAACAGGCTTTTTGACATACTTTTTTTTTTTTTTTGGAGGACACAAAGGTTAAAAATTGTCCCTTTTCCTTTATTATCTAGGAATTGCTATGACTTCTTGGGAAAGATAGTAAAATCGTTTTCCATTGCCTTCTCCACTGTTTCAAATTCAGTTTTCTTTCTCTTAAACTGGTTACCATGCAAACTTTGAGAGCCCAATCTAACTTGCAAGGAATAAGAAATGGATTCATGCCTTTCCTGGGGGTATTTGTGAGAAAATAAATACAACAGACCATGCTGGAATTTAAACTCAGCTCACCAATCCTATTGATAACTGCTACACTGCCAACACATTGTCCATTTTTAATATTCAGGTTAATTACGATGTTATTGCAATGCAACAGGATTTTTTGTTCTTGATTTTTTTTTATATACATTAGAAGTTCAGATTTGACCAGATTACACTAATGAATAATATTAGCTATGCATGGTTTGATCAACAGATTTTTTTATCTAAAGATTTAGTCTTTAAAACTCAATTTATATAAAAAAGAGAAGACAGTAACTACAAGGTGATTGCTACAGAGGTTTTATATCCTTTTTACATTTATAAATATCTAAGATATGTGTTCAGTCTGTCAACAAAGCATTGCCAATTCGTGTTGGGAAAGTTGAGACTCTTGAAAAAGAAAGAAGAAAGTCAGCAGTGTTTGATAATCAATTCCAAGCAGGAAAACTTTTTTTTCTAATTAAATAACGATTATTCAATAATAATTGTTCAAGTAATATTGATGACTAGCTTGATGATAGCGACGATGATGTAGCTGTTTAACAAGAGTCTCTGATGTTAAAAGCAAGTTGAGATGCAAAACAAAATTTGCAATTAAGTTTTTCCTCTGAACCCAAAGACATAATTGATAATAAAAATTGATTAATCCCACCTCCAAATGAATTAAATAAAAACAAAACAGGTGAACAAAAAACGTTTGAGACAAAAGGTTTTTGATTTTTAGAAATATTCATACATGTTTGGTTTGTTTAGCATTTTTAGTTTTTGATTTTATTATTTTTGCATTTTACTGTCTTTGATGTAACACTTAATAAGGAAAGACATATTTAATTTAGAATATTAACAAAAGCATGTGTCAAACAAAGAAAATGAATTATGAAACTAAATTTCATTTGTCCGTCAATTTATTAGCAAAATGGTTTCTATAATAAATATACACGAACATAATTATTTTACAGCAATTTTAGACTTTTCTGAATTTTTATTAAATAAATTTTGCTATACAACAAAATAAAGCTATACATACTAACTTTTAAATATCAATAATAATAATGTTCATGGAACAAAAGGAAAAGTTGGTTTGGCTATTTACGGTATATGTAAATATATAACAGGACCAGATTACAAGCAAAGAAGTTCTCCTTTGTGCAAAGATGAAGAGCCTAGAAACTGTCATGATTCATCACCAACTTTGATGGGCTGGACACCTTACCTGTATACCAGATATCCACCTACCCAAACAAATCCTCTTCATAGAGTTCGCATCTGGTAAGAAACCATGTGAAGCCCCATGTTGTCAATTCAAGGATTAGTTCAAAAACATCTTGCTGAGAACAGAAATTGATCTGGTCAATAGGGAAGTTGCAGAAAGAACAAATTGGAGAAGAACAGTCCACAAAAAAGAAAAATCCTTAAAAAAAAAATCCTTAAAAAAAAAAGAAAAAAAAAAGACAGACAACAAATAGAAGAGAGGAATAGAAAATCCAGAGCTCTCTAAACCCTGAAACCTTCTACCTTTTGTCTCAAACAAACTTATTTTATAGGTTTGGCAAAACTTGATGGAAATATTTTCAATTGTGTTAAAACATGACTTAAAAATAGGCATTTATTTATTTATTTTTTTTTTCATTTTGAGGTCTTGTTACAATTTGAAAGACTTGTTTTTCATCATTTCCCCACAACCCCCATTCATCAGATTTTCTCATCCACCCCCACCACTCCCACGCAAATGCCACCCAACCCCCATTTATTACAATTTCTGTTTCCATCCCATGTATTAATGGTTACACTTTTATTTGACAACTGACAGTACTAAACTTGTTTACTTTACCTGAAAATAATTCATATATATTCAATTAGTAACAGAATTAGTATGTTGTCTATCCTCAATTACACAAGTGAAAATTTTTATCTTTTAGTCTGTTTAAGTAGTCATGACAGTAACTTGGAGATTAATTTGAGGTGATTACCATCAACTGCAATTTTAGCCACCTATCATCCATAGATTAAATTTAAGCAAAAAAACAGACATCAGCATCTCTGACAACCCCACAATCTCTGGCTTAAAAGACCTGTACATTCTCCATCAAGATAGAGATTAGATCTTTTATTATATAAAGCTTGTCTATCTGTCATAAGCTCAGCCATTTTGAGTTAAATTTGAATTGATTACCATCATTCTCCAAAAAATTTCCAACTCCATTATTTGGGTTGGCAGATTCAATTATTAATAAATGCAAACAGTCAGGTTTCTTATTGATCTACATTTTTGTTTTTCGTTTTAAAAATCATCACAAATATAATGATTGAAACAAATAAGAAAACATTCTCGTTTATTAAGAGAAAGAATCTAAAAGAAAATATTCCTATCCTAATTGAATACAAAAAGTTAAAAGTAGATTTAAGTTTTTTAGAAACAAAGTAGATAAAGATAATATAGACAGATGTTTGTATTTTATTTATTTTATTTTCTTAAAATTTATCACACCTTTTTACTGTTTTGTTTAACTGGATATCAACTCCTTATGGGTCTTTTAATGCCGAAATTTCATTTTCTTAGAAGCCTTAGTAATTTCTTTTACAAATATGTATGGCTGGTAATAATTTCTTTTTGCTTACAAAAATGCTGGTTATATATTTCTTACAAAAATGTATTGGTGGTAATATTCTTTTTTCCTTACAAAAATGTATTGCTGGCACCTTCACTATAAAAATGTTTTTTCTACACTTTCATAGTGGTTTGACATCAGTTTGGAGGTTCACTATTTGCCCATAGCTAGGACCCTAACAGGTGATACCAACTTGGGTCTGGTTGGACCTGGGAGCAACAGTAATTAAGAGGTGGTTCCACACTCCTCAAAATCTCCCAATCAGAGGCTTGGCTGCTGGATGTAGTTTATCCTTATACCCAGGACAATTATTTTTACTAGACATAAAAAGTTAACTATACAATGTCCTCATACACAGTTTCAAACAGAGAAATTCTAAGAAGTTTCTTCTGAGCAAGAATAACTGTAGTTTGAATAGAACACATGATGACAATTGGATTGCTATGGCAAAAGGATGCTTAGCAAGTTTGTTTTTCATAACAATTTCATTAGTGTTTGACCTCACTTTTCAATGTGTTCTTCTCTATTATGGTTTTAAGCTAGGCTAAGTTTTTTTTAAAGTTCTCTTTATATATTAGAAAATGCCTAAATTCTGATGGCATTAGATTTTGTGAGTTCATGTACAATCTATTTTACTAGCTTCAGATTTTTCTCAAAGCCTATAAACAATAGAGTCAATGAAGAGCTAAAATGAAGAGCTAAGTACACTTCAAAAACACTTCCATAATTTCCTTCATATTGAACAAAAGATCAATTTATTCCATCACCCTAATAAGAGGTCAGAGTAAAATGCAAGCTACAAATTGAAGATGTCAAAATAAAGCAAGTACAGAAATTTGTCTAGCTGGAAAGTGTTATGGCAGATAACAGAAAATGTCACAAAGAAATCTCAAGACGTGCTGGATTAGCAGTACATGCCTTCCAGAAACTAAGCAAAATACTAAGAAACAGGAAAATTTTGTCAGAAACAAAGATAATAGTGCTCAACTGTTATAATATTGCTCCTCCTACATAGCAGTGAATGCTGGACAATTTCCTTACAGATGAAAAAAAAAAAACTCAATAAAACAAAGATATGATTCTACAAAAGGATAGTGTGAATATCATGGATGGAACATTTAAACAACAAGGAAGTTTTAAGAAAAATGAGAACAAAAAGGATTCTACTATTAAGGATAAGAAAAAGACAGTTGAAATTTATGGGACACATAAGAAAAAGGAGCTTAGAGAATTTGACATCCACAAAACACTCTGAAAGAAAGAGAACCAAGGGGAAGCAGTAATATATCTAACAAGCTTGTGTAATTGATTGGCAGGGAGAGGTAGTAAGGGATCAAATAGTGCTCAGTGCTACAAAAGATAGGAAGTCATGGAGAGCCATGATCACCTATATCCTGAATGGACACAGCACATATAAAAATACAAATAAACAACAAATTTTCCAATACAGAAAACATTTGTAAATTTTAATCAGGAAGGTTTTTACTTACATTTCCAAGCTAAAAGTCTGAAAAAAGAGCAATTTTCAGACCTGATCTCTGTGGTTGAGCAAAAATACACACAGACAAGGTTCTTAATAGAGAATCAAATTCTACTCAGAAGTAACAATCTCCAAAGAGATTTGAGGTCATACCTGCCAACAGGTGAAAGCTAGATAAAAGCCCACAGGTGCCAAGGAAGATGTAAGAATCCAGAGAGACAATCTGTTTGTGGCTTTTTTTTTCTTTTTACTGTAATTGCACTAAACCTAGTTTTGGTCTCCACTGAGTTCCACTGACAGTCTTCTAATCAAATCTAACTCTTCACCACAAGCAGTCACAGGCAATCATGTCACCGAAAACAAAACTCAATGACAGACATAGAAAAAAAAAATGAAAGCTAAAAAGTACAGTTTTGACAATGTATTGTTGACTGTTTTTCACTGACTTACTACCCTGCCGACATTTTTGGTTCTCTTCCTAATTTTCCCCCTACCTACTTTCTCCAAGAAAAGATCAAAGATGCAAATTTGATTCACTGGAGACATTCTGGGAATAGTGCCAGTGTTTGAAGACATGTCAGCAAGATCGTAAGTGGTAGAAAAAGAAAAGGAAAAAATCAAATCTTGTCATTAGATAAGAAATGACAAAACAGGTTGGAAAGATTATTGAGGCAGGAGTGGGGAGAGCACTTACAAGAACAAATCCAATATAAGAGTAACCAGATCTCTAGAAAAATGGCTGGTCACAGTGCTAAAGAAAAATGGCAGTAGTTTGTCAATATACAATGATATCTCTGTGTAATACTGAATTCAACACAAAATCTTTTTTTTTTTTTTTTTTTTTTATAGAGGATTCTAAACTGTGCCAGTGGTACCTTGATAGAAATTAAGATATATGGGAATTCACTGAGCCTACATTATAAATGCAAAGCTTGTCTAACAAACAGATGCCTAGTACCAAGAACTGCTGAACAGCTCTCCTTCGAGTAGATTGGTTGGTTGATTTTGTTCAGTGGCATATCAACCTCTAGGGGTTATTTAATGCTGAATCTAAATATTTTGAACACAATTTTATGGCTTCAATTAAATATATTCCTAACATAATTTTATGCCTTCAGCTACTGATAAAATGTATTGTTGGTCATTCTATAAAATTGTATTTTTATACTTTCATAATGTTTTGTTTTTGTTTTCACTATTTGCCTATATCTGGAACCCTAACAGGTGCTACCACCCCAGGTCAGGGTGGATCTGGGAACAGCAGCAATTAAGAGGTGGTTCCACACTCATCAAAATCTCCAATGTCCTGATCAGAGGACATGCTGCCATATGTAGCTTAACTTCATACTCAGAATTCCTTTGAGTAGATATTTTATCTATATCTACATGGTGTATAAATTGAAATAAGTTTATTCAATTCTGAATCATAGTTTCCTAAAATGCCTGTAACATGAAGAAATGCCATGATCTTCTTTAAAATAATGCTTAATTGATTCGCACAGCATCTCTCAGCTAAGTAGATATTTATCTACATAAATTATGGAAGCCAATAAGATCTGACGGATGAAATACATTTGGGAAGACCATTTATCTTAAACAAAGCCTGACTGACTGAAAATATTCTGTAAATAATCAAAATGTGGAGACATAAAAAAGAACTATTTCTTTTTTTAAGCATTTCACCCCAAGCAAAGCAAGAGTGCCACTAGTACATAAGGGATTACAGAAAGTAAACGTAAGAGAAAAGACTGGGTATGGGGGGGGGGATAAAAAGAAGAATGGGGATCAAGGCATCAGAAGACGTCAATTGACATTATATTTAAATTTTTGAAGATTATAGTTATCAGGGAAGCAAGTAAGAGGAATGGAATTCCACTGTTGGGAAGTGCAAGAGAAGAAGCTGTTGGAGTAGAAGAGGCAGTTACATTTAACTGTTTCAACAGTAAAAGAGTGGGGACCGAGATGCCAACCTAGTAGCCCATTTAAATTCATGTAGTCGGAGCACCAATGAAAATATCTTGTCAGAGCAATTGCCATGAAAATATTTGTAGAAAAGACAGAGGGAAGCCACATTATGAGAAAGTGACTGGAGTTGAAATGCCAAGTCACAACCAATCACATTGCACATCCGTATTTGGATTTTGTCGAAAACCTCAAGATGAACAGTGGGGGCACCAGACCATATATGTCAGCAGTATCCAATGCAAGGACGAATGGTAGATTTGTAGATGTGAAGGATGGACTCAGATGAAAAAAACCTTCTGGTACAACACAGAGAACCAGCTTTTCTTGAGGTAGATGCAGCTATTGATTCAATGTAGTTGTTTCACCTCAAGTCAGTGGAAAACGTGAGACCAAGAAGGCACAGTGAGACACTTTCACAAGCATCAACTATGCTGATAGGAGGCAAGGAGATTTCTCTACTGTGGTTAAAAGAGAGCAGTTTTGTTTTGGAGGCAGATCAGAAGATCAGAAACAGTGTAAGACCCAAGACAGAACATTAGGGTACACCAGTGTTCGTATGAAAGGAACTGGAAAGAACCGATTCAGAACAATCTTCATTTCAGGATTTCATACGAATGACTAGATTAAATCAAATAATCATCCTGTAATACCATGTCCTTGAAGCTTATGTAGAAGGCCGGCATGCCAAACCTTGTCAAATGTCTTCAAGATATCTAAAGCCACATCTTGAACTTCACCATTATTATCAAGAACTTGGTATACATATTCAGTTATGGCCGTAAGCACATCAGTGGTAGACCAAGCAAAGTGGAAACCATAGTTTGTTAGAGAGAAGGTCATGGCAGGTAAGATGCTTAACATTTCGGCACTGAGTGAAGCCTTGAAGACTTTGCCGAAGATTGGTAGGAGACTGATAAGATGGTATTTAGACGGGTCAGAAGGGTCTCCAGGGACAACAGAAGACTTCCCACCACCGCCACTTGCTTCATGACAATTTAATTTAGAAATGCTGTCCAATACCATTGACGGAATTATGCACATCTCACTCAGTACAGCCTCAGTTCCAGGGGAGAAAACAGGTGTGGATATTCTGGGGTAGTTGAGTGTCAAGTTGGATGAGAATTTCTGA
The DNA here is from genome assembly GCA_963932145.1 of Acanthosepion lycidas. Lineage (NCBI taxonomy): Eukaryota > Metazoa > Mollusca > Cephalopoda > Sepiida > Sepiidae > Acanthosepion > Acanthosepion lycidas. The sequence continues at coordinate 31,091,915 of OZ010593.1, read as the reverse complement.
GCAAAGCATTCAGCCTAATCAGCTGTAGATGTTAGAATTGATTGAAAAGTGGAGCAATTGAGTATTTGCTGTTGTTCGGCACAATCTTGCAGAGCCACCAATGATGTTTACAACCAAACTTGTGAGATGCAATATGTTGTTTCATTTTGTTTCATTGAGGACACACTTGCACTCATTATGAGCAGAGACAAAGAGACATGTTGCTCCAGTAGAGATGGAAGAAGTGATTCCTATGGACTATAGCAGCTGAGCAAATAGGTGAGAACCCGTGCAATTCAACTTGGTATTTTTTTGCTGGGATGTAGCTTTGATGCTGGGTTTTACCCAGGAGGCGGCCTTAGGTGCCCATTTTTGAACAGGATAGTTAAAAACAATATTCCAAGGGATGTAGCAAATGAAATCACTGAATGAGTCCCAGTTTGCGCATTGGTAACAGAAAGATATTCTGTTAGTAAGAGGTTCATGGCTGAAGGGAGTGTGGAAGGCGATGTTAACAGACACTACCAAGTTGCTAAGAGGGCAGAGCTGAATAGTGTGACAGGAATCAAAAAGCAAAAGAGAAATCGAGAAGGGAAGTGTTACCATCAGGGTTACTGGGGAAATGTGTTGGAAAGTCAACCACTTGTGTGAGGGATTGAGTGATTGAAATGTTAAGGGTTTGGATGCCAGCTCAGTTACAGTGTGTTTAAGCCACATGGTATGGTGGGCATTAAAGTCACTCAACATGAATATGTTTGCAAACGGATGTAGAGAGATGGCTCTGTCTATATTATCAGAAATGCTATTGAGTACAGATCAGTCTTGAGAGGAAGGAGAATGGTAGAGAAAGAAGAGTTATCTTACTGAATTGAGGAGAGATAGACGAAGACACATATGAATGATCTGGAAATTCCAAAGAGTGTTCTCTAGACAGCAGGAGATGATCACAGGCATAAACTCCCAGGCCATGCATGCAGATTTTAGAGTCCTTTCTAAGAAGAGGAAGATAGCTGCGAATCAAGAAATCAGAGGAAGGGAGGGATGAGTTAGAGTTAGTCTTGCAGAAAGCTAGTATATCAAGAGACTTATCAAAGAAGAACAATTTCACACTGCAGAAATTGTTATGAATACCACGGATGTTGGAGAAGTATATGTTAAAGGGTTTAGGTGGGGGTTTTTTTGAGCTAGTTTAGGTTTTAAGTCATTTCTGCATTCTACAACTGTTAAGCAAACGGCATGGACAAAAAATAAAGAACGAGATATCAATAGGATTCAAGTCCAAATACTTTATTCTTGTGAGCCTGTCTGACTGGGACAATGCTTTCCCAACTAGGCAACAAACGCTAACCAGGAGACATCATTCAATTTTCTCAGCCTAATTATTAAGCAACATATTCAAAACTTTCTAAGTCAGTGTGGGGAACTGTAGTAGTAACAGCATTTTATTGAGGTTACTATCGAAAAAACTTCATCTTTAGTACTTAAAAAAAAAAAATAAATTTCATTATGGAAACATTTCAAGATGTTTTTTTATTCTTTTTAGAAAAAACTAAAAATAGGAAATGTGCAGGAAATTAAGAACATTTTGCTATTCCAGCTGGAACCTGTCATCTGGTCAGTTAAATCAAAAAAAATAATTCTTTGTGAGAAAAATGTTGAATGGGCTCAGAACATTAACTGGGAAAATATAGTCTGTCTGCAAAAAAAAAAAAAAAATCTGTCTTGAAAATCAGTATTCAAAATTCTAGCCATTTTTTTATCTGGATTCAAATAATAATAGACATTATCAGCTATCAGGAAATACACAACTATCTCTGCCCCCAAGCAAGACTAGGGAATTTTCAGATCATATTTACTATGTTGAGCTGATGTGCCATGTCCCTTCAGGATTTAGGCAATCATAGCCCTCCACATCTTCATGTGCTTTGTTGCTGTTAATAAATTTTGTCTTTCTGCTTTTTCTCCCAAACACTTTTTCTACCATCCATTTACTCAAGCCCATCAAATATGTTATGTGTTGCTTTCCTCTGTCCCTCAAACTATTCTGTGAGTATCAGATTTTCCAAGCCCTCCTTCCTCATGTGCTCCAGAAACTGCCTTTTCCTGATGTTAAATTTCCTTTTTATTTCCATTTTCTCGAAAACCTTGTCATTGCTTGCATGTTTGGTACATGGTATCCTCAGCTACATGTTTATTATCTCAAGTCCCTTCTTTAGTTTTGAGGAGATTGTCCAGCATTCACTGCTATGCTTAACACAGCTAAAAGCTAAATAGTAATGAGAACTTGGGTAGGAAAATTGGGTAGCTCTAACCTTCAAGATCAGCATTCGATATTTTGGGCTTTTATGTAATCCTGAACAGTGTCATTAGGGGAACATAACTATCCCATCCTCCATTCAGACTACTGTTAATTATCACCCATCTGAATTTTTTTTTTTAATCCTTTCAAATAATTATCCTCAGGTATACGAGGGAGAAAGTTACTCTGCCCAGATGTGATACAGTAGCAATGTAAATTTCTCCAGATTACATCTCATTTTTCTCAAGCTATAAAAACAAAAACAGATACAAAAATTTGAAAAACCCTCATTTTAAAAACATACATGCATAGTCTGTAACAGATTTTAGCATCATTTAACAGGCCATATTTCTTTCCCTTTTTTTTCTTAACTAAAGCAAAATTGCAATAAGAAAATATCTTTCACAGAAACAAACATTTTAGATAGATAGATAGGAACAGACTGAAATAGATAGATAGATAGATTGCTGAATAGACAGATACACACATACATACATACATACATACATACATACATAGTTGAATAGATAGATACATATTTGAATAAATAGATAGAACTCAGTTAGGGAACATGTGGTTACCTAAGGGAAGAAGAGCCCTAACAGAAAAACAACCCTTCTTCAGAGTAGAGAAGTCAATTGTGGAGCCAATCATGCCACCCTGTGGAACAATTCAGTTACAGAAAACTCAGGAGACACTAGGCAGATGGCATACATGAATTACACCTGATTAGGGCTGAAGAATCTATCAACTGAAATGTGTTAAGAGATTTGAATATCTGAACAACATTGGATATGTTAATGACACTTTTCAAAGTTATAAACAAAAAGTTTATATCTTTACAAAGAAAAGATTTGAACATCTGAACAATATCGAGTATGTCAATAACACTTTTCAAATTATAGTCAAGACAAAAAAAAATGACAATATTCTTATATCAAGTCAGGTCAATACAGACACTGTAAAAAGATACAGACTTTAAAAAAAAAAACACTTTCTTTCACCTTGTAAATTAAATCTCCTGATTGACTGCAAAATTTAAAAAGAGTTCAACTTAAAAAATAAAACAGAAAATTTTAATTTTCAATTTGATACCAAGTCAATAATAAAAAGAATTAAAAGATAAAATATATACCTTTCAATCCTTTGAGACTAAATGTGAAAAGTCTGATTTAATGAGAACAATTATTTGATATAATTTATATTGTAATATATCTGTTGCTAAAAATATTAACTTTGAAAACACAAAGAGGACAGTATTGGTTACTTGAAAAAGCTAAAAATTTAAATGAAAAAAAAAAAAAAAAAAACATAAAAACAAACAAAAATAAGCGCTTCCCAAAAACATTAGTCTTTTTGAAATTTTCCAGTAATAAGAATTTTTTTTTTTTAAATAAGAAATAAAAGTTTGAGAAATAAACTAAAAAGAATTTGTTTTAATGCATTTTTACCAAATATACAAAGAATTTTCTAAAATCTTTTGGCTAATATTTCTTTCATCTTATTTTGGTTTCTCATATGTTACATCCATGGTATTCTCAGCATCCTTCTGTAGAATCACATCTGTTACTTCAAGTCTCCTCTTTTTATCTGTGAAGTAATTGTCCAGCATTCATATAGGAGGATTGATATTATAGAAGCAGTTCATCACTCTTTCCTTTGTTTCTAACAAAATTTCTCTACTTCTTAATACTTTGTTTAACTTTTGTAACACATCTTTAAAGATTCCAATCTATCTCTGGATATTTAGTGTCACATTTTCTGTCAGCTATTGAAACACTTCCCAGATTCTTTAAATATCTGTATTTTCTGGATTATGATATTTCCAATTTGTAGCTCACATCTTAGGCTGCTCCTCTGGCTGAGGGACATACATTGCCTTCTTACAATTAAATATTTTGTCTTTTCTTTATGCTTTCCTTTAATACTTTGTCTAGAAGTTCCTGCAGTTTTCTTTCTGTATCTGCCATCAACACATGTATCTTAGAAGATTGTTCCCACCATATGCAAAGCTAGAAAATGTAAAACAGGGACTGGAAAAGTTGAATATTAAGAAGATGGAAAAATAATGAGGATTTTATAAGCAGAATCAGAGATGTAAAAGAAAAAAAATGAAAGACTAATATCAGATAAAGACAAGAGAAAGTACATTTTAGGGTGTTGTGAAATGGCTGGTAAGTACGAACTTGGATCGTGTAATGAACACTGAGGAAAATGGGTTTGTTATTGTGCAGTGAACAGTCAAGTGATAACTGACATTTGGTTTGAAGAACAACCAAGATGCTTGCAGATTTGGAAAACTCTAGCAGAGTAAATCAAAAGTTATTTAGACTACAATGACATATAATTTAGAAATATAGTTTTTATACTGGAAGAAATACCAAAGCACTGACTGTGGAAAAGACAATCTCTCAGCTATATGCAAACATAAGGGAAAACTACAAAAATCAAAGTCTAAAGCTACACCTTGAAAACTCTGCACCAATCCCACTTGCAAATATGTGCAATTACAGTTAAGAACAAACAGAACAGGTATGAGACTTACCATGGTACACCTTAAAGAAACTGCTTGTGACAAGAGCAAAGTCATCCAAAGAATGGGAAGACAAAAATAAGAAGTGGATGACAGAAGAAATTCTGGATTTAATAAAAGAGAGACTGTCAATCATGCCAATATATGGCACAAATAATATGAGGTTAAAATTATATGAGGTCAGAAATAAATGCAAATAAACAAAGAAGGAATGACTGAATTAGAAATGTGCATAGATAAAAAAAAACAAAAACAACTGAGGCAGCTAGTATACCAAGATAAAACAAATACAAGAGAAAATGTATTCTTGAGTAGGATGTATAAAATCTAAAGAGGGAACAATTAGAAAATAAAATAAAAGATATGACAGATGAAATGAATATATGTAAGCTCCATAACATTAGAGAAAATATGTTTGGTTGATTTTGTTTAGTGGCATATCAACACCTCTATGGGTTATTTAATGCCAAAATCTAAATATTCTGAACACAATTTTATGGCTTCAACTAAATATATTTTGAATGAAATTGTATGCCTTAAACTACAGAAAATATATTGCTGGTATTTTTTTTAGACATATATAAAAAATATCTTGCTAGTATTTTTACTATAAAAATGTATTTTTATGCTTTCATAGTGTTTTGTTTTTGTTAGGGGTCACTATTTGCCTATATCTGGGCCAGGGCACACCTAGGAACAACGGAAATTAAAAGGTGGTACCACACGCCTCAAAACCTCCAATCTCCCAATCAGAGGTTTTGTTGCAGGCTGTAGTCAACAGAGAAGAAAAACCTATAATATTTTAAAAAAATATAGAAGGACCTGTAACATTAAAATATGAGGTTAGGTCAGCAGTGGCCAAGAGCAGGATCAAAAGAGGAGACATTTTGAGATTGAAAAATTTACCAAAATGATGAATGAAATATGACAGCAATGAAATAACTGAGGACCTCAGTAAATCAAGCAAAAAAAGGCAGTGCAAAGGAATGCAGACTCTATTGAATAATTAGAATGATGAGTCATGTGACTAATAATTAGGATCCTAATGAATAGAGTTTGTTGCAGAATTAGACTGGAAACAGGGGAAAACCAATGTGACTTTATTTAAGACACTAGAACAAGAAATGTAATTCTTATTACCAGAATGCTATAAGTGTGAAAAATTGAAGTGTAAACAGATAACTATGCTAGATAGACTACACAAAGGCATTCAATAAAGTATGACATAAAGAACTCAAAATGTTGGGAAATCTTGATATACATGGAAAAGATATTTAAATAAGCCATAACCTATACTGGCAATGAACAGCTTGTATACAGAGAGAAAGAATACACAAAAATAGAGCAAAAAAAAGAGCATAATAAAGATGTGTTTTCTCTGGATTTATTCAACCTGTACAGCAAGACAATTCTAGGAGGACTAGAAGTCCTACAAGGATTTATTAACAACAGACACTACACAGACACCACTATGTTGATGACAGAAAAATGAATGAATTAGAAGAGAAGGTAATTAAGGAAAGCAAGAAAATAGGACATACCACGAATTCTAAGAAGACAATGCATGTTTGTCAGCAAAAAGGGACAAATGAAAGTGCAAATTTCATTTGGGAGATATCAAAATCAAGGTGTGGAAATTTAATGATCTAGATAAGATCTGTTAAAACGCTTCCCAGATATTTAAAATTTAGTACTTTTTTGGTTTTGGTATTTCCAATTTATAATTTCCATGTTTACTTGCCCTTCCAATACTTTTGAAGAATGCAAAAAAAAAAATTCCTTACTATAATAAATTCAGTAAGGGGGCAGAATTTTTTACATTGCCATCTTGAATATTTCTTTAACTCTTAAAGCCAAATTTGATTTCTTAATGAATGGTTTTCTTTGCCTTTCCTGGCAAAAATAAATTTTCATCAAATTTCAAATAAACAATGGAAAATTTTAAACAAATCTAACAGTGAATAGGAATAGTGAAAAATGCTTTTCAGAAACTCAGCAAAGTATCAATGAATTAAAAATGTTCTTACGAACAAAGTAAAGACTGTTGAATTGTTATATCTAATTTCCTACATAGTAGTTAATATTGGATACTTTCCTCACTGTTGAAAAAAATGAAGTAACAGAAATGTATTTCTACCAGTGGATGCTAAGAATACCATAGACAGAATATATGAGAAATGAGGAAGTTTTAAAGAGAATAGGATCTTGAAATAAATTGCTGTTAACAATAAGGCAGAGACAGCTCAAATTTGGGAGATGGATAATGAGGACAGAGGATAATAACAAGTAGGTTATTTGCTGTTTACCCTCTTCTTATCTTGCCTTTAAGTAGACAGAACAAGTGCCACAATGACAAAGAGGAGTCCTAAAGGAGAAATTTGGAAGACAGATAATGAGGAAAAGAGATAATGGCAAGTTCTTTAAAGGATTTATTGTGCTAATTCTCGAGGAGAAAGTAAGCAACATCTATTGTTCTATATAGGACTTCAATTGACATACAAGAGTAAGTAAAAAAAATTATCTGCACTTCCACCATAACTTATCTTTAAACAAGAGTGTGGATAATTTTTGACTTTCATAATTCCAAGTAGAGCTTTTCTTCAGGAACCACAGTTGGGTACAATGGGAGGAAGCTAAATATCAATCAACCATTTGATTTTTTTTCAGCCAGACATAATATTAGATTTTACTGATATTCTCTCTCTCTCTCTCTCTCTCTCTCTCTCTCTATATATATATATATATATATATATATATATATATGATAATCAAATCAAAATTTAAAATAATTTATGCGTTACAACAAAAAATGACTGTGAGAAAAATGCTAATATTTGGCAGTCTGCAATGGAAATTTGATGAAAATTTATTTTTGCCAGGAAAGGCAAAGAAAACCATTCATTAAGAAATCAAATTTGGCTTTGAAAGATTCAAGATGGCAATGTAAAAAAATTCTGCCCCCTTACTGAATTTATTATAGTGAGGAATTTTTTTGAATTCCTCAAAAGTATTGGAAGGGCAAGTAAACATGGAAATTACAAATTGGAAATACCAAAACCAAACTAGTATTAAATTTTAAATATCTGAGAAGTGTTTTAACAGAGGACAGAAAGTCTAACACTGAAATCTAAGGGTGCATTGGGATAAAAAAAAAAAAAAGGCTAAACAAAGTATTAAAAAAACTATCTCAAGAATGAAGAAGAGACTTGAAGCAACATAAATGTGGTTCTACAGAAGGATACTGAGAATACTAAAGACTGAACACGTGAGCAATGAAGTTTTAGATAAAAAGGAAACTTATACTTAACATCAGGAAGAGATATTTGAAATTTCTTGGGCACATAATGAGGAAAAGAGGGCTTGAGAAATTTGATACTCACAGGACAAATTGAAGGTAAGAAGGACAGTGGAAAACAACACATAACCTACCTATCGAGCTTGCAGTGACAGATGGAGGAACAAGGTTTAGGAGAGCTAACAAAAGGACAACATTTATGAAGACCTACAAATGACAGGAAATTGTGTAGTCATAATCACCAAAGTCGTGGAGGGGCATGGCTTAGATAAGAAGTCATGAAACAGTGAAAACTTGTAACTTCAGTGGTTTATACCTACTCATTCATGTAAATCCTAAAATCAACTGAGATTTATATGGAATGAATGGAGAATAAGTAAAGAAACTTCTTCAAAAGTAGTGAAAATATTTTCACACATTTCTAAACTTATTCTTGATACTAAGATTAACTAAGTGGAAGACTATGTTACATCAGTCTTCAAAATGTCTATCATGTAAACCAGCATTCAAAATCTTGATTTCTTTCCTAGCAGAACTGAATACTGATCAGTGGTGTTAATGGAAAATAATGCACCAGCTGCAGCAACATTAATTTATTTTCAATAATCAAATTTGCTTTTTATATTGATATGTTCAAGAAAAATATTCAAGATTACCAGGAATTTTAGTGCTTAGCTTAATATTTCTTTCATCTTAATTTTAGTCACTTTTCATTGCCACCATTCAGACACTTTCTGCAGCCATCAGTATGATTATGATTTATCTTTAGATTTGACCTTCAGTTGGTTATATACTTTTGGTACTCAATCAGTAACTGTTAGCATGGTAGGATAGACTTTTACAAGACAAAAGATGGTAGTTGGAGCAGCAATATGTGCTTATTCTTTATTTCTGATCCACACAGTTTACTGACAGACATAGAGTAGTTGCTACAAAATGCAACAGAAATTAGTATTAGGTTGGTGCAAAAATAATATCATTTTTTGACGTAGTTTTTAACGTCAAAAAACGATATTATTTTTGCACCAAACTAATAACATTACCAAAAGTCAAATGTGTGAAAAACTACTTACCAAAATTAAGCAATATTTAACAACTAAATATCTTTTGCTAATTTTTCCAAAATTGTAAAATTTAAGTCAGGAAAAATTTTTTAAAATAAAATTGTCATCTTTGTTTAATTTCTTGAAAAACAAGAATATCAAGAATTTTTTGTTTTTAATGACCAACATTTAAATTTGACTATAAATAAACTATTAACTAGAACTATGAATACAATATTCATGCATGTGTGTCATTCGGATGTACAATAGTAGCTCAACAAAAGTTGAGAAATGAGACAAAGCGGAAAAGGTTTTTTAATAACATGTTTCACCTCCACATGCTAAGTTGGCAGCTTCAGGTCAGAATGCAAGACAAAACTTTGTATCTTTTCTATTAAAGCCATTAATGTCTGTTTGATAGGTTGGAGTCTTTTGATCAAAATGAAAGAACAAAAATATGTTTTCTTTTAATTAAAGGCGTTAATGTTTGTTGAATTTAAAATTATCCCATGACAAATAGATTTCTGTTATTCTCTTCATTAGCTCATATACAGCATTGTGCTGCTATTGCTTTTATAATGGTCAGTGATATTATGTATCAGCCTGGTTTTTGATTCATCATTGAGAATTGTTAAATCAGCACATTCTCAATGCATTTTCTTCTTAGTGAATTCTTTTTTCTCCTGATCAAACTGGCATACATATATTTATATAGAAATTTCTGACACTATCATCTGCTTTTATAATGCACAAAACACACTGTAGTTCATCTTATATGTCAACTCATTGCAGATGTCCAATGGGTATTCATTATGTTTCCTTATATATATATACACATTGTGATAAAAAGCAAAAGAAATAAGACCAAATCTGTAAATATTTTTATGAGTGTTGTTAGGATGGAGAATATTATCTGGACAAAATGGAAAAAGTTTCTTTAATGACAACATGTGTGTGTCTTTGTGTGTTAGTCTGGTGTCTTCAGATCCGAATGAAAGACAAAACTGTGTGTATTTTTGTATGAAAGCCATTAATATCAGTTTGCTAGGTTTTAAATCAAAAATAAATTCAAGACATTACCAAATTTAATACAAAAAAAAAAAGTTTTGTCTTTCAGTCTGACCTGAAGACACCAGCCGAGAACACGGCGGTGAAATGTGTTGTCATTAACAATTTTTATATGTATAAAGACAATATATTTTGTTCAAGCATTAAATTGCAAAGATAGACCCTGGAATTTTCTTGAATTCTGCTAGCATTTAATAAATGAGGATGAAAATTCCCAAACTGATTCCCTAGAAGTAATCAGAAGAGTAGTCCCAAAAAAAGATGAAAGCCACAAGGACAAATTTGTTATTTTTTTTAATTACACAAGTGATCAATGCCACACAACAAGTAGAAAATAAAGATTGTAAATAAAGCATTTTTTTTGGTTGATTCTCCATCATCAGACCCTGAGGAGGCATAGGTTTGGGCAAAATGGTAATTTTAGTCTGGACAATGTTTGATTCAATGTCCAACAATTTATTTCTGAGTTAATTAAAGAGAGAAAAAATGTTTATTTGGACATTAATTCTGGTTTATTTGCAAAATCATTTTTTACATCAAGCTAATGTGAATGAAAAATAATTCTTTTAAGTGTTTGTGCTTGGTCTTATTTTTTTAAGTAGTTTTTGGAGTTTTGTTCCTAAAGAGAAGAAAAAAGATTAAGACAAAAGAAAGAATGCAAAAGAAGGAAAGGAAAAGAATAAAAATGAAATAACTAAAAAATAATGGAAAGAAACTGAAAGAAAGGAAATGAAATAAAAAAAAGGAAAAGAGAGGAATAAGAGAAAATGAAAGAAAGAACAAAAAAGAATTTGAAAAATAAAATAAGATGAAAAGAAAAAGAAAAAAAATAAGATAATCAAGAAAAAGAAAGAAAAAAAGAAAAAGAAAGAAATGGAAAAAAGGAAAGCAAAAGAGAGAAAAAAAAAAACGGATCAAAATAAGCAAAAAAGAAAGAAACCCTGTTGAATCATTGTCTACCAGTTGATCAGTTAGCCCCTCCCTGATGACAGGCTACTAATTCTTTCATAGTCCATTCATCACCTAGTCTATCAAGCAAGCCATCTACCGGTAATACAAGTCTTGAAAGTACTATCAAGCAAAATGTCCATCAATCTGTCCGACTGTCTTCAAGTAAATCAAATTCCTCCAAGCCAAACTGCCAGCCATTTTATTTATCTTCCCAACCATCCATTTATTCATTTAGCTATCTCAACATTCCATTGGTTATCTGATTTGATTTCAAAGGTCTCAGTTTTTTTATTTTTTTATCTTTTTCTTAACATAAAAAAAAAAGCTTTTGTTTACAGGTATTCTTTCATATCTTTTATTTTTTTTTTTAAATCTGTATTCGAAGATGTTCAGCTTTTGCCTCTCCTTTTTGGAGTCTTATCTGTTTAAAGTTATCATTCTTAAATCTATTAGGAGTCCATCATTCAGTTTTCCTTTTCTACTCATTCATCAACCTTAACAGATAAGGTAGAGGAGGAGAAATCAATTTTCTCTCTCTTCATTTTTAACTTTCAGTATTAGTTCCAAATAATTAATCACCCCCGCCCGGCCCTTCATCCCAATCTCCCTCTCTCTCCTCCTTTCGTTTTTTTTCTTTTTGATTCTCACCTCAAACTCTCTTTTGACACTTCAACCTTTTTTTCAACAATGTTTTCAGATTCCGAGATAGAAGTATTTTCATTATTAATTTTTGACTAACTCTTTTTTTCAACTTACTGTTTCGTTTTTATCACAATTTTCTGGATTAACTATCTACTAACAGTTAAAATCAGTAACATCAAGTCAGAATTGGTTAAGTCATCCAATGAGGATAATGAGCCCCCCTCCCCCCACCATTCAGTTTCATGCTATGGAAAATGAGTTGAAAAAATGTAAAACTAGCTATATATATAAATATATATATATATATAAATCTTAAGGGTGTTATGGTGTATAGTTGAATGACAAAATAAAAAAATATCTCCTATGTATTGCATTTCACCCTTCAAAAGCAACTGTTTCTGTTGATGGAATTATATATAGAGGAAGAAAGCAAAAACATGAACAAAACTTTCATTTATAATTAAATCAAACTTTAAATTTCCAGTTATATATAAACAATTATTGATAGCGTACACTATATGTGTTTTTATTATGCAAATAATACTTGATTGATCAACTAGCAAACAATGTTATACAATAAAATTGAGAAATACCAATACTAGTACATTTCTGAAAATGTTTTTTTTTTTTAGCTAATCTATATTAAGCTGTGAGAATTCAAATGAAGTGAGTTTCAAATCTGAAAGTCTGTTTTTCAATTTTCATCTGTTCCCATATCAGCATTATTCATACAAAACCTTAACAATCAGTCCTGTGATTTTTTTAGACTGTGCTTTTCTTGTTGAAGTAATGAAAACCAAAAATAAAAAGAAGTAATTGGTGATTCTTAAAGAACACTAGCTGTAACATTCTCTTGAGGATCAAACTTATAATGTGTTATAAACAAAAAAAAGATAAGCCTGAAAAATTAATAAGACTGTGAACTTTTCTGTATCTCTTCCATACATACATAGACATGTTTCATTAAATAATTTAGACAAGTTTTATCTACTTATTCTTAATAGGATTCTCTCATATTTACAGATGAGTTTCTTAGTATCCTTACTGAAGGAAGAAAGAAAATTACCATGTTGATGTATATACATTTTATTCCAAAGTGCTTTTGACAAAACAAAAACAAGACCCTGAAGATGACATTGTGCTAATGTCGAAAGTACTTGGTTATAAAATGGATATACATCAATATGGTAATTTTCTTTCTTCCTTTAATAAGGATACTAATTTACTCAACCATAAATATCAGAAAATCTTATTAAGAATAAGTAGGCAAAACTTGTGTAAATTATTTAATGAGACTATATATATATATATATATATATATATATATATATATATACACACACACACACACACTATTTACATTGTTCAGACTGTTGTCCTTATCTTTATTGCCATATTGTGAATATGGCAATAAAGATGAGGACAAAAGTTTGAACAATGTAAATAGTTATAATATCTCAACTCAGGAATATATATATATATATATATATATATGTGTGTGTGTGTGCACAGTCATCAGTGTACCCATAATGATGACCTGTAAAAATACATCTTACCCACACATACACTGATTCCTCAACACCAAAAGTACATGTCAATTGCAGAAAAGAATGTAGAGAAGGAGTTTTTTTCACTTTTTTATGTATTTGAAGAACTAGTCCATCAAGATGGAAACTCTATAATAAGTAACAGTGAGTCTGTACAAGATCTGAAGAACATGAATTTGTCAGCTTATGTCTTCAGTCTTTTTAGATATAATCCTTGCCTTATCAAGTTATGCTTTATAATGATGGAGCACCATATCTTTGCAACTGATCAAAATAATTTACTTTGAGCAGCCTCTCCCTTGTGTACCAAAACACCACCCTAACAGACAAATATATAGTCAACCTTTGATTGGATTTTCTGGATGCTAGTATTACATGTCAAATGAGTATCTTAGTATTTCACACAATAACTGTTATATAAATTGTTAAGGGAAGGCAAGATTCACTTCAGCTACTGTGTATGTTATAGTGCAAAGGTGCCACTGCCACCCACTGGTTGTCCATGTTTTTTTTCTCACCCCAACAACCCCAGGATCTTTCCACTGCCCACTATGGAAATAATTAGTTTAAATTATCCAAATGCTGACTATCAGTCAATGTTTGCTATTAATTGTAGCACTAATGACTAGCAACTCAAAATGAACCATACCAATACAATCCCACCAAACACTTTGCAAAATATTTCCGAGACGTAGGGGTCTATTTTGAGTTGCAGTTTAGCCTTCACAAAGTCATTGTAAACAATGACTTTATATTCTTGTAAAATATATATTTTTCATGATCAGTCACTATGTTTCTTTCAAGTTACAAGGAAGCCATTTTCCAAATTTATATATTTTTCCAAGTTGCTGCTAAGGACAGTATAGCTTCAACTCAATGAGTTAACGCTGAAAGATTAACAACACAATTTTTATCAAGTTTAGACAAAAGCAGGGCATTGTTAAACAAGACAGTTTTGCAGGCAAATTATTTTCCACCACCCAGATTCTCACTAATCTATCACTATTGTTCTAACAAGTTGCATTCCTTAGTCCCACTAGCTGAGACCTTCACAGCTAGGACCCACCATGCCACAGTGGCAAATTATCCACATTCCCATCCTGTTCCTTTGGTGAGGAGTAAGTTTCATTCAAACAGGTTCTTCCCCAGAACTGTTACTTTGTAGAACACACCCCCAAGAGGATGCTTCCCAAACTACTACAAACTTAATCTCTTCAAGTCAAGGATCAAATTGATCAGTCAGTTATGTGCCATGTTGATACACACTAAGGTGATCATGTATCTTTCGATACATGACTGACAAGGCAGATTTTTTTCCCATAGTAGGTTGCCATTTCTTTCTGCGGTAGACCAGTTCCCATCCAAGGCTATAGAACCCGGTCTGTCCTATTTACCCATAGATTTGGGGGAGGGGAGAAGAAGATTCATACCTTTCCCAAGGGTATTAGCACATAAGTGAATGCAATGGATTCGCTGGAATTTGAACTCAGCTCTCCAATTTCTCAATCCAAGCTGCTATCCATTACTCCACCATGATATGCACTTCCTCTTTCCCCTTCCTTTACAACCATTCCATTCAGTAACTCTCTACCTTGAGTAGCCCTTGGGCCCTGGATTGAGTGAACAAAAAAAATTAGGCTAATTTCTTTTATTTACACATTTTTAAGCAACAGATTTTTAGTTGAGCCTAGTCAAGCTTAGCTAATTCTTGAGTTTTGTACTTAAAATATAACCTTGATTCAGAAATTTCAGTTATTAATGCTTAACTATGTCATGTTAAAAAAAAAACTGAGCCTCACTTCATGATTAAAATAGTCTTCATTTTTGAACTCATCAGAGCCTTGTCATGCGTATAAGCTTCATGTTAATAAAGAAAAAAGAAAGAAACTGTAATGAATCTATCCCATATACACCATAAATATTTCAGATTGCTTTTGTTTCTTTTTTAGACACATTCAGTATTACATGTCTTATGTACCCTGTAGACACATTCAGCTTTAGTAATGAAATGATTTGAATCTTACTCTCATATAGTGATCATTTTAGATCAATGAAAATATCATTCTATCTATCACTATCAGATTTTACCGAGCTTTGGACCTAATATTTCACTTATCATTTCTCACTCCAAATCTATCTTTCTTCTAGAAAATTTTCCCCTACTTTGTGCTTGTCTTTTTGGTTTGCTCCACTATACTCTAAGCAAATTCTCTTCCTCTCATCATTCGTTTTCCACTGAAGAGTCATTATTCTCACACAGGCACATTTTTCTCATTTTTCGTTTTTTCAAACTCTTTCCATTATTTTTTTCTCCTGTGTGTTCATCTCCTAGGACACTTGTATTTTCTTCACGTTTTCCTTCTCAATATAACAGCCAATCAGACGAGGTCTTTACTAAGCTTAGCTCCGTCTGGCATAACCATCACTAACCATTACTCTACAGCAAGATGATGACACCTGGAGTCAATAAGACTAAATTAACTGTCACTCTTTTTTTTTTTTCTATGAGTTCATTCAAACCAGAAAACTTCTTCAGTTCTTTTCAACTCAACAACCTGGCTTTCCTTTCTCAGAATTGGAGTTCTAATTTAAGACAAGGATGCTGTCTGTCAGTCACTCAACCTACACATTAAATGGAAATAGCATTAAGAGTTTAAATGTTAAGGTTACTTCCCTTGTTTATAGAACTCTTTTTATCACAAAATAAATAAATAAATAAATTTATCTATATGTTAGTGTGTCATTTATCCTGTATTTAATAAGTCAGGATCCTAAAGCGTGAGTCTTGCCTGTATAAACACTTGGGTCAAAACACTGAGAAGGCTTCCTTTTATTTCTTTTTTTTTTTTTATTATAATCATTTCATCCCAAGCAAGGTGGAAATGCCACTAGTATGCAGGGGGGTTACAGGCGAGTGAAAATGAGAGAAAAGACTGGCTATAGGGAGAATTGAAAAAAGGAGAAAAGATGAATGGGATTCAAGAAGATAGCAATTGACATTGCATTTGAATTTTTGAAGATTGTAGTTATCAAGGAAGCAAGTAAACGGAAGGGAGTTCCACAGGCAAGAAGTGCAAGAAAAGAAACTGTTGGAGTATTTTTTAATTCAGAGATAAATATGACTTGATTTTTATTAATAAATATTGTTTTTATTACACAACAAATGCTTTCTTTTGAGTTTGTCTGTACAATCATATTTAAGCACTGGTTCTCTCATGATTATCAAAGTTAAGTAATATTAAACATAGTCAATACTTAAATGGGTGAATGTTGAAGAAAACCAGAAACTATAAGCAGTCTGTGGCCTTGTGCCAGACTAATAAATGCTGAGTGTTTTTTTTCTTTTTTTATTTAACTTGATACTTATAACACTTGCTTTCTTTTGTTTTATTGAATTAAGTAGTGAAGTATTATATAATGGTCGATTCCTTGTTTTGAATTAAAATATACCTTTAATTCTTTAAAAATACGTCAAAAACCGACGTTATTTTTGCACCAACCTAATAAAACAATGATAAAAATCAACAAGGATGGCGATATTAGTTTAAACAATCAGAATGATGATAACGTCTTGAGGAAAGCCAAAGACTATTATCAGCTGAAATATAACAAAGCAAATAAGGATGAGAATGTCAGTATGTGTGCCTGTGTTTTTTAAAAATATATATTTGCTTACAGGTTATGAATCTTCAATTAATAGGTAGGAATTGTGAATGGTTTTATATTTTGAAATGTCATTGTTGGCAGGAATTGTTACTGAGTATTAGGATATCATTGACATTTCCTTCTGTGTGAAATGAGTCCTATGTTGGATTTGAAGAGATGTCCACAGCCACCTCATGTGATGTCGAGCTCTGGCATTTTGGGGGGCACTCTTCATCTCTTCTATTTGTCTTCTGGTGTTTTCGAAGGATGTTGTTTTTGCTTGGACTGCTCTTCTTTAATTGTTTCTTTAAACTTGAGAAGAACAGTCTTTGAGCATGAAAGTCTTTCTATATTTACAGTTGTGCACTTTCCAAAGAGGAGGTTGTAAAAGGCAAAAAACTAATCTATCTTTTTACCAATTTCTATCCTATCTAACACCACTCTCCTCTCCACATCCAATCCCAATGTTTAATATCAGCTTTTCCCTCTCTTCAATTGTTAAATAATAATTTAGCAAACTATTATTTTTAGAGCGAACAGTATCTCTTCTCAGACTTCCCAAAGTTGACCTATGGGGTCAGATGGAAGACAAAACAAAGAAGTCGATTCTGATTGGCTGAACAAGTGTGAGAACGATAGATAGAGAAAGGCTTTTCGATAAACTGATTCTTACATGTCAAGCAATGTAGGCATGTTTTTCTCTCATGTCTTAAATGGCTCCCCAGTTGGGGAGAGTGACTCTACTAGATATTTAGAAATGTAAATGTCAATGATATTAATAAATAGTTAAGTTAAAGTAATCTTTGTTGATGTCATTCATCCCTGGACACAAAAACATTTAGTGACCCCCACCCTGCAAGCTAGGAAATGACGAGAGAGAGAGATACAAGATTGTATTAATTTGGCACAGTAACCAGGGATTCCCAGCAAGGGGGAGGGGTCACAGAGTGAGGGTTACAACACAATGTGGTAATGTTCAAAAAAGTTTTCAGATGATGTCAACAAGGAAATAAAAAAACATAGCAAAAACAAACTGTAAGTACGATGATATTACTATGTTCTACTGTTCACACACACATCTAAACAGCAAACTAAAATAAGCAATGAAGAAAAAAATTTAGCAAAGTGAAAAAAAGAGTAAAAAAGAGTAAGTGGACTAGTTCGAGGCAATAGATTTTGATGGACAGACAAAAAAAAGGATGAACAGAGAAAGGAAGGGACAAAATGAAAACCCACATTCATGCATACACACTGGTGCGACAATGTCAATTTTGATGAAACATTTTAGTAAGAGACTGATTTTTACTGTTTTGTTTTGTCTTTTTACAAAAGTTTAGAACCATATGCAGAAATCTATTGCTGATTTTGATTGGCATGCTTTAATGTTTTTGTGTGCATCCAAATGTTGTATGTCTGGCAGTCTGTTGGCCATGTGGTGGCCTGAATTTGCATACTTAACACAATGGAAAATTGTTTTGAAAAAGAAAGACTGACAACATTTTGTAATGGGGCATTCCCACTGTGATTTCTGTGGACTGTTAATGAGTTGAAATTTTTTATGATGATGGTTTTGTGTGCATTCAAATGTTTATAAGTTTAGAATTATTTTGTTAATTGTAATTAACTGACAAATGATTGTTCATTTTTGTAAATTTAAAAGCCATATGTGTGTCTTTTTGGTTGAAAAATTAAGTTGTTAATTGGTGAATTTTATGAGTTCATTTTTGTGGAAAAATTAAGTTAATTATTTGTGGGAATAAGTAGATTATGCTTGCATAGTTTTAGATTTCCAAATGAGTTTGGGTCTGTATTCTGGGGGAATAGTTCAGCAGACTATTATTTTTAAGGGGAATGGTATCTCTATTCAGACTTCCTCAGGTTAACTTTTGAGATTAGATGAAAACAAAACAAGGAAGTCAGTTTTGATTGGCTGACAATAGATAGAGAAAGGGTTTTCAGCGAGTCATTTCTGAACCATCAAGCAATGTAAGTGTGTTCTCTTTCATGTCTGAAACTACTCTCCAGTGGAGGAGGGTAACCCCACTGTATAGTTAGATAATGTATACTTCAATGTGATTAATAAATAGTTAAGATAAAATTCTGTGTTGAATTCTTTTATTTCTGGACTCAAAACAACTTACGATCACCAGGCACAATAGAAGAAAGTAATTTTATTATCAAATTGACGCCATTACCCAAGACACCCCCATAAAGGAGATATACAACACAATCCTAAGAATTTGGCCCTTTTTATCTATAATCTATCCATTCGGTCATTTAATTTTATCTATCCTTTCCCAGGTAGGCTTTATTTTTATCTATGATTTTAGAAAATCCACCAAGGGAGTGAATGAAATAATGAAGCCTTCTCAAATTGCTAAAATCTAAAGTAAATCAAGTTAGGAAAACCCGAGATAACATTCAATGATAAAATACCACCCCCAACTCATTATAAAAGGAATGATACTTTTAATAGAAACATCAAAGAACCACTGCTATTATTAATATAAATAACCTGATTAATTTTAGAGAAAACACGAACACATCTACACACTTCAAAATTAAGAACTAAGTAATATGAAGTAAATTTTAAAATGTATTCTTAATCAATTTACTGGGTAATTTTATGAATAGGATCAACTAATATATCTTTAAAAAGAACAATGTTTACACAGTGAACTGTATAACTTAAGCATTGGGACAGACTAAATGGATTTGATAGCTACATAGAAGCACAAAAGCAAATACAACAGAATCAAGAAATATATATTTAAATAATATAAATAATAATAATATTATTTGATAATTTGTATGAATTAGAGGATATAAATCCAAAGAGAGCTCAATGTAAGAACAGAGCAAATAATATTGATGATGAAATCAATGACTTTAGAAACCCATAGTAATATTTTATTTCACAAGACCAATTCCTAGGTCTCGTCTCATCAGACTAAATGGTTAGGAATCAGTCTTGCAAAATAAAATATTAGTATGGGTTTCTAAAGTCTGCTTTCATCATAATTATATATATATATATATATAAAGGGTGTTCCAATAACAATTATAATGTGAATTAAGTTTGAGCATCTAATGATTTTTTTCTTTTTCTTTCAGATTTGGCAGACATTTAGGCAATATTATTTTTCACACATAACTGCCATGACTTAAATAACATGATCCAATAGAGAAATAAATTTTCACCAATAACACTGATTTATTTACTGCTGACTTTGATCCGTCTTAATGAAACACCCTTTTTATACATATATATCTCCCATAACAAATAGAAAGAGCAATTCCCAGAGGGTTCATCTATGAAACTATAGTCAGGATGATGAAGATAAAATCAATCAGCTAAGTGACACATTTTATATTTGTATTATTCCTATATTATATATATATATATATATATACACACACACACACACTCACAAACATATATATGAGAAAATCTGGATATCATCCCAGCATGCAGACACATTGGGAAGTATTTCAAAACCATATCATGGAGTGACCCAAATTGTGGGAGAGAAAATGAAGTAACGTAGCATCCCTGTGCTTTTTCTATAAATATTTTCATGTTAATTGCTCTGATGAGCTCTCCTCTTTGGTACCTCAAGTTTACGAATTTAATCCCATTACTAAACTGGAAAGCTAGGCCTCATAACTTTACAGATGAAATTGATAGATGTAACTATAAGTTCTATGCTAACAGTTTCTTTTCTTGCACTTCTTGCTTCTGGAACTCACTACTTGCTTTCTAAAAATTTAAATGCCATGTCAATTGTCCTTTTCTGTCTCCTGTTCTGTTATTAGCCCCTCTCCTTATATTTTTCGCTTAGATTCTTTTATATTGTAACCCATTGTATACTGGTCTTGTTACAAAGTATATGGGTCTTGTTCAAACTGTTCATCATACCAGATTGTGTGATCACTCTTAGAAACTGTAACTAAAATCCACTCACAGTTTAAAGCACAGGTTAGCTTTGTGGGCATTGCAGAAACACAAATTTATGCAAGCATGTGTCTGCAACAGGGATTATCTAGCCACCTTAAAGACACACACATCTGAGTCAGTGATTTCTTCTACATTTTCTTTATTATTCTTTTTACAGGACATTAGACGTAATTCTCACTCTTTGAAAGAAAAACAGGGTGCCTACTCAAACATGACTATGAACAAAACAACATTGAAACTAATATATATATATATATACAGTGTAACCCGGATATAAGAGAGTTGTCAGGACCGGAGAAGTCTCTTATATTCGGGTTTCTCTTATATCCTGGTTTGGTCTATTTTGTTTAGGTAAGTATGGCTCTAATTTGGGACCAGAGAAAATCCCTCTTATATCCGGGTTACACTGTGTATATATATATATTATATATATATATATATATATATATGTATACACACACACACACACGAAAATGTCAGGCATCCTGTGTTGTTTACTAAATCATTTTGTGAATTAGGCACTCAATTTAAATGGCTTTATGGTAAGATGAACTAGGATTTGAACACAGAAGCCTGCTTTAGAATGAAGATTAGCAAGTTAATCACTTGCTAATGTAGAGAGAAAAGTCTTTATTAAGTTTCCCACTCTCCAGGCCTTGTACCAGACATGTTGAATTTAGTATACATTGACATTTACTGTTCAGCATAAAAGATGACCTTGAATTTGTAAGCAGTTTATTTGTACAGCAGCTTTTATTGTCTAATTTTTGCTACAAAGCACAAATTTGATTGAGTGGAATAAAATGAATTGGAAATCTAGAGACCTTTGCAGAAAATCATTTCTCAAAGAACCAGAGAGAAGCAGAGAGCAAACAGATTCTCTATGACGTGGCTACGTAAATGAAAGATGACTTTGAAATTAAAGAAAATAAAATAAATAAAATATTTTTCCTGTCAATAAAAATAACTTTTCTATAAGCACTAAAAACATAATAGAATTTAATTGATCCATCAATACTTTAAAAATTACACTAAGTAAAAGTTTCTAAATTGAAGTAAGCATTACAATGTGATGTTTGTAACTGCTTTACAATCTTTTTCTATTTAGAAGTCAAGAAGGATGGTCAGTTAATGATTCAATACAATGCATTAAAACCAACAACAATGAAGAAATACAGTTCCACATTATATATATATATATATACACACACACAGAGAATGTAACAGCAAAATTGTCCAATTGTCAGATTAAGCTTTCCACCATTGTATCTTAGAAATGATTAAAGATATCTTACTAGAATTCTCCAAGGTTTTTATAACACTATTGGATTCTACTTTGAACAATAAGTATCTATTTAGTTCTGTGTTGAAATGATGATCCTTCTTGCTGTTGTAACTTCCTGATACAGTTTTCCTCTCTACCGTTCTCTCTTTTTTTTAACTTATTCACCATTCTCTTGATGATTGGACTTTGAAAATGGAAGCCAGAGTATGAATGTTGGTACCATTACTGAAGGCCTGAATGATCTTTTACCTCTCATAATTGCTCAGTTGGGAAGACATAGTGGGACTGACACAAAATGATTTTAATCTGTTCTCTATCTAGCTGAATAACTCAGAGTTTTTCAGTGATGCTTATGACAAATGGTGTCAAGATGGATACATGTCTTATCTGAAAACCTGGAAAAAGTAACTCAGTTTATTGTTTTTTTTAGATATTAAACATTTTATTCCATGCTGTTAGACAATTTGAACAATTTTAGTGTTACACCCGGTATATTTACAGTTTTAAATATAGTTTTAAAGCACGCTATAGTTATAGGTTAAATATCAGGGATAGTGCAGATGCAAATATAAATATAAAAGTGGACATTGAAGTTAACACCCAGAGGCGATTGTTTCATGCTAAATGCAATCATCAGGCCATATGCATTGCCTATCAGTGTTGACTTCAGTGTGTGAATAACAATTAATAAAATCCAAACAATTTACCTCATGCAGATGACCATTTCGTCTATGAGAAAGAAGTTTTATCCTGGACAACTGTACAAAGTAAACTGTTTGGATCTCATTAATTGTAATTCACTTATATGCTCTATAAAATTATATTGAGCTCTCTTTTGTGGATCAGTTTTAATACTTCATATTAATAGGATCTACTTAGATTACTTACTCAAGGATTTATATATATAGACATATATAAAAACTTTTTTTTAAGTGGATACCCATATTTGATTAGACACGGTTTATTTTTTTAAACAGTATATTTATTTATTTACGTCTACCGATTTCAATATTCAAGATATCTTTTTAAAGAAAAACATGCAAACTATGGCAGGATTTGAATGTGTGTCCCCCTTTGCTGGAGAAACCACCGTTAGATCCGACATGCTTTAGACCGACTCTGCTATGAAGGGCGTTGCCAATCAAACAAGAGAGGATGCATGTTTGAGTGCTGTTGGAGGAAGCATCTTTTTCTTTAATAAAATTTCCCAAATATTCAAGCTGACAGACAAAAATAAATATACTGTTTAAAAAAATAAACAGAGCATCTACTCAAATATGGGTATCCTCTAAAAAATAAAAAAAATAAATAAAAAAATGATATATTATCACTAATAATAATATTTAAAGTGATAAAAATCCATTCTCATTAGATATATATATATATATATATATATATATATAGAGAGAGAGAGAGAGAGTGAGTGAGAGAGGCACTAAAGGAGCTAAAAGATAGGTGGTCTCTGAAATGAAACCAAATGGATAAAAATGATTTAGCTAATTGGATGCTGATTTTTAACAACACATGGAAGATTTTCTCCCTACCCAGTTTCACTTTAGACTTAGCGTTAAAAATATAAAGCATAAACTATTCATAAATTTCACTGACAAATAGCAAATGTGAGAGGGATAAAAATCACATGCAACTTATTTCAATTCATTCAGAAGATTTTCACTCTGGCTTAATTTAGTAAAATCTATTCTTTGCAGAGAATAAAAGCTTGGTTGTTTTTGTTTTTTTTTTTGGTTTAAATTTTCAGTCCTTATCTCAACCAAAACTTTCTATTTTTTTTTTTTTTTTTGTATTTTAGTGAAAATAAAAATATTATCTTAATTCAATATGGATGCAAGATGGTAAAAAAACAAAAAAAAAAACATGAAAAAATAATGAAATTAAAAGAATTTAATCAGAATTCTAAAAGATTTCCATTTAGAAGAACTCAACTATAAAATAAAAAATTTAAAAAACAAACAAATTTAAAAAAACAAAAGTATTTAGAAGACTAAAAGACTGGCTGGTAATCAAATGAAATTGGTTTTTAAGCTTTTGGAACCAGATAAAGAGTCCAACTAGTGCAGAGAATGAAACAGACTTGTTCTTGGAGTTCTTGAACAAAAATACTCAGCAGAGATGCACACACTTACTTTCTTGGAGAAGAAACACACAATGAAAAGTATGTTAGAACCAAAGAACAAAAATATTAATAACATTCCAGACACTCTCCAAGTTTATTTTTAATATCTTAAATAATTTTCAATATCAGCCTGGCAACAAGGAAAAAGTGCCAATTCCTTGGGGGCTAACCAAATTAAAATTTTAAGAAAATGAAAGTAAAAAGAAATTCTCACCAAATATACTTTTTGCACTTGGATTGCGAGATGCAAAACAGTTTCAAAATATCAAGAGATATGACTGTAAATATTTTCACTTTTCCTTTTAAGAAGAATTTCTTTGTTCAGTATAATCGGATACAATTGTTTGGTTTATAAGCAACTGGACTCAAATTTGACTAAATCTTATGCAACTCCATTAATGATGCCAGTGTGACTTAAGCAATTTAAAAAAACAGAAAAAAAATTTAAAAAAAGAACAAAGTAAACCATGGAACTACACAAAAAAATTTACTAAATACATCCTCTTTTAATGTATTCAAGAATTTTCTAAGTCACATTGAAAAAGGTTTTTCCTTCCTCTTGATTAGACCCAAATATAAAAAATTTGAACAACTTGACTAACTCTGGCAGAAAATTTAAGCAACTCAAATACTCGTCAAAATCCTAAATTGTTATAAAAAATTCATCTGATTGAAGACAGAAAGAACAGGGGTTTCATTTTATTTTTATTTTTTTTTTTTCAGTTGGTGGGGAGGGTAAAAAATGAGGGAATCTACCTTTTTTGTTTATTTATAAATCTGTTGTTTGTAAGATTATAATTTCTTTATTTCTTTTCTTTCTGTTAGGGACCAGACAAGAAAAATATGTGTGTGTACTTTAAAAAAAAAAAATCAATTACACTGAACAATATTTCCTCACCAAATATATTTCCTCCTCTTTATAGTAGTTCTTCAATGGAAGATTTACCTGGAATCAATGAAATCTGCTTTGTTTTTCTTTTATGATAAAAGTTGCTTTACCAAGACGCATGCGAATAATGAAATAATTTATTTTTAATTGGCAACAAAGACATGAATAGGAAAAAAAAATTCATTTGGTTCATTAATCAATGTAAAGAAATTATGTGGACTTAATTTAAAAGATAAAGTTATGTTTTATTTGTTACTTACAATTGATTTCAAATAACTTGACACTTTGCACTTAATGCCATCAATAACAAAAAGAATCATTTTAATGACATTATAACCAGTTATGATCCCAATCTTGACCTCCTCTCCTGGATGAATACTTCAGCTAGTTTTTATGTAAATATTTATTTGGTATATTTTAGTCAGGAACAAGCTACAGATGTGAGGTAACATAATTTGCTATATAAGAACTATAAACACAAACACAACAGTAGTGATCAGACTCGACTAGTAAATTAGTTGGTCAGAAGTTTGTTAATGATCCCATTATAAGTACCCTGAGTTATTAAGCTTTGTTCATTCTGACACTGGAGTAAATAAAATGGATTTTGACAAAACATTTCATAAAAAAAAAAAAATAAAAAATATACTTTTAATCAAAACATATAAAAATGATTATTGTATTAGGTAGGTGCAAAAATAATGACGTAATAATGTCGTTTTTTGACATTAAAAAATACGTCAAAAAACAACATTATTACGTCATTATTTTTGCACCAACCTAATAAAAGGTTCTGAATAGTACAATTATTATTGGAATTATCAATGATAGACACTTCTCTAAACAAAATGTAGTTTCTGATTTTCTCTCTTATAGAATCCATTCATCCAATTTTTTTTTTCACTTTTCCTACTGCAGCCAAATAACATAAAACAGTTATGGAAGAAACTTAAAATCCTATGGTCTAAATTGTTGTTCTAAATTCATCTTCTGAAATGTATCGCAATCCTTCATCATTGATGTCATTCATAGGACCTGCTAGAAGCTCATTTTCAATATTCTCATCTGCAAAACAGAAACCATGATTGCGCAGTTTGATCTCAGCAGAGTCTTAAAACTCATACAAAAAATAAATTATATTTGTTCCACAGAAAACATTGATGTAAAACCCAAAAGAGACCATGTTAGTTTAACAGAAGAGAGGTTAACAAACTGACAATTGGTGCTTGGAAAGAAATTAGAAATAAATGATTGATTTAGTTGATTTTGTTTAGCAGCATATCAAGCTCTATAGGTTATTTAATGCTAAAATATAAATATTTTGAAGGTAATCTTATGATTTCAATTACAAATATTTTGTACATAATTTTATATTTTCATAGTAAACATCTATCTTTTTTTTTTTTTTTTTTTTTTTTTTAGATATACAGCTTTTCTTTTGTCTTTAGATGACTTGTTGAGCTACTTTTCTGTAGATTTTGCCACTTTCAATTAATTCTTATTTAGGATTGTATAATTCTTTGCAAGGGTTGTCCTGGAAACTCATCAAGTTAGATTAAGGGCAGAAGTATGAGGTAAAGAACCCTATCAAGCTGGAGCAACTTCTCATCCAATGGGTGGATATTCCAGTTCGTAAAATTTTTCATTTTCCTTTGATTTTCTTGTTTTAATGACATTTATATCTTGTTACAATTATTAAGTATTATAATGAAGCAAAAAAAAGAAATCTATACAGAAAACTGAGGAAAAAAAAGGAATTCTGTACAGAAAACAGAAAAAAATGGAATTCCCTAAAACCTTAAATGGAATTAAGGAAAATTTGAAACAGAATATTTGGTCCCTCTAGTTATTCTATCCACTAATTTTTTTTTTTTATTTGTACCTAATTTAAAGTTATTCAAAATCCAGTAGCCTAATTATACTAAAAATTGCCTGAGTTTTTAAACTGAATCATTTTAATAGTATTGCACTAAAAACAACTGTGTTATGATGTGCCATTCTTGCTGTTATTGTAACAAATGTACAGAAGTTTGATCATTATAAATTAGTTTAATGCTCTCTTTTTCTTTTGTGATATTAAAATTAAAACATTTAATACATTTTTTACTAACTTCTTGCTTATTATGCTTGTTTTACCTAAATCCTACCCACAACATTAGTTTCACCAACCAACAAAAAAGTTATTTCATCACTTCATTTCAAAACTTTAGGCAATTTAGTTATCAGTATAAGTTCTGTTTTATCATCTTCATAGCCATGAATAGCAACAGTTAAAAAATGCAACACCGATAAAAATAAACGGTCAGAAGCATAAAAGGAAGATTGATTAGGGAAAAACAAATCCCACAAAGCAGTCTGGAGTGTTAACCAAGTGAAATGTTTGAATTTTAACTAAAAATCAAGACATAGCTAAAACAAACAAATAAATAAAAATTAAAATAAAAAAAATATTAAGTCTGACTTTATAGCCTTTGTACATTTTGAATTGGCATGAAAAAAGAAGACCAAGTTTCAGATATTTTATTGTTAAAGGCAGAAACAGACACTGACAAAATATGAATTTTATTTACATGACAGAGAAATATATAAAGCATTTAATCTCAGAAGAACTAATAAACTTTACTTAAAACTATCAAAAAGTTTCCTCCCAAAAGTTGAAAAGAAATTTCTAGAAAAGTCAACAAATGTACAAGAATGAGTCTGGAAATAAGTAAATAAATTAAAAATCAAAAGGAAAGATTTTTTTTTTTAATAAAATTCTTTAACACTGCAGATTCCAAAAGCAAAATCAGCAACAAAAAACTATTTTCAAGGAATTCTTACCAGAAAACTAGATTCCACCAAGTTTGAATAGCATACATTTACTAAAATGCTTAAGAAAACGCATGAGATATTGGGTTCCATATGACAAACACAGCTGTGATTTTTTTTCTTCATTTGCAGACACTGATTTTTCTTCCTTTATTCAAATTTTCCAGAACTCCAAAAATGAAAGCCACAACTAATGGCTGGGACTTCCTGCAACATCAGTGGAAAGTCAACATAGGCTTGAATTAAAAATGACAATGTCAGCTGGACAACCAAATTAATGATTGCTTCCTATCTATCTAACAAGAATGAAACCTGGAACCAGCACCCTCCTCCTCCTCCAGCCCAAACATTCTCTACCCTAACTTTATAAGTAGAAATAAAATGTGTGTGTGACAAACTGATTCTAATAGATTCCATTAAATTTGTCAAAGAAACTGTTCATCTTTAGAATTCTATAACATGAACACAAGGAAACATTGAATTTATTTGGTATCTCATCAGGAAAATATTCTCTTTTGTTTATACTAGTTCTGTATCTGTGACGTTGTTGACAGCAAGATGATCAAACTTCAAGTCTATATTGCTTGTCCATTTAAAATACACTAGAAAATATATTCAGTTTAAATCCAATAAGAAGTAAAGGAGTCACATTTCCAGTTATATGCTTTTCCTGTTATCCAGGAGTTGTTGTCCAGGCAGAAAGAGAAATGAGTGCCTGAGTGATACAGATGTCCATTTCCAGGTCATTCAAATTGTGTGTGTATGCATGGATATTTTAATTTAACAACAAACCTAACAATATTTCAACAAAATTTTAAAAAAAAAGTCCTTAAAAATGATTCTATTTATTAGAGTTCAATAAAATTAGCTGATTTTTTTAGGGTTTAAAAAATTTATTTTTGATTATTATGTCCAACTTTATGATTTTATTGCTCAGCCCAAGGTAGTGGGTTGTCTAGAGTGATTGGGAGGGGGAATCCAATGTCTTATTTTAAACTTAGTGAAACTGTATATGTGTATCTGTCTATATCTTTGAGATGAGTTATTATGATTACTTACATTATTTGGACTGTTATCCTCATCTTCATTGCCATATTCACAACATTTCAACTGTTGTATGTTCTGGCCTTCTTCAGGTGATTGGAATTTTCCTCAAGGACATATGGCTCAGTGGATAAAGGCATTAGTTAGATCCAGTGACTAGACCCAAAGAGTTGTGAGTTCAATACCAAGCTACAGCAGTTGTGAACCAAAACCTTGGAGAGTTGAGTTAAAGGGAAATAACTGAGACATCCAAAAGAGTCATGGCACGTGGAGCTAGAACAATTTACCCTCGTGGATGAAATAAAGGGTATCGGTTCGAAATTCCAATACACTGAAAAGGCCGGAGTATACGACAGCCAAAGCATTATGAATATGTCAATGAAGATGAGGATAACAGTCTAAATAATGTCTGTGTATGTACATTAAATGGCTTAAGCATTATGTAAGTCACTTACACAATGCATACATACAAATATACATGACATTGGCACATTTAAAATCATATAGAGTATGTAAGAGAGAAAGTCAGTTCTTATTTCATAACATAGACTTCTTTCTGACTTCAATAAAACATTACTTGAAATTATAAATATTGTCATTATTTAAGGAATAAATGTTATATACATTTTTGACAGTTGTGCCTGCATTTCAGCTTTTGAAAAATGTCTTATGTTACATATAATGCAACTGTGAAGGGCTAATGTTTTTACCACATGCAAAATACACCTGAAGAAGATTTTGAAAACCTCTAGTCAAAATACAGTGATCAGAATTAAAAAAAAAAAAAAAAAAATTAGGATACTAATAAGTATCCCAAACTCAAATTTTATTTTCAATTTATCTAAAAACTTTTAATACAGACATTCGAGATCTGATCAAAAAGTATCAGGACTATAGCTAGAAAAAGAAAACTACAACCCATATCAATTCAGCATTTAATCTCCTTCAAAGTACTTCCCTTCTAAAGCCACACACATTAATTTTTTCTGGATCCATGTCAATGTTAGGCTAAAACATATCTCCTATTCATTTTTTATTTTATTTTTTATAAAATGTATCTGGTTTCAATTTTTAAAAGAAAACTAGATAAATTTTCAGTTTGTGCCCTAAATCCCAAGAATAAGAGAAAATATTGCCAGCCATGAATGTAAATGAAATGAATGTTCATTAAAAAGAAAATGGGCAATATTTTTTAAATTTTATTAAAAAATCTATCCAGTTTATATATTTATTTTTTATTTTATAATATGTATTCTGTTTAATGTCTTTTTTTTTTTAAAGAAAATGCAACAGCTGAGGCAAAAGTAATTTCAGTGTGACAGTTTGAACAAAATACATAATAATTAAATAAATAATTTATACAGTTTTAATATGCACCATTAAAGAAAATGTAAAAAAATGATTTAAACTGTAACATCCATTGATGAAACAAGTCTGATTTAAAATGGGGATTTCAGCTGACAATGTTCATTCACTTAGCAATAAAAATTCAATGTGTCTAACCAGACCCAACGTTTTTGCAAAAAATGAAAGCAGTATAATTCATTTTTGATTTGCCTGCATCTCAAACTGTATGTGTGCAGAGTTATAAAATTGATTATTAAAGATGAGAAGGTGCACTTTTCAGTTTTTTTAAGAGTTGAATTTCTCTGGTATATCATCTAGTAAAGTTTTCAACTTAAAACTTTTTGTAAAAGACAGCTTCAAACCTCATCTTAAGCTCGCCAAAGAATCCTTTTTTTTCTTTAAGATGTGACTATTTTGATATGTGTAGCAAGAAGAATTCAGCATGTAACGAGTTTGAAAAATACTATTATGAAATCATCAGCATTGAAAATGCAGAAAAAGAAACACCCATCATTAAAATAGTGACATAATTTAAAGAGACATGGATTAAAAAATCATCATTCACAAAAAAAAAACAAAATTGTATTTTTTAGAAAAACAAACGATTAAATTTTGTTTAAATATTATTTTTATCAAAATAGCCTAAAAATCAACATGATGTCAACAGTTGAAATTGAAGTAAATTTCACTATTTTGATATATTTTTGTTGTGTAAACTAGAGTAGTTTGGAATAACTAATATTACTAATAAGAATAAACTCTACATCCTGTAATTCTGTGAGAACTTATTAATATTCCAAGAGTTGTTCAGATTATTGATTTAATTTTTCAAAGGGACAACTATCCAAACCATGTAACATTCTGAATGGAGAAGAAAAAGAGAAAGCTGCTCTTTCCAGTTAGTTGGAATATTCCAATGCTATGCTTCCTGGAATTGATAAAACAGCAACAGCCATAAGTGACTGGACCTGACTTGAAATAAAAAGAGTCACCAATGCAATTTTTTCAGGAATCCAATATCATTTTTGTTTCTTCTCGATTAATCCAGCAACAAAAAGTTAACATGTCTGAGCTGTGCTGAAAGAACAAATATAATCCTGATAGTTTTAGAGAATACTGGACACAAAGTTGGGGATTGGAGATTGGAAGAAAAGAAAAACGTTGGAGGTTGGGTATGTATTAACAGGAGGAAGAAAAGCTGGAGATAATGTCAGTAGCAAAGAACCAAGAGAAAGCCAAATGCAAATTCATGACATCTTCCTTTGGAACAGAGTCATGCAAGTAAAATCCCATCAAATTCTGATCTTGTTAAAAGAAGTGTGGGGATGGGGAATGATCCTGCAGAAAAAGAAAAGAAAGAAAGAAAACCTTTTTACACAACAAACAGCTAAAGCAATAAAGTATTAACTTGCATAGGTGACAAGGGTCAATATTCTTAGTCATTGTTTGCAAATAGAGATGCAGTATTTTTATTTGTTCCAAAGACCAAGGATTCTTCAAATCAGCAGGTTCCAAGTGAATAAGGAGGAGCTTAATTACTTTTGCTTCAACAGTTCAAGATTTTTGGTTTTGCTTTCTTTTGTCTTGTCAATACACGAACGAAAGGAATTTAAAAGGAATAAAACCAAAAGAAAAAAAAAATTCTTTTATTATCAGCACCATATCAATTCTTACTTTCTCAAATAAGATTTTCAAATAACTTTTGTCTTTTCACTAAACAAAGCCTGAAGGGCAATGCCATTTAAAACAGTGTTCATCCATCTGTACATTCATTATTCTACATACATCTTTCACAAACATCTCCTGAAACACATATTAAATACCAAAAGTCAAATTTAATAGTTTAAAATTTGACTTTAACCACTTAATAGCCAAAGTGTGTGTGTGTGTAATGTGAATGCTAAAGGGTTAAAGTAATGATTTTACTATAGAAATTAACTGAAAATCAGAAAGAAAACAACTGTCAGTGATGAAATAAGTCTTACTAACAAATTAGGGCTTTTATATTGATAAAGTAAATGATTTTATTCTAGAAATACACTGAAAATCAAGAAAGAATGAATTGTCAAAGGTGAAGAATTACTGCAAAGCATTACTAATGAAATATGGATATACCCAATATAAAAAAAATTAATGAGCTTAGGTTAGTTGATGTTATAACATGTCAATCCCTTTTTGGGTTATTTAATATTAAAATCAACAGATATTTTCCTTTCTATTTTTTAAAAATTATATAAGCATTTACTTGGTTCAGAGACAGATAAATATTGGTTATAAGTAATAAGAAGATTGTGTTGCAACACAATCTTCCTTTCAAGCAGAGAAAACTTAGGTGCTATGAAAAGCGGTATTCAAAACCATAGGTTTGAACACTCATTATTGGCAATGAGAAATAATGTAACTACCTTATAGCACCAGGCTAAACATGACAGCTGCTAAATTCTGAGTGGTTTAAAAGTCAAAGAACTATTACATTAGAGTCAAATCTTAAAAAGTTAGGGCGCTGAACTTGGTGAACACAATGGCGCTACCACTTCACAAGAGACAGACACAGTGATTGTAATTGCATTAGAAAATTTACAGTAGACATAATTTCTCACTGGGAGGGGGTGGGGGAAGGAAACTGGAAGATATGGGTGAAAGAAAAAAATGAAATTAATTCAATTATTAACTGTAGACTAAAATAGAAAGAGATCATTTTTCAAAATGCAATTCTATAAAGGAGTGTTATGACCAAGGATAGAAAATCCATTTTGGTAAAAATGACTATTGTGTTATTGAGATTACATTTCACAAGTGGTCATACCATGTCTTGGGAAGGGCAAGGAGTCAAATTCTATTATAAATTGCAGAAGAAACTTTTAGTTGCTGCTGTTGAATTTTTAATATTATAAATCAATAAAAGATGTCAGGCACTGGTATAGAGAGCGGCAGAAAGTAGAGACAAATAAAAGAAAAATGTCAGTTTGGAAGAATTTTCATTAAGAATGCTCAGCTCTGACAATATCTTATTTTCTAAACTCAACAATGGAAATCTTAAGACACTTCTGTCAGAACAGACATAAAGTCTGCACATCATGAGGTGTGCGTGTGTGTGCAATAGACAAGCATAAACAACCCCCCCACCACCATCACCATCACAATTACAACAGGGCAAAAAGAACAAGTAGTGTCATTAGAAAGTAAACTACTGAAATTCTAAATTTTTAAGTATCGGTTTTTCAAAAAGTTCCTTTGTTACAGACAGTGATAGGTTTAAAAATTATAGTTATAAGCTCAATAACACAGAATAACCATTTAAAGCCATGATTCTACAATGTTAAAGAGGGTTTTAAATGTTGGTTTCAAATTTCTCAACCAAAAGAGTCTATTATGCAAGAGATGAACTATAACCAAAATCCTGGCTTCCTATCTTTTCCTTTCTGCAGTTACTGTATTGCTATATAATATCATACCTTGTATATGACAATGAATGCTGGACAATTTCCTCACAGGCAAAGAGAAGATATAAAGCAATAAAGATGTGTTACTACAGAAGGATACTGAGAATACCATGGATTTAACATGTGAGCAACAAGTTTTAAGCAAAATGGTAATGAAAAGGATACTTGTGCTGAGGATTAAAAAAAGACAGTTGAATTTTCTGTGATACTTAATTAGAAAAGAGGACTTGGAGAATTTGACACTCACATGTTGAGCAGATTTATAAACCAACAACTATCTACAATGATTGATTAAAAATAGTGAAACTTCAGCAATGTTTAAAACAGTTTTATTGCTTTACAGTTCAGCCAAAAAATATTGCTTATCTGTCTTTAACACTTCATCTGTAGTGATTGCAGCAATGTCTCATAAAAAACATTGTGCCCAATGAAACAGAAAGCAATGTGCCATGCCAAATGAATATAGTTTTTACCCTGATGAATTATTCCAGATTATTTTTATTCTTGTAAAATGACTAAATATGACCAAATGTTCCTCAAAAACTTTTTCAGTAAAAAAACATCTCCTGTATCTTTATGATTTCTTTTATTTTTAATAAGAATGTTGGAGTGTCTTAGTGAATAAATGTTGTATTTGCTCACACATAGTTCCAGATATATATATATATATATATATATATATATATAATTCGCTAAATAATGTCCAAATCTAGGGTCAGAAGTTTATGGTAATTACAGCTTTTGTCATTATCAATAACTTCCAACAATACACACATTTTATAATATCATTTTTGTAATAGTCTTTCAATTTGGCAGAAAAGAACATAGAGACAGTAGTTTCCACCTTTTTTAATAGATTTGAAGAACTAGTCCAAGTGGGTTTTGTAAACTCTGGAATTTTGGAGAATAAGAAATGTGTAGAATTTTTTTTTTCCCCAAATGATCACTTTAGTCTTCTTAGATGTGATCTTTGCTGTATGCAGTTGCACATTTTCCTGATGAAACACTACATCTTTATAACTGGTTAAATTAAATCAACTTTTTTTTTTAAAGCAGTGTTTAAATTATACAACTCTTGACTATCAATGTCTGTTATAACTGTCACACTGGCTGATAGCAAGTCAATATGAACTATGCCAATTAACCCAACAAACAGATACCATAATTTTCCTTGGATGGAGGTTCATTTTAGGGTGAGCTTTAATCTCTTCACCTTCAAAAAGCCATTGTCTGCATTGTTTTATATTCTTGTAAAATATCCATTCTGTCCAAAAATGCAGATATCTACTTTATGCTTGACATCTGAAATTGTTTACCAAGCACTTCACAATAACGGAGAAGCTCGTGCCATGGCTCTAGATATCTCTAAAGTGTTTGATAGGGTTTGGCATGCCGGCCTCCTTCGTAAGCTTCAGGAATACGGAATTTCAGTTCGATTATTTGACTTAATATGATCATTCTTGTCAAACCGTGTAATGAAGGTCGTCCTTAATGGATTCTCCTCTGGTTCCTTTCCCACAAATGCAGGTGTGTCCCAAGGCCTTTGATGTCATCAGTTCCCAAGTATGGGTCTATGCAGACAACACTACTCATTCCTCATGCCTCAAAAGCAAATCTGGTATCACTGACAAAACTAACCTGGTCATTAGTCTTGAAAAAAACCTCTAATCGGTTGTAGACTGGGGCAGGAATTGGCTGGTTAACTTTAATGCCTCAAAAACAAAACTACTCTCTATTACTCACCACAGGGAACTATCCCTGCCTCCAATCAGAATGTCTGATGCTCAACTCCATGAGAGCACCTCTTTGTGACTGTTTGGTCTCACACTGTCCGCTGACCTTAGATGGAACAAACACATTGAATCAATAGCTTCATCCACCACGAAGAAAAGTTGGTTTCCTGTGTCACGCCAGAAAGTTTTTCTCGCCCAAGTCCATCCTTCAAATCTATAAATCAATCATTCGCCCTTGCATGGAATACTGCTGCCATATATGGTCTGGTGCTCCTGCTGTTGGTGTTAAGGTCCTCAACAAAATCCAGAGATGTATATGCAATGTGATTGGCTCTGATCCGGCATCTTGTCAACAGTCGCTCTCTCACAGACGTGCTATTGCTTCCCTTTGTCTTTTCTACAAATACTTTCACAGTAACTGTTCTAACGAGCTACTATCACTAGTTCCCAGATTGCACGAATTTAAACATGCTACTAGGCTGGCATCTCAGTCCCACCCTTTCAAAAAACAACCCGTCGAAAAAGTTAAATGTAGCCATCTCTTCTACTCCAATAGCATCATGTCTTGCACCTCTCATCTGTGGAATTCCCTTCCTATTACTTGTTTCCTTGATAACTATAATCAACTATTCAAATGTAATGTCAATCGACATCTCCAGAAGCCTTGATCTATTCCCTATCCTTCTGTTCATCCTTTTTTCTATCATGCCTCTTTACTCTCGCTTCCACTCTCTGTAACCTCTTGCGTGATAGTGGCATTGGGGTGAAATGCTTAGAAAAAAATACAAAAAAAAAAAAATACCCCAACTCAATCTGGCATGATCAGGCTCTCAATTATGACAACTTGTAACTTCATGCTTGTACAACAATTGATGTCTTCTGAATAGCAGTTTTGTCTATGCAATTTCACTCATAAGACTTGGGTCAACTCATGACATGGTTTTCAGACACTCTTCCCAATGGTGCTACATACTGGGATCATCTCCCCAGACTATTATCATCAAGAAATCACCTCCTTAACCCTAATGAGATTCAAAACCAAGAACCCAGGTATTATAGTTGAAATACTAACATTCTGACGTTTGACCTAATATACATATATATATATATATATATATATATATATATATATATATATATTCATGAGACATTGTAACCACAGCATTTATTTTTCCAATTTAAAAAGGTCACATAATAACAAAATAACATTTTTTTAAATAAAGAGAAATTCAAGTCTGAACTTAAGAAGTGATAAAGTCAGCTTAAAATTTTAATAATTTCAAACATTCCTATAATACAATGTATAACCAGACATTTTGTCATATAGACTAAAAAATAAAAATTTAAAGTATTTTTTTTTGTTTTTTTTACTTACCTAAATTTACCCAGAATCCTCCTGGTTTTAAAATTCTCCATATTGTTTCCACATAGGAGATGATATTGTGAGCAGTGTCAATAAAAAATACTGTAGCCACACAATCCCAAGAATCTGCAATGATATAAAATGTTTATTATTTTTAATGGTGGTACAAAATGTTATTTTTTGCAGTTTAGAAATGTCTGAATTTTACTTATCATCAGCGAAACATTTAACGAACAAGTGCCAATAATGTTATTACAGTGTTGAAGATTATACTGTAATTGGAAGGCAAATATCTTTGTCTATATTTCTGAGATGAGGTATTGTAATTATTCACACTCACATTTACATTGTTCAAACTGCTGTCTTCATTTATGTTACCATATTCACAACATTTTGGCCATTGTATGTGCCAGCCTTCTTCAGGTAATTGGAATTTCAAACTGAACTCTTTATTTCATCTACTGGAGTAGATTGTTCTAGTTCCACATGCCATGCCTCTTCCGGGTGTTTCAGTATCAGTTATCACCTTTTATCTCTCCTAATTTTTTCGTTTACCTCAGCTGTAGCCAGGTATTGAATTCACAACTATTTGGGTCAAGCCATTGGATTCAACCAACACTTTTATCCACTGGGCCATGTTTCTTCAAGGAACAATGTAAATAGTCTAAGCAAATATCTTTGTTTCCAAGAACATTTTGTCAGTAGCATCTGCTTCTCTTGCTTTATGTTTAAGTTTCGCATTGTACCAAACACAAAACAAATCTGATTTATAATTTTCAAAATTAAATTTTCTTTCCTTTTATTTGATTATATTGGCCTGACCAAAAAGATTGTTCAGTTTATTAAGTAAATTCTCTTCTTAATAAGCAAACCAATATATTAGGTGTGTGTAAAAGTTCCATGAGCTCACTTTAAAAAAAAAAAAATTAGAGACTGAATACACAGGAGAAAACTTTCTTTTAAATAAAAAATACTGCAAACTAATATATGGGTACATGTGCGTGTACACACACATACACTATGAAAAATAAAAATTTGCACCAATGAAAAATGCATATAAAAAAGAAAAATCAATAAGTATAAGCAGTTAATTGCTGATACCCACTGATGAGTGGACAGAGTGATTCCCGGAGTCTATGAAACACTGGAGTTGGGATGCTGAAGGCAAATTAATCAGCTAAGTGAGAAAGCTTTTACTTGTATTAATTTTATATAATTAATACAGTTTTAATAAGAGTGTGTTCATACATATTTTTAAAAAAATCACCTTCACAGCAAAATGCAGATTTTATCACAGCTACAATAAGTTTGTCTTTGTAATTTACACCAGAAGATGATCTTGGAAAACTGATTAGGCAACTGGAAAGGATCTGTATAGAAATAGACACAATATGTCTATATTATTTAATGAAATATGTTTGAATGAATATATGTGACCTATATATATATATATATATATATATATATATATATATATATTACCAGTTTGTGACTGGTAGGGATAATTCCAAGGAGAATATTAATCCAGGGAGAGCTCAATGTAGACTACAGAGCATTATAATAATAATCATGAAGAAATCCTTAAATATTCATTTGATTATAATTTATTTCATGAATACTGAAGATATTCACTATTTAGATCAAAGTCTCTTAGTAGATGGAGACAATACACCAAACGGATATATTACATTGACAGGGGGAAGGGAAAAGATATGAGAGAAGTGGGAGAAGGAGAAAAGTGAACAGGCACTTTTAAACAGATGAGATAAAGGAAAGGATGGATGGGTAGTAGTAAGCCTAAACAGACTGGGCCAGCCAAGAATATTTTCCTTTAACGTTTGAAACTTAATACATTGAGTTATACAGCAAACTGACTGATATGGCCCATTGTTTTAGGCAATAAAACCAACCCAATTACAAATTAGTTAGTCTAATAAAAGGGTCCTTAATACAAATAATAAATAGACATTACAATAATGATAATAATATCAAACATAAATGAAGGAATTTTAAATACAGATAAATAAAACAAATAAATTTAGAAAGTTAAAAATAAATAGAAAAAATAAAAAACTGAGTAAGATGATGTATGGATAATGATACAAAAGATGTTAATTTAGAAATATAGGTGTGGTATACATTGGCAAGACAGTCATAGATCCAACAACATATGAAGAATCATACAAAAACACAAAGTTGTGTGATACACAATATCAACACACATTTGCACCTACACAAATACACACATATATACATACCTACAATCTGTGTATACAAGAAAAAATTCCAATAATTAAATACACAAATGCTAACTGTTAAATCAATGAAACAAACTGATCTTCAAATGTAGACATAAGAGCAAATAGAAAAATCTTGTAAAATCCACATGTTTCTTGATCAAATTTATTTATAAATTCCAAACATTAGATATGTATTTTTAATAGTTTTAAAATCAGAGCACCTTGAAATTTCAAAGCATAAAGAAGACTTTCAACAAATTTTGATCATTCATAGCTCCAAGTATATTACATGTACAGATGTGAAATTTGGGGACAATATTTAATGTTTACTGTAGATTATAATCATATAAACAGCTTAGGTGTGTCTCATGCATTTTTATAAAGACCTGAAATTAGACAAAATGCAAAAAGATGTTTACTTTGAGAACTTCTCATTTACAACATATATCAAACATATATCAAACATCAATCAGTCATTTGATCTTCAGACATGTAAGAAAACGTGTTAAAAATTTTCTTAATTTTCCTAACTAGTCTTCTCGTGTCATGAAAAGCAATATTAATAAAAATCAAGCAATATTCCAACAATATTAGTCATTTCTATAACAAAAATGAATATGATTATTACACAGAAATAATCTATTAGGGCATCAATGACAACAACTAATTTGGATTTTTACAACTAAAATATACTTTTCTTTTAATTCTAACAATTCTTAAATCAGTAATTCTTAACCTAAAATTAGGGAACTATTTTTTAGATATTTCATAAAGAATATACAAAGTTCATAATAATTTTCATAAAAATCTGCTTTTTTTTTTCACTTCAGATGAATATTAAAAGTACAAGTCATCTAATTTTTGTTTAAATTTCTAGATAGAATTATAACAGATTGATCTGTTAGGACAATAAATTGTGCCATAGTTCAATCAGTGGGTTAGGCAGTTAAAGTTACATAGTGAAAGGAACTAAAAATAGTATTACAAGAATGAATTGACATGAGATCTGCTTTGGTATGAACAGTGAAATGTAAGTACTAATATACTCTCTTAGATTGAATATAAGGTTTAGTTTCCAGAATGTTACCAGTTAGTAGACAACTGGGAAGGAATGGAGAGCATAACAGGTACAAACACTGTGACTACAACAACCATAATGAAGAGACTAGTCCAAACAGATCAATGTATAATCAAGAGAAAAACAAAAGTAATTATTTATAATTAGTACAAGCTATTAATAATGGGCAACAAATATTTCCTTTGCAATCCAAGATCTAAGTTATTATTATTCAGCACTGAATTAAGTGAATCAGCAAAGAAGGAGATCATGTTGGAAAATAAATTTGTTGTGTAAACTAAATTCTTCATAAAGCTACAGAATTCTTGAAGTACCTCTGTAAGCTGAGATACACATATTTTATAACAATTTGGATGTTGGTCGCACTGTGGAAACTTTGCTAGTTACCAGACTGTAACAACCATCCAAACAGGACTTCACAAATTGTATTGTAATTTTGGGCTTCAAAAAAGTGGCCCTGTGCCAAACTATGTTTAAATTAATAGATATTTTATATACACCTGATATAGAGAAATCATTAGCAATCTAGTCTCATAGACCATTTTCTAGTCTCATTTTCTATTTTTTACTGAGAGTCGTTCTATTCTGACCTTGTGCCAGACTAACAATATGTAACAAATTTAACCTGGATGTATTTTACACATAAGTTAATTTTTTTTAGCCCATTTTCAACATAATACTTCTAAAGTATTTCTCCACCAAATAATATTTAATGTCTTTCTTCTCATTTCATTTGCTGTTTGAACAAAATATTTCACTCAAAACTAAAACAAAGAGAAGAAAAAAACAATTGTTCAATCAGTCCATTAAGTTTTGAAAAGTATGAACACCCACTTAAGTACATGAAAGAATTCTACATTTTCCTCACACCTTGTTTCTATCAGGCGATTACTTACTTGGCAGACATTATAATCGTCAAAAAACAATTTCAGATCATAACAAGGAAAAACAATTTCAAGTTTGCTTTATACTAAGTGCAAATTCTCTATTCCTGAGGCCAAATTTCTCACAAGAAAGCAATGGATAGCCTCAAAAATGGTTCATGCATAAATTAAACTGCTAACTTTATAATGATTATCAATGGCAGAGCAAGTTCAGCTGCAATATTATAAATGAAATCTGGAATTTCTGAGGTTCACAAAATTAGAGATATTAGAGATATAAAGTTAGGAATTATGTTTATCTTATTAAATAAATACTGATTAAGAAAACTTAAATGTGAATATATTTGTGTGTGTGTATGTATATATATACATATATGCGTGTGTGTGTGTGTGTATATATATATATATATATATATATATATATGGGTAACCCCATATCAACTCATTCAACAAATTCTTGGAAATTCCCACAGGCACATCTCAGATTTTGATGAAATTTTAATATGTCATACCCACCTTTCAGATGACACAGTGTTGATAGCAAACACAGGAAAAAAAAACTGCAAAAGATCCTACAGAATTTAGTGAAAGAATGTCTGAAGAAAGGACCAAATATGAACTGCAAGAAGACAGAATGCATGGTTCTTAGCAAAAGAATGAGACTAAATTTCAAATTACTAATCAGAGATACCAAAATCAAACAAGCACAAAAAATTAAATAATTGGGAAGTGTTCTAACAAAGGATGAAAAGTGCAACATTGAAATCCAAAGGTGCATTGGAATAGCCAAAGATGCTTTCCAAAAGCTAAGCAGAATACTAAGAAATAGGAAATCTTTGTTAGAAACAAAGGAATGACTATTGAACTGTTATGTGATATCTTTCCTCCTATATGGCAGTAAATGCTGGATAATCTCCTTAGAGAGGCGATATGAAGCAACAGAAATGTGGTTCTACAGAAAGATGCTGAGGATATCATAGACCAAACATGTGAGCAACAACGAGGTTTTAGAAAAGAATGGAAACAAAAAGGAAACTTATACTTAACATCAGGAAGAGATAGTTAAAATTTCTAAGGCATATAATGAAGAAAGAGGGCTTGGAAAACCTGATACTCACAGGACAGAATGAAGGCAAGAGGAACAAAGAAAAACACTGCATAACAAACTTGACAAGATTGAGTGAATCGATGACATAGCATGTTTTAGAAGAAATAACAAAAAAACAAAATATATTGACAGCTACAAATGACAGGAAATCGTGGAGAGCCGAGATCATCTACATCCTGAGGGGACACGGTACATAAAAAATAAGAATTAGAAACTAGAAACCCTAAAATTTTAGCTTCTTTATACATTTGCTTCAGGAGTTATGATCTCTTGAAATTTGGTGTCAATTTTTGCTGATTTCAAAATAGCATGATTTACCAACTTTGGATCTTCATAACTTTGAATTCTAAAGATACCAAGTTGATATTTGGTAATCCTAAATTTTAATATATGGAGAAAAAAAAAACTATAGGCTTCTTATTTATCAAAATGATGCTGGATTTTTTTAATAAAGCTTTCAATGTCCAACTATTGAAAACAATAGGCAGAAAATAAGAATTTAAGTTTAACAAAATAATAGGAACTTGAAAATTCCCACTAATATTAAAAAATATTAAAATTTTTTTAGAATGTTAGGTAAATATGTATCATAAATAGAGTTAAAAAATCATATTTAAGGAGTAAAATATGGAGTGACTTTTTTTTTTTTTTTTTTTTTTTTTTTATAAAACAGAGCCTATTTCAATTTTTGAATTGGAGCCTGAGAGAAGGCAGGGGCCAGAGTCTGAAAGGCTTCAAAATCTTTTATGTGCTGTGTTCTTTCAGGATGTAAGCGATCATGGTCCTCCACATCTTCCTGTCCCTTGTAGCTCTTAATAAGTTTTGTTTTTTTGTTATTTCTCCTAAACCTTGTCCTACAATCCATTTACTCAAGACCATCAAGTATGTTATGCACTGCTTTCCTGTCCCTCTTTCTCTCAATCTGTCCTGTAAGTATCAAATTTTCCAAACCCTCATTCCTCATATTACATCCTCCAAAAATTTCAACTGCCTCTTCCTGATGTTAAGTATTTCTTTTTTGTTTCCATTCTCTCCAAAACATCATCATTGCTTACATTTTCAGCCCATGTTATCCTCAGCATCTTTCTTTAGAACCATATTTCTGTTACTTCAAATGTCTTCCTGATCTTTGAGGAGACTGTCCAGCATTTGCTACAATGCAGGAGGACAGATACATTGAATTCACTGTACCATAGATTCTAAGGATCAAAATAGTTTTGAATTTTAAAGCAAAATCTGTCATTTTTGTTAGAGTGTTTACTAAGTTAGCACTGAATAAGGTTTTTTTTTTAATTTTAGTAAGTGAAAGATGGATTTATAATTAAGCAAATTATAAATTCAAATACCTACAATACTTACTAAGTTTTTGAAAAAGGCCTA
The DNA here is from genome assembly GCA_963932145.1 of Acanthosepion lycidas. Taxonomy (NCBI): domain Eukaryota; kingdom Metazoa; phylum Mollusca; class Cephalopoda; order Sepiida; family Sepiidae; genus Acanthosepion; species Acanthosepion lycidas. The sequence goes on along the minus strand of OZ010593.1, from coordinate 31,048,216 downwards.
AAATTTGAGTTTTTTCAAGAGAACTTGCAAAAGGATTCATGTAATACTTGCAAAATAAATATTTCACAAAGTCATCAGATGATTATAATCTACTTTATTTTTTATTCTCTTGCTAACAGTTTGGTTTCTATAGGGAGTAAAATACACCAAAAAAGCAAAAATAGCAATTTTCCCTTTTTCAACAGCTTATATCTATAAAATGATAGAAAATAAAAAATAAAATCTAAACAGCAGTGTTTTCTCCAAATATTAGATTATAGGATTACCAAAAATAAACTTTGTATCTTCTTAGAAAGCAAAGTTATAAAGGTCCAAATTTGGCAAATCACAGCAAATTTCAAGAGCCAAGTGTCTAAGGAAGCTAAAATCTTGTTTTTATTTAGTTTCTCATAGGTCAGTATAACATACTAAAAATTCATCAAAATCTGAGATGGTGCACATGGGACTGTTGGTGGAGTTGATATATTGGACCATATATATACAGAGAGAGAGAGAGAGAGATTATGATCAAAGTGTAGTATCTGTTCTGCAAACATGATCAGCTAAGACAAGCTTTGTGCTCTATCCCATGTAAGCTGGGGATGGGCAAATTCTAACCAATAACCCGAGTATATGCACTCAGGTTACCCACATTAAATAACTGCCCTTCTGTCGCATCCCGTCTCAGTGGGAAGACATGGGTAAATACATATGTTTCATTAAAAAAAAAAAAAAAAAAAAAACGACTGAAAAGGTACAATTTCTACATAATTTACATCCAGAAAAGAAGACAAGAAAAATTAGATAAAAAACTTAGCTGCAGTACCTTTCTAATGAAACATGTATAAAAGAGGGATTGCTGCCCAAATACATAATTATATGTGTGTGTGTGTGTGTGTGTGTTTAAAATATGTACAAGGAAGCATTAAAAAGTTTTCAGCAAAAAAAAAAAAAAAAAAAAAAAAAGGAATATTTCGAAATAATTAATGTTTGGTTAGATTTTGGAAAGTAGGTCAATCCTAGAAGTTAATAAAAAGCAAAATTAAAAATAAATCCATTAATTCTTCTTCCTTATAATATATATATCTATAGCTGGCCACTCGTATTCAAGGATACCCATCTACTAGGGCAGCTAGCCAATCCCTATTGCAGACACTTGCTCAGGCACATTTGTGTTTGTTCAACACCCACAGATCCCACCTGTGGTTTATACTGCAACTATGCTGAGCAGAACTTTGTTACAGTTCTGAGAATAAGCATGTTTCCTAGCATGATGAATACCAGCATGTTCAAATTCTCGGTCACAATGACTTGTGACTTTATGCTAGTACAGCTATCGACAGCCTCCAAGGGTACCATCTACCCAATTTCACACACAAGGCTTGAGACAACCTATGGTTTTCAGCACTTTCCAAAGGTTCTGCATGCTGGAATCACCCCCTCCAGACTGGTAACAACAACTTCCTGACAAAATCGACCATGCTGAGATTTGAACCCAGGATCTTATGGTTAGAAAGCAAACGTTCTAGCCACTTGGACATGTGCCCATTATATATATAGGTTTAATACAAATATAAAATTTGTCACTTAGCTTATTTATATATATAGTCATCCACAGATAGACTGTTTCACTGTATCACAGCTCCTCAGTGTGGCTAAACATTAGATTGCTTCAAGCCGGGATGAAAACTTGACTGATTTGACATCAGTCAGATATCTTACCTCTAGGCTATCATCACATCGCAGAAAGGAAGAGAATTTTAACGTTTTTCTCTATACAAAATACGTCAATGGCTCAGAGAACTCAATTCAATTTACTTGAAGAGTAATGCTTAATAGCAGTAAGAGCTGCTGTTTTTTTTAAAAACCCTTTTTTTTCCTAGGGAGCTCAACTGGATTTCTAGGAGCATATATATATATATATATATATATATATATATATATATATATATATCTCCCGATGAATACACATATATATGGGTACAAACACATCTGCCTACAGACAGACAAGGGATTACTGAAAAGTTTTCAGCCCAAAATACTGATTTGAAAAATGAGTTAGGCTCAAAACTTTTCAGCATCCCATTGTACTATTAAGTACATCTGTACTTCATAGCTTAAAAAGTTCTGAAGCATTTTATGCAAGAAATATTTTTCAACTTAATCTTTTTGAATGATATAGCTGCATCAAGTATCAACTTAAAAATAGATAAGCTTTATTTAAAACTCTAGACTCAGTTATTCCTTTCTTTCTGCAAATATTTCAAGAATATTCCATAACTTGTAATGCTTCTCCATGGATAGTTTATGTTGTAGCCAAAAGAACATGGCAATTTTGTGATGCCAAACATAAAAATGCAAACTTGTGTTATATGCAATAAAAAGTCACACTAGAAACTGATCATTACATTTTCTGGGCTGACTAATAAATAAAGCTTCATGCAATCTACAATTTGAATCTAACATTCTAAATACAAGTCTTTCATTGATCTACTTTATCACATCAAAATACCAGTCATATGGAAAATGTTCACAGCTAGAAAGTTAACAGGAACAAATTTCAGATTTTTTTTTATTTTTATTTATTTGTTGTTGCTTTCTTTGACACCTCAGTGGCAGATCAAATGATAAACAGCAGACTGAAACATTTAGGGTTTTCTCTTTCTTTGCCCAAACTTTTGTTTGTTTTTTGTGGGGACGAGATTTTTGCAGTTTTAATTAAAATTCTTGAGTTAAGTTTTTAGAAGCGAACAAACGACAAATAAAACTTAGCAATGACAACAGATACACGCTGCACATATACACACATTAATTCCAGGAAAAGACCAGCAAAACACACACACACTATATATGAACAAGTAGGAAACAGATCTCAATTGAACATGTTTCCCTTTAGAGATCAAAATAGAAATGATAAAAGCAAAGAAGATGCAGATTAATTGCTTTTTATCATTTCTATCTTGATCTCTGATGAAGCTTTAATAAAGCGAAACATGTTAGATTGGGATCTATTTCCTACTTGTTCTTTATCCAATATTTCACCAGATTCCTATCTATATTTGATCTTCTACTCATCTGCCTATTGGATGCAAATTTAAAAATAAAAATATGCACAAAATTACCCAACACAGCAGTATCAGGTGTGAGAGAGACATGAAGACCACAAAAAATGTGGATTCACTAGCAATTGGTGCACGCATAGAACTTAGCTCCTGGAAAGGAACAAAACTGATATCAATGAAAAAATATCCCTGAAAAATTCACCCAACAAATTAAGAAATTTATGGAATTGCATAATATTTTACTGCTTGTTTTGTAGAAAAATCCAATTTTATAGAAATATTTGCTTTGACTGGTATATTGCTGCTTGCTTTGTGCATGTTTTTGCTGATATACAACTATTGGAATTAGTTTTCCTGTATGTACGGTATGGGATTTCATTTACCAACAAGTACCATATTTGTTCCTTCCTAATACCATACATACCAGTGTTCACTGATACCAATAGATTTCTTTGTAGCTATTATGAATTTACCATATACTGTAGATGTTGCTCCCTAAAAAAACAACTATTAGGTTGGTGCAAAAATAATGTCGTTTTCTCACATAGTAACATGTGCGAGAAAACGACATTATTTTTGCACCAACCTAATAAAACAATTTGCAATAAATCCATGATGGCATGTACTAAAATTTTTCTTTTCCCAGAAAATGTCCTGGTAATTAAAGTTTATATGAATTCTATTTAAAAAAAAAGTATCAGTCGTATAATTTGTACTAATACTGTAAGTGTTTCTTCATGATTAGTGAGAATGTCACATAAAGGTAAGGTTATAATTTTAATTTTTTGGTTGTGATGTGTGCATTTTTCTTTTAAATATTCCATGCCAAAATCTGAGTGCATCCAATATGCCAACACACACACACATTATATATATATATATATATATATATATATATATATATATATAAGTTAATACTCAATACCTTTATACCAAGCACTTCTTTTTTTTTTTTTTTCTTAGAAAAGAGAAAAATATCTGTCAACTCATTATTCCCAAGAACAAAATTTTTGATTAGAGCCTCCGCAAATAGAAGTAATTAATCCTTCACAATCTTACATGTACTCAATTCAAAGTCATTTACACTTGACTCAATTAAATATGAACAAAATTAGAATTAATTCAAATTCTCACTTTAATGTCTTCTTCAAATAAGTATTAGTGTGCGCAAAAGTTTGCTGCACTTTTTTAAAAAACTAGAGACAGAATACAGCTGGAAAATGTTTGCACAATCCGCACAACAGTGATATTAATACAATATCATTTTTAGATCACTTTTTCTAAATTAGTAAACAAAAATAAAATTCTACTTGATTTTTCAAGAGTTAAAAAATAAAATATTTGTTAAAAAATTTTATTTGAAGCCCTCATTTTTCTTCTTCTTTCTAGAGGGTATAAAAACAGAATATACAAGGGAATGTGGAAAATTTCTTAGCTTGACCAAAAAGAGAAAAAATAAATTCTAATGTTTTATCATATGATCAGATTTTGGGAAATTAGCTGGGTTGGGAACTTTTCAGTAGTACCTCATACATACATAGAAAAGTTTTTAGCCATATAAAATAAATGGTAAGTATAAAATATCTATTATTAACTCAGTCTGTGAACTCCAAATTATAATTATCATCTGCACTATAGTGTGTAGATAGACCAGGAAAATAACTTCTTTTTTTAATATGTATGCAAAATTACAAGCCAATAAATGATTGTACAGCACAAATAGAAATATGCAAATATAATTTCTTTTACACAAAAATTGTATATATGGAAGTATGTTAAAAATTTCTCAGTCTGATGCACTTCCAAAAATCTTATAAAAAAATAATCAAAAATTAGAATTTTTAATGGTAAAGGCACTTCTTAAACAAGACATAGAAGTGTAAAGGCATTTTGACTTGGATGAAATCGAATATAATCTTAATGCCAATAAAACTGTTCACCCTCTTGGACAACATGTTTAACCTTTATCACTCTGTATATGACTTCATTTGTTATACAAAAAGTTTATCCTGCTACTGAAGGTGATTCTGATTCCTGAACAATAATGCACTTGAACTTCGTAGTTGTCATATCTTGCTATGGCAATAGAAAACACCTTTGAGTGAAATTAACAATAAAAACTGCAATTGAGAGGCCTTGAAAAAGAATGCAATAGAAAGGCAAGTAATATTAATAATGCAGTGTATTAAAGGTTAACATATGTGTTACTGCCCATGGGAGTGCAGCAGGAAGAAGTAGATCAAGTTTATCATTCTCAATTTGATCTCTGTTTACTTTGGCACCTGATACATGACATATTGTAATGCTGATGCTATTTAGATGGAGAGAGCGCACGTTGTAATTGACCATGACAAACAAATCATTAGTACAGATTGTTTGGTAAACCAAGTTTGACTGAGAAAAATCTTGTTTTTACCAAACATTCATTTATTGAATTTACCGTGTGTGTGTGTGTGTACCTACTTCCATGGAAAATGCAAAGACTACATTTCTTAATTCCAGCAGTTCTAACTTTCACTCCTAGGAACCACCATGCTACACACATTTTATCACCCTCATTCCCTCTGTATTCCAATGGTGAAAAGTCTAAGGTTAACCAGTATCTACCCTACTTATCAGCTTAAACTGTGCCTCTTACTCTATTTTGGGTGACTTTCAGGCCTTGTAAAGGATGAGCCTTACTGTAATATATATATATATATATATATATATATATAGCCACAACCAACCTGCATACATACAGGTCTCCTGAGATGACTTCTTCATGTGCTGTGTCCCCTCAGGACATAGGTAATCATCATTCTATGCTCATTCCTGTACTTTGTGGCTCTTAATAAATTTTGTCTCTTTGTTATATCTCCCAAACCCTGTTCTGCCATCCATTCTGTTCACTAAGTATGTTATGCATTGTTTTCCTCTGTTCCTCTTGCCTTCATTTTGTCCTGTGAGCATCAGAATTTCAAAGTCCTCTTTCCTCAATTTCTGCTATTTCTTCCTATAAGTATCCTTTTTGTTTCCATTTTTTTCTAGTACTTCATCATTGTTCAGATATTCAGTCCATGGTATCTCCACTGCATTCTTATGCAGAACCATATTTCTGTTGCCTCAATTCTTTGAGATTATCCAGCATTCACTGCCATATAGAACAGATATCATGTAACAGTTCAGTACTTTTTTTCCTTGTTTCTAATGAAGTTTACCTATTTCTTAGTACTCTGCTTAGCTTTTGGAAAGCATCTTTGGCTATCCCAATATGCCTTGTCTCACCCAATTCAGTAGCATTTCCTTTTAACCTATTTTTATCTTCCTTCCTTGTGTATTATATACCACAAACCACATGAAGACAACCCTAATATCAAGTATCCCAAACCGGCCTAGTTTACTGTGTGAAAATGGGTTAAAAGAGTGAAATTTCCTTCAAGTTCAATTGGCAATATCTTGAGTATTTTTACTGTTATTTTGATAAAATTAGTATACAACAAAAATTTAATGTTTTCTCTTTGTAAAGATACAATTTTTTCTTAGGTGTCATAATTAGTTTTTATTCCAGGTCTCTTTAAAAGAGGTTATGTTTCAGTGACGGGAATTTTTTTTTTTTTTTTTTGCATTTTAAAATCAGAGAATTTTATGCTTTGAAACTTGTTGCGCTCAGAGGTGTATGTTCCGATGTATATCAAATTAGTCCCATCTTAAAGAAAATAGGACATGCATTAATTTGGTGAGATTAAAATAAAATTTGAGGTTAATTTCACAAAAAATTTCCAAGTTGAAAACTTCAGTGGATGAAATAGCAGAGAAATTCACATCTTAAAAAAACAAAAATTACACCTTCTCATAGAGCAAGGTTTCTTCTTTAATAATCAGTCGGTTTCGTATCACTGTGTCCAACCAACACAAAGTACAATATAAAAAGAGGTATTTTTTAAATTTGAATTTGCCGGCTGCCCTGACTGATATCCAATATCAAAAATCAGACTTGTTTCATTGATGGACATAAAAGAGTTTCTAGGTGAGTTTAAATTTTTCCTTATATTTCTTATGCTTATTCTAAAGTTGTATAAAGTAAATTACTTATTGTGTAAGTAAATAGGCATTAAAAATAAACTAAAAATACATATTTTAATTAAATTTTACACACTCGTATTTTTTCATGGAAAAAAGAAACTTTGTGTACATGAAATAATGTAATTTTTAAATGTACATATATTAATCGCATATTTGTCAATGGAAAAAAAAAAGGAAAATTTGTGTACATAAAAAAAGAAATAAAGTATTGTAATTTTAAAAGGTGTGTAGGTTTATATTTATAAATATTGTAATTTTAAAAATGTCTATTAAGATTTTATATTTACTAATTAACTAATTTTTGGGATTAGCTCCTAATTTCACAGATTAAACTGAACTTTTATTTAAGTTATTTCTAATTAGATTCAATGCATTTTATAAAAAATAAAATAAAAGGATATATTTTTCAGTTGAACTACTATTGTGGGTTCATAAAAATTACATATTATTTCTAAAATTGAACATTTTTTTTTTTTATTTTAAATGGATATTTCTTGGAAGATATTTTTTATTTTACCATTTGAAAAATATTTTTTTCACTTTTCTACCAAATTTATTTCAAATAACTTTTTTTAACTTTGAAGTAGGTTTTATTTTATGGTAATTTTTTTACTTTTAAGCATATTTTTAAATTTTAATTAACAGTACATTTTAACACCTAATTCAACAATAACAATTCAAGAGTAAACACTGCCATTCAAAAAAGAAAGTATTTTTATTTTGTTCATTTATTTTTATGTAAATTTTCAATTGTTGTAAGCAAAAGTCTAAACTTATAAAATTTAAGACATTTATTTTTTTGTAAAGCATTTTTTTTTTATTTCTGCTTTTCTTGATGCCACAGGTCTGGGTTTTTTTTTTTTTTAGTGCTTTCCACGCCTGGAGATTACATTAGGTTTTTAAATTTACAATGATGAACATTTAAAACCTGTTCAGTGGATAATAAACTAAATACCCTAAGAGATTGCTTTCACATAACTGAAAGAGGCAGGCCAAAGAAGAGCCCAAAGTCCTTGCAATGTACAAAAAGGTTGCTGATGCAGTTAAAAACACTGTGATGAAAAGAACATGGAAATAAGTGTCGGGTAGGTAGGGGGGAGCTTAATGGTATGGCAGTAACACCGAGTAATCTGAGTGCAGTTCTGGTGAGGTGTCATCTATTTTATAGCCCAACTTCTGTAACTTTCATAGTTTTAAGGACCATGTGGGAAGCACTTAAATAGGCAAAAAGCTCAGACTTAGAGGACAATTTAACAAAAAAAAAAAAAAAATTATTTTCCCAAAATCTTTATTAAGGAGCATACTTCTTTTCCACATCTCCTATTTCTTTTGTGATACTAGAATGGTTCTGCAAAATGTCTTAATACAAGAATGTAACAGTCAACAAACATTTAACACAGCCAAGAAAATTTTAGTCACTAAAGGAAAAGATGACTTAAGAGCCTTTTTTAGATTCTTCCCATGATGCTTTTTTGTAACTGATGAACTCATTGCTATTGAAATTTCATCACAGGAACTTGAAGACCCTGTGACTAACTCTAGTAGATGTGATGAAGAAGAACAAGATCAATTGATCTTCAGATATGAGAGACAAGGTCAATGGGTTGCCATATACTATAATTTAAGTTGCTACATTGGCCAAGTCACTGACATTACCTCTTGCACCAGTGCAATAAACAAGTTTCTAGCTCAAACTAAGAGTAGAATCGATTAATTCCAATGGGCTTTGGTGGGTGACATTGTACAGGTTCAGTCAATTTTTTTCTTAAGATGGGACTTAGGTGTAATGCCAGTTTCAAGCGATGCTAGAATGTGGAATATTCCAGAAATATTAGTTATAGAAGCCTATAAAAAAAATCAGACTGCAAATCAATAGAAGAGGAAGTACAGTAGTACAGTTCAAACTGTACAGAAAATCTTTCATCAGTTCCAATAAATATAGTTTTACTCATTTAAATTTTGATATTTTTTTTTTATTTAATTTTTTCAATTTAAAAATTGAGTTTTAAGGTTTTACAATAAGCATTTATTTGAAAAATTGACCACTGATTCCTTTTGTATAACAAGTTTCAAAATTTTGATGTTGTCAGTCATTTTGAGGCAAGTCAAAAATTGTGTAAATTTACAAAATTTTCAAAAAAGTAAAAAACATTTCTGAAAAACGTTTTAATATTATAGATAAAATAAGTGTTTGGTTAAATTCCTCATCCCAAAATAAGTTAACTTTCAGACTTATACCCCAACCAGATACCTTTTTTTACAGCAAGTTAAAAGGTATTTTTTACCCTTTTTGTCCTACTATCAAATTTTGCTTCTTCCTGTACTTAAATGTTGAAATAAGTGTTGTTTTACTGATGTACTCCTGTGAGAAAAAAAGTTAACTTCATCCCTAAGATACTATGAAACATATTAAGAAGTTTCTATGACAACTGTAGAATTGAAATTTATATGAATATTTAAGTTTGCCTTCCACTGTTTGCACTGTTTTAGGACAGAACGTACGCCCCACTCTGCCCATTAGGCTGGTCTTAGTTAATAATTATTAATACCATCAGTATTATCTTTCTTTTATTACTTAATGACATTGCATTTATAATGATTTTTCACTTGTTTGAAGTTTGTATCTTCACATATACACTGTTAAAATGGGATTCATGCCCAATCACACTCAAGATGTGAAAATCTAACTTTGAATGTTCAAAACTCGGTTGCTATTTGTCCTGGCAAGATAAATTTGGTATCATTTTTTGTTTTGTCAAGCTCTATATGCCTACATGAAAAGCTTTTAGATAATATTGAAAACAAAAAAATAGTTTGGGAATTAAGTATCATGCACTTGTATGACCTGAAGAATTTTGAGACAGTCACATAATTATCTAAGTGTCCACAAGAAACTTAACAGTAATATCTGAGTATTATTTTTCATGCACCAGGTATTTGTGAACATATCTTTACCAGGCCATGTATTAAAGACAATCTAATATTATAATATTACATGGCATGTATCCCACTTTAATACCCATTTCTTTTTCAGATATACCAAGGGCATTCACATGCCAGTTTTCAATCTGATATAGAAAATGAAAAGGTATACTGTACTACTCAGGGCACTAGTTACCAACCAAAGTAACTCAGTTGCCAGGTGAACAGGAGGAATGAAAGTAGTTCTTTTCAGACTCCACAGAGGTTCCCATGGTAATAGGCACCAAGTTTGTCTTCTGTGATGGCAATGAACAATGAGACCCATATTATGTTATCTCACTTCTTGAAGATGTTCAGTGTCTATCACCATCAACATTGATGCACTAGACACAGTGATAAAGCTCTGGATCAAGAGTTGAAGTATGTTTGACCCAGAGATATGACATCTAAGTAGGCAGTACCTACCCTGAATAAAATAGATCAACAGCTACATTTTCCTTCTGTGGCGCAGTATGCACCTAATCCAACAAAACTGAAGGTTATTCTGGTTATTACGCATAAAATGCAAAATATTTTATTTTTTTGTAGATTTACTATATAAAAGGTCACAAGCTGCCCGAGTAATTACTGATGGCATGTGCCTGGTTTGATCATATGTGTTCCAACAAGACCTGCCTCCTTCCTACATGGCCTACATGACAGAGATTGTATTTTAAGGATCATGTCACTCACCCCTCCCTACATTTGCCGTTTTGAGTCCCTAGGAATATTATCAAGAATATGAACCAGTTGCAATGGATAACATGAACGAGAACCACTTGATCTGGGCATATAATTGCTTCCAAGATGGTTTTATAGAACAACCATTTTCTGTTGAACATAGGTATAATTTTTTTTTTTTTTTTTAAAGAAAATATACTGATTTTTTCTATTTATAATTCTTTCTCAATTACTTGGTGAGTATGTGTGTATATATATATATGTGTGTGTGTGTGTGTGTGTGTATATATATATATATATATATATATGTGTGTGTGTGTGTGTGTGTATGTATACACAAGTGTTTAAAATATGTGTATCTTTGTGAATAGAATAATTTTCAAAGCTGTATGAAGAATGTTACATTTAAAAAGAAACAGTTTCTGATTTGGAAAGTTTAAGCTGAGTTAATGAACCACAAGCAAATGACTTTCAAGATTCTTCCAAGCAAAAAAGAAAAAATACTTTTGACAAGAAAAAAATAATCATATCAAGCATAAGTAAAAGTATTTTAATTTTTTTTAACAGACTGACAAAATTTAAAGACACCTGATGAGAGAGAGTCAAATTTTCATTTGACTTTCTTTTACAGAAATTTTTTTTTTTCTTCCTACTACCACATCTGGCCAAGTTTATCTTTCTTTAAGCCAGACAGTAGATCCTACTATAGCCAAGCATTTTTAACTCCTTTCTTTTTTCTTCGAATGAAATGCTGAAATCAAAAGTAGAGAGTAAAAAAAAAAAGATAATGGAAAGAAAAGCAGATTATGAGCATTGGTATAATGATGGGGAATTTTTCTTCTTTCTTTGTGTGTGTGTGTGTGAAGCAGTGGAAGTTTTTAAGTAACAGGGAATTCCTGATTAGTTACATTAAAAAGAGGAGAATCTGTAATTTGTGTTATTCATAACAGGAATAAATAAGTAAAAGGGGTTTACATATAAAAGATAAAAATAAAATTTTGACATTTTTGTTTCATTTGCTTCTATTTTTCTTTTCTTATTAATTTTGAAAAAAAGGGAAAAAAAAAGAAAAAGAGTGATTACTTCATGTCTTTCTAGAGCAAAATGTCCAAGAATTACAATTTCGTAAAACTCATAGACCGTAAATAGCAGGAAATGGAGAGAAACTTTAGAATGGAAATAAGTCAAAGCTGCTTGAGTGGTGCACATATATTTACTAAAAAAAAAAAGTTAAGACTATATTACCAAATAAAAGCCAAAGACAAAAACATATATGTGGTGTGAATTCTATAAATGTTGTCTCAACAATAACATCCTGAAAACCAGTATTCAATCTCTTCCTTCTCTTGATACTGTCCAGACATTCAAATACATTCTAAGAGGAAATTACTATGTCTGAACACATAATGATTATTATGTGTGCAGTTTATTCTTATAACTGTACTCAAACTAGTCAGAATTACAACCTTGATTGATTGAAAATTGTTGTAATAATAATAATCTTTTTTGCCATATAAAACACATTACCTACACTAAAAAACAACCCCCCAAAAATAAAAGAAATCACCCTGTGCATATAGTCAGAAGTAGACTTCTAGCTTGATGTGACTGTTACTTACATTTGTCTACTTACAGAATAGTTTTGCAATAATTTCAGATGGAAGGGAATTTTACCAGATTGATCTAGATGTATATGTTAAGTGACTAATTGTTTTCCATATCTTGCCCGATATTTCTCACATCTCTCAAAATCACTCCTTCAGGAAATAAAGGTCATTTTTCTTTGATGTACTCTTTCTTTGAAGAAGTTTTAAGTTCCTTCAAAATTTTAGGTACTCATTGCATCTTCTTGGGCTGACACTTTCCAATGACTTGAAGTGAAAAGATTATATTGATTCAATCTATCTTACATATTTATAAGTCTACCATTCATCCATGCCTTGAATATTGCTGACACCTATGATGCTCCTGCTATATATTTAGAGATTCTTGATAAAATCCAAAGAAAGATCTGCAATGTTATTGGTCATGATCTGGAAACTTGGTTTCAGTCAATTTCTCACCACCCTAATATAGATTCCCTGTCTTTTCATGGTAATTGTTCTAAGGAATTTACCTCTATGGTAGCTAGACTTTATGAATTTAAGTGAAGTACTAAATTGGTAGCAAAATCTGCTCATTTTACAGTTGAATTGTCTAGATGTAACCATAAATTTTATGCTAACAACTTCTTTTCTCACTCTCTCTTCTCACTCATGGAATTCTCTTCTCCCTAATGGATTTCTCTTCTGTCGTCCTGCATCTTTATGGTTTTATTGCCTTCCCTGGAGTGAAATGATTAAAAAAAAAAAGTACCATATACACACACACACACACACAAAGTATGATGGATAAATTGTCATCTGAATTATGCAAAAATAAAAATAACACCGACAGCTCATTTTAAGATATATTTACCAAAATTATACAAAAATATCTTGAAATATTAAAGAGTAAATTCATTCAATAAAATTGCCATTGGCTTCGACCACAATCTCCAGATGACATTGGAACCGCCTGCAACTCTTCCAGATGGTTTCCATTACTTAGTAAATAACTGTATACATTGTAAATGAAAGGAAAAGTAATTGTTCAGGCATTACTCTGATAAGAAGTTCAATCTAGCAGGATTTTTACATAAGACAGAACAACTGTCCTTTACTATTGAATGAACAAACTATACTTAGACCACAGTTGGCGTTCAAGAGAAATCACTAAAACACATTTGTATTGTTTGGTTTTACTATTTTTCACAAAAGGGTTGGTTTTCCTTCATGTTTTACACAATGCTTTCAAAGAAAAGTAGAAATGTTACCTAAAAATGACCAGTGTTTTGTTTTCTTATGGTTACACTTAACCTGAATTGAGATTTGGAAAGAATAAATAAGTAATTACATTTTAAGATTTATTTTTAAGTACCAGGTCTCTTCATGGTGTAGGAAATTATGGCTCGCCACAACTTTCTTTTCTTTGATATCTAAACTGTGCATTGGCATAAGTGTTCTTGAGAAAGATAGTGGGGTGTTTTTCCAATATATTCTTCATGGTTTCTAACGGCAGAATTATGCTTCTCTTTCATTCGTTGACAAACAAGGCTATATAAGCTAGTCTACCCTACAATTTTCTAATAGCTTAAGAAGAAATGGATTCATGTATTTTCCAAAAGCATTAGTGTGAAGTGAGCACTAACAGCCTCAGCCAGAATTTGAACTCAGCTCACCATTCTGTGAAATACAGGAATCCCTCAATTAGTGCAGATAATTTGTACGTTGGTAACTATAAAAAAAATTAAATTTTCAATTACTATGGTTAAACTGAAGAATGTTTATTATGTATGATATATAAAAATTTTAGCACACTAATCGAATGTGTATTAATTGAGGGTGCCTGTATGATAAAAAGAAAGATTGCACCAAATAATATGGCCACCGCAGAACAGCTGAAAGATGTAAGACAATTTCAATACAATAAGTTAATGATCTGTGCAAAAGCATTGTATATCAAAGCACATATCTTCCTTTCAACTTAATGCACATTTCTTATCTTGTAAATTAGTTTACACAACCAAAGAATCCAACATTTTTCAATTGGAAACATTTTCATGCTTTTTGGATGGTATTTCCAAACATTTACAAGACATTCTATGCAATGAAAGATACAAGAACAGATATTCTCCAGGTAATAAATAATTTCCATTTATACAACTGTACCCAGTGTGAATTATTATCAAAGTTAAGACTACAGCCCTGAACTACAAGAATACAAAAACTATGCTTGCATCATGATCATATTGTTAGACAGCTTCCTGGTAAATCATTAAATTGCAGCTGGAATGTATTGTTTTATACTTTTTTTCATAGAAACGCTATTAGTTTTCATCCAACCTTCATATAATACTGGTTCTAATCTTGCTAGAAATGACTACTTAAAACATCCCCCTCCCCAAATTCATAAACAAATCCTACAAATGCATGCTGGGATTTCTTCCTGACAAATTAAAATGTACCACATCTTGATCTTATCAGCCATAATTTTGTTCTTTCTTGTTTTGAAGTCAAAACACTGCAATCACTTGACTGTACCCTTTTTGCATGTAAACACCATTCTTTGTGAACTTTTTGACTAATTACTTTTGCTTCACCTAGTTTGGGCTTGCATATATAGTTTGCTTAGTATTATTTTGCCGTTTTTTTCTTCCTTATTGCTTATTGAGAACTTTGTCAATACCATTTGTTGAACATTTTGCCAATTACACTTAACCATGGTCAATTAATCAACAAATTCCATATTTTCTGGTCTATGACACATTTTTTACCCAAAAGTTTTATGTCAAAACCTGCTTGAACAAAAAAATATATTCTTTGAGAAAATTTATCCAGCATGTACATGAAAAAAATTACTGCACAAAGGCAGAACACTACTTTCATTTGAAAACATTTGGTCAAAATGCCCAGGAGCTTATTGAAAAAGCTTTCTCTTCTCTTCTTTAGAGCTCATAAAAACTGAAAAAATACAGGACAAAAGCTAATTAACACAGTTGGCCATAATACTCGGCAATTTAACAAGTTGACTGTAACCTGTAGTGTAGACTGTAGTTTCTATTAACAAATCTTTTTCAAATTTTAATAAAGGAGGAAAAGTATAACTGACTGCAACAGGAGGATTTTGCTATGACGCCCCCCCCCCCATTGGACAAAGAAAAAGCCTGACAATTGTTCCGATATGCACAAAAGTGAAAATTTCATAAGAAAAAATAAGAAGTGATATAGTAATTAAGTTATTTTAAGAAATTTAGTATCAGTAACATAATGAATGAAACCAAAGATGACACTCTTTTGATCATAGCATTGGATCCAGTGATGAAATGTCTGATTGCTTTCCAAGTTATAGTGAAAATAATGAGGATTTTGGAGTTTTTGTAGACTTTTTTTTATCATATTTTCCTATTTTGATGTTTTCAGCTCTTTTTGTTTAGTACAATATATACTATTTTTGTAATGGAATGTCCCACACTCCCTATCGCATATGTAGACTGACTATATCAGTAGATATATATAATAAGCACAGAATATACCTGGTGGACTTGCTTCAGGAATTGCTAGCTTGCTAATCAATTCCCTGTCTTTCAGTAGTGTATTCTCTTTTACAACAAACCTCTCTTTCATCTATGCCCTTATTGCTGTTCCTTTCACTCAAATACCACCTTTGTCTGTTTGTAACCTTCTTTAAGGATATAACAACTATTTTTTCATTAGAACAATATTAAGTATCAGATTGAAATTTTTTTCAATAAAAATCTTTCATATATGACTAAATTTTCTTTTCCCAAAACTTAGTTTTCAAAATAAGGGTGTATCATATATTTTGAAAAATAAGGTACTTTTGTTTTATTGTCAAATACATTCAGTGACATTTCTTCTAATAACATAAAATATTTGAGATCAAAATCAGTTTAGAAGATATCATTTCTGCCTCAATAATTTGAAAAACTTCAGTTAATTTGTGTAATGAAGTTGTTGAGTTCTGAAACTGAAAGCAGACCATATATTATAAATTAATTGATTTAAAATGTTTTTTTTTTGCTACACAGTTCTAACCATGTTTCAAAAATGGAAGCTATAAGAACACTGGATTATATATCTTACTGTTCTTTCTATATATCAACATTACTAAGACCTAAAAACTGACAGAAAATAGTAATCCAGAAACCAGTGACACTATCAGAACACAGTTAATATGCCTATATTACAATCACCTCTACACAAATATCCTAACTATGACATAATTGATGAGATTATTACCACTGTGTAATGAGTGACCTCCAACAGACCCTAAATGTAGCCTCGGTTAACTGAGCTAAGTTTAGTAAATTACATGAATGTTTAGCACTTTGTAGAGAATTTAATTCTCATTATTGTGACCATGTCAGACTAAGTTTACTTTTTGGTTGTTAAATATAGAGCAAACAAGATTCTCTTTTGACTGCCTCATTTGTGCCTTTCATAAAACTGAATGTCTGTTTATATACTAATTTGGCACTGTTATTTTAAGAATTTACATATGCAAATTTTAATACAGCAACATTTTAAATGCTAATTATCATAGCAGGCAGGTCCTCCCCATTTATAAAACTGCAGTTAAACCAACTTACTATCCTATATTTACCTCAATTTGGATTTGTATCTGACTAAATACTGTATTAACTTGTCTATAATAGAACCCCATGTTTCTAAAGTTAAAAACAGAGAATAAATTACATCCTTGTGTATACAATACATCCATGTATTACAGCCATCTCCATGTAAATTCTATTTTGATAAGTTGTACCATATCATCCATTAAAATCTCAATGCCATACATATATTTCACTAAAATATTTAATTTTTCATGATATTAAATACATAGAAATGATTTGGACTTCTACCTACGGCATGTTCCTTCTAATCTCCATTTCAAAACTTATTTTCAAATTTTCAGTGAAAGGTACTTTATTGTAACATTAATGTTATCAAAACATCACAGATCTTGTGTATTCCCTTTGTTCATTTTTTTTAAAATCAATTTTGGTGAAATTCCTGTCTGAGATGTTATTGCACTGATTCCTAAAGAACAAATATTACCAACATATCAAATACCTTTTGTAAACAATTCTTATCAATATCTGCCTACATTGTGTTTTATTATCTATTCTGTTAAGTTAATATATTTGAAGTCTTGCTGTTTCAAATGAAGATGTTTAAACTGAGTAAACATTTCTAAAAGCCTGTACTTGTATATAATTCAACCCTCCTTTTTGCCTTTAATTTTCATGCAAAATTCACCGTATTAAACACAAGAAAATACCGTAGTGTTCCATAATACGAATGACACTAAGGATTTTTTATGTATGTGTAAGTTTTTACTTATTAGTATATGAAAGAGAAGATTTTTCTATGATACCTTAAGGCTGAGCAATCAAGTAAAAAACAGTTTCATCAAAGACTTATTCATGAAATTTTATCATTTGTTAAATCATAAATTAAAGAAACTCTATATACACTATCAAAATGAAAAAAAAGAAATTTCAAAATATTTTCAAGATGCCAAATTAAAAAAAAATGAATGATAACTAATTTGTTTGTATAGATATACAAAAAATATTTTCAAAATTAATATTGAAAACTCTGAATAAATATATATATATATATATATATATAGGCACACACACATAAACACAATGGACAAGATATAGAGAAAAATAGAAACATTAAAAAGAAAATGTCTACTCAGACCTTAGGCCACAAACAGATAAATTATTCCAAAAATCATTTCCATCAGACAACTTCCAAATTTATAAAGGACAAAAGTAAATGAAGATATAAAAAAATAAAAACTTACACCAAAAACACGGACCTCTTATTTGAATTTGGGGTCTGGAGAAAGATTACTGTTTGCAATTCTATTTGCACTAAATATTCAACCCCTAAAACAGCTTTAGCACACCATGATACCCTACATCCTCTCTTCTGGCTGAAAATCAAGTGGCAACGACAAATTCTAAAATAAGAATTGCTGCTGATCTTTTTCTTTAAATGTGGGGGTCTGTGAGAGAAAAAAAAATTGCAAATAAAACATGTCAATTTTCTGCCCTGTCCATTTGCACTTGGAATTTGAGGCCAATTGTCACACTTCTACCAAAACATCTATTTGTAATTTTATTTATAGTTCCTGTGTTTGATCATCATTTCTTTTTAATCATTCATCTCTTTATTTTTTTTATTTGTTTGTGTTTTTATAATTATTTCCATAAATAGACACATACAAAATCGAATTTTATAAAGAGGAACAAAGTGGTAAGGTAATAAAACAGTGAAAATTATAATGTGATGAAATGAAGCTAAGTCATAATGTTGTCAGAAATTCTGAGATAAATTATTATCTTTCTTCTATAAATTAACTGTACTGAACTCTTCAACTTTGTGAGTATAAATACATTTCAACTTTTTGCTTTACTTCTACCCAATATCATATATATTTTTTAATCATTTCACCCCAAAAAAGGCAATAATGCCACGAGGACACAAGTGGTTACTGGGAGCGAAAGAGAACAGAAGGACTTTAGTGAGGAGAAAAGAAAATAAAAGAACAGGATTCAGGATTACAGAAGATGGTGATTGGTGTTATAGACAAGCGTATGGTTGCAAGAAAGAAATACGACAACAGCAGAAATAGATTTATGTGATTTATTTCAATAGGAATGTGTGGTTTTGGGACAGCTACCTTGTGGTATAGTTCATAAGCCAACTGCCGATCTGGGTTGACCTCTCATAATAGTTCTCACTGGTTGGCGTGGCGCTCCTCCTTCTGACTCCTGCTGACTGCCCAGACTGACCGTGACAGATCTCTTCCCTGACCTCCTGTTGACTGTTCTTGTACTTCCTGTGTGACCCCTTTTATGGTGGTTTTTATGGCTTAACAGGCTCGAAAAATGACGCGAGTATAATTAGGAGGGAAGTATTTTTATTGGTCGAGAAATAGGAACACTTTAAAATATTATTTTATTTTTCGACTGGAACTCGTGCGTCAGGCCTATGCGTAAACGACGATCATGGTCATTTTGTGACGGGGCCTTGTCCCGTTCACATCCGGCTCTCGCTCTTGAGTATGTTAATTTATTTGCCTGCAAATCAGCCAAGATATGTCTTATTTTATAACATTGGTGTTAAAGCTAATTTTTGAAGATTGTAGGTGGTCGGGAAACAAGAAACCAGAAGGGAGTTCCACAAGTGAGAAGTGTGAGAGAAGAAACTATTAGAATTGAACGTAAAATTGCATCTAGCTAGTTCAACAGTAAAATGGTGTGATCTAGTTGCCTATCTAGTAGCACACTTAAATTCATTTCATCTTAGTTTAAGTACCAAAGCAGAAAACTCATCAGAACAATTGCTATGAAAATATTTGTAAAAAAGATGGAGTGCATATATGCAATAACTCTTTTCTCTAGGTAATTCCTGACCATTGACAATACCTCTTCCTAATTTTTTATTCAACACTAGTCATTAATGACTTCTTTGTTTATATAAATAGCCCTATGATGTCAGGGACAGTTTTTTGTTTTTAAATTCCGATCTAATTTTCAATTCACAACATTGAGTGCCGAAACTTGTTCAAACAGAATTTTACTAAAAACAAGTGAAATTATCAAACATTTATCTCACTTCTTAAAAATACTTACTTTCTTAGTTTATAAAATGACTAAACTGTAACAGACATCGAGATTTGGCAGTAGGAGGTGAAATCGGCAGAGAAAAAAAAACAAAAAACATCAATAAGTCAAACCTTGCTAAATATGTATACAAGGCACAAATGCAGTTAGTTCTAGCCACCACTCCATAGAATTTCTTATATTTATACTGATTATAGTGAATGAAAGTTTTGACATATTTGCTTAATATATCCATCCTATCATACATAAACAAGTATTTGCAAATATATTGACAAGACTAGTTTTCTGTATGTATGTGTTGGAAATCTTTTCATCTATGCTAATATTTGGATAGCTAAAAGAACTTTAATCACCACTTTAATGTCAACCTCAAGACCAAAAATGTGTTGGTTCAGCTTCTTTACAAAGCAGAGGAATTGTGAAAGCCTATTCAGTTGACATATGAAAATTACTTTTTTTTTTTTTTTTCCTGTCTCAATTCGACTATTTTGTTTCATTTTTTTGTGTCAGACCAAACCTTTGATTGATGTTAAGATCTGTCAATTTTTCCAGTTGAGTAAGTATTAAGAATTAACGCAGACACGGCTACATGAATAAATTTGTAACCTCATAATGAAAAATTATTTATTTTACGCAGCAAATATTTAGTCTTTCATGATGCACTTAATTCACTGGTGCATATTAATCACACTGATCAAACATTATACAGTGAAAATTTCAGATTAAAATTCAAGCCGTGGTCTTATCGATCCATACTTATATATAATACTAAATTATCAAACATAACATACAAACGATAAAATCAAAATATATCTCAGATGGAAGGTTGTGATAAGAACACAAGAGAACTATTCCAAATGACTGATGACAAAAATTAATCATAATGATTTAAGTATAACAAATAAGCATGGGAATTTTAAACAAGCAATCTTTGTTTAGTAATCAAATACCGACAATAGAAAATAGTTATTCTGTAAGTTATATTCAATTTTTTATATATATATATATATATATATATATATATATATATATATATATATGGCCACCTTGGCGTGGTGTAATTGTTAGCAAGCTTGTCTTGTAGGGACAATTATGAGTAGCGAGTTCGATCCTCACTGGGTGCCCCATACATTCGGCCTTGTGCCACATCTAAGCGATCTTGGAAAATCATTGAGCACCTCAAGAACAATTACAACTGACTAGTGAGTTCAATCCTCACTGAAAAAAAAAAAAAAAAAAATCACTGAAAACAATCACAGTAATGAAAACTTGGGAATGCAAAATTTCAGGATTGTGGGTCCACATCCGGTCCAGAATGTTTTTGATTTCCTCACAGAATCGGCATGATTAAAAATTAGTATGACATATTGGGGCCACAGCCTCTAGGAGTAAAGTTGAAAAAGTATGACACAGTGACACACTGACATTCACATTTATTATATAGAAGGAAAATGTGCACCCTCCAGTAGGATTTGAACCTGTGTACCCCTTTGCAGGAGAAACTATTGTTAGATCTGACTTGATTTAGACCAACTTAAATATGGTTGAAAATCAACAGAGCATCTACTTAAATATGGGTATCCAGCAAAAATAAAGTTTAAAGTAATATACACATAAGTAAAATTAAAAGAGAGGCAAAGTTTTCTATATCCTGGATTTTTTCATATTTATGGAGAAAAAAAAATTCCTCAGACTAAGAATTAATGCTTTAATGGTAACATTAATAAAACTTGAAAATAAAAATTGAAATATTAACAAAATCGAAAAATATTTGTTTATGTACAAACTAATTTTGCTGTGTTACTTTCATTTTTGACATTTTCTTCGGAATAAATGGAAGTTTATATATGCATGAATCAAAATGATTGCTGGAGTGGGAATGTCTACAAAATTGGTCTTTAGTGGCCGGTACTTATTTTCAGAATCTCATTCTGGTAAGAATGGAAAGTGCAACACTGAAATTTGAAGATGCATTCCAAAAGCTAAGCAGAGTATAAAAAAACAGAAAAAATTCATTAGAAACAAAGGAAATAGTGCTGAACTGTTACATAATATCCGTCATCCTATATAGCAGTGAATACAGGACAATCTCCTCAAAGATGAAGAAGAGACTTGAAGCAAATGTGCTTCTACAGAAGGATGCTGAGGATATCATGGACTGAACATGTGAGCAATGAAGTTTTAGTGAAAATGGCAACAAAAAGAAAACTTATACCAGAAAGAGAGAGTTGAAATTTCTAGGGCACATAACGAAGAAAAAGGGCTTGGAAAATCTGATACTCACAGGGCAGATTGAAGGAAAGAGGGAGAGATGAAAACAACAGATAAGGTACTTAGTGAGATTGAGTAAATGGATAGCAGAACAAAGTTTAGGAGAAATAACAAAAAGACAAAATTTATTGAAAGCTATGAAGGACAGGAAATTGTGGAGAGCCATGATCGCGTGTGTCCGGAAAGGGCACAGTACATAAAGAAGTCATCAACATCTCAATATATAAGCTGTATACGTACATACGCACACATACGTCATTGAAGACTTTCTACACATATCTTTGTACATGATACTTACAGACAGGAGAAGGCCACTTCTAAAAAGATAAAGGAATTGTTAATAACTTTATTATTGAATGGAAAATCACGAAGAGGGATTGTCAGTGTTCAGGAAATATACCTTCCAATCTGCACTTTATGATTGTATTGTGCACGAGAATGAGTTCTGAGGAATAAAATTTATATTTGATAGATAGATAGATAGATAGATAGATAGATAGATAGATAGATTTTTTCCCATGGATTTCAATGTATGATGGCCCAACAGTTCAGTTTAGAACTTAACTATGAGATTATCCATGCAGATTATTTGATTATAGTGGTGAAGATTTATATACAACCAGCCACGCCTTTTGGAAGAACTGATAACAGTGTGTGCCAGGTTATCTTTGAACAATCCACCTCATGTTTTATTGTCACAGCACTTAACCTCTCTGGAATAATGTCAAAGACTAAAAAAAGTACATCTACTTAAACACAACCCTCCTCATGAAGACACAACTTGCCTTCTGAATTTCTCTTCTCAGAGACTATCAAGAGAGCCTACTCTGTTATTTAATCCACAACTGGAGATAAATGGATTCATGCCTTTTCCCAAATCATTAGAGCAAAAGAATCAACCTGAATTAGAATTAAACTTTCCAATATATATACATATATATATATATATATATATATATATATATATATATATATATATATATATATATGTATGTATGTATGTATGTATGTATGTATGTATGTAAGTGCTGGTGTTATTGAAACAGTGCTCAATGTTATATAAAATACCTATAAAGCATATATATAAATAACATAATATCCCACACCATTTGCACGACTCAAGAGTTTTATGCCAAACAAAATCTTCAGGTGCTGAGTGTGTATTGACTGTTACTTATATATAATTTGAAAATACATCAGTTTGCTGTAATGCTGGCATAGATAAGCATTATTTATATTGGGATTTAGTTCTTTTCAAAAACTTTTATTTTTATAGATTTTTTATGGATTTAAAAAATTTTAAAAGTTATGATTTTTTTATTTATTTATTATATTTTTTTTATTTATTTATTATTATCATTTTTTTTTCCTTTAGTAATGTTACTAATTTTATATTAAATCAGATTAAATTAGCTCCCTTCCATTATATAAATAATTAATAACCCACTACTTTAAAATAAAATTAATAATTCATAATAAATACTTATCTTTTATGTGCATATGGTAATATGGGTTATTTTAGTTGATAAATTTAATGTCATGAGAAAAATAAATAATTTTTGAACAAAAACTATATCACAATATAGATAGTGCTTAACTATGCCAGCATTACAGTAAATGGGTATATTTTCAAATTATATATAATAATGGTCAGTATACAGTATTGAAGATTGTGTTTGGCATAAAACTCTCAGTCATGCAAACAGTGTGAGATAATATGTGTGTGTGTATAGCATTGGTGCAAGTTCTAATATGTAGCAAATAAGATTGATCAGAAAAAGACAATAGTTAAACCAATCCTAAAGAGAAATGAAATGATGAGCTACCTTTGGGAGATGTCCAATTGAACCAATAACATAGTGTATACATATCCACTAGGCATCTCCTAAGACAAATCAATAAGGATTTAGTTGTAATCTTAATTTGTTTTATGCTACAAGCATAGATCTTACAGTCAAGCAATCTTGACTATTGATTGTGCTAACTTTACCCACTTTGATCTCGTTATGCTAGAAAATTGAGCAAACAAAAATAAATGTGGAAGTAAAAGACCTTCTTCTATATGGTGTGTCCCTTCAAGATTGTGGTGATCATGGCTCTCTACAACTTCCTGTCCTTTGTAATTCTTAATAAACTCTGTCTTTTTGATATTGTTCCAAAACCCTGTTCTGCCATCCATTTACACAAGCTTACTAGGTAGGTTATGCATGGTTTTTCTCTGTCCATCTTATAAAGATTGTCACTGGCAACAATGAATCCTAGTAGGACTTTTGATTCTCTGAGAATCGCCTCACTGTATAGGTTGAATAAGTCCAGTGAAAAGACACATCCTTGTCTTACATGGCTTTCTATTTTTATATATTTACTGAATTCATTTTCTATTTAAAACTGAAAGATATGGCTACCAATCCAAATGAATCATTAAATCAAGATGATGCTTTATTTCAAAATGTTAAACATGTTTATATGCTTCTGACATACATCTCAGCAAAAAATACAAAAAGCAAAATTTGATGCAAAGTTTTCCAGCAGTTTTTTAACAAAATCTTTTATTCAACTAAATGCATTTCTTTATTATTCAGTCATTTATAATCTGTTTCCTTGACTTTCTGGGTCCTGAAACTACCTTTTTTTTCTTTTCAGGATTTTTTTTTTTTTGTTGTTTTTTTTTAACAAGGTATTTTCATTTCAGTTCATAATCTTATTATTCAGTCATAAAATTATTTTTTTAATTATTTCACTCCAAGCAAGGCAATAAAAGCCATTAGGCTACAAGATTTTACTGAAAATGCAAGAAACAGAGGAGACATTAAAAGAACAGGATTCAAAGAGACAAAAGATGACAACAAATTTTTGAAGATCATAGTTGGCAGGAAAGCAGGAAGCCAAAAGAGATTTCAACAAGAGAGAAGTTCTGGAGAAAAAAAAACTATTAGCATAGAACTTGCAGTTACAGCTAGCAATTTCAACAGTGAAATTATGAGACATATCTGCCAATCTAATACTGCACTTAAATTTGTGAAGTTGAAGTACCAAAGAGGAAAGCTGATCAGAACAATTACCATGAAAATATTTATAGAAAAGGTGAGTGAAGCCATGTTAGAGCAATGGGAAAATGGATGAAGCTGATATGCCAGTTCAGGACTGATAACATTGCAGATTCTTTGGATTTTGTCAAGAATCTCAAAATATATAGCAGATGTACCAGACCTGAAGCCAACTTTCCATTAAATTGTGTATTCAGTCCTAAAAGAATGGTTTCTGTTTTGATCTTTGAAGAATTTTGATATATTGAACTTGTTGGAACCCTAAGAAATGTTGCAAGGACTAAAACAAATGATAGTCTAGAAAGAAAAAAAACTGTATACAGAGGAACTTCCCATCCCAGCAAATTTATAATAAATCCAATGAAATATAGACAAATCCCTTACTTCATGAAAGGAGATTCTCTTTAGGATGAGATATTGAAGGCTCCCCTGGATAAAACTAAGATTTAAAAGAAATCCTAGTTTTATTTATTTTTTTTTTATTCTTTTAATTTTTTTATTTATTAATCCAACGGATTTTCATCACTTTGAACATTATATTTTGTGGATACCCATATTTGAGTAGACGTTCTGTTTATTTTAAACAGTACATTTATTTTCAACTTCTAGCCTAAATATTCAAGAAATCATAGGATTCAAACCCGAGTCATCCTTGTAAAAGAAACTGACGTTAGATCCAACACGCTTTAGACTATCCTGAAAACCAAAAGATTACATTTTTGGGTTTCCAGATAGAAAAACAAATGTTTTAATACTGAGCAATATTCATTTTCACATCAAGTGTGTTGAGGTGATGGTGCTATACTCCAACAAATGAGTCTACTGTGTTAGCAAACATACAATACATATTTTTCTATATTCAAATAGAACCCATTTTCTGATCTGATGAATTTTTCTAAAACTTCTACTACAGTTGACTGATTGCACAAGTCATAATATTGAACAAAATTAACTTCACTTAAAATTTTTCCTAACATTTTACAAATAATCAAATAATGTGAAAGCAACGAATTAAATATGTATCAAAATGATGATCAAATTTGAGAACCTGCGAAGCTATTTCAATCTCAGCTATACCATGTAATCTTGCTGGTAAATAGATAACACTTGAAACATTCAAGTTCTTAAAAACAGAAAAATTCAAAGGTCAAAAAAAGAATAAATCACACATGAAAAAAAGATATAATTGTTTAACTAAAAATTCAAACTGAAAATGAATGTCTTCAACCATTTTGGAAATCAATTTCACACTTTAATAACTGCAATAAGTACTCATTCCAATATTCAAAAAGAATATTCATAGTTATTTCATTGTTCCATCAAAAAATACATTCGAAGTTTGCTAAAGATCATAGTGAGAAGAATGATGAATTTTGAAAGAAAATACTAGAGTCTGAGGAAACAAAAATAGAGTTCTTTGATCAAGACAATATGTCTGGAAGAAAAGAGGTGAAGTTCATCTGTCAAAGAAAATTGTCCCTACAGTGAAGAAGGAAGAAGTAATTTGATGTTCTGAGGCTGTTTTGCAGAAAAAAATCCTGAACATTTTATGTATCATAATGAAAAGAGGAGCAGCTCAAGGCGATGTAATGGTTAACAAGCTTATCTCGCTAGAACAATTACAACTGAGTAGTGAGTTTGATCCTCACTGGGTACACCCTACTTTCGGCCTCGTACCACATCTAAGCTACACTTGGAAAATCACTATCATAATGAAAAGAGCAATACATTGACATTTTGAGCCACAACTTGAAGGTGTCTGAAAGTGAACTGAATTTACCTCAATGCAGGACAATGATCCGAAGCATAGATCAAATTTTGTGGAAACACGGTTGGAGACAAAAAGGATTAGTGCTTTACCATGGTCAACTCAAAGCCCAACAATAACCTGATCTCCAAGAACTTGATGCTATTTTTCAAAAAGTGTGAAAGAAAATAAATGAATATGGGTGTTGTAAGAATTTGTTGGAAAATTACAAGAAAATGTTACAGAATGTTATCACTTTAAAAGAATACACTATTGTCTATGTACCAATAATTTTGACTAAACTAAAATTTTCCTTGTGTGATTATCTGGGTTATATTTAAATCATTTTAAGAAGTTTTGTTGCATGCAATGCAACTGGAATAAATTCATCAAAATATTATTTTTTCTTGTTATCTATGGTAAGACAAAACTACTTTTTTAGCAAATTGCGCCAAAAATGTTTGACAATCACTGTATATCTTTGTTGATCATGGTAGATTATTCACCAACTGCAATTCATTTGGTTGGTTGTTGTATAATTCAAATAATTTTGGTAGCAGATCTTTCAAGGTAGCTATAAAGTAGAGTTACTTGGCTCATCTGTTTCCCAGTAACATGTGGCAGGGTTTAAGGTTACATGTTACTAGTAAAAAGGAAGAAACTCCTGACTTAACTGCATTCTTCACACAAAAATATCATGATATGCCAGTGATATGACTTCTGGCAATGAGACAAATCTCAGGGATAGGTTAATCTATACGTTTTTGAAGAAAATAAGCATGAAGTAAAATACATGTATCTTTAGCCACCATTTGAAATCTGTTCAACAATTTCATTTTCTATGCCAATAACTATTACAGCACATATCAAATATCTACATGGAAATAAGGTAAGCAGTTTTATATCTGAAAATTTTTGCTGACCTTTGACCATTGCTAGTCTTTCACAAATATGCTATTAAAATTTAGAAAAAAAATAATTTGTCAAAGAAATACTTTTTTTTTTTTTTTTTTTAATCTCCATCTTCCAAAAAGGAAAACAATTTCTCAGAAATCCATTTTTTTCCACACGTCTGCGAGTTGAAAAGTCTCTAACATTAAACTGGCATTAGCACGCAATAATTGAAGTTGACATAATTGAAGTTGACATAAGTGAGTGATGGCTAAAATGACATCTATTAAAAAGTCCATTTTGAGATAAGATTTTTTTTTGGGGGGGGGGGGTGCTAAAAAAATAAAAAATGTACAAAGTAATACAGCCATCAGCATTTTGTCTCTAAGTGAATTTGATACAAGTCTTTGTTAGATATTTTAAAAAAATTTCTTAAACATTAAAATTGAATAAATTGGAAGAAAGATTTTTCACTTAAAAGTAGACTAGTTCTGTCTATATCTCCGAGATGAGGTATTATGATTACTTACATTATTTGGACTATTATCTTCATCTTCATTGCCATATTCACAACATTTTGGCTGTTGTATGCTCCAGCCTTCTTCAGGTGATTGGAATTTTGAACCGAACCCTTTATTTCGCCCACTGGGATAGATTGTTCTAGTTCCATGTACCATGCCTCTTTCAGATGTTATTTCCCTTTAACTCAACTCTTAAAGTTTTTGTTTCACCACTGCTGTAACCTGGTATCGAACTCGCAACTCTTCAGATCTAGTCACTGGATCAAACCAATGCCTTTATCCACTGGGCCATGTGTCCTTGAGGGGAATAATTGAGACATATGAAAGAGGCATGACATGTGGAACTAGAACAATCTACCTCGGTGGACGAAATACAGGGTTCATTTAGAAATTCCAATCACCTGAAGAAGGTCAGAATGTACAACAGCTGAAACATTGTGAATATAGCAATGAAGATGAGGATAACAGTCTGAATAATGTAAATAATGTAAGTAGATTAGTTCTCATTAACAAAATTTATGAGCAGTAAAAGCACTGAACATTAGTATTTTCTCACAAATCAAGACTTCTCTGGTACACTTAAACCCAAAAATTATTCATTTTTTTGGCAATTAAAACACTGTCTCTTTGTTGATCCATGAATAAATTGCCCTTCAAGGCATGCACATCTCGATCTGCAGATGTAAAAATATATGTACAATAAACTCTCCTGTTCAAATACTGCATTAAATCTCTTTGAATATGATACACACACTAACTTTTAAGATAAAATTCAAGATAGAAAAATATAAAGCAAAATATTTAATGAATGAAACAAAATTTAAATCACAAAAAAAAAAAATTGGGAGGTAAGAAAATCCAGTTTACACACTTATCAGAAAATCTGTATTCTGAGAATTTCTGGCAAAAATCTCCACAATCAAAAAATATTCTAAAAGCATTTCATCTTCAGCATCATGCTGAGCATTACTTATCACAGACTTCTTGAAAGATTTGACAACTATCACTTCTTCAATTGCATCCTATACTGTCTTAGCCTACAACACATACATGAGGTGTGGTAGTTTATGTGATCTTTGAAAAGAAAAAAAAAAAATTCTGATGTTTGGTCAAATTTTGGGAAATGGATCGACATAAACTGTAGCAAAGAACAACACTGAAAAACAAAAAAAAAACAAAAAAAAAAACACTTGTATGAAGGGGTGCTGAAAAGTTATCAGCTCCACCTACTTCCCAAAATTTGAACAAATGACCAAACATCAGAATTTGTTTTGAATTATCTTCTTGCCCAAGCCAAGAATTTTTCAGTCCTCTTTTATGCAGGTGCTGTTTCACTGAAATATGAACAAGTGAATTTATTCTTTGTCATCAATATTTTGGCCAATCCATTCTCCATTTGGTATATGGTGCAGGAATATGATTATTATTATTATAAATAAAAATAAATAATAATAATGAAAATTATAAATAAAATAAAACAATAACATAAAAACATTGTATAAAATAAATCAAATAAAAATTTAAAATAATAAAAACTCTCCCAGCATGCAACAAAAACTGCTCTTGCCAGAAATACGGACATCCTGCCAAAAGACATTAAATTCAATCTCTTTGACATGAACCTTGGTACAGGCAACCTGTGTGTAACTTATTTCTGTAATATGGCTTGTAATACTATACAGTAAATTCTCCCTTTTATCACATGTACTATAAAACAATTATAACTTAAAAAATACACACACCAATACATAATATAAATAAATTGTATAAAATTAAAACAATTTACCATGCTTTTCCTGATATTTGTGTATATTTTATTTCCTGTCAAGTATGCTTTATCTCCGTAAACACAAGGCTAATTTCTGCTGCTATGATTCAATCTCTCACAACATTTTGGTGACCAACAATAAATATAAGAAAAATGACCTATTCACCCACAATGGAATGAGAATGTCTCTTTTTTGCAAGAGAACAAAGAAAAAACAATAACAAACAAGAAATGATACTCATATCCTCATGGTATCAGCTTAAACTGACACCTTTATTTTTTTTCATCTATTTTACCCAATTTGCTTAAAGTTTCTATTTTCTTGATCTCAGATGAAAACTTGAAAATTTTCCAATATATTTCAGTGAAGTTTAGTTTAGTGAATTCAGTGAAATATATAGTTTAGATATATAGAAAAATGGTGTCAGTTTAAACCAATGCTGGAAGAATGTAGATTAAACATTAACAGCAATTTTCAGTCTGAATTTATTTTAGATGAATAATTATCATTATTATATATGGATTTATTTGAACGAGTATCCTTATATTAGTTGTTATAGTCACAAAGACATAAAAAAAGCTATAAGGATAAAATGGCTAAAACATCAGGACTATAAGATCAGTTAGCAACAACGCATGTATTATAAGGTATTCTATTTTCAGCAACACAGGCAGCACAGTTTGCGCCATTATTTTTCATTTAGAGATGTTATCAATTCTTTTTTTTTTTTTTTTTTTTGCTAAACAAAGAATTCCATATTATTTCCCTGTTATTGAACTGCACTGCACTGTATGTGTTGCAGAAAATAGAATAACTTATACTACAAGCCAATGCTGCTAATGTTTTAATTTTGTTACATTCTTTGTGGGAAAATAGACCTTCTCTTTTCATATGGATAGTAAGCCTGAAATAGCCACAGAATGTTTCAGTGAAAACATTACAGAAATAACCACTGTAAAGTTCAACTGTTCAAAAATCTCTTTGTATAGTAATAAGAACATTTCTCAAATGTATAGACAATAATAAAATCTTGTTTTTCAATAATGATTCATGTTATCAGGATAATATTAATAAAACCCTTTATGAAAATTCTGTCCATCATCATCCATTTCTCTTTCTGCCATATGAGAGGGAGAAGAGTGACGACTGGGAGGGAGAAAAGTGGACACTGGTAGAAAGAAGAGTCTTTCTTCATATGCTTCTACTTGTTGAGAGTGATCAGGAACATCACACTGTATCATATTCATTGCATATTTATCCATGACCTAAGAGTTATTTTTTGCCACTGAGTTGATATATCAAAGTTCTTAATGTTTCATTTTTTGAGATGAGTTATAATCAATTGTTCAAGATCTCACTCTGTCACTACCATAACAAAATATGATATAGACTATTGATTGATTATTTATACTTTGGCTTTATTAGACACATGTACAAGTTTTGCTGGATCACATGAACTCAGTTAGATCATCAAGATAATTTATAAACAGACAAATAACAGATTTGCTTCTTTTTTTTCTTTTTTTAAATATCCTTACAATCAGAAAGAAATAGTTGAAATTTCCAGAGACCCATAACAAAAAAAAAAGGGCTTAGAGAACTTAACACTCACAAGGTATACTGAAGACAGGAGGACTAGAGGGAAACAGCAAGTAATCCACTTGAGTTTAAATCACTGGATGGCAAAATAAGGTCAAAGAAGGATGGTTAATGGGTAAAAGATACTTCAAGTAAAAAAAAAACAAAAACAAAAAAAAACATGATCACCGACATCAGTAAAGGATATGGCACATCAGGACAAGCCATTATCTACACATTATCTTGTATGCATTAAAAGATTATACGTGAATTATAGTTAAATCTATCTTTTGGTTTCAACATCAAGCAAAAGTCATCATTGTGGAAATCTAACAGAATAGTTAATACATACTGACAGTAAAATGATTCATTTGGAGAATAGAAAGATATAAATTGGAAAAGGCAATTGTATAGCTAAGGAGATTGTCTGAACAAATCCAAAGGATTTGAAAATACAACTTTAGTGTGATATCCAGTACCACAACCTCCTTGCTAAATTTGGTCCTTCACATTAAAAACGAATGAACCAAGATTTTCTGGTTAACATCCTGTGTAAATGTGGAAACAAACAGCAGGGTGGGACCAGCTGTTCCCTGAAAATCAAATTGGGAAAGATAAAAAAAAAAAAAAAAAAAAAAAAAACATATCCAAAAGTGAAGACAAAAAACCCAGTATAGCAGACCATATCACAAGAAAAAAAAAAAAAAGAAAAGGATCACTTCATCTAGGCAAGATCAAAATAATAAATAGAGAGTATCAATGAAGGGTGAGGAAAGAACCATGCAGATTTACATGTAAAAGTCAGGCCAGTATAGATTTCTATAAATTGGGGGGGGGGGTTACTGAGAAAAGAAAGAGCCAGAGAGTAAGCCAGCATAGAAAATTGAATCAGCAGGTTTGCCATTACTTTTCTGTTTTACATTATTGATGAAATGTATGTTTCTCAGCATAAAAAATGAGATCTTTTTTTCATTTGACTTGTCCATATAAGATCAGAGAATGATTTGGCTGAAACATTGTAATGACAACAAAACAAAAGGAGGAAATTAATAGTCAAACAATTCTTGAAATTCAAGTTCTAGTAATAAATCAACATAACTGTTTTTATTATTTAACTATTATTGCATTATAATGATTCTCTTTAACTTTTGTCTTGGAACACGTGAGAAACACAAGTAAGGACACAAAAATAGAAAATAATACCAATGAAAATAATAATTCTACATACAATTCTCTCTTCTTTTAGAATAAAAATCATCATTATCTTGAAGTAAAGAAAAACAATAATACCAGCATTTTGGAAGAACAGAAAATTGTATATTTACTTATATTACTTAACCCCACAGATAAAAGATATTACAGAATTGGAGAGACATATTTGGACTTCTTAACTCATCATCATTATCATAGTTGGGTGACCTTGGTGTTGGGTGACCTCAGTGTCCCAATATCAAAGAATATCCATATCTGGTGAAAGAACTAATCACAAAAAGAATCTTTTCTGGACTCTTCAATAGAATGTATGTTACATTACTAAAAATTCATAACAGTTAAGGAACAGACATGAAAGTAATTTAATTGGTCAGAGGTTGGACTGGAATTTAAGTGAAAAAGACAAAACTAGTTTATTTTTGGGATCCAGACATTTATTTACATCCCTTTATAGGAAAGCAGTTATTCATGATAAAGGAAGATTATTTCTGTTGATTGGAATGATGACAAAAAAAAGATCACAAACAAAATTTGAATATACATAAAGATTTGGTTAAAAGTAATAGATAAAGTATGTTGTTGAAATAATCTTGTTTTTTGACTTTCATACAGGCTTCATTGATAAGCATATGTAGGAATCCTTCATGGTTATGGGATGGGGTACTTTCAAGATCAAAAATTATAAGTTGGCCATGTAGCAGTAATGCATCATGATGTCAACATAATAGTATACAAGTCAACCATTTTCTGAGCTGAATAGTTTTTAAATATATATATATATATATATATATATATTATATACACAGAATCATACACCAATATATGATCAAGCAAGTCAAATAATGCCTTATAAATGCAAATCTTTGTTCCAGATTCTCAGAAGTTCATATCTGCTCAGTTTCATATCCGAACATAAAGTAATTTTTTAAGAAGTAATGGATTTTTTTATTAATTAATCTGACAGTTTTTTATCACTTTAAACATTATTTTTATTGAATACCCATATTTACGTAGATGCTCGATTAATTCTTTAAACAGTATATTTATCTATTTTTGTCTACCAGCTTGAATATATTCAAATCTTAATAGGGAAAAAAAATTTGTCTCTGGCAAGCTAAAAACTGGGGTTACCCATTGCAGGAGAAACCGTTGTTATATCTGACATGCTTTAGACCATCACAACCAAAAGGGTGTGTTGCTGATCAAGCAAAGCCAAATAGTGTCTTAGAAGTGGAAATCATCCCAGATTCTCAAAAGTTATTATTTATGCTAATATATTTACACAGGTGCATA
>OZ010593.1:30753895-31011395 GCA_963932145.1 Acanthosepion lycidas | reverse complement strand
ACGATAGACAAAGAGAGTAAGACGATAGACAAAGAGAGTAAGACGATAGAGAAAGAGAGTGGCAGAAAGAAATTGTGAACAAGTGAAAATATAAAAAAAGGAGTGTTGTAATACACAGAGATACACAAGAAGAAAGTGGGAGTAAAAGACAGTAAGAGTAAGAAAAAGAATAGAGATGAAGTCACAAGGGAGAAATGAACTGACACAACAATAGACGCTACACAGGTGGAGAAAGTGAGAAAAAAAGAAAAGGAATAACAAAGACAGACAATAAAGAGATGGAAAGAGAAGAAGACATAATGAGAGAAAGAAAGACAAGAAAAACAAGTAGAATGAACAAAGACAAAAAGATAGAAATAATAGAGACAGTTGAACACACGAAGGGAGACACACGATAAGAAAGAAAAAAGAAACAATTATAGACATACAATGAACTAAAGACACACATACACATACCAATAGAGGGGGAGGGTGACAACAGACAAATATACGAGGAGAAAGGAAATTGCAGTCCTAGAAATTATTAAGCTAGCACAGGAGTTTGCTTTTTGACGGAAATGGAATAAACGTTTCTCTTCATTTTAGATGGGAGAATATGCTGCCCCGTACTGGGGATTCTAGCCCTGCGGCAGCTCCTTCTTTATTACAGTAAGCGAGGTATTTGGTTGGCGTAATATCGATGACAGTGTGAAATGGGTAAATTTTGTCCTTGACCTGTATGTATAAGCATGTCTATGGCGGACCACATGTAAAAACGACCATATGTCATACCCTGCCTTAGAGAGGAGACCAGGTAAATGTACTTAGAAATTATTAAGCTTGGTTTGTCTGGCATAAGGATCTTCTTCCATGTTCAGTGTCCCTTCAGAATGTTGGCAATCATAGTTCTCCATAATTTCCTGTCTTTTGTAGCTCTTAATAAATTTTGTCTTCTTGTTATCTCATCTAAATTTTGTTCTGTCATCCATTTCTTCAAGCTTGCTAGCTAGGTTATGCATTGTTTTCCACTGTCCGTCTTGCCCTCAATCTTTCCATAGAGTATCAATTTTCCAAGCCCTCTTTTCTCATTATGTGCCCTAGAAATTTAAACTATCTCGTTCTGGTGCTAAGTATAGATGTCATTTTAGTGTGTATTTTCTTTAAAACATTGATGTTGTTCACATATTCAGTCCATGGTATTCTCAGCATCCGCCTATAGAACCACATTTTTGTTGCTTCAAGTCTCTTCTCCATCTGTGTGGAGATGGTCCAGCATTCACTGTCAAATAGGAGGACTGAAATACCCCCAGAGGATCAACCTCAATACAGTAACAATGATCAGCAAGACTAGCTTGCTAATTGCTGCTCTATGGAAAGGCGTTCATAATGTTGGGCCATGGTGTGGAGCCCAGAAAAATGCAATATTAATACAAGATAGATCAATAAATTAATAATGGTTAAATAATCAAAAGAAAAAGAAATAGACAGAGTACAAACAGAAAACATTATAAGAAAGAACGGGATGAGGCAAAAAAAAATATAGAAAGAAGGGAACCCTGAAAGAAAGAGAAAGAGGAGACTAAAGAAACTACTTACTCGGTTCTGTATAGACTTCTAAGAAGTCACCAGCAGCCATAGAGAAATTGGAGTTGGCTGGGAGATCAGCAGGGTTGACATCTGGAAAATTTATGGGTTCGATTTGATCTGCTGAGGTTTTATTGTTTATCCATTGGTGAATCCATGGGTACAACTTGTGGGCATTTGCTTCACGGCATCTGTAGAATACAAGGAACACATGCATTTAAAATATACATATACTTAAGGTCAGTTAAATCACACAAAAACCTTTTTCTCTAAGAAAGAATCTCAGAACAGAACAGACTGAAAAAAAAAAAAGCAACATTTTTGTTTCTCTGACGCTTATATCATGCCAGACAGACAATGCAAATCCCAAGAATGACTTGCAAAAATATTGGTATAGCACAGAATATGAAAAGGAGACAAGAGTAAATTAAAAGTTTACAAGGCATATTAAAAAATACATGACTGACGAGGCAGATTTTTTCCAGCAGTAGGTTGCCGTTTCTTTCTGCAGTAGACTAGTTGCCATTCAAGGCTATTGAACCTGGTCTGTCCTGATACTTACATATAGCTGGGGGGGGTATAGAAGAAGAGGATTCATACCTTTCCCAAGGGTATTAGAACGTAAGTGAATGTAATAGATTTGACTGGAATTCAAACTTGGCTCTCCGATTCCTCAATCCGAGTCGCTATCTATTATTCCACCATACCTCCACCTGATGTTTAATCTGGAAATCTTAATTTTGAAAAGGGGGTCAAGCCAAGACCTTATCATCTTATTATAAGAGTTCTTAGAATATCGATAAAGTTATAATGATTATGATAATATTGGTGATATTACACATAAACAAAAGGTGCTATAATAGTAGAGATATATATATATATATTATATACATTATATATATAATAAAAAGAAAGAACAGTAATATATATAATCCGGTGTTCTTACTAATATTTTTATTTTTACAAAACAGTGCTCAAAGTAAATTTACAGAGCATGAATATTATAAATTAACTGATTTAAAATATGGTTTCTTCACTACACAGGAATTACCATGTTTCAAAAACCGAAGCTAAAAACTTCAAATCTAATTATATAATTAAATTAAAAGCATTAGTTCTGTAGAGAAGAAACCCTATTTTAAATCAGTTAATATATATATATGTGTGTGTGTGTGTGTGTATATATATATATATATATATTTTAAGTGGGTGTCTTATATGCTGTCAAATATATATTTTTCAATAATGAGGCACACAAGTAGATAAAAGATACATTATATTTAACAATGGCATTAATGTATTTAATCTGGGAAGAGAAGAGGGGTATATTCATACTTTTCCCAAAGGTATTTGCACATAAGTGAATATAATAAACCGAATTGGAATTGGAACTCAGCTTTCCGATTGACAATTGCAGGCCATTATTCATTACACCAAGTCTTATCAGAAGGGTCTGCTTAAGATCATTATAAAATGTATAGGTCCATTGCACAAATTATTGATCTTAACCAGAACTGATTGGGTTTCATTTAAAAATCATCTTTAACATTTTGGATTGATTCTGGTTGTCAGCCGTCATAATATAGTCATCTTCATTAGTTTTATTACAATACATTTGTAAAAGTAAAGTTACAAAAACTATAAATATAGGATTTATATAAAAAAAACAAAAAAACTATAAATATAGGATTAGTGTGAACAAATCACGGTTTAATGACTCGGCTCTGACAATATCTTTCTCTTCATGCTTTGCCAGTAGCATAAATTAAAAACAAGCTGTGCTTTTGTTTTACACATTTTGTAACTATTTTTATTGATTGGTTCGTTCATGTTTTACAACTTATTAATACTTGGCAGGTTATTTAAAGCCAAAAAATATTTTAGATTATAAGATTTTTTTTTTTTTTGAGGTAATAATGATTTAGTGGTAAATGTCTTACTAATTAACCCATAGTGAGGGAGTAGAAGCGGTAGATTCATACCTTTCCCAAAGATATTTGCATGTAAGTAGAAATAATGGATGGAGCTGGAACTTGGCTCTCAAATTAATAATTACAACCCATTATCCGCTACACCAGCCTCATATCCAAGTTTACAGCCTCTGGTATTCCGAAGTGGTCACCCATCTAGCAACTAATCAGGCTCAACATTGCTTAACTTCAGTGATCATACACAAACCGGTGTTTTAATATAATGTGGCCGTAATCCACACCAATGTGTAAGTGTGGCCCAAGTCTCTATTTTAAAATGTTACATTTATAAAACAAAAATTTCTAACTCAAACTTCAGCTCATTAAATCAATATCTATTAGTTTCATCTAAAAAATGTTAAATAACAAGTATTTCATTATAGAAATCAATCTTTTTTTTTTCTTTTTCTTTAAATGCCATGTCCTTTTAGGGTGTAAACATTCATGAATCTCCAGATTCCTTTTTATTTATTACCTGTGAATAGACATAACTTCTGAGGAAAGTTAGTGGAACAATTCCCTCGAGCTTTCTTCATTTTTGAATTCAGAGTTTTCCTTCTCAGACTAGTTACCACCCAAAGCTAGAGAGTCCAGTCTATTTTGTTATTTAACATAGCTGGAGCAATTGGAAAGAGAAAACTTAATGCTTTTTCCCAGTGGCATTAAGTGCAAAAGTGAATGCAACAAAAAAGACCAGAATTTGAACTCAGCTTGCCAATTACAGTTTCTGCACTGTTAACTGTTACACTGTCCACACAAATGCCCTCATAATAGTAGCAAGTATTAAACATCACTTCTCAATTCATATTTTTAAATGTTCTAAAATATTACAAACTAGCAATGATAGCTGATGTTGTATAGGTCAAGTCCCTTTGCTTTGCTCATCTCAACTAAATCGTTATTTTTGTTATATTTACATAATGGTATGAAAAAACTGTCATAACAAAATCAGTTCAACAGATTTAAACATTTTTATAGTTATTTATGGTAGGTTATAATACCAGTTGGAATTTTAAAATATACAAGTTTTTTTTTTTTGTATATAAGCTATTGTAGTTACATTTAATTAAATTTTAAACAACTCCACAACTGATGTTAGCGTGTCTGAAACAACTGTATAAAAAACATAAAATTAAAGAAAAAGTATACTAAATGCATTATATTATACTGAATTAAAAAATCTACCAAGTCAATAAGTTCAGTTACATGCAAATGTCTTTCTATTTATTAGACTTAACCCTCTAGCACAATCATAAATATCGACTCTCAATGTTCAACCCACCATAACCTGTCCCACATATATGACAGCATTATTACAAATAACACAGGAAGTTGCATAATGAGACACTGAGAGATGATATTTACAGAGCAGGTTTGAGTGTGTTGAATGCTAAACAATTAAGCAGCAACAATTTAAACAACTTGACTACTAATTCTTGTGCAACCCAAGTACTGGTCAAAATCCTGTGCTACTTGTATAAACAAATAAAATAAAATAGATTATATATTAAAACAAAAATGTCAACACTACTGACTTCCTTTTATACATTGTGTATTTCACTTCACTGAGAAACTGATGTCAATGCAAAAGTGTTTGTCACTTTCAAAAATGGCTTTCATGAAATAGTTAAACAATTGTAAAAGTCATCATCAAGACTTATCTAAAAAAATTGCAAAAGACCAGATTATAAAGAAGACACAAGTTATTTTTAAAATATGAATTGTAAAACAGTATATGCAAATTAGTTATCTCTATTAAACAAGAACTGCAAAGTTGGTCAGGATATAAGACACATGCTGATAGACATAAATAATAGAACTACATTTCTTTGATATCACAAATTAACAGTATTTGCACACATACATGGAAAGGCAACCACCTTTAAATATTATTTAATTAGTTTTCAGAGTCTTAGGTGGACACACACATACACAATTTGACCTTTATACATTAGATATATTATCTGTACAAATATATAAAATTATTGTGTTTTATATAGCCAATAACATAATTAATAAAATTATGCAATATTTAAAATTATTCTCAGTTGATACAAAAATAAAATTCATATTTTTAAAAAAAAATTTATAGCACTGCAGACTTATGTATAAATTTTAAAAAGCCAACCTATGGAAAAAAAAAAAAGTCATACAAATTAATAGCATCTCTGATCACTACAATCTTAATTTCTTCAGGTCTAGGAATAATTGTTATCTATCCTATATATCCTCAACATCTACACTTCTTCCTCTTACATCCATATAAGAAACTCACTTAGTAACCCTTGACTACGTGATTCCTAGGTTTTGTATTAGGGTGAACGCTTAGTATAAAAAACAACAGAAATATAACGGAATTTTCTTAAAATCTCCCCTTAATATATAAGGAGAAGCTAAGTGTTATATTTTCATAAAAAAAAAAAAAAAAAAAAAAAGAATAAAAAAAGGAAACTAGCTTTCTTGTCCACGTGACTTTTCACACGTTCCCTTTCCTCTTTAACAGCTGCGTTCTCCTTCCTTTTCATTCTGAATTCTTTCCTTTGTTGATTACTGACTGCTGTGAATTAAGTTCAATAAAACCTTAAGAAAAGGTTATTCTATCCTTGCTTTCTTCTCTTTACTACGTAACAATTCTATTCTAGCTTTCTTCTCTGTACTACGTAACATTAGGTAATGAAAAACAATTGTGCAACCATTTCACACGGTTTAACTGCTAAATGATACCACTATTAAGATAAATCTGTTATATTAAAACATTAAGCTGGATGACCACATTGCTTCTGCTAAAGACTCTTCAATTCACTGTCTTTAGAAAAATAAAAAGAAGAAAAAAAAAGACCAACATAATAGAGGAAATTAACAAACCACGTTTATTTTGAAGTAGGTACCTCCACAGAAACATGACACCTAAGATTTAAAATGAATTTTTAAAAATAAAAAATCTTGACGCTTTTATTTTAGTTTTAATTTCAAGCTAATAGATTAAATTTAATATTTCAAATAAGCAAAATACTTTGCTCTATTTTAAAACTAATTTAAATTGATTGAAAGGAGTTTTTTTTTGTTTTGAAATCACTAAATATCACTGATTTTAGCACCATTTTTAGTCATTGCAATTATCTTTTATTAAAAAATCTAAGAAATAATATATATTTATCTGAAACTTTATTTGTAGAATATTAGCAGAATTAAAGTTTAATCTAATTTGAAACAAATATTACTTATTTTAAATTTGAAACTTTGCAGAAATGCATTTTTTAACATGAGGATAGGTGTTTATCTAAGGTGTTAACTGGCTCACAGCTTGACTGACAGAAGTTTATCTAATTGTTTTTCTATGATGTACATATCGAAAAATTACTTGGAGAAATATAATGTGAGTGCCTTTTTTATATAATTTTTAACGACTCAGTAATCTTAAAAATTTAGGAAAATATTCTCTGTCATCTGTTTTATTGAATTTTAGGTACTTTGGCTTTAAATTTAGTATATTTATCACATTGAAAATTCTTTAAAATATTGGAAGGGGAAGGCATTGATGAATTGTAGTAAGCTTTTCCACTTTTGATTGGTAAATACAGTTTTTACTTAATAACAATAACAACCAACTAGTAAAAAGTAATACAAAAATTAAAACAATATAAAACTATAAATTATTCCAATTAAAATGTTTTAAAAAATGAAAATTCTTGTAAAAATACATTACTCATCAAAATTTTTTTTAAGACAACTGTGTCTATAATATATCTTATTCATAAAAGCAATTAAAAGCTTTTGTAAAATGTTTTAGTTTTATTGCATTTCTTATTTTACGATTCAGAACAAATTTTTGGTAACTAAGGGTCCTGTTTTACAAACAAAAAAAAAAAAAAAAAAAAAAAATAATAATTAAAAAAAAAAAAAATCAATGATTTAAATTCTAAAAGGAATGAGGTATTATGTACAGTATTTACATTATTCGGACTATTGTCCTCATCTGAAGAAGGCCGGAGCGTACAACAGCCGAAACATTGTGATAAATATGGCGACAAAGATGAGGACAATAGTCTGAATAATGTAAATACGGAATTCTGTATATAACTAATACAAACATTAAGCAGTACAAAAATTACATTCTCAAAGTGTGGGGGGGAGGGGTAGCTGATAGAAAAAAAAACCGTTTTTGCAGAGATTTTCTGAAAAAGAAACATTTCTAAAATAATTTCAATCATTTGTTAATAAGTCCTGAAAGATTCATTAAAATGCAACAAATATTTGATTTTTGCAAGAATTTTCAAATCAACGTTTTTCACCACAAAAAAGACGCTAAAATTTCATATACTAATATTACCCCACAAATTTTTAACCAAAATTTCAAATGTTTGAAAAGTTTAAAAGAAAAACTAAAAAAATAAAAACATAAAAAGTCCTTTGGTCTTTCCACTTAATATTAGCAAAGATATTGACGATAAAAGTTTGTGTTTTTTTAAGTTTGAGGCATTTATTTTTTTTAATTTTTTTTTATCATGGCATGTTCACTTTTTAGTGAATCTGTGGCGGTACTTACTTTTAAGTATTACAACTGCAGGTATTTGGAGCTTTTATTCAAAAATAAAATTAGTCACATTTTCACACTAAATAAATGACCATCAGAATAAGTTATTTCCCTTTAAAGATTTTTTTCTCTCCCTTTAAGCATCTTTTTCGAGTTATGTCCCTTTAAACCCAGCTTGCCGGACAAATCTAAAGTTTTATTTTGATAAAAATGAAGACCAATTTGAGAGAATGCTTGAAATATAGCTAATTTATTATTTAATACTACCATTTGCATCTTTCCAATATCAAACATACAATTATCAAGTCCACATTTAATTCTTCTTATGATTCTACTGAATTTCTAATAATATGCATCAATAAATATTTTAGAAAGAAAAAAATAATTTATATTAATCAATAAATCAAGAAAAATTCCAGTGGCTTATCTGTCTAGCTAACTCAAGAGTTTCACACTAAAACGCTCAGAGTCAGAGGTTTGATAAATATTTTTCAAACATTATCAAATACCTCACCTTGATGAGCATTTCAATGTGAAATTCTTAAGTCTGCTAACTAATCTTGATTTATTGAATATTATTGCTCTAGTTCTCTGTTAAGAACTTTTTTTCAGAAATTCTGCTAGCCTGAAAAAAAAAGTTAAATTTTTATAATTTTCACGTTTTTTCACTTGTATTATCATTAACAATATTATTGAAAGGTTTTTCATTCTTTCATGCAAACATAATCAAGTGAGACAAGAAACATTCATAAACACAACATAAAACAAACTTTTTTAAGCAGTTCATATTTAAAATTACATTTCCCAATTCTCAAGACACACTTTAGATTTGTCCAGCAAAATTTTAGTATTTTTTTTTTTAATTAAAAAATATTGAGTGTACAGATTAAGTAAGATACATTTTGGTAAAAATGTCTCAGTAAAGACTTTTTTTTTGGCAATAAAATATAGTTCAAGAATAAGAATTTCTCTATTTGCACATATTTCTCTGCATTTTCTTTGTGTATGGTAGCTCAGCAGGAGTGAACTTAAAAAGAATAAGTAATTTGGGGCATGATCAAGTTTGTTTTTTTATTTCACAATATAGTAATTCTCTAGAGTCAGGTAGCACATTTTTGAGACTAATTACTAATAACAGTGATTAGTTTAGCTACTGATACTGAAAGGAAAAAAAAATTTTCTAAGATTATTTCTTAAT
This sequence comes from Acanthosepion lycidas, assembly GCA_963932145.1. Taxonomy (NCBI): domain Eukaryota; kingdom Metazoa; phylum Mollusca; class Cephalopoda; order Sepiida; family Sepiidae; genus Acanthosepion; species Acanthosepion lycidas. Next base: position 31,002,130 of record OZ010593.1, on the reverse strand, counting down.
ATTTATTACACTAAATATTACTAAGAAGTCATTCTGGCAATATACACACAAGTTCAAATTATTAATATCAAAGAATTTAATTCTAAGGAATTAAATGTTGAACAGAGAGTAATATAACAGTTTTAAAGACTGTAAATTTTCAGGTCCATTTTGGTGAGAAAAAAGTATTTCAGTCAACAAAAAATATGGTAAATCATTTCAATAGACTAAATATATGTAATGTAGTTGTTATTTTTCATTTGTCATTCACTCGCTATTATTAAGATATATTCTATTAGGTTGTCACACATGAAATGAAACAATTTCTGGCTGGTTGTTGATCCAGTTGTCTAACAAAATAACTTCCTTAGTACATAAAAAATCTTGATTTATTCCTGGCTCTTTTTCTTTCCAGATAATTTTTCTTTCAATATATTGTTACACATATGTCCAATAAAAAAGATTACAATGAAACAATGTCAAGTAATCTTACTGTATGAGTACAAACTGGGGAAAAAAGGAACCATTTTTGCATCCTTGGAATTATTCCTACCAATTACAAATTGGTATATATATATATATATATATATATATTAGTAAAAGGTATGAACTCCTAAAATTTCATTAGAGTTAACCCTAATGAAATAAATATAACTTCATGAAATTTTTAAGAGTTCATGCCTTTTAATAATAATTATTGCTCTGTCTCTAACACAGAGCTCTCCCTGGATTTATATCCTTTTGGAAATATCTATACTGATCACTAATATCATCAATATATATAATACAAACATATTTATATAATGAGCTTTCACCCCAGTTATTGCACTCATTAAAATAAAAACCTAAACTAATTTTTGATTAGTATTTCTTTCATCTTAATTTCAGTTGTTATTCATTTTAACTACTTATACAATTATTCTTTAAACAACACAAACTTGAAATTAGATACAAGCTCATTCCTTAGAAAGCCTATCTTAACATGATAAAAATCAAAATGAAAAGAATAAAAGCAAGATACTTCAAACAGTTTAATATAACAAATAATATGTATAAAGATGAAATAAGTCAAAAGCTAATATAGGCAGGAAAATTCAACCACTTTAAATTTATCACCTATTTTCACAATTATTAAATTCTATAAACATTAATATTATCTTCACTTTCAGAATTACTTCTGTTCCAATACAATGCATAATTCTTATTTTTAAGTGCTTCCAAATTATTTACCCATCACATTCGAAAAAAAAAAAAAAAAAAAAAAAAATTTTTTTTTCTGAATCAACTAAATTGTAGAAGAAATATGGAGTAATCATATATTTATGGAATATAAAACACCCAACTTCACTAACTTTACTAAGGACTACAAAAGGTAGGAAGTCAAAGAGTGCCATGATCACCCACACCCTGATGTTTTCTGATTGATTCATTCATTTTCTATGGCTTATCAATTCTTTGCAGGTTATTTAAAACCAGAAAATATTTTTTGATTGTAAGAATATTTTTTTTAGATATTGGTTTAGGTATACAAGTTTTACTAATTAACCTGTAGCTGGGGAAATAAGGTGTATTTATAACTTTTCCAAGGATATTTGCATGTAAATGAATATAACAAACCCAACAGCAATTGGAACTCAGCTCTCTGATTAGTAATTCTGAACCATTATCCATTACACCACCTGCACATCCAAGCTTACATTGTATTCCTAAGTGGTCACCCATCTAGGTACTAACCAGATTGCTTAACTGGTGATCATACGGGAATCAGGGTTTCAGCATGATGTGGTCATAAGCCACGCCCTGAAGTGACATGGCACATAGATGATGGAGAAAGTGGGGGTCTTATATGCCATCAAATAAATTTAAAAAAAAAAAAAAAATATGTCTGACAATAGGAACGTTTCTTTGGTATAAACATAAAAGCAATATTCTAAGAAACATCAAAAGTCATGAACTTTCTTTTATGCAAGCCTACCAAGAAAAAAAAGAAGAAAAAAGAAAAAAAAAGGAAAGAAAAAGTAAGTTTCTTTTATGCAAGCCTACCAAGAAAAAGAAAAAAAGAAGAGAAAAAAGAAAAGAAAAAGTAAGCTAATATTTTAATCAACTTACTTGTTCAAGACAAAGTTTGAGGCAAAAAGCATGAAAAGGCTCCATTCATTCCCTTGACAACTGTATCCAAGCTTGGCGAGTTCGTAAGCAAGTCGTCCAAGTCCTGCACCTGGGACTAACACAAACACTGTAGAGGGATCACTGAAAGAACAAAGACAAGCCAATCGGTTTTAACAAGGCACACATAAATGTGCACACACTCTCAGGAAATTAATAAAACAGCAAAGTACAATTTTATTATTATAGATTTTTGATCCTGTGCTCCAAGCTCACCAACCCTTAATTTTATTTTAGTTTGTGTTTCCTGAAATGATTCAAACAGTTATTTAGATGATTGTTCTCATTCTGTTTGCTGTAATAATATCTTGGCTGATCCATTCTACAGCCTTCTTCAAGTATACAATCTATATGATGGGAAGGAGTGGAAGCTTCTTTCTTTTGATGAGTAGCAGAAACTAGAAAATCTATATTGCTCGTACACTGGCCTGAGGAAAACCCATAAACTGGATCAGCTGAAATATTTCAGTAAGACAATGAACAAGTTCAATAATCCAACAACTCTTAGAATTAGAACTCATTGCAAAATAAGATCCCTTTCCTGAAATAAACTTCATTATTCTATTAAAAGAAAAAGTGGTCAACAAATAAATTAAAAAGACTTCTACATGGGTGGACTTGAATATTTCCCATAAACCAAGATATCATCAAGGTGCCATACCAAGTAGTTCTCTTTTATGGTATCTCCGTTATTTGGCAGTGTCCATCTTCTACAAGTTAAACAGAATTACATGGCACCAGCAGCAAGGAATGATCCTTTACCTGATCTATTAGATATTAAAAAAATCCAAGATTAAGTTCTGGCAATGTTTAACCTTCATGCCTGCAGCATGTGAAAAGGATGGTTTTTTGCCTTGACACCACTATTATTTTAACTACCTTCACTCCTCAGCAATGTTTATTGTTTTAAAAAAAATAATGATCAGAATTGTGATGAAAACCGAAACATATGATGAAAGTGAATTTATACATTTTTTTTTTTTTTGTTCTTGAGAATTTACAACAAAACTATTCAACACTATTGTCTATTGGAATGGTTAGCAGAATATTGACTAATTGCCAATCAATTCAAACTTTATAAAATGGTAAATAAGGATTTCATTATAGTTGGTTCATATATTTTTTTAATTTAGTAAATGTTTATGAATTTATAAATAAAAAACAGTTTTCATATTTATTTCTTTATAAATTGGTAAATGATAAATATTGCACTGTATTAGTTTTAATACAATTGTATTAGTTTTTAGAATGTTGTAAATATAAAAATATTCATGTAAATAAACAATCTAATACAGTTTAATATTTTTGCTATAAATTCAAGAACAAAAAAATTGTACAAATTCACTTTCATCGTATCTAAGTTTTATTACAATTCTAATCATTGCTTTTTAAAACAATAAATATTACTGAGGAGTGATGGTAGTTAAAATAATATCAGTGACAAGGGAAAAACATCTTGACACACTAGTTTTTGGGGGTTTTTTTGTATGCACGAAGGTTAAACATTGCCTAAGTTTCTTTACATGTCGAAAGAGCTACCCTGATATTTATCCATAAATAGAAAGAGTGTATTCATCCCCTTCTCAAGATTGTTAGTGTCAAGTTAAATGTCCTAGTTGAAAATTGAACTGTCCACCAATTCTATGTGGTGTTAATGCAATAAGCTACATCACCTTTAAAAAAAAAAATAAAAACATTTATAGAAGTAAGTAAAATCTTAAATTTAAAAAATATACAAAATCCAATGCAAACTAGGAGCTAGTTTTATTATAAGACAGCAAAGATGAAAACTGAACAAATTATCTTGTTAAACTCCTACTACTTTCTTCCCAGTGGCTTACAGTCAAATGACACTGAAAATAGCAGTTCTCCTTCAATCAACAAATTTAAGCATCGTCGAGCTCAATCAATATTTAGATGGAGAGTTGCTTTGGAACACCAGGAACTGTAAGCAACCTCCTATAATCTGAAATATGTTTCAGGTTTAAATAACCTACAAAGGGTTGATAAGCTGTAAAAAAAAAAAAAAAAAAGTCAATAAATCAATTTCAAATACTGATTTTCATCGTAAGATCAGCGCAAAACTTATTTACAGACTATCTTCATCTTTCTTATTATCACAATGTTTCAGCTATTGTGCCATCCAGCCTTCTTCAGGTGTGTAAAGACAAGTGGATCAAAGTGTTAGTTCATGAATTTGGTGGCATAGTAATTGTGAGTTCAATACCTTGCCTGGGTAGTACAAATTTAAAAAACAGAATGAGCAATAACCGAGCAGCGCATGTGTGTGTGTGTATATGTGTATATGTGTACACATATATATATATATATATATATATATATGTAGCCAGCCACTTGTATTCAAGGATACCTGTCTACTAGGGAGGATAGCCAATCCCTTTGCAGATGCTCGCTCAGGCATATTTGTGTTGGCTCAACACCCACAGAGCCTACCTGTGATTTATACTGCAGCTATGCTGAGCAGACCTTAGTTACAGTTTCTGGGAAAGAGCTTGTTATCTAATGTGATCAACAATTTGAACAAGGCCAGTACGCTCAAGCCTTTGGCCACGATGACTTGTGACTTTGTGCTAGCACAGCTATTGATGGCCCCCAAGGATTCTGTCTATCAAATTTCACTCAGAATGCTTGTGTTAACCTGTGGTGTAGTTTTCAGGCACGTTCCAAAGGTGCTGCATGCTGGGGTTGATCCCTCCAGTCCAATAACATCAGGAAATCTCCTTCATGACAAATCAACCATGGTGAGATTTGAACTGGGGTCTCATGGTCAGTATGTGAAAGTTCTAACCAATCGGCTATGTGCCCATGACCAAGCAGTATAAAAAGAACACGATATCCCTAGACATGGGCAGCAAAGAACAACCTACCCTTGTAGATTAAACAAAGGGCTCAGTTTGAAATTACTTTAAAGTTACTTCGGAAACCTGAAGAAGACTAGGGAGCACAATGCTTGAAATTTGATAACAACAAAGATAAGGACATTAATCCAAATCTACATAATATAAATAATGATAAGACAGAATAAAAAAATGCATCTTCAATACACAATATACAACTATTTGGCCTTGTGTCAGATAAAGTGGAGATTAGTAAATATTTATAACACATTCAGTCATCTGTACCACAAGAGACTAACAGAATCTATACAAAGAATAACAGATCAATATTGCAATTTACAAAGCCTTTAATTAGTGGAGATCTGTTGAGTAATTTGTTTGTTTTAAGTAAAGCTATTGAGATATTTTCACTGAAATGACTTCACACATTGACAGGTCTTGTAACTAATTACACAGAACTGATAATAAAAAGTAATTCAATTTTCCCTTCTTGCTAATGAACTATAGTTCTACTAGTCAGCCAATATTTACACCTTATATAAATACAAACATGGTAAATACAATACCAGAAGCTCCAACTAAATATCCATGAAGAAACACTGTTTATATACTGCAAAGAAACTTCAATTTCTACAATTTACTTGGGTAGTGGCCAACAACACATTCCAAAAGCTGGGCAGAGTACTGTGAGACAGGAGGATTTCTTTGGTAACAAAGAAAAGAATACTGAGCTGTTACATGACATCAATCCTTCTTTAAGGCAATGAATGTTGGATGATTTCCTCAACGCTGAAGAGACTTGAGGTGACAGAGATGTGGTTCTACAGAAGGATGCTAAGGATATCATGGACCGAGCATGTCAGCAACAATGAGGTCTTAGATTGCAAACAAGGAGGAGGCTTATAGATAATATCAGGAAGAGGCAGCCAAGTTTCTGGGATACATAATGAAGAAAGAGGGCCTAGAGAATCTGATACTCACAAGTCAAATAGAGGGAAAGACAGACAAGGGAAAGCAATGCATGACATACTTAGCAGGCTTAAGCAAGTGGATGACAGAACGTGGTCTAGGAGAGGTGGCAGAGGGAAGGAACTTGTTGAGAGCTGCAAGGGATAACAGGGAGGTGGAGAGCCATGACTGCCTACGTCCTGAATGGACATGGCACATAGAAAGAAAATAAAATCAACAAGATAGTGATTCAAGAGAATTCCTAAATGTTGAAGGTAGTGAACATAATGGTGATTTTCTGAATGTGGCACAACGCCAAAAGTATGGGGCGCCCAGTGAGGATCAAACTCACTACTCAGTTGTAATGGTTCTATTGAGACAAGTTTGCTAACCATTACACCATGTCAAGATGCCCTTTCTTTTCTAAATTTAGCTTAGATGTGGCACAAGGCTGAATGGTGCACCCAGTAAGGATAAAACTCACAATTCAGTTGTAATTGATCTAACAAGACAAACTTGTTAACCATTACCCCATTTCGAAGCAGTTGTGAGACTGACAAGATATTTTGCTGATATGACTTCACATGTTGATAATACATGCACACTACTGATTTTCCATTAAGCTTAGTGTCAAAATCATTCTGGAGTATCTATATAGCTGGACTAAAGGAGCTTCCAAAACAATAATAATAATAATAATAATTCAGTAATTCAATAAGTATGCACATAATACTGTTGTGACAAACTAATACTTAAGAATACTAGGTAATACCATTAATGTACACCAAAGCACTCAAAACTTAAATCACTATTTCTCGTATTCAATTTTGATAAATGTTTGAGCAGATTTGCTAGAATTTACATCTAACACTTCCCAAAGATGTGCAATATTCCATTTTTTTTTTTTTTCTTTGGTCGGCAGGGGGATAGATAAGTACAGCTTGGTGGTAAGTGGGTTTTATATCCATGATTCTTTCCTAGCAGTCCAACTCAAAGACAAGCTGAAGAGTTGTGCTGAATAAGAATTTAGCAATCTTTTAATAAACCTATTAATGAGTAGTGTGCTTGTAATTATGTCTGGAACAAATGAGGCATCAAACTTTCAGTTGGTCTACCTGAATATATGAACCAATTTGGGCATGTTGGTTTGGTGTAATAGTTAACAAGTTTATCCTGCTAAATTAATTACAAAGGAGTAGTGAATTCGATCCTCACTAGGTGATCCATGCTTTCGGCCTTGTGCCACACACTACACTTATTAAATTGCTGAAATCTTTGACATGGTGCAATGTTGCTTAATCAGTTATGACTGAGTAAGCAGTTCAATCCTCACTCGGTGCTCCTTAATCTCGGCCTTGTGCCATACTTAGTAAGAGTATGAATAATTATTTTTATCTCATATGGTTAATTTTTTTTTTTTTTTTTTTTTAATTTCCTGTGATAAATTATTTCAAATTTTTTTTTTTTTTTTTTTTTTAAATGCCATGTCCCTTCCGGACATCGATAATGATGACTCTCCAGATTCCCTTCTTTTATTATCTATGAATTGCAATGCATTCTTGGAAAGATAGAGTGACTGCCATTGCCTTCTCCAATTTCAAAGTTTTTCTTCTCTTAGACTGGTTGCCACTTAAGGATCCCAGTCTATACTGCTATTTAACCTATAGTTGGAGGAAAATAGGAGATGGATTCATGCACTTTCCACATTGATATTCATAAGACTACCTGCATATCATAAGGTTTTAAGCTCATGGTATTCTCAAATGATCAACCATCTATTAACCAGGAGTAATGTTGCTTAACTTGAGTGACCAGATAAGAACTGGTGAATTCAACGTGATATAGTCTGTTGTGGAGTTATTTCGCAGTGGAGGCTTGTATTTGTACTAAATCAGTCCTAAAAAGGTTCGACGTACAAAATGTTAGGAACTTGATATAATAGGTATTACGCAGAGTAATCTTGTTGTAGTTGCTGATACTTTCATATTCGACTGTTGTCCGACATCGACATTGAATGACCGGCGTTTCTCTTACTACTCCTACTTATATCAGGTGGGAGAGTCTATTAACTATAGAATAGGTGTGTTTCGCCATAACATAGTCATAGTTTGATAGTAAATGGGAAAAGTAATAGTTTTATTCAGTATGAGACGACCATGTATTGTGACATAGGAAAATCATTGAATTTTTTCCCGTTGCTCACAAATTACATTATGTAGGGTCTGTTCATTCTGTGTAAAAGAGGGAGTTACTGACAGCATATAAGGAGCACTTTTTTTTTTTAATTTTTACTAAAAATATTTTAAAATTCCACAGTGTCTTGTAAGTTTAAAATTCACAACAGTTGGCCAAAATTAGATGACACATTATTTAACGATGATAGTAGTATTAAAAATGAGTATCAGAGTTTTGATAACGAAGACGATGAATTTTATGGATTTGAAGATGAATAAAATTTTAATGGTAACTGTACTTTTTCCTCAATTGTAATAATTGCTTGATTTTTATTTTATTTTCTTACCTTTCGATATAATAAAGTTTTTATAGGCTCGTGTTCTTTTTTTTTCCTATTATTTTTCGTTTAATTATAATCATGGCTTGTTTAACCAACGTAATACATCATAAATATAGCTTAGTCTTACCATTTACTAATAATATTACTAATTTTTCTCGATTTGCCCTGCTGAAATTAGACTGCGTCTTATACACAATTGCCGTCAAACACAGTACTTTTTCTTTGTACTCAGATACAAAAGAAATAAGAAATAGTACGCTATACTCAGCATTCAATAGTTATCTCCCTTGTAATTTATTTTTGTTTTTTTTTTTCCTGTTATTTTTTTGCTTACAAATCACGCAGATCTTATTTACATTCTTCCAGTTAGCACATTTTATAATATTTCAATCCCCTTGACTTCACTGAATTATTTTGGCATCTTTGTTCGTGACATTATTTTCCACCCTACAATCCCTCTCTCACAGACGGGGATGTGACAAGCCTCTCACTGATCTATTATTATTTCCAAGGAATGTAAAAATTTGTTTTAATAACTTGTTTATTGATTTTGCTATCACGGTTTTGACATACATTCAAATGGTTATTAACTTTCAGGTTTAAGATAGTCTTCAGTTCAAATCGCAAAAGAAAACGGTTTTGTATGTTACACTTTTCATCTTAATTTAAGGCTTCACTGATTGCAAAGAACAAGTAGTTTTTATTCCCAACAGCTGTAATTCCTAGATAATCACTTATTAATTTTAAATGGCAGATTCTGTTGTAGTAAATGCAATTAGCAAGGCATAATCTGGTGAGTTAGAAGTCATTGTTAAAGTCCAAGATAAATAACACAATCAGAATTAATAAAGTTTGCAATGAAAAGAAAAAAGGTCAAAAAGGATGAAACAGCAACAATCATTAAAGCAAGCAAGCAATATAGCTAAAGTAAATCAAAATTGATAAGAAGGCAAAAGAATTCACAAAGTAGGAGTTCATTTTTGTACACAAAAGCAAGGTCGACAAAGGAAAAACAGTGTCTGTTTAGTAGTTAAGGCAGATCTGAACTGAACCGAGTCATGTCAAAACGCAAGCTGTCCCATTTTATTGGCTAACAAAAATATCCCAGCATGCATTCTGGGTCCTTCTGACTATAAGAGTGGGAAAACTTTTGCAATCATAGCCCCCACTTTGGGAAATCAACATAATCAATTTGAGATAAATTTCAAGTCATGACATCCTTCATACAAAATACTATTTGAAAACAAATTCATAATTAAACCAAAGACCAATTACCATCAAGATTAACATTCTTCCCACTATTTTCTCATTAAAAACAAGGGTAGCAACTCTTATACTTAGCAGTTTAATAGAGTTATCTACCTTTTTCATTTGTCAATTTATATGAAATTAAAATGTATTCAGAAACTTGTGACCTAATTGGACTGGAAATTTCTGTTTTTTCTTTAAACCATTCTTGAACAAGACAATCGCCTATTTCTGTGGTTATGGTAATGAACATACAACGATTAAATTATTATTATTATTATTATAGAGATTCAAAAACATGACAATCAACAAGAGTAAACTATTTATAAAATTACTATTCACAAAAATCAAATATCATTACTAAAACCTATGAATGAACCAAAAACTTAGCTCTTCAATCCCAATCTATATAAGCTTAGCTTAGTCCAGCACAAAGTAAAATTATGATGAGCATGACCTAAAGGGCAAGAAAGGTTGTTGCAATCATCATTTTCATGGAGAAGACCTACGTGACTTCTTTGAGAAAAAAAAAAAAAAAAAAAATATTTTTTTAATTTACCTGGGCTTGAACAATTACTATGAACACAAAGGAAGAAATGCACAACTACCTCAGCCACCAAGCTCACAAATGAGTGATCATTTAAATGAAAATTTTTTCACATGATAACAGGAAATTCTTTCAAACAAGAGATACTTACAGATCAAAAGACAAGAACATCATTGATTATTCAATGTAGCTTTTGATTAAGGCACAGAAATAAAAATCCTCAAACTTTAATTTTTTTTTATTTTTAATATTCAGGGAATAAAAACAAAAATTATATAATAGCCAAAGTTGAGATTCAAACCTGAATCAAAGTATTCAGTTCACAAAACATCAAGTAATATTTAATCTGCACGAACAAAAAGACAGCTATTTGTTCATGAGATCTTATAGGCACAGTCCTTGCTTCAATAAAATCTATCCACTTGCTACTTTGATATTTACTGATATTCTAAAACTGATTTATAACCATTGTAGCATACCTACAGACAATAATAGGTACGTGCCCATTCACATAAATACAGTAGTAAATACTGTATACTGGGCTGCAGTTGGAGATTCAAACAAATAACAGTACAGCAAAATCTGTATTACTTTAACTTGAAAACTTTAAAAATAGTTTTCAAGTCAAAGATAACTAAATGTAAATAGTTGCACCTTATCTATGATGCTTGAGAAAGTTTGATACTTAATGATGAAAAACTTTTTTCTTGATATGGAAGAAAAAAGAAAGACAAAAATGTAGAAATTCTGCTTGACTTAATATTTACAATTCAGAGTAACAAATTCTTTTTCCAATTATTACCTTTTTAGTCTCTGATAACCTTTAAGGAAAGTTTCCTCAATAAATCAAAACATATCAAGGAGGACATTGTAATTTGATTAGTACAATTATTCAACAAAGTCAAATTGTGTTTAATGAAATTGGTAATATTTACAATATAAATTCAAATTTCAACAAGGAAAAAAAAATTGATTATTTTTTTCTAATTAAATCATATATACAGGCAACAAAAACTGAAAAAGGAAATGCTGAATAAAGATACCTAGTGAACATTATCCCACAAGGTTTCCAAACAACTCTTTGCAGGTTTTGAATTCAAAGTTGTCCTTCTCAACCATTCATCACCAAAGGCTATAGGATTCGGTCTGTTCTGCTATCTAACCATATTTGAGGGGAGAGAAGAGATGGATTCAAACCTTCCCCAAGGGCATTAGTAAGTGAATGTAATGAACTTGACTGGAAATAGCTCTCCAATTACTCAATCCAAGCCACTATCCATTACTCTAGGCCTCCATTATTATTATATATATATATATATATATATGACAGAAATTAAGGATTTGAGATAATCATAATTCATTGAGTCTAGAAGAAACCTCAACAGAATGCAGAAAGCACTGGATCGCCGTTTCCCCCAACACTTTGGACTCATCAGCAGTGGGAATCTACAGCCGAGAATTGAAACCCAGACAGTTATATGAGGCAAATGTCATACCAACTGTACCAACAGGCCTCAGTGACAAAGTGATAACTAATTAGACTCAATATAGTGCCGATGGTTTGCATATTCCATGCTGGAACTCATCCAAGTTTCCCTTAGCCATAGGACAGTGCCCCCAAGAGCCACAACTATATATATATATATATATATATATATATATAACACACATTCACACACATTCCAGATAATGGTAAGATGTCAGCTAGATGAAAACACCATTGCCACTAATGTCTTACCACATACACACAAAAAAAAAAAAAAAAACGCTATCCACAATTTCAGGGAGCTCAAAGACATGAAATTACAATGTCAAGGAAGAGGGGAAACTTATACAAAAATCACATTCATTTGAGAAATGCAAAATGTCTGGTATGACTGGGGAAATGCTGGGTACCTTGACAGATGAACACATTGATCAATATGTTCAGTTTCACTAAATTTGGGATTGATCCTTCATGCATACAAACACACAAACATCTAAGGAACCGATATTCAGAGAACTTAAAATGATTACTTGGTTACTTATTTTAGTCGTTTTACTTGCAGTTAGTGCTATGTGAGGCAAACAAGTCAGTGCATTAAACAAATTAGCTATAAATAATCAACAATGCCTTTTTTAGTGATCTGCCACTTACATTATTTTCAACTAAGATTTTTACATTTTTTGTAACCTTTTAATCAAGTGAAAATAACTTTAATAAAAACATTTCACTTTGCTGATTTCATTGCAGACAAAAATGGCAGCAAATGAACATTTGCCAATTTGAAAAAGAAATGTGCAAAAACCACAGAATTTTAAGGAAAATTTAAATGCTTTAGATAAATTTGGAAATAAGTAGTGAAGTAATTGTCTAAAGTAATGATTAATTGAAATAAATAGTGTGTAATTTGTTTCATATATAAAATGATGAATGTTATTCATGTAACTGAGATCCGAAATTCTGTTAAATAAACAAGGCCAATATGTTTATTTTGCTTGCCTATACTTGGTAGCTAGGGTAATTGAAGATTTCCCCACTATCATTACAAGTTGATAGATTTGTGTATAAAAGAGGTGCTGGTTTTCAATAGGACGGCCCTCCTGACTTGAAAGACTATTGCAACCCAATTTACATTTTTTTCCTTTCTCCTTGCATGAAAGATGAAAATAAGATTTCATAAGCCTTTACAGATTTAAGATAAAATAAAAAAAATGTAAAGATCAAAAACAAAGCAAAAAACAATTAGAAATAAAAAAAAGCTAATAATTTATTCAATGGGATGTTATTTTTGATAAATCATTTTAGCAGTTGTCCTTTGTCCTTCTCTGCATTGATCAATCAGTTTCATCTAACATTTACTTACCTTCCATAAATATTCTTTTGAATGAAACAATTTATTCCATTCTGGGGAACTATATTGTTGCTTTATTTGTTCTGTACTATTTTTTGTTTAATTTTTCATGTCAATGTTTTTTTTTGTTTTTTTTTTTTTGTTTACGTGACATGAAATCAATACATTAACATAAGCCACTTATTGTATTTTATTGGCCATAAAAAAAAAACATGATTTACAAAGGTATTTGCAGAACTACCACTAGGTGCCATTCACCCAAACCCCATAGCTGTCCATCTTCAGTTGGCCTCCTCATCATAATACCAGCACACTGGATGCAGTAATATTTTCATAATTTTTTTTTTTTTTTTTAAAGGTTTGTCTTGTCTGCTGGCAAATACAATTTTTTTTTTTTTTTTTTTTTTTTTTTTACAAACCTTTTTATAACAAGCATATACATGTTAAAAAAAATAAAAACTTACTATTTAAATATTACATACATACAAGAGAAAAGAGAGAAATTGAACAACAGTAATACAAAAGCGGTGGGGAGGGGGGCGGATATATTTATATATATATATATATATATATATATATATATAAAAGTTTCACAATGTTAAACATAAAAATTAAGAAGTACAATAAAAAGTCCAGCCTCATATAAAAGATTTTTCTGATAAGAGAAGAAATAAATCTCTTTAGACAGTGAAATGAACTTAATTTAAAAATACCATTTAAGAGAATATTTTAGTAATAAGAGCAGAGAAATTATTAGAGGCAAACCTATGACAAATATTTCATTTATTATTAGTACATCAGATACAATGTTTTATTAAAAAAGTATTTCTTAAATGTAGAAAGATTCTATATGATTTGTTTTATGTAATTATGTCTTAATAGAATTTTAATGCAGAAAATAATATAAAAAAAATAAATTGTAAATTCTTACTGCCTTGATCAAACTTTAATAAAATACAAAATGCGTTAAATAAAACCATTTTTCCTAAAAAAAAATTTCTCTTGTCAAAAAATTTATTGGCGATCAATCAAGAGCTTTTAAAAAAGTTTCACATAGTTACTTCCCTTGTTAGTACGTTAACTTATTGATTGCCTCCCTTTTTGGACACACTTTTAATACTATCCTTACGTATGTCGGGTGGCAAGGCATATTCCATAATACAATCTTTCAGAAATTATGTCATTTAATTGATGTAATCAAATAATTACTCTCAGCTATTCTTTATATTTATCAAACTATAAAATTATTTCTAACAATACGTTAATATTATAACAACAATTGCCAGTAAACTGCACATTACAGCAAATAAAACTTTTTAAAAATCTAACAAAGTAAAATAAAAGAGCGTGCTATTTTGAAAATTGATAAATTCTCAGAAGGATGCAAAACAGTTTCTTTTTTTTTAATAAAAAATTAATGTGTTATTTTATTTGGGTAAACAGTCATTTCAAATAACTTATTTTAGAGTAATAAAATATATAAAATCAGGCAAATTCAACAAGACTGAAAATATGAAAGAAAGAAAAACATTCATTGAAATGCAAAACAGAACTTTGATTTTTTTCATATATATATATTAGAAAAAAATGTAAATAGAAAAATGAATATTATTTCATGAAATAAAAAGACAACATTGCTGAATTAATTGAGGGGCAAAAAGATTAAAACAAAAGAAATACATTAAAAATTTGAAGAAAAAAAAAAAAAAATTGAAAGTACATACACATTATTTTAATTAATGGCATCTTAGAAGAAAAAAAAAAAAAAGAAAGAAAACTGTCCAAGTTTTCCCCACCCACAGCATAAAAATGAACTTCACAATTGCAAAAAGTTCATCTAGAGACCAACATGTAAAGATTTTTGAATTACTTTGATGATTTTGAAATCTTCAGTGGTATTTAAATAAATTTAACATTACACCTAATCTGGTAACTTACTTGCTTTAAGATTAAATTACTGACTTTGACTAGCAATAAAGAAAAATATCAAGCTGCCAAAAGTATTCATGATAAATATATAAGATAATTTAGATAAATTTTTACTTTCTAAAATGAATTTTTTTTTTCCAAACCTGTCTTGTAGGTTTGTCATTGCACTAAATTTACATCCATCTTTACTCATAAGTGATATTAGTATTAAATGTGTGTCTGTTTTTGCTTACAATCTTTGTTCTGAATAACTTTATTCATGTAGTCACATGCTCACATTTTGTGAAGTAGATGCGGAATATGGCCAAAAGGAGTCATAGCTTCAAAATCAAAAGCATCTTTTTGTAGTGACCACTGTGTACATTTCTATTGTTTTTAAAGCAATAAAATGCACAAGGTACCTTGAGAAAACTACAAGTCCTTCTTTGAGTGGTCATAATATAGGGCATTTCAAAAAGAATACGCCAAAATCATTGCGCTATTTTTTCAGGTCTATAGCATTGTAGTGGACTCAATCAGTGGTTATTTGATAGAGTAGTTATCAAAGTTTGATTGGGTGTCAGTTTCACCACTGTCGTTAGTATAACGTCTGGTTCAGCTGAATTGTGGGAAGATCAATCAAAATCGCAACTCCTCAGCAGAAGGCATTTGTTTTTGTGACAATGGCATTTGTTTTCGAACTCAAGCACGCAAAAACAGTGCATGAGTTCGTGAAAACAAATGCCATTGTCACAATGCAGGCAGATTCGAATGACTTCATTTTTCAGCAAGATGGAGCACCACCCCATTGGCATCTCGGGGTTAGAGCTTATCTGAATGAAAGCATGCCTCAGCGATGGATTGGGAGGAGAGGTGCTAAAGACCTTGCTCTCTGTGCTTGGCCTGCCAGATCCCCACACCTCACTGTGTGTGACTTTTTCTTGTGGGAGTATGTCAAAGAGCAAGTTTATATTCCAGCACTTCCAGCAAGTATCGATGACTTGAAAGATCGAATAACAGCTGTAATCAACATGGTGGACCGTGACATGCCGAGGCACGTTTGGGAGGAATTCTCATATCGGCTTGATGTTGTCTGCGCTGCCGGTAGTGGCCACTTATAAAACATGAAATGAAACTTGAATGTATATACAACACATGTGTTCATGCTAGAGATTTGTAATTTTTTTTCGTTATTGACACATCACGTGATGATTTTGGCGTATTCTTTTTGAAACACCCTGTATTTCAATGTAAACTCAAACATCAGTTCAGACTTGTTTACATTCAGACAAGAAGTAGATGGGTTGATGTCGGCTGTAAATTTTGTACATCACTGTGTGATCAATCAATTTGTTTCCAGACATCAGGCAATGGAAACTTATTCTGTATGCTACTGACTATTATAATGACCAGTATATCTTAACCAATGATATTGCCATGCAACTATAAGTCAGCAGCAAACATGTCAGAGTTGTCAGGGAGACAAGAAAGAGTATCCAGTTAGAATATATGCAACTGATTTCACCATACTAATAAATGTTGGTTCCAGTCCATTTTGCGAATGACTGCAAAAACGCCCCCCTCCCCAAAGTTATAAACAAAACACACACAGGTATGCTGGGATTTCTTCCTAGTCAATAAGATAAACCACTTCTCAGACTCATCTGATTCAGTTCTGGTCTTGAAGCTTGAACGGTGTGATCAATCACTTCTCTGTACTCCTTTTTGTGTATTAACACCATTCTTATTTTGTGAACTTTGTGTCTTATTATTGTTGCTTTGCCTTGCATATATTGTTTGCTTGCTTAATATTATTTTTTGCTCTGTAAACGTGGACACACAAACTTAGTATTTGTACACAACACAGAGATTAAAACTTTAATTCAATGGACATCAAGTATAATTGTATCTAATTAACCTTATAAGGCTTAGATTTAATTTAGGTTAGGACAAATTTTTAAATAGATTACTCTTCATAATAATCAATATTCAATGCTTAAATTAAATCTTAATTATGAGGACATGGATCTTCATGATGGTTTTTAGATAAGAGTTTGCATTATAGTAAATAAAAAAAAAAAAAAAGCTCTTTCAGATTCTCAATAGACTTTTAGCATTAGCAGAAACTCCTCCCCACTTATTAGCCTATCAAAGTTTTTTGTTGTTGTTTAACACCATATAAACCTCTATGGGTTATTTAATGCTGGAATCTAAATCTTTTGTACATAACTTTGGGGTCGGGGGGGGGGGGGGTTAGTGATACAATCTTACTAATTAAACACAAAGAAGAGGGAGATGGGGTGGATTTATAGCTTTCCAAAGGGTACTTGTGCATAAGTGAATATAATGAACTTAACTGGAATTAGAACTCTGCTCTCCAATTAATTCCAAGCCATTATCCATTAAGTGGTCGCCCATCTACTTACTGACCAGTCTCAATGTTGCTCAACTTCAGTGATCATATAGGAACTGGTGTTTCAATGGGATGTGGCCATAAGCTACCAAATCAATTTTTTAAAGTTTTTTGCATGTCAATTTTCAAACTGTACCAGGAGGTAAAGAAAAACAAAAAAAACAAAAAAAAACAATATTAACACAAATTAATTGGAGTAGGCAGTACTTAATTCCCCAGACACACACAAGCCCAAGAACCTAAATTTTTGTGATAAAGAAATATTTTCAAACACAATGAGTAAATTTCTTCAATATCCTTACCTGAATTACTTCCCTTTGACTGAATTTAACTCAAGAAGTGAAGGGGAATGGTCAGAGGAATATAAACTCATTATGTGGAAAATGGTTGCGATATCATGACATTGGTTTTTTTGGGGGTTTTTTTTTTTTTTTTTCAGGTGACAAAATTCACCTACATGGTTGAATATTTTAAGGCTAATATGAGTATGGTAAATAAAAAGGAGAGTTATATTTTGACAATAGCAAATGTCAAAGTGAACATGGGGAAGGGGGATAAAGAAATAGAGAGCAAACTTCTCATACAAACAATGCAACATGCAATCACCATGACAACCATCTGCAGCCGTATCAATCCAATTTCATGGACAGTTTGACTACATGAAACATGAATACCAAAGGAGTCTACCCCAATGAACAAATGGAATATAGATACCAGTCGTGCCAGGTGAAAAATATGGTGGGTCATCTCTTTTTCAAGAAAAGAACTCTGGAAGAAAAAAATTAAGGAGACTTTTGGAATTTGATTTTTACATTAATTTGGTTCTGTTTTCAAATAATTTTACGTTCATTTAAAGAGTTTTCTTGTTTCTGGAAACAAGTGAAATTCAGAAGATTCAGAAGAACAATTAAAATTTTCTTTTGGCAAATTTCAAAAAAAGCATTTTTTTTTTTTCTTTTTAAAAATCAGTATAAATTTTAGGTTGTAAACTAATTACCAAGGAAGATGAGGAAAAAAATAACAATTTTAAAAAGAAATAATAAAAATACTTTGATGAATTTAAAAGACTCAGACATTGAAGCTTTTGAAAAGGTTTTAACCGTACTTCACAAAATAGTTTGAAGAAAATGATACTAGCAAACTAATATAATACTTCCTCTGATATTGGTACTCTTATTAATACTAATGTAATACTAAATAGTATGTCCTTATTGTCAAAGTTAACACACAAAATGATTTTGTCTGTCTGCCATCAACTCAAATAGGTTTCAAAAGCATCAAAATGATAAAAAGTTTCTGTTGTGTGCCCTAAAACATCTACTGCCAACCTTTAGAAAAATACTTCAATCTCTACACAAAAATACACAGTAAAAGCTAGAAGGATGTACAAAGGGTTGCACTGAAAGTAATGTTTACAATTTCTTTTCTTATGCTGGCCTGCAACATCAAAAGTTGATGGTGATGGTATAACCAATAACTTTATTTTATTGTTGTTGTTTTTTTTTCTTTTTTAATTAATTCACCTTTAGTAAGGTGATTATGCTATTAACATGCAAGGGGCTACTGAGTGTGAAAGAGAATAAAAAGACTTTAGAAGGAACTGTAAATCCAATCTTAAACAGGAAACAAGGGATAAACCTCTACTCCTGTTCAAAAGGACTGGGGAGAAGTGTGAACTGAATGACAGGTGAACCTATCTACTCCTATTAAGAAAAAAAATAGTTTAAGTGAAGACATTAGAAGTATAGAGTTGAAGTAGACTTTAGAAGAAACCAGAAACACAGATGGCTTCAAAGGATGGTACATGAGATGAAAGTGTATAGGAAACAGATATAACACTGAATTCCTTTCTGTATTTAAAAAAAAAAAGAAAAAAAAAGCACCACTGACATTCAATTATGCTTGTTAAACATTCAGAGACTAAACACTGGATATGAGCATAGTTAAACTGTGTATAATACATTCCTGTAGTGATACCAATGTGTGCAAATTTGCTGATGAAAATACATGTTTAATGTTGTTATTATGCTCTCTGTATCTGCTACACTCTCTGTGGAAGTAAATAGGAGGCATTACTTTTGAAATGTCCCAAATAACTTATCAAAACCTTTAGCTGTATTCATCACAAGCATTTATTACTGCACAGCAAATTCTTGGCAACCTTTCTAGTACCTTGTAAAAGTATGTTGGATGGAAGTGATTCCCAAGCAGTGTGTAAATGTGTAAACAACTCTTGCTTATTCTTAGGCAGTTCACTTTGAATTTTACGATCAATTTTGTCCCAGACTAGTTCAATTGATGACAGATCTGGAGACTGAGGAGGCCAAGTCATGATTTGCAAAATAATCCAATAAAAAAGTTCAAATACACACAAGGAAAAAATCCCAGCAACCTTCAGTATTTTGAGCGTCTACTGTAGTGCAAGAGAGAGAGAGAGAGAGAGCAAGCTCATTTCACAAATCAGGATTGTGAGTTTGATCTTCACTAGATGTCCCTTGCATATGGTATTATGTCAGTTTAAATTATGCTTTGGAAATTATTATGTACTTAGTAGTGGGATAATGTAGTCTATCTCAACTTGTTGAGATGACCATTGTGTAGAATATTTTATCCTCACTAATTTATGCCAGTTAAACTTAATATCTCAACTTTTTTTTTTTTTTTTTTTTTTTTTTTAATTTTTTCCTGGAGATGGAATTTTAAATATAAAAATTTACACAACTAAATTTCACAATATTTGTCACAAACAAATCTCAAAGTTATTCATATTTCTTTTTTTATTCTCGACATGATTCTTTGTAAACATTAAATGTCACGGTCAACTTGTTAAGAGAGTTTCATTTAAAAAAAAAAAAAATAAAAAAAATCAGCTTAATATGAGCAATATGGCTTCTGTGGAAAATTCTTACTTCAGGTCTTATTATATTGCCTTTAATTTTCAGGATTACAGAAGCACATTGTAATAAATGAAATAAGGAAGTAGGGTGCTTCTATTCACATGTGATGAAGAGGTTAACTAAACCCAAGCAAATTGTCTTATTTGAATATAAGAATTAGCTACAATATAATTCATTAGAACCTGTGATGTGATCAATTTCATAACTATTATACATCTGCAAGATGGGTTAAGTAGAGGAAGGGATCTGCCAACAATTAGTACATTTTTGCACCTGTAAAATCTTCATAGCTTGTGAATAGTGGTTCAAAAGTAACTTGTGCCATCTAACTCTAAACCGAGAGTTACCTCCCTTGTTCCACAAAAAAGAATCTGAAGATTATGAGCTGTTTAGTAAGGGTTTTTTTTAATTTTGTTCATTATCTGAAACCTCCCTTTCAGTGGCTATTTTAGCTTTGGGAAAAGCATAGTTGGATGAGAATGTTTTATCACACAGTACACAAGTTCACTCAATGGCATCTCACTGATGACTGAGTAACCCCTTAGGAGAAGGTTTATCCAGAAATGTGCAATAAGCATTCCTCTGATTTGTTATATAGTTAGATCAAGGCTATGCAATGAGTTATAAAGATGTTCTTAGAAAATCCAGCTTTGGTGAATCATAATTCTAAGATTAAGTTTATTATACAAACTTATAACCAGACACTTGACCGTAACCACCAGACATAAACCGTACTTGTGCTGGTCACCAAATATAACACATCTGTTTAGGTTTCCAATATCAAAAGGGGCAGGTCTGTTTTCACTTTGGTGAAGGTGACTTGCATTTAGTGTAAGCAATTTCAGTGGTTCATTTCCTTCACTGGAATTAGTATAATCTAGTGGATTTTATTTGTTGTGTACCTGCCAGAAATTACAGGCCATGACTTTGTTGATCTAGGCAATATTTCAGTTACATTGTTTCTTCAATGTCAGGTGATCTGGCTGAAAAGGTATAAATGTACCCACAGAAGAATCAACAATTCAATTAAAGGTGAAATGTAAAATTCATACAACAGCTATGGAGCTGTTTCATACCAAAAATTTCTTTGCTACCATTAAGCACTGAGGGGGGGAGTCTCTGTGTTAAGAAATTCAGAAGAAATTCAGTCTTAGCAGCTAATGACTTCTATGGTGGATTTTCTCTACTGTATTATGCACAGGGGCAGGAATACCAGCTTCGTCCAGGAGCTAGTAACATTGAAGTATGCACTCTGAAGATTTCTGGGTAATTCTTTTCTGCATGTGTATATTGATTTTGGAACAGACGTGATTAATTAGCTTCTCAAAGAACCTCCTTGTTAAACACAGATGGCCATACCACAAAGCGATCTTCAATTTTGAGCTGGATTTCTAGGTTTCTAAAATGTTCATTTAAATCAACATGAATATGCTGGATAGGTTACCAAGCAAACAAACCCTAAAGTTACCAAAAATCCTGTGTATGATTGTACTTTTGGTAAAACTCATTAGTCATGTCATACCAACTTCCTCGGAGTTATGGAATTGGGACTTTTCAGTTATACTGAATCTTACTAAATTTTACTTAATTTACTTTCAATTCAAACTTTTTCAAGGCTTGCCTTATAAGTATTTTATGGGTTTAAATGAATATTTTTAAACCAGAATTCATTTTTTTTTCATCAGATTCCAATCAGATTAACCACTCTCCCATATTTTTCTCCTAATATCTCTACTTCTTCACTCAGGATTAAGTCTCTTGGTACCTCAAGTCATTAACAATTTTCCATATACTAGTATGACTCAATTAGAGCCACTGCCCAGTTACACTTTTAGCAATTTTAACATTGGTTTATATGTCAGCACTATTTTTAATTGATCCCAAGTAGATTTTTGTCAAGATAAATAATTTTATTTATTACAGACTGATATCTTGACTATTGTTAAATAATAAAATAAGAAATTAAATTTCCTGGTATTATTTTCCTACATAAGAAATAGCAACACTGAATGCAATAATGAATTAAAGATGAAAGTGTAAGAAACAATAATAAAAAAAAAACTTAAAATCAAGAGGATCCTTAGATGCTTTTAAATTTTAAATCAAATCATTTAGAAAACCGATTAAATATATTAAATGTCAACTTAGTTGTTTCTATGTCAGACTGTTTTTGTTTTTTTTTTGTTTTTGAAAGAAATTGGGATGGCAGTAGTAAAAGGGCTTCGTTAAAGACTTGGGAAAGAGCTTCATATCACAATTCATATAAAATTGGTATCTTTTCCACAAAATCTTCTCTTGATGTTATTGAAAAGAATTAAATAAGCTCCAAAAAATCTGGAGAGTTCTTAATGATCAGATGGAAAGGAGAAGGTATTCATGAGAGATGTGGGTAGAACAAGGGCAACAGAAAAAACAAAGTGCACAATTTTAAAGGGGAAAGAAATGTTGAAATGAACAGAGGTGTTTTTTTCTTTTTCTTATCATTTCAATGGTCACCATCTCTTTTCTAAGTCAGAATTTATTTATCTTTTATTTTCATTTACAAAAGTACTAAATTTAATTCAATCACAAAAGGATAATTTATTGGTTTGTAAAAAGTTACCATATGAAATAAAACTAAATTTGAAAAGGAGCGAGAGATGGACCCTTGAAATGCTAAGATCATTGGCAAATAGACATCTTTTTTTGAAGAAGACTTTCAAACAAAAAAAAAAAAAAAAAAAAAAAAGAACATGGGATACAATTTATATATCAGAATTTATTTTCATTTTTTTTTTTTTTTTTGTTAAGTGCTTTGGATGAAGTTGAGAAACATCAAATTTAAATCAAGATCAATGTCATAATTATATTTTATGAATCAAATGAAACCAATAACACTTATGTCAGATTCACTTCCACCGCATCTGATAATGAACACAACTTATGAGTAATAAAAAGTGCTGACAGTTTTAAATTATAAAGCTTTGTTTCTTTTCTGTGAGTATATATAAGTTCAAAGGACTTTCAATTAGAAGCAGAATCGTGTATCTGCAAAATACATCAGTCCTTTGAACTTTTATCAACTATTGTTGCTCTATTTTTTAAGATTGAGCACTCAGTTTACAAAAATCTACTTGCTAAACTCCAGTAATTTCCTAGTTAATGTGTTTTTTTGTGTTAATAATCTTTGTTATATATCTTAGAAAAAGGAATATTACACAATTGTCCTTAAATTCAAATGAAAACATTACAAATAATCAACATCTGGACTATGAATAGTGCTTAGTGTGTATATATATATATATATATATATAAATAAATGTAATGAAAAACAAACCACTTTAAGGTACCATTACGATAATTTATTTCACCTAAATCCTTTTTTAAGGATTCAGGATCATCAGGTAAAACTTCCAACAACAAATTGAGAGGAAAAATGTTAGAGTTATCATTTAAATGTAGAGTCAAGCGCCGTGAAAGCGACTTTGTGGTGTGATCAACATAAATATTACTTAATTCGTTGGAGATACAATCTCCCAAAAGGCACTTGGATTTGTAAACTATGTTGGTTTTTTGCAAATCACTAACGGGGAGTGGGGGAAGAATCATTGCAAATAGTTAAGATATATATATATATATACATACACACATACATACACAAACAAACACATACTGCAGCCAAAAGTAAATTTATACATAGGTCCTCATTTCTGTCTCACATCAGAGAGTATGGCTGTTTTGTGAAAAGGTTCTCTCTCTCACACACAATTATTTTTTTTTTTTTTTTTTTTTTTACAGTAAGGTTCACCCTGTACAACTCCTGGGGGCCACTCGAGGTAGAAAGTTACATTAAGCGGTACTTTATACAGATAGGAGAAAAAGATAACAGTTAACTCTAGACTTGAACAGGTTAATATTATAGTGATCAAGGAAATATTCTTTTGGGAGTCTGTTTCACAGAGCAGCAGTTTGTGGTAAGAAGATGTTTGAGTGGAACTTACTTCTCACTGATGGAATGTGTAGGGAATGTGGGTGGTTTGCTACTATGTAAATGGCATGGCAGGTCCTAGACAGGAATATTAGACCTGGCAGAACCAAAGAGTGTAGCACTTTAAGTTGTGATATAGCAGGGATAGGCTTGCCACATCACATAAAAAATAATTGGTCACCTACAAGGACTTGGAGATGATTTTGAACTCTATGAAGACTGGAAAGTTAAGACTGGGCAGCTCCCATCCAAATATGACAACAGTACTCTATTTTCATCCTGATCTAGCTTTTATAAAGGTAGAGGATGGCATGAGGCACTGAAGCAGTACATGGAACTGATCATTTACCTGCATCTTTGGCAGTGGGTTGTATGTAAGAGTTCCACTTAAAGTCAGGTGTGAGTTTGAGGACCAATATTCTCTCAGGGTACGGTGCCTTCTCAAGGAGACATCCATTCAACATGACTGGTCATCGTTTGGGGTCCAATCAGCAGTGATAGATACAAACGTTTTTTATATATGTGGCTTTATTAAGCAAATGGGAAATTAGGGTAAGAAGAATCTGCTGCACCACCCTTCCAAGTGGATGAGCCCGACACCTGGGAAAATCAGCATCCATCTTAACTGGAGAAATGCAGATACACAGGTATCTCAGCCACCAAAAATGATAATTTATAAATACTGAGGTTATTGTAATATCTTTGCAATCTGCATTCAATGTGAACTTCTTTTAATTATTTACAGATTTTAAATAATCTGAAATAAAATTTGGAGGGAGGGAGAAAAAGCTTTGAAAGCTTTAAGGAAGGAAGAAAGGAGAAAAAGAGAATGAGAAAATAAGATGGCTTAAAATGGTAAAAAAACAACTGAAAGAGCTGAATGATTTTTTTTTTTAAATCTTGATGAAATTAGCTGGTTAAAATCATAGTCTTCTTCATGTAAAAAAAAATCTATTTGACCAAAAGCTGTCATTATTCAGTAAAGAAAAAAAGGACAGCAAATGAATAGAAAAAAAGCCAAAATTACAAACAAATGTGCAGACATACAAGCATTTACATAGATATACCTATATGTATGCATAGATTTATATAACAAAACATCCAAAAAAATAAATAAATAAATAAAGTCAACAGGTATAAAAAAAATTAGGAGCCTAAGCCTTTTACTTACCTGGTAAGTTTAACAGATTTTCAAAATACCAAAATTAACTAAATAAGTAAAAATTATGTGTAAAATTCTTAATTCTGGCCTATCTTAAAAACTAGAATTTGAAATATGTGTTTTGATGATAAATGAAGGTTAAACACAAAACAAAATGGTAAGAAATGTTTATTGGAGAATGTTATAAAATCAAAAAAATGCCACTCCAAAATTTGTAGAATTTGAACAATGTGTATGAGCCAAATGATCTAATATGGATTTTGGCATAACTATTGATGAGCAGTACTGTTTGTCAGCCAACTTGTGAATTATAAGCAAGAGGCCAGCTTCAAAAATGGTGGAAAGGTTTAAGGCATTATTTTCCTCCATTGTCAAATTCCCAAAACTTTTCAGCAATATATATAATAAAAACAATTACCAAATATTCACTTGGAACTTGTGGTGAAAGAATATTATCATACATAGTTCTTTTTTTTTTTTTTTTTTTAGAAAATGAAATCGGGCATGGCTGATCATGTAGGGAGGGGAAAAAAGGTAGTCATAAGCCTGTGGAATGAAGTGAAAATACTGTACAAGGTAGAACATTGGAGAGTTAGACATCTGAAAGAATCAGTGCATATGAGGACCTCCTTAGTAGTTCTAGTATAGAAATAAATACAATATGGTAGCTGACAAATGACAGCAAGTCTCCAAACGCTGCAGCAGTTAAAACATGACAGACAGAAACTGCTGCAACCTATTCAGTTGGTAGATTAAGTTTAAAGCTCCAAGTTAACTACACCAAATTGTTTTCTGGGACAATGGTCTCGTAGGTAAATAAAATTGGTTTGTGAATTTGATGACATAACGGTTGTGAGTTCAATCCTGAATTGGACTGTGTTCTAGTTTTTATTTTTATTTAATATTGTTTAGTACTAAATAAAAATAAGAACTAGATGAGGACAGTCTATTCCCATATATTAAATAAAGGGTTCAGTTCAGAATTCCCTGTAGGTTACCCAGGTCAATATATACCTGAGTAAGGGCTTAATGGCCAAAATGTGATAATGACAACAAAGATGAGGAGAATAATCCAAATATAAATAGTTCTTATTTGATTTCTTTTTGTCTTTTAAGGTTACAAGAATTAACATTAGAAACTAATTTTGGCTTAGCCAACTTTAATTCAGTACAGGGACAAATGCAGTGAAATGTGGGGTAGGGAAATTATTTTTTTTGCTTAGTTTGAAAATCAGCATACAACATCCTGGCTTTTACAAAAGCTCAAACAAACTATCTCTAATTCACTCTATATCCTTTCACAGTGAAAGGCAACAAACACTATCTCTAATTCACTCTATATCCTTTCACAGTGAAAGGCAACAACCACTATCTCTAATTCACTCTATATCCTTTCACAGTGAAAGGCAACAAACACTATCTCTAATTCACTCTATATCCTTTCACAGTGAAAGGCAACAAACACTATCTCTAATTCACTCTATATCCTTTCACAGTGAAAGGAAACAAACACTATCTCTAATTCACTCTATATCCTTTCACAGTGAAAGGAAACAAACACTATCTCTAATTCACTCTATATCCTTTCACAGTGAAAGGCAACAAACACTATCTCTAATTCACTCTATATCCTTTCACAGTGAAAGGCAATGAATCAAGCTTGGAATTCTCAAAATACTCCCCATTGCGATTATGAGCAAACTTTAGGAATTTTCTTTCCATTTTATCTTTCCAACTTATTTTTTTTCAAAATTTAATATGCCTTTTATATGCCATAATATAAGTTAATAAAAATGGCAATATTATCATATTTAAAATTTGTAAACTTATTTCTAACACAATGGGAGTTAACTAATTTTTCAGAATTAATCCAGAAATTTAAGGAAACATAGGTGAGCAAAGCTATCAAGGGAGAGAACAAAAAATAAAGTTGGTTGGATAAGTTGTTCCCCATTATCTCTGATAGTAAGAAGCCATGTGTAGTGAGCACAAACACATTGCCGAAGATGTGACAGAAACATTTTTGAAGACTGATACTTGGACAAAGAATGACGTGTACACCATGAAAAATGAATGCACTTGGTACATAGTTTTGTAATACCCGTTTATAGGAAAGACTTTGTAAATCACAGATACAATAATAGTAACGCGTTCAAACAATACTCGGTCAGACATTGCTAATTTCCATATATATATATATTTTTCCTTTATCAGTCAAGTGATCCAATTATTTCAACATTAGGTCAACTGTGCTTGCTCTTTGGCGATCTGTGTTCAAACCCAAGTGTCAACAGTGACAATTTATTCCTATTTGACATATAGCAATAAACAAGATACAGTGACCTCTTGAAGAAACTAAAATGGTGAAAGAGATGGAAATGGTCACAAAAGAAAACTCAAGAAATGATTAAATCAAAAATTTAACAGTATTACTGTAGTATATAGTGTTACTGACTCACGGGAAGTAGCATGCACTCAACTTTCTCATGGGCAATAGCTGTAACTATTTATAGACTTTGTGACTTCATAGGTAAATAAGTCACTTCATTTCCCTGTACCAAAGAGGTTTTATCACCTTATTTTCCCTGGTACCTCTGGGAGCTTTTGTCTTGTTATCTTCCTCCCTCTCCCTAAGAGATTGTCGATATGGGAGATCTTGACCTTTTTCTTTTTTCAAAAGAAAATGAGTGTCCATCTTCAGAATCTATATCACTCTCAATTTCACTGTCATGCTTGACTTGGGTGTGTAATGGCTGATAACTTTATAATGGCCTCACAACCAGCGGTGGCCAACAAAAGATCAGTTATTTGGTTTCCGCCTCCAACCAATTTTAAATCCTTCAGCTACTAGTATCCTAAGCCATGCTTGTGCATACTTATATTTATCAATTGATAATTGTTCATTCACTTCTGTAGATCTTGGTGACACCAGTTTAGTGTAGCGTTACTGAATCACAGGAAGCAGTATGCACTCAACTGCCACATGGGTAATAGCTGGAGGTATTTATTTATTTTTGTGACTTCCTATGCAAATGAGTCATCACAATTATTTTCTTTTCACACACACACATATATATATATATATATATATACATATATATATATATATATATATACACACACACATCTGATAAATAAAAATGTTTCATGTAAAGAGATTTTATTGAAAATAGATCTGATTACATGTTCGGCATTCAAGGCTTCATCAGATTCAAAAATGAAAGAAATGTATATATGTATTTGTGTGTATACATAAATAATGAATCTTTAGTACTTTTTTTCTCTAACCTGGCATTTCTCATGATTAAAGAAAACTACAATAACAACTTTCAACTTGAATTAAAAAGTGTAAAGAAAAGATACAAAAATAAATATTAATGACTTTTTCAAAAGTCACTCATTTTCTGTCTTCTTTATTCACAAGAAATGCCAACTTAGGGAAAAAGTACTAAGATTCAATATTTAAACATATACACATTTCACTCTTTCGTTTTAAAGATCTAATTAAGCCTTGAATGACAAAATGCATAATCAAATCTATTTTCATTAATTGTCAAATTTAAGAAATTTCAGTTAATATCCATCTAAATTGTAAATGTGGACATGAGTGTTCTTTTAAATGCTGTAAGATTGACCTATCTCATAGCTTGAGTCTGCAAACATCTTATAAAATATAGAGCGTGCCACATTCTTCAGTCAGTCTGAAGATGTTTTTAGTCCTATGCTGATTGCATACACACTAGCTTCCATCTGAAAGTCCTAGAAAAAACCCATTAAAACTAAACAGCCATCCCTGCATAAACATGAGTGGTTGTATGAACATGATTTCAAAGTTGCAGAGGTAAAGTATTTGTCTAAATACTCAAATTAGTTCAATGTCATGAAACTTAGCTTAACTCAAAAATACTGATACATTCAAGTTATTTTTTTAATAAGAAAATTTTTATTCTTTAAATAATATTTGCCTTAATTATTGACTAATGACAATCGCTATCTTCCCAATTAACAATGCATTTCTATAGTAAAATCATTAGCAATTCCTTTACATAATATAATAATCCTATTCTGTAAGAAATGCTTGCATGAATTTCTGACCAATGAGGAAACTTATTGAGTGCTGAAATTTGCTAAATTATATTAAAAAATAGCAGTGTAAACAATCTAACTTGAGATTATTTTACATGAGTACAAGGAATGGCAGAGTCATGGTAAAAAAGCTAGCTGACATATATCAGGTTTAAATGCAATCAGTGCTAAAATAAAAACTTGATTATTCTTTTAATTAATAAATCCTGTCTGTAATATCATAGAATATATAAAATTTTATTAAAATATCATGAATCTATAAAAGAGAACATCATACAAAATGGGGGGGGGGGGTTATTTTGTAAGATGAATTTCTCAAACAACAAAAAAGACAAGTTTCAAGCTTGATAACTTGTTAAGTCATTAACAACAGTTATTATTGTCAACTATTATATCTATGACCGGTTGTCATAGTTCCAGCAGATATACTTTATGAATGGTCAAGTTAACGCAATAAATTATGCAGCACTTATTTTGATTAACTGCATTACTTAGAACAATTACTTCATTACTTATGTAAATGTAAAAACAATGTTAGTTGGCAATAACATAAGTGATAAATGGCTATAAGGAGGCACTGCTGATTATTTACACCTACTTCGTTTAAATAATGCACTGTCAATATTGTTTGTGTTATATGACAATAATTTTAATAAAATGATGCACTAAAATAAGTAATTGTTTTAAGTTCCCTGAATATCAGTAGCTTAGTTTAAATCCTTTTAGTTAAATTATCACTTTTCTTATTGGATATTTCAAATGACTTGTTTTAGTACAGGTAAGTTTGAAACAGATACTCTCATACTAGAATTCAGTGTCTCTGTTTTTTATCAACCTTTTGTGGGTTATATTTTGGATTGTAAGATTTTTTTTTTTTTTTTTTTTTTTTTTTGCTAGTGAATATTGTATTAACAAGTTTTGAGAATAATAATGATTTTTCTAGATAAAAGTCCTACTCTCCAGCAGGCTTCAAACCTGTGTTCCCCTCCTTTGTAGAAAAACCACCATCTGATCTGGTATGCTTTAGACCACTTGGTTGCAGAAAAGTATCACAGTCCAGCAAAGTTCTATTTACCCTTTTAAGGAATGCATATTGTCTTGATCAGATTTTCCTGAAAGCCTATATCTTATCCAAAACATAAACAAAGCAATTTCTAAAGAATTATTGCATTTAAGCGTTTCACCCTGGCAAGGCGGGAAGCCACTAGGACGCAAGGGGTTACAGAAGATTTGGAGCAAGATCAGATAGGAGTGATAGAGGAAAGGATGAGGAGAAGGATAGTGGATAGATCAAGGCAACTAGAGATGTCGATTGACATTACATTTGAATAGTTGGAGATTATAGCTCTCAAGGAAACTGGAATAGGGAAGGGAGTTCCACAGGCGAGAGGTGCGAAATATGAAGCTATTGGAGTAGAAGAGACGGCTACATTTAATAGTTTCAACAGTGAAAGGGTGAGAGCGGGATGCCAGCCTTGTAGGGCGCTTGAATTCATGAAGTCTGGGAACCAACGAATGCAGCTCCTCAGAGCAATTACCATGAAAATATTTGTTAAAAAGACAGAAAGAGGTGACAGCGCGTCTGCGAGAGAGCGACTGTAGACGAGATGCTAGATCAGGACCAATTATATTGTATATCCGCCTCTGGATCCTATCAAGAACCTCGAGGCAAACAGAAGGGGCTCCAGACCATATATGGCAGCAATACTCCATGCAAGGGTGAATGGTTGATTTGTAGATTTGAAGGATCGATTCCGGGGAGAAAAATTTTCCTGGCGCGGCACAGGGAGCCAACTTTCGTTGCGGTGAATGAAGCAATCGACTCAATGGATTTGTTCCATCTCAGGTCAGCAGTCAACGTGAGACCGAGCAGCCGCAGAGAGGTGCTCTCGAGAAGTTGAGCGTCAGACATTCTAATGGAGGGTAGGGAAGGATCTCTGTGGTGATTAATAGAGAGCAGTTTTATTTTGGAAGCATTAAAGTTGACCAGCCAATTCCTGCCCCAGTTCACAACTGATTGGAGGTTCTTTTCGAGACAAACGACCAGGTTAGTTTTGTCAGTGACACTAGATTTGTTTTTGAGGCAGGAGTAAATTGTAGTGTCATCCGCGTTGATGCCAACTTGGGAATCTATGGTGTCTGGAAGGTCGTTGATGAAGATAAGGAATAGACTGGGGCCCAGGATGGAGCCTTGAGGAACACCTGCGTTCGTGGGATAGGAACTGGAAGAGAATCCATTGAGAACAACCTTCAATTCACGGTTTGACAGGAATGATTGTATTAGGTCAAACAATTGACGTGTAATGCCATAACCCTGGAGCTTGCGAAGAAGGCCGGCATGCCAAACCCTATCAAACGCTTTGGAGATGTCTAAGGCCACGGCACGAGCTTCTCTGTTATTTTGAAGAGTTTGGTAGACAGTTTCAGTGATGGCCGTAAGCACATCAGCTGTAGATCAGGCAAAGCGGAAGCCATATTGCTTGTCTGAGAGCAGCTCATGGGATGTAAGGTGGTTAACCACTTTGACGTTGATTAGGGCTTCGAAGACTTTGCTGAAGAGGGGATAGGACGGTAATTAGAAGGGTCATAGGGGTTGCCAGAGTTCTTAAAGACAGGAACAATCGATGAGGACTTCCAGCAGTCAGGAAAACAAGATTCCTTGAGGCAGTAGTTACATAGTTTAGAGAGGGCAGGCGCCAGTTCAGGTTCAAGACAATGGTTGGTATCCCATCACTACCACTAGCCTTGTTGGGGTCTAAATTGGAGATAATGCCCAATACCAAAGATGGGGTTATGTGTAACCTGCTCAATAGGGCCTCAGTTCTAAGAGGGAAGTCAGGTATGGGTACACCGGAAGAGTTGAGCGTTGAATTGAATGAAAATTTCCGAGCAAAGCATTCAGCCTTGTCAGCAGAGGAGATCAGGACCTCAAACTGGTTGAACAAAGGAGGTATAGAGTGTTTGCTATTGTTCAGTATGCTTTTGCAGGGATGCCAATAATCTTTGGAGACAAATTTGCGAGATGCTATATGCTCCTTCATCCGAGCAGCAAATAGTGACTTAGCTTCGTTGAGGACACACTTACATTCATTACGGGCGGAGGCAAAGAAACGTCTATTGCAGTCTGACATGTCGCTACAAAATAGGTGAAAGAAGTGGTTCCTATGGGCAATGGCGGCTGAGCAAGCAGCAGAGAACCAGGGGGAGAAGCACGACTTGACCCTATATTTCCTTGAGGGGATGAAAGCGTCGATTCCAGCTTTAAACCAGGATGAGACCTTAGAAGCATATTCTTGAATGGGGAACGTAAAAACAACATTCCAGGAGACATTGCGGAGGAAATCACGGAACGAGTCCCAGTCAGCTCGTTGATAGTAGAACAAAGTTCTAGTGGTAGGAGATTCTTTGCAGTGGGGTGGAGTTGAAGATGTTAACAGATACTACAGCATGATCGGAGTTACCAAGAGGGCAGAGTTGTGTGGCACTACAAGACTCGGGGATGGAGGTAAAACACAGATCGAGAAGAGAGGCCTTACCTTCCCAGTTGTAGGCAAAATGAGTGGCGCAGTTAACTATCTGTGTGAGGGATTGAGAAACTGAAAAATTAAATGTTTGAATGCCTGCGTGGTCAGTAGTAGCATTCTTAAGCCACTTGGTATGATGGGTGTTAAAGTCGCCAAACACAAATATGTGAGCAAACGGATGGAGGGAGAGAGCCCTGTCTATGCTGTCAGAAATGCTATCAAGTATCCCACTGTCTTGAGAGGATTTATTTTTAATCTAACATTTTTATTACTTTAAATGTTAAAAGAGGAAGGGAGACACAAAGGATATATTTTGAGTCTTGACAGGAGAATTTTTAAAGTCAACTTTTGGTAAGTGTTGATCTTGGTCAAATAAGGGAAAAATTATTCATAGGACTGTGAACAAATGAAAATAACTATAATGTAAAACTACTGGAATGTAATGATTTCGTCACTGACTTTACAATTTTTATTTGAAATTTCTCTGAGCAACTTTTGTGACATTATATGTTGGGCTTAGAAAATCAGAAAAAAACTGTTAATGGTTTAAGATTAACATAAATATCATTGACAGAATTGGATTATTATATATTTGTACACATAGACAAACAATTCAGCAGGAACACACGTTATCTGCTCTGAAATAACAGGGCATATTTGGAACACACACAGAATGATGTGTATATATTATAAAACTGGTTGGTTGGTTAGATTGTATTTAAAGGTCATGTTAACCCTGATAGGTCATTTTAACCCAACCAGGTAAATACATATATGACATATGCATATATTTCTTTTTTCTATCTTTTCTAATATTTGGAGTGGGGTTCATTTTGACAGAGTTCATTTTTCTTTTTAATGTGTCAATTTAAAAATGTTTAACTCAGTCTTTATATACACATACATAAATAGGAGTAGATATGTTCGCCTATTGCCCAGTTCACACTCCTTCCCATTCTTTTGAACAGGAGAAGAGTTTTATGCTTTCTTTCCTGTTTAGGGTGGGTTTCTGGTTCATTCTCCTAAATTCTGAAAGCTTAGCTTAATCTATTTTGTTCCATGTTTTTGGTGTTTCCAATTTCATACTAACTACAGTAGCTGTGATTTTTTCTGTACTTGACTTAAATATGTCTGTTTTTATTGCCATAATATAATAAAGCTATAGAGTATTTATATAAACAAAAGTTTATAAAATAAGTTAAATATATATATATATATATATATATATATATATATATATATATATATATATATATATATATATATATATATATATGAGTCAATTTCTGAAACCTGCTGAGTGGTTCAGACAATTACAAAAAGGGTCATTTCCAAAACTCTGGAGTCAAAGAGCTAAATATAACAAATCAGATAAGTGATTAATTATATATATATATATATATATATGTCTGTGTGTGAAAAGCATGTGTATATAAATCTAAATATATATATATATATATATGTAATATATTATCATTAATATATTATATGCACGGTACTTATTAGAAAGCACTCAATATCAGAGATAGAGCTAACATATTTGGTTGGATTGATGTGAGTTTGTCAACAAACTCACATCAATCCAACCATATATATTACTCAGAAGACAAAAAATAGTATAAAATAAAACTTAATATGAATTTTAGCAAATTTACCAATAACACAAAACAACTTATTCGGAAATTTGAAAGATTTAATAAAAAAAATTGATGGACAGAACTTGTCCATATTATTTAACAAAAAGAGGTTTCAGAGGATTCTTGCTGCCAAAATGCACCTTGCAAATATATATATATATATATATATATATATATATATACACACACACACAGAGAGCAGAAGAAAGACTTGATACCTATTCATTTTAAAAGAACCATGTATGAAAATATTTTTTTTGTTGTTTTTTTACAACCATTTCATAAATTTCAAGTGTCAATCCATGAATGACTGCTGTGTACTTACCACATTTGAGGAGGGAATCTTCTGCGAATTTCCCGAATGACAGGATCATAACAGGCAGCTCTCTCACTGCGACCAGACTCACTCCAGTCACGCACAAACTGTTTCAAAGTTGTTTTCACACGGTCCATGTCATAAGATGTTGGGGGATGTTTGCGAAGACCCTCTTCTCCCTGTAATATACAAATTTCTCCCTAAGGAATGAGATATAGACATATGTCTAACAGAAGAACAAGAATGCTAGCAAATGAATGTGTGAATGAATGAGTGGATGAAAAAGTTAAGGGATGCTCAATGAAGACCTAAATTGGTAAAAGAATATTTTTTTGCCTACCATACCAACAACTATTGTTTACTTTAATACCAAAGGGAACAAGTATTGGCTGAACTAGTACAACTCTGGGATAGGCCAACATTTGGAGAATACTCTGTAAGAACCAAACTCTTTCTTAATGGTTTGGGAGATCACTAGGCTTAACATATTATATAGAAAGATCTCTGAAACTAAAATCTCACTCATTCTGCATCAGATTGGGGTTAATAGTTTGTTTTATTTTTTTTTTTAATTATTATTCTAAATAAATATTTTTAAAATGAAAAATAACCAAAAAAAATACACAAATCTTAATTAAATGTTGGCCAAAATCAGCAAACAAATAAAAAAATCTATTCAAGATTGACTAAATGCCACATGGACCTAAGGAAGGCTGAGAGTAGATCAGCCAGGACACTCCTCCAAACAAAAAAAAATATTAATAATAATAATAAAGGTGACACAATACTAGAAGGGCTAGTTAGTATGTTGCATAAAAGTTATCAAAATAACAAATATGAAGATACTATTTACATTGTTCAGATTGTTGGCATCATCTTTGTTGCCATATTCATAATATTTTGGCTGTTGTACACTCCTTCAGGTGATACACATTGGAATTTTGAACTGAACCTTTTCTAAATAGTTACAAGAGCTCATCTCAAGAAATATAGACAGATGAAGATACTAGTTCAAATAAATCATGGAATAATAATACTGTCTCAGGTTTTAAACAATACAAACTTTTAAAATTTTCAGTACATCATCTGTTCTTTTTTTAAATATTAGTATTAAATATTGACAAATATCAGGATCACATGACAAAGAGATTGCACAATAGACCAGCATTTCAAGCCAGAAACATTGAGAAGGAAACTGCACTGTTTTAAGCAGAAAAAGCTAAAAAGAATTAAGAGAAATAATTCGACAATGATTATTTATTATGCAAGAAGTAAGAAATTATTAACTGATTTAACTTAAACTAACAATTATAAACTAAAATTCTGGAAAGTGAAAATCTCCCCTAAATATCTTAAGAAATTCCCAAGTTTTTCACTGAAATCCAGAAAATACAAACTTTAGGTAAAATGGCCACAATATGTAGAAAAATGACGTCAGTTTAAACTAGGTACCTCCACTAATTCAGTACACATAAGGTTTAAAATTATTTTTTTAAAAATGAAAAAAAACTTTCTTGAAGCTTTCATTTTAGCTCTAATTGAAAGCTAAAGGATTTAAAATTTACTATTTCCAGTAAGCAAAATACAAACAAAAATTACATTGATCAGAATCAATTTTTTTTTCATTAAAATTAATAAAAACACATTTGTAAATAAAAGTTAATTCTCGGTTTTAAAAATCTTGCAAAAATAATATATATATATGTCTTAAAAATTATTTGAGGAAAATTAGCAAATTTAAATTAATCTAATTTGAAACAAATATTACTTATAACATAAAATGCTGTATGCAAACATTTGTTAACTACAGGATCTCGTTTGTATGATATGTTAATCGATCGATTGACAGTTGAACATGTTCCTAGATAAGTATAGTGGAGCAGACAAAGTTTATATGAAGGGTTTTTCCCCCCCGTAAGGAGGGTACAACCCTTAAAACACATGACCTTTAAATGATAGTTATAGGCTTGATCATCCATACTTCAAAAATTCTGCATGTATATACAGATACAAAAACAAATTGAAATTTTTTTAAATATTCAGGGTTGTCAGATTGTAATAAGCTTTAAAATATATGATTAGCAAATAGTTTTACTTAATAACAATATTTCCTAAGAGCTGTCACATTGAAAATGAATTTTAAAAGATTTACAAATTTTAAAATTATTCAATTTAAAATTGTAAAAATGAAAACAAATCTTGTAAAAATTCATTTTTCATTGAAATTTTTTTTTTCAGACAATATTTTCTTTAATATATATTATTAATAAAAGCAATTAAAAGCTTCTCTAATTAAATAATGTCTTAGTTTTATTGCATTTTTTATTTTTCAATTCAGAACAGATTTTCGGTAAGATGAGGTCCAATTTTGCAAAATAAATTAAGTGATTTCAATCCTTGGAATAATTGTGCATTTAACTAATATAGTCACTAAAAGTTATGTTAAATTTCTCAAGTTTTCATAAAACTTGAAACATGTGTAAAAACAAAAAAAAGAAAAAATATTTTACCAAGATTTTCTAATAGAATAAAATCTCAAAATTCATGTGTGAATAAGTCCTGAAAATTTCATTAAAACAACAATTATTTGATTTTTGCAAGAATTTCCTAATTAATCTGTCTGTTATGCTAAAAGTTCGTACAACTGCTGACACAAGAAAAACAAGTTTTTTTTAATCAAATTTTCAAATGTTCTAAAAAGGAGTAAAAAAATTTAATTAAGAATTCAAAAAATACTTGTTCCTTGCTCTTAACATAAATATTATGAGAATAAAACTATGATTTCATTATGTTTGGAGCATGTTTTCAACATGCTATGCTGATTTTTTTTTTTTTTTTTTTTTTTTTTTTTTTGCATTTTTGTGGAGGTACCTAGTTTAAACTGGCACCACTTTTTCATGAGGATATGGTTTAAAAGACATTTGATTAGTTCTCTCAATATATAAAACTAACTAAATGGTTTTAAAAACCTATTTTGTTCTAATATTAATTTCTGTCTGGTTTGCTTTTTTCAGCATCCTCAAAATACTAACAGCATTTTGTCATTATTTACCATATGGAATTGGTTGATATCTCTCGACAGGTTTTCTTGCCCTGGAACAACTGATGAAAAATTTCATCAACATCACATTACACCTTGACAAGTCTTGTAACTATTCATGCTGGACTGAAAATCAAATTAATTTTTCCAAACAGATAGACATACAAATCAGAGTACAGTAGAATTAATGGCCCTGGAATTAACAGACTCCACATTTAACTTTAAAGCTTTTCAAACTTTATTTAAAGGTATATAGTAACTGAAAAATAAAATACATATATACTGTATTTACATTTATTTACAATAATTTTGTACTGTACTGGGTGTTTTTAGGCTGTGAAAATAAGTGCTTCAAATTAACAAACGGCTTTAACGGACGATCACCACCTAGTAGTCTGTTAAAATGAAGTTCCACTGTATGAAGTTTGAAAATGCAATTCTACCAACACAAAACTTGGAACAAAAGAGAAACCAAGAATCAATAAAACTTTTTAAAAATTGGCAAAAGAATGGAAAAGGAAACATTAACAACAAAAGAAAAGGCAAGCACCAACCTATGCAATAATCCAAAGTGCTCAATTTCTAGAGCAAATAGATTAAGACAGAACAGTAACTCTTACCCACTGATACCACACAAAAAGATTAGATCCTATAATGTAGTGTTACTGACTTGTGTGAAGTAGTATGCACTCAACAACCTCATGGATAATTGCTGTATCTATTTATAGTCTTTGTAAATTATTATGTAAATAAGACAACTTATCTCCCTGTACGAAAGAGGTTTTATCCCTTTATTTTCCCCCTGGTACTTCTGGGAGATTTTGTCTCCTCACTATCTTTCTCCTTCTCCCTAAGAGATTGTCTATACATGGGAGATAATGATCTTTTTCTTTTTTCATAGGAGTATTCCTCCAATGGTTGTTCATCTTCAGAGTCTATATTACTCTCGATTTCACTGTCATATTTGTCTTGCCGACACTTTCACCTTCATTATTTTCAGGTTCACTATACATTTCTTCATTGCTATTGTGTTTGCAATCTAACTTTGTCTAGATGTGCTAATATTCCATTTCCATTTTTTTCTATTATCATAGTGTTCTGTCCACTTTGCATTATGAATATTGCCACTTGTTGATTAGATTTACTACTCTTTTCATACCATAGTGTTTTGGTGGTGTCATAGGACATGGTCAATGGGGCTCTAATTTGTCTACCCATGAGGGTGGACAGGCTTTTTCAATCTTCCAGCATATGGTATTGTCCTATAACTTAGCAACAATCTAGTATGAAATGTTTCTATCTTTCCTTTCCATTGTACACATATTTTCAATCCATTCTTTTATAGTTTGGACTCTCCTTTTTGCTAATCCATTTGATTGCGGATGGTACAGGGTGAGGGGTATATGGTTTGCATCCAATTTTGTTCAACCCATGGCATAATTCCTCATTACATAACTCTGAAGTATTGTCAGACACTAATGTTTTCAGAATTCCATTTCTTGAAAATATGATCCTTAATTCTTGTTTCATGATCAAACTTCTTTTGTTGGAGAGCTGTATTACTTCTGGCCAGCTTGAATGCGAATCTACCAATATCAGTAATAACCCCACTCCATTAATATGGGCATGATTCATGTATACTCTGTCCCAAGGTTAGGACTCTTTAGGCCATATATGTGTTTTTGTCTAAATTTTCTTATTGTACATTATACACCTTTTTTTTTTTTATGTATTCTTCTGCATAGACATTATTCCACAATGAACATAATTATGTATACTTTTTATAATTTTGCTCATTTGCATTGCTACAAGAACCACTATGCCTCCATTACAAATTACACCCCTTTTCTACAGTTAATTTGTGTTTAACCTCTTTAAAAATGACTTTCTGCTTGTGAGCAATTATTCCACTTATTTTTTATCCTGAATAATATACTGTTCAATATGGGATCTCGCTTCATATCATCAGCTAATTTGTCTATCAACAAAATATCAGTTTTGACCCAGTGTAAGAAAGTATCTTTGAATTTTTCATCCTCATTCTCACTTTCAGAAGTAATAAACCTCAATCTCGACAAAGCGTCTACATACAGAATGGTATTGCCTTTCACTTAATATCAAAATCAAACACCATTAATATTAAGGCTCATCTTAAGATTCTAGATGTTACCTTAGGAAGTTTCTTCCTAGGATTAAATATGAATTCTAAAAGTCTGTGGTTGGACCTTAGTAGGAATTTTTTTCCAATCAAAAACTGATGAGATCTATTTGTTGTCTATTTCATGGCCGATGTTTCTTTCTTAGTATTTGAGTAGTGCAATTCAGCTTTTGACAATTTTCTTGAAAGATACATAATAGGATGACCATCCTGTGCTAATATTCCCAAAAATTAATGTTTACCTGTATCAGTTGTTACTACTGTTTCTTGTCTAGGGTCAAATATTTTTACTACTGGTCAGAATAGCTTTTAAATTTTAAAATGCCACTTGTTATTCTTTTGTCCAAATAAATTCCACATTCTTTTTTCTTAAAGCAGAAAAAGGTTCTGTCAATTCAGAGTATCACTCTACATATAGTATGTAGAAATTTACAAGTCTGAAGAAAATTTTCAATTCTTTTTTGTTCTTAGGTACTTCAACTTTTAAAATTTGTTCAATTAACATATCTAGTGATATGCCTTCATTACATATGGAATATCCCAAAATATTTTTTTAGTGTTATGAACACATTTTTTTCACTAATTGATAATCCAGTATTTTTAACTTATTCAATATCAAACTAGTTTTCCATTTTAATTCTTTGTTGTTAATGGCATCAGCACAAATGTCATCCTGGCTGCATATTGTATTTTTTATATCACTAACACTAACTTGCTCTATAGCTCTTTGAAAAATCATACTTGCAGTTTTAATTTCATATGGCATTCTTTTGAATCTGAATAAGCTTATTGGTATGTTTATTGTTGTGACTTCTTTAAAGTCTTCTTTAATAGGTATTTGATGGTATGCTGACTTTAGATCAATTTCAGAGAATATTTTCATACCCACAAGGAAGTTCAAAACCCATTCTAAATTGGGGAGAGGATATGAATCTACACCTATTTTGTAGTCCCTACAAATGTGCAGATCACCATCCTTCTTTCTTAAAATTACAAACGGGGAGGACTGTTTTCTCCTTCCTGGCAGATCTCATTCCAGTAAATTTTTTTTAGATTCTCCATAACTACTGGTAGTAGAGGGACTGGCATTTTTTGTGCTTCAAAATATGAGTGGGAGACATTTTCCTTTAGTATTAATTTTGCTTCATAGTTTTTTTAACATACCAGTTTTTCTGTCTCGACTTTTTTTTTTTTTTTTAGTCAAAAAAATATTCAATACCTCATTTCCTATTTCACAGTTTAACATGATAATTGGTAATATGCCAAACTTATTTTTTAGTTCCATGTAGGCTTCAAAATAGCCTAATGTTTTTATTACAGATCCGTCAAACTGATTCAATTGGATATGGCTTATATTTAATCTTGATTTTCCTGATTTCTTCCAGAAATTTCTGGCTATCAACATCATGTCACTTTCCATATTTAGTTACATGTCCAGTAAAACATCGATTTGAGTTTTTAATAACCCCTTTTAATTTTTTCTTTTCAATGAAAAGACTTCCATACTTATTTCCTCTTTATTTTGTTAGACTGTCACTACATTTTTCTTTTTGAATTTACACATACGTTTAAAATTATTCATTTTGAAAAACTTTTTATATGCCAAACACTTATGTTTTTCTCTTTGATGTTGATATCCACAAAAAGTAAACATTATTTTATCTTTTTTCTTGATCGCATATGTGTCCATTTCCTCTAAGAGATCTGTAATTTTTGTTCTATTAAATTTTCCAATTAATTCTTGTTGCTGAACAAAATGAACACATTGATCTATTGACAACTTTCCCAGTTGTAAATGCATCAGAGTCATTTGCCAATAATCCATATTTTGAAGACAGTTTACCAATTTCATTTGGATCAAATCCTCTTCGATTCATTGGTTTTACAATTCCAGTTTCTAAAATTCACAATAGTTAGTGGCCCATTTTAAATGAAGAACATATTTGATAACTTGTTCATTCACTTTTTGAGAAATATTCATTCACTAGTTTTTTTATTGGGAGTTATGTTTTTCACTATTAGTTGGCATATCATCAAACATCATTTTCTCCACCTGTCTTGAGTGTGCAATTGCTGGTAATTTTATAATAGCTTCACAACCAGCAATTGCCAAGAAGAGATCAGTTATTTGGTTTTCTCCACCAATTGATTTTAGATTATTCAGCTTTTTTTCTAGTATTAGCTGTTGGTATCCTAAGCCATGCTTGTGCATATTCATGATCATCGAGTGATAATTGTTCATTCAGTTTATTAGATATTGGCAACGGTATTGTAATGTTGTGTTAGTGATTCAGAGATAGTAGTATGCACTCAACTGACTCATGGGTAATAGTTGTAGCTATTTATAGTCTTTGTGACTTAATATGTAAAAGAAAAACAAGGCATTAACATTCCAGTCTACTATAGCATCTTGTAAACAATACTTAAAAATGGTAGCATCTAGGAAGAAACATTGTTCACATACTTTTGAGGAACCATGATATTTTTGCAAATTCCAAGTTTCCTTTTTGTAATAGGGAAATAAGATACTGATTTGTAAAAAATGAAAAGGCAGTAAAAATAATGATGGCCCAAGAGAAGCTCAGTTAATAATCACATATCAATACTGATATCATGTATCTTAGATGTGGAGAAAGTGAAAATTCACTAAATTTTCTTTTTTTTTTTTTTAAATACCAACCTGGGGAAAAATAAATAAAAATAATCCTTGTTTCTAATAATTAAAAATGTATAGTTGAAATAGGAACTGTATAAATGGTTCCCTATTTCAACAAAGCAATGATAAAAAGACCAAGAAATACATGAACAAATCAGACTAGACTAAGAAATAAAGATAGAGTATCCAAGTAAATTTTTATGAAAGGTCTTCTACTGTTTGCAATCCATAACTATACAGAGATTTTTTTTAGAGGGAGGAAATGATGATGATGATGAAATAAATTAAAGCAAATAACAAATAAGTAAAAATAATGAAAATAAAAACAAGAAACATTCAACACTAATACTTTGTGTTTTTATTTTGCATCAATTTAATCTCAACATTGTAATCAAGGGAGGTAACAGTTAGCAAAAATATTGTTAGGATTTCATTTCAAATTTAAAATCTAAAAGATTTGATATCAAAGGCTTATAAGGAAAAATTATTACAAGACAGTTCCTATTAAAAAAAAAAAAAATTATTGTAAAATTTGTAATGACCTATACATTTGTTAGCAACTAATTAACTGAGAATATTTGGCTCTATCTGCTATTGGTACAGTTATTATAAAAAGATTAAAAACATCTAGGTTACTACTTAGTGCAATGCTTCACAAATGGTGTGGTGCACCTCATAAGTGCAGCAGAAGAGGATAGCAGGGGGAGTTTGAATGATTGAAAGACAATAAAAGTTTTAGAAACAGTTTCAATAAATTCATATGTCAAAAATAAATATATCAGAATTTAAAATATTATTATGGATTACTTATAATTGCAAGCAGGAGTCCCAGAATTAATAGTTGTAAATAATTATTGACCAATTTTATCTTTGAGATATTTCTGCATTATATCAAAAGTATTAAGACTATAATAACTAGTGTCTGCAAATTGGAGGAGAGGGTTATCAATTATAATGTTCTGACTTTGAATCCAGTTATCTTACTTTAACCCACCCTCTATTTTTTTATTTTTAAATGTACTCATCAATTTTGAGAGATGCATGCTAATGCACATTCCGAAAATGTGGCCCAGAGAAAAATGTTTAGTAACCACCGGCTTAGTGGATGGATTTCTTCAAAAAATCTTACTTACATACAATAAGTATTTTGAATTGGTTGAAACTTTAAAAAAGTGCAACCATTTCCATTTAACAGCACACATTATCACAAAGATTACTGAAATGTTCGCAGACTAACCATTTGTCTTAATCTAACCAAAAATTAGAATTTAGGAGAAATTCCTTCTTAGTCAAGTTTTTCAGCATCCCCGTATATGCATATCAATAAGTTATTATATACTTACTAATGAACACTGGTTTTATTTGCTGATACAGAAAACAGGGAGAATATAATGGACAATGGTATTCTTGTCCTTCCTGAATAATTCGTTTTTTTATGGCTTATCAACCCTATGCAACTTATTTAAAGCAAGAAAATATTTTTAGATTAAGAATTTCTTTGAGATAATAATGGTTTAGTCACACAAGTCCTACTAATTAACCCATAGCTTGGGGGGAAAAGATGGATTCATACTATTACCTAAGGG
Source organism: Acanthosepion lycidas (assembly GCA_963932145.1). Lineage (NCBI taxonomy): Eukaryota > Metazoa > Mollusca > Cephalopoda > Sepiida > Sepiidae > Acanthosepion > Acanthosepion lycidas. The sequence goes on along the minus strand of OZ010593.1, from coordinate 30,957,685 downwards.
TATTTGCACATAAGTGAATATAATGAACCCAATGAGAATTGGAACTCAGCCCTCCAATTAACAATTCCAAGCTATTATCCATTACACTACATGCACATCCAAGCTTATAGCACCTAGTATTTTCAAGTAGTCAACCATCTAGATAATAACCAGGCTTGACATTGCTTAACCAGTGATTGTACAGAAATCAGTGTTTCAATGTGATGTGGCCATAAGCCTCTTATCCTTAAGGAAATTTTATTAGAAAAATGACAAAGGTAACTAACTATAAATCATATTTGATTAACGGATTCGAGTGGTTGGTATTTTAATTAGGATTTCAGTTTTTATTCACATTACCATCAGACTACAACATTGCAAATTTAAAAAAAAAAAATTAACAGAATTTAAGAATATGATAAAAGACATGGATTTCATGCCTTTGATAATGCTTAAAAAATAAAAAAAAGAATATATATGTTGTAATAATCTCCATTATAAATGGTACAGAACTACATTGCATATTTTCAGGTTGGCATAACATCAAGAAACCAGACATCAGAGAATTCCCTGACCCTCTTATCTAAATGCAAGGGAGGCATACCATCTGCAGGAAAAGGTTACAATCCCTCAAATGCTTGTATTGGAATCCCATCAATTTTCAAACAAGATCCTTCAGAAGCATTAATCAAAAATAAGTAATTCTTAATCAAGAATTTGACATTCAAGACTTCAGATTTTATTTAAACTTATATCCAAATATGTAATTATTACAGTATTCTGAACAAAGAGGATTTTTCAGAATGAGAAAAAAAAGTTGGATCTTAATTAGTGATTTTTTGCAATTGATAAATTTTGCTCAAGATAAATACAAATGAATTACATTTCATGAAGATTCTAATTCTCTCATTTTATAAGCAAAAATAAAATAAAATAAGACAAAAATACAAAAAATTAAATTGTTATTTTAAAAGATAAAGACGAATTTTCAAAAAATAAAAAGCATTAATCAGAGTTAATATATTGCTGTAATTGTAGTATGTGTAATCCTTTTTCACATAATCTAATTCTTGAAGAAGTTATCTTTGGTTAAGTATAAATAAAACTATTTTTCAATGAATTATTTGGACTACAATCCTCACTTTTGTTATTTGGATTATGATGTTTCAATAGGTATGTACTCCCAACAGGCACTTTGCATCCAATAATCATCAATCCACCTCCTCACTAAGCCTGAAGAATTTGTCACTTGACCAATGAGTAAATGAAAAATAAAAAAGTTGACAACAACCAGACACAAAATACATCCAAGGAAGTAAAGAGAGCCCACAAGCCAAAATGTAGTGGTGAAATCAACAAAGGTGGGGATCCTAGTCGCAATATTACTAAGAATAATGGCATCACTTCAGAGCTTCAGATTGTCAACATGTATCTATAGTTGCTTACTAAGCATAGCTAAGTCTGGTATAAGACAACAATAATGTGGCACTAATCAGGACCAAACTTATAACACTAACAAGCGACACCATTGAATGAACTTGTTAATCAATATCCCATAGAAGGCATCTTAAATGTGTAATAATATAATCATTCAAAATCCATAAATTGAAAGAACTTTGACTGATCCAGTTTTTGCTACTGGGAATAAGATGAAAGTCTCCAGTGACTTTAGACTAAGTTTGCAAAAATAACAATCAACCATATAATAATTATCAATGTGTATTTATTTATAAATTTCCTATCCCATCTATAGTGAGAAGAGGGGTAAATCAGCTTAAGTTAGTAAATTTGCAGGATTACTTCCCTTAGTCATTTTAATAATCTATACAAATAAAATATTTATCTGGATTTAGACAAAAATTACTTCCCGAACAAAATGAATTGTTTAAATGACTAGTACCTTTACTCCTACATTTTTTAGATTGCAGTCTTACTTGTTCAAGCCTTTCATGTGAGGCACTCAAATACTTTTAACTATTAAGTGATTGTCTTGCCTCCACTTGGGCTGGAAATAGGCTTTGTCATTGCCGTCTTTGTGGTTCTGTTGCTAATCTTTTTTCAGAGAGATTTTTACATTCCACTGTTATATTAAACACATAGAATTTTTAACAAGATATTGAACAAAAAGCAATTTATAGCATAACCAATGAATCAAAGATACCATTGAATGTCTAAAAATATAAAGGGAATGGATTAATTAAACAGGCCTCTATTTTAGTTGTGAATTCTTAAACTCTGCTTTATTGAATCTCAATACATTGTTCCAAGACTTTTGTTTCATTGCATCTCACTATTAAAACCTGCTAAAAATTACCATCATTTCTGAAGGCAAGAGTACATTAGTTAAATATATGTCTTGAATGTTCACAGCAACTCCATCTCTCACCTGCCCCAATGTCAAGTGGTCATAATATAGCAGCTCATGTTCGACAAGTCAGGTACTTGTGTTATCAGAGATGAGCCTTTATGCAGTTTTCATTTCCCCATCTCCACATATACTTTCCCTTCAACAGAGATATAACATTTTTAAGAATGAAGCAAAGCTGATATGAAGCAAAGTTAAAAGCAATCACTTGTACTCACATTTTCAACGGGGCCATGGTTTTTATTCTCAAACATGTGTTCTGTGTTCTGTATGATTAGTTTGATCAGGTGGAAATTGGTTTCAATGCAATTACGAACTTTGCTAAGATGATCCCGGAAGTTAGGGATAATGGTTCGATGATGATCCGGTAGTTCGTCATAGTAACGTTCCGTGTTCCGAATCCGATTAAGAGAATAAAGTCTGAAATAAAAAATAAAAGTAGTTATGAAAAACAAACCAGAGACTTTACATGCAAGGGAAAGACTTGAGAGTATTCTCATTAGAGGAGACATGTTATCACAGGTAACTTTTGTCTTGTTTTTTAATTTAAGCTACAATGGGCAGATATGATCATCTGGCAGTAGCAAAATTTAGGTCAATTGGTAATAGCAACTGTGATGCAAGATGGAGTTTTACTGAGAGTTATTTCTTTATTTCTGAGACACAACTGTATTTAATAGCTGAGGACAGACAATCTGGGTAGTTATGAAGGAAAGCAACTGAAATTAAGATAAAGGAAATAATAATCAAATAATTGACAATGCATCATCTAATAAATTTCAAGATTATTTACACTAGCAGTAGTAATCTCTATCTATAAAAGGCAGGATGTGTGTGTGTGTGTGTGTGTGTGTGTGTGTAACAAATGCAAGGCCGCAATTTTCAACAGATTTGCACCAAAATTTACATGCACATGCTCCAAGTGGGAAGGCCAAGACTGATTTTGCATTTCCCAACTCCCATCGATAGTGGAAATAATCGATTTTTTCATGCTTCTACGGCAGTTTTGTAGTTTGCAGCCATTTTCTACGGGTCAGAGTGAGAGCCTATAGCTGGCTGCCACGAATAGGCAGGAAGATTCTATTGGCCAGTGTGAGAGCCAACAGCTGACTGACACGAATGTTAACTAGCATGCAAAAAAATCAATAGCTGCATTCGTCACAAGTCGGAGAAATTTAAATCTGCATGGCACTTTACTCCAATTGGCTCATTCGCTTGCTTAAAGTCAATGTTGATCTGATTCCGCAGAACTGGGTTGGGTGTGAAAAAGTATTTGTTGTTAACATCCTTTTTTCATTTGGTTTTTTCCAGTTACGAGTCTTTTTTTAAAGCTGATCGTTTTGTGTTCATTTTGTTTAGTTTTTTCATAACAGATTTAATGTTTTGTATAGAGCTTAGAAAAAATTTGCAGTGCGAGATAGGCAAGAAGTAAGGCATGTAGCAACATCAGCACGGCAATGGGCACTCCTTTAAAGGCAAGGAAGGGCAAAAATATTTTAAGTCAAGTGATAGCAATTGCTGTATGAGTCGTACAATTTTTGAATCAAAAAGCATCCACGCCAGGCCATGCTGCTAGTATTAAGTAAATTTAAGATGAAAAATACTAATCAAAAATTAATAATGGCTGACAATATTCCATCTAATAAAAATTCAGAATATGCATTACTATAAATATTTTGACAAATTTTCTTTCATTTACTAGCACTTTTATGACTAAATACTTTTTGGCTAATCCATTCTTCAGCAATCAAGTACAAGATTTCAAAATAAAGAAATTTGAACATGATTTGGGCATACATACTTTGACAATGCCTTAACCTGTGATGGTAGCAACCACAGGTTAGTTAAAATCTGGTGGAGTAATGGATAGTGGCTCAGATTGAGGAATCAGAGAGCCAAGTTCAAATTCTAATCAAATCCAGTACATTCATTTATGTACTAATACCCTTGGGAAAGGTATGAATCCTATTCTTCTCCACCCATCTTATGGGTAAATAGCAAGACAGACTGGGTTCTATAACCTTGGATGGAAATTGATCTACCACAGAAAGAAATGGCAACCTACTGTAGGAAAAAAATCTGCCTTGTCAGTCATGTATCAAAAGATACATGATTGCCTAAGCATGTATCATGCATGGCCCATAACTGACTAATCTCAAAACAGCGAAATCTCCTCTAAGGTTCAGATGAGATTTAAACTCAACTACCATGCCATTAACAGGACTGCTATGTGAGAAAGGAATATTCAGTTTGCATTCCCCTCCCCATGATGGGCATTATGTTTTCCATGATATAATAATACCTTAATATATAGACAGAACAGAATAGCTAAAAGAAAAAGAATGACAAACATGCTCTGTTATCAGAGAGAGTTTTATACTGCTAAGTCATACACAAAATTATATACACATATTTACACATGTCCCACACAGAAACTATAACAGATGTATACCACACAAGCAGTGCAAAAATAGCAAAGAGAGAGGATCTCGTAATAATTCCTAAAAGTAATTTGAGCTGCCAGAAGATTCTTCTGTGTTTCTGGAGAAGCCATATTTAGGATTCCCAACAGAGATTCAAGTGGGCAGGATTTATCTTCTATGAGACTTGTGAGGACACACAAACATCGTCATGGGTTTTTACCAATATGAGGACTATGAGCCAGAGAGAGTTTCTATATTTGGTGAAGATATATTCCCAAAGGAAAATGGCACCACGGGCTTGTAAGCTGCCCATGTGGCTGCTGGCTGGCCCAGATAGATGTTTTGCCTCACCCGTGCAAACAAACAACTTGTGTCTTGACTCCAATTTATCACTCTATATAGTGACATCACACGACCCATGTGACTTCATCTCAACCAAAGGAGATAATCACGTTTTTTTTTTGTTTTTTTTTTTTATCCCTACTCCATTATAAAGCTTCCTGATAAAACTAAAATAGCTCAGGTGGTAAAGGCAGACATTACACAAAGAAAGCAAGAAATCAATAAATAGAACATTAAGTAGAACTTGGACAGAGAACAATCTTAATTTTCAGGCAAAAAAAAAAAAAAAAAAAAAAAAAAAAACTTTATTAATTCTCAATTTTTGAGGGTTATAAAACAGACGATTAAACTAACAAAATCTTGTATTTTATGGTGCATAAAACATTTCAGGTTTATGGATATAAATAATTAGGTTCATGTATATTAACATAAAAAAAATACATCAAAAGATTTTAACTAGTTTCCCCTCACCAATTCCTTACTCATTAATAAGTTAAAGATGTGTGTGTGTGTGCGTGTATATATATATATATATATATATATATATATATATATATATATATATATATATATATATATATGTAGAAATGCATGGCTCATGTAACAAGTGCAGATCCTGTTATCAATTTGGCCAGACTCTGGAGAAACAGGGAAGAGAAGTACTATTGGATCTTACTGAATCATCCTGGTTAAACTTCAGTTTCAGGTGTCCAGTTTGCCCTATGCCGATTGTTACTTATCAAACATTTTTTAGCCTGGTTTCATTTTTCCTTATTCTCTCACAAAGTCTATGTTGTCATGCCTCCAAGATATTAAGCTACTGGGATACTATATATGTAAAATCATTCCACCCCATGTAAGGCAGTAAAGACACTAAGACAAGGGGTTACTGAGTGTGAAAGAATAAATAAAAAAAAACATTATTAAGGAGTGAGGACAATAGAAGAGTAATCAAGAAGACAGTAGATAACAACATTAAGTTTAAATATTTGAAGATCAAAGTTAATTGGAAAGAAGAATTCCTGAAAGGAGAAAGTGTGAGAAAAATTATTAGAATAGAACTCACAGTTACATCTAGCCAATTTAACTGTGAATTAATGAGATCTTGCCGCCAATCTAGTACTGCACTTAAATTCATAAAGTCTACTATGAAGAGCTCATTCAAACAATTACCATGAAATTATTTAAAGTAAAAACACAGGGAAGCTATATTATGGTGGTGGAAAATGACTGGAATCAAGATGCCAGGTCAGGACCAAATATTTTGCTGATTATTCTTTGGACTTTATCAAGAATCTTTAAATATACAGCAGGAGTACCAAACCATATGTGGCAACAATATTCAAAGAATGGACAAATGGTAGATAAATATGTAAGATAGATTCTGAACAAAAACAAAAGGAAAACTTATGTCAGCTGACATGTTTCGTCCTCTCATGGACTTTATCAAGGCAAATATAAGGATTTTATTTTGTAAAACGTATTTATAAACAAAAGAAAATATTAGTTTTTAGAATTTTTAAATTTAAATATGCTCATAAATATTCATCGGGCTAACATGAAAAGCTAAGACAAATTATCAAGGATGTTAAGTGATGTAATTTAATGTCTAATAAACAAAAGTGAGGAAATGTTGAATTATTTTTTATGATGTAATTATTATTTATATAATTTTAGTTTGAGATTAATTTATGTATTATATCCTAACTAATAGAAGGTTTAGATTTTAACTGTTTTCTTTAACATTTTTATAGTCATGTATGTTAAGGAGTATTTCTTTCAGGAAAGATGAGATTTGAAAAAATCTGAGGCACAGATTCATATTTTGGTAAGATTCAATAGAGACACTAAAGAATTTTCCATCTACATAAAAGTTTTTATAAGTCTGGCATTCTTTAGATCAAAGTTGTGGTTGAATTTATTTCTCTGTATGACTAATGCATTTGGTAAATTGTTTTCTTTTATCTTTATTCATAATCCTTTTACAGATGTTTAATTAGTCCATTTCATCTTCTGTAGGTACTGTACTGCTTTTTATTACTAAATTTTATATATTTTATACCTTCCTAGTTTACTGATTTTATATATTTTATACCTTCCTAGTTTACTGATTTTTTTTTTTTTTTTCATGGCTGGAAGTAAAAATTATTGCTAGCTGTTCTCATGTGTAGATTTCAACCTAACAAACCTATTTGTATGGAGATCAAACCCTAACTTAATTTCTGATTTATTTTCTCAGACAAATAATAGAATTAAAACAATTAACCCATAGATTGAATATTCTGAATAAAAAAAAAAAAAGATATTTTCTGTCAGAATTATCATAATCCTACATTTGAGTTAATAAAGACTGAGGGTTTTAGCAAAGATCATCCTTCTTTACAGAATCACAAAGATTGTATGGAATAACAAAAACTACACCACTTGAGGACAATCAACAACGGCAACAACAAAAATGGATAGCACATGCAACTCAAAGAAAAAAATAATGACATAATAAAGAGGTTAACATTACATGCTACATCAAATAAATGTTTGGAAGGAAATCCACATCAATACTGAAAAGAACAATATCAGCTACTGGACTTTTTCTTAAAAAATTGTTTTAAGAAAAAGATTTAAAATTTCAACCAAAAGCAGTACTGGCTTCTTGGTCAATGAATGTCGAATGTTTCCTTGTAGGGAAATGGCTAATATTACCAGGTTGGCAGCAAGTTAAAAATCGCTGGGTTAGGCAGTGAATATCATATACTGAAGTTCAATGGAAAAAGTAAAAAACAGCAATAGCAATACAAATTAGTTAAGAAGAATTAATTAATAAAAAAGATGGACAGCAGATGAAGAACTGTCTACTCTTGTGGGTTAAATAAGGTGTTCAATTTAAAATATTGAGAAAGTTACCAATTATAACTTGAAGAAGACATATTGGCCAAAACAATGGGACTATAAACAACAATGAGGAGGAATCGAGACCAAACAGATCAAAGGGTAATAATTCAAAAATTTAAAAAAAATAAATAAATCAAAATAAAAAAAATAAACTTATTTACAAATAAATACAATAATTCAAATATTAAGTGGACCTATGAAAATTGCACAAGTGGTGACAAATAAGACATCATCCCCCATATTTAAATATCTGCCATAATGATAGCAATGACTGTTGACACCTACTAAAACCCATCCACCAGTAAATTACTGAAGTTTATATTTGAAAGTAAAGAGATTTTTAGAAATAAAGTATTCAATATTAAAAATAGAACAATGATACTTAATATATAAATAAATAATTAAAAAAAAAAATTATCTGCCAACTTCCAAGTTTCACAGATATATCCATCATCAGGTTAAGATAAATCTACTGAATTCAATATTTAATTTGAATATGCTACATAAAAAAGATGCCAATCCTTGAATATATGTTTAATGGATTCAACAGATTCAACTTACCCTGACAAATGGTATATCTGCAAAAATAAATCCTTTTATCTGCAATTATTGATCGAATGGGGTTATTGCAAACATTAAATTTACATATAAAAATAAGGACAAAAAAAAAAAAAAAAAGATAGCAACATATTAAGACAAGATTATCAAGACACATTAGCGACAGATTTATACACAGTGTCAGCTATGCATCAGTTATTAAGTCAGGTTAAATCTGTGGTGGCGGAAACAGTGTGCACAAATATAACAGAACTGAAAACAATGGACTTACTGGTGAATATCAAAAGAAACACCATCTAGGCCATGCACAATTTGGCAATCAATAAAAATTATTTTGTCTGAGACTTATTTATTAATATTGATAATGTTCTTTAGTATAAAAGAGAATAATGACATGGAAGAAGGTCAAATTAGCTCACCTGCAGTGGGTGCATAACAAGTTTGCTAATCATAGAGACCAGGTATTTTTTTAATATTAATGTTCACCCAATACAAGACCCAAGAGCCACTCATGGTAGAGGGTTACTGTTTGGTGTTGTATGGGCATAAAAAAATGAAGGCAAAAAGAGCAGTTCATGAGGTTGTGTAGAAGTCAAGAATAAAGTGATTGGGAAAACATCTTGCTAGAAGCCTTTACTACAAAGCAATTGTTCTTTGAAACAAGCTGTCTGAGTGGAACTTACTTATTAATGGAACACTTGTGTATATGGTATACCAGGTCCTAGTTGTAATGGTTAGGGCTGGTGCGGTGAGACTAAGGGAATATGACTTACCCCGTACCCTCCACTATTACCACCACCCAAAAAAAAAAAAAAAAAAAAAAAAAAAAAAAGAAATGTTTGGTTAGGAAAAAAATTATGTATATCAATCAAAATGATTATATAAGATATATTTCAATTCTGTTGAAAGTATAGTCTTACTGTCATTGGGAAGCAATGTAATTTGCATCAGTAAATGTGATGGTAACAATTATGTTTCTAAGTAATCAATATTTGATTAACAAACAATGGAAAAATAATCTATTAGGTTGGTGCAAAAATAATGACGTAATAATGTTGTTTTTTGACGTTAAAAAATACGTCAAAAAACGACATTTTTACGTCATTATTTTTTAACCAACCTAATATATATATAAAACTATGTGACTTTCGTTAGTCTGTCCATCCATTTGTCCATCACACCCTCTAATATAACCATACATTGACTGATCAAAACAAAATTTTGGGGAGAAGTTTAAACAGGTAAGGGGGGCACAAAGTACAGTTGATTTTACTAGAATGCATAGCAATAAATTTTCATTATTTTTTTTTTTTTTTTTTTTTTTTAGAAAAATTAAAAGTTTTATTATTTAAGATACAAAATACTCTATTTTAAAACAATTTAATGATTAAAATAAAGACTTATTTAATAAAAATGCAATATTGTTTTTTTTTGTATGTCTTTAAGTATATATATATATATATATATATATATATATATATATATATATATATATAGATAGATATTCATTCTGGTAAAATATAATGCACAGTAGTAGCACTGTAAATATAGGCACAGTTTGTAAATCTCAACAAAAAAAATGATAAAAAAGTAATAATTTCAACAGTACTAAATACTGTGATGATTTCAACTGGCATCAGAGTGTTTCAAATAAAATCTAGTTTAGTTACTATTTCAATGTTTATTCATATCCTCATCATCAGTACATTATAAAAAGACTTCACAGTCTTTTTCAGATTTAAAGTGTTATACTATCATTAATAGATTAGTGCATATGTTTGCCAGATGTCATCAGGTAAAGGTTAAGAGAGAAAAAAATGTCTACTAGAGAAAGTAAAGATACCAACTTTGATCTATTATTGAAATACAATTCCTCAACCATATAAAATGGAAATCAATTACTAATGTTATGATCATGCATTTATAATTGCTAAGATCCAAGGCAGTATCTTTTTAGACTTGGTTACTATTAGACAAATGATCAATGCATTTGTAAAAGCATTCAGAGTAAGAAAAGAATAGACAGGTAAGACCATTTCAAATACACAAATTACACGGCACTTATTTCAATCAACCATGTTACTTAGAACAACTAGTTATGTAAATGTAAATGACAGATGGTTATAAAAAGGCATTGTTGATTATTCATGGTTAATGTGTTTAAATAATGCACTGACTATTGTTTGTGTCACATGACAATAATTGTAAGTAAAACAATACCCTAAAATAAGTAACCAAGTAACAGTTTTAAGTTCTCTTAATATTGCTGGCTTTCAAATATAGATCAGTAAGAGAGCTTCAGAATAGGTAGTGAAACATTGCATTGTTGACTGGTTAGAGGAAAGGTAAGGAATAGGGGGTTCAGCCTAAAAGCTATTCTCAAAAGCACTTACTTGATTAGCAGATACTTGTCCATGAGAAGAACTGGATGATAAAGTTAACCATCTCAAGAAAATAGCTTTGAAGCTTGAGTTTGTATCCTTTACAATAACAAAGAAAAAAAGAACATGTGATGTTATTTTCTTTTTCAATCTCTCCTATTATACTTACATACATATATATATATAAAAAAGGATTTAGCTATAACTGACTGTAATCAAACACCACAGAAAGATTTTTAATTGTTAACATCACATACAGTGAAGCAGATAAGAGAAAAAAAATACCTAAAATCCATTTTCAAAAGTTCTGAATTTTGCATTTGATAAAATACCTCACAAAGAACTGTTGGAATTGCAAGTTAGCCTCCTTGGCATATTTGAGGAGGATATAAGAATAATCCAGAACTAGACTGGTAGTAAACTACTTGTGTGTATTATATATATATATATATATATATATATATATATATATATATTGTTTACAGTAAGGTTCACCCAGTACAAGGCCCTAGGGCCACTCAAGGTAGAGGATTATGATAAGGAGTAGTTTATATGGATAGGAAGGGAAGATAATGGTTAACAACTTGAACAAGTTAAGGTTACAGTGATTGGGGAAGCAACCTCTTGGGAGTCTGTTCCACAGAGCAGCGGTTTGTGGGAAGAAGCAGTTTGACTGTAACTTACTTCTTGCTGATGTAATACGGAGGGAATATGGGGGATTTGCTACTATGTAAGTGGCATGGTGGGTCCTAGCTGTGAAGGTTAGACAAAGCAGAACAAAGGAATGTAGTTTGTCCGAGCACTTTCCATAGAAGTAGTGATAAAGTAGTGAGGGATTCACCACATCCCACCTGTAAGAAAGAGGTAGAAGGATGGAAAATAATTCTTCTCCAACATGGACTCAGAGATGCTTTTGAATTGTATCAAGTGAGGACTGGGAAGCTTCCACCCAAATATGGCAACAGTACTCCATTTTGAAAGGTAGCGGATAACATGAGGAGTCAGTTAATTACTCAAACACTACAGGGAGCCGATCATTTTACCTACATCTTTAGTGCTGGATTGTATATTAGAGTTCCACTTGAGGTCAGGTGTGAGTTTGAGGCCCAATATCCTCTCAAGGCAGAGAGGCTCCTCGAGGGAACATACGTTCATCATGACTGGCAATAGGTTGAGATCTGATTGGCAGTGATAGATGGTTTTTGAGGCATTGAATGTAACCAGACAGTTTTTCCCCCAAACTGAGAAGTTATGGATAGAAAATTAATTCAGTAAATATATAAAAATAGAAAGGGGTATAAGACAATGTATCTTCTCATCAGACTTACTCAAACTATACAATGAGGTGAGTCTGAAAGAATTAGGAGTCCTACCAGGATTCATTGGTGGCCATATTCTTAACCTTTAGCACTTTGTAATATTCACTTGTATTACTTACTCTTGATTGGCAGTAGTCTCATTGATTTCAATCAAGCTTGTTTTGGTTGTATGAAAACACGACAAAATTTTGAAAAAATTCAGACTCCATGATTTAGAGTTACCTGCAATGGCAGTGGCTTAGCAAATAAAGTTGCCGACCATGTGTTAAAGTTAACACAAAATGAGAAAATGACTGTGCTGATAGCAGACACAGAAAGGAAACAAGAACTCCTACAGAAGGTAGTGAAGGAAAGTAAGAAGAAAGGACTAAACATCAATTGCAAGAAGATGGAATGCATAGTTGTTAGCAAAAAAAAGAAGCCCAACATGCCAATTAGAAATTGGAAATACCAAAATCAAATCAGTACAACAATTTAAATATATGGGAAGTGTTTTAACAGAGGATGGAAAGTGCAACATAGAAATCCAAAGGTGCATTGGGATAGTGAAAGATGCCTTCCAAAAGCTAAGCAAAGAATTAAGAAACAAGAAAATTTTGTTAGAAACAAAGAAAAGAGTCCTAAACTCTTGCATAATATCAGTCTTCCTATATGACAGTGGATGCTGGACAATCTCCTCACAGATGAAGCTACAGAAATGTGGTTTTTACAGAAGGATGCTGAGAATAACATGGACTGAACATGTAATCAAAGACAAAGTTTTAGAGAAAACAGAAACAAAATGAACACTTATACTTAACATCAGAATGCAAGAGTTGAAATTTCTAGGGCACATAATGAGGAAAGAGGGATTGAAAAATCTGATAGTGATAGGACAGAGGAAAACAATGTGTAACTTTTGAAGTGAGCTTGAGTAAATGGATGGCAGAACAGGGGGAGATAACAAAAAGACAAAATTTATTAAGAGCTACAAAAGACATGAAACTGTGGAAAGCTATGATCAAAAACATCCTGAATGGGGTATGGCATATAAAAGATCTTGATACTTGTTGTATTGAAGACATTGTTTGGGCTAACATTTTCTTCAAGTATTTTTCATTTCCTTCCTAACATTTGTAGTTGTGCGGAATATCAACATCTTGCTTATATCATTGTTTTTACTTTGAATTACATGTGACATCTATTTTACTTGTTGCTGCTGCTGTTGTTGAAAGTTCTCAAGTGATTTAGTTTCTATCAATACAGTGTGGTCTTTGCTAAAAGCCAGAGGTTTCACTTGCCCAAAGTCATTACCTTAAAATGCTTCAATCAAAATTCTACACTTCACCATAACCATAATAAATGATAAGTTCAGATGCTTTTCAGAAAGATAAATGGCATGGTATTGTTTAGAATTAAAGCCCCGAATAACAGCTATTGATAATAGATATTATAACACATTACAATCAGCACATTACACACTTGGAAACTATGAATCATAATTGCTCTTTTAGCTTCAAGTACCAGATGTTCCTCATAGTACAGTTAAGAATATATATATATATATATATATATATATATAGATATAGATATATATATATATGAGAGAAAGTTTTTGTGTGACACGTTTTGTCTTTTAGGACTTCACTGGACTAAGTTTATGTTTACGTTCATACAACTTCATATGCACACAAAGGAAAGGGAGAAGCTGAGAATTTTAAATTTTATAATTTCTTTTAATATATGTTTTGAGTATATAATCTAAATGATTTCATAGCTTCTTTGAGTTTCTATTGCTTTTGTTATCAAATATCCCACTCTGTAATAAAAAATCTGGCAAAAATGGTGAAAGTGTGGATGACCTAGCAATTTTCTAAACATTCTGTCTCAGAAAATTGTTTTCTCTTTTAAATAGTGACATGTTTTTTTTAAATTCAAAACTGTGTTCAGTCTCGTTATGGTGGGCAACTAATGCATTTAATGTGTTGTTTTATAAAAGATCCCTTTTGTGTTCATGTGATATTTTATTTCAATTACTTGAGGTTTCTCCCATGTAATCCATGTGGCAGTTATTACTGGTAATAGATTCAGCTTTCAAGTTTTAGCATAGTTTTGTTTTACATTAATTAAGTCTTTGTTTTAAACATAGCGGCAACAAATTTTATATTCAGTTTAGATGAAGGACAAAACATGTCACACAAAAACTTTCCATTTTGTCATAATTTCTAAAATTGGTCTTAATATATTAAAAAAATTATACATCCTCTACCTAGATTTTATATATATATATATATATATAATTAATAAATGTGAATGTTAGTATATCACACTTTTTCAACTTTACTCCTGGAGGCTGTAGCTCAACATTTCATACCATTTTGAAATAACGCCAACTCTGTGACCAAATTAAAAACATTCCAGGCCAGATCTGAACCCACAATCCTGAAGTTTTGTATTTTCAAGTTTTCAATCAATTCAAATGTTTTCAGCGATCTTTTTTTTTTCTTTTTTTTTTTTTTTTTTTTTTTTACAGAATTTTTTTTGCAACAAATTTTTTGGTACAATAACAATTTTTATAACTTGGAAATAAATTTTGGAATAATCAAAATTAATTGTGAAATTTAGTAAAAGTCACCCATAAAATAAAAATAATTGTTTATATGGAAAGTAAGGACCTATGTACATCAAATTGTCTTTAAATTAAGTAGAAGTAGAAGAATTATTGTTGAACCTTGAAAATGCAATACTTAAATGCAGCAATCAATTTTGAATTCTTCTGTAGTTTATTGTTTTCTACTGCATCTACTCTTCCCTATCTATTGTGATGAAGACCCAATCTAGAGCCTTTCACAAGAGCTAGCTTAAATACTGCCCAATAGGGCAGGTTTTAAACTAGTATATATATGTGTCTGTGTGTGTCTCATTTGATCAAAATGGAAAAAAAAAAAAAAAACTCAATTGGAAAGAACCTGTTTACATAAAGTGCAAAAACCTACTTTAGATTAAAATTATTGAATTATCATGTTCCAAAGCAATATTCAGACACCTGGTGCACGATATAAATTCAATGCTAAACCAATATTTTATGCATGTAAAGGAACAGAAAAATTTGTAGTTTTCATGATCTTTTATAAAATGCCACAGAGTTAGGCCATTTAAGGTCGTTTTCTGTTTTTTTTTCTTTTTAATAAACAAATGAAATAAATTATTATAATAAAATAATTATAAAAAATTATAATTATTATCAACGGTGAAGGATCAGGAACAATGACACTAATTTATATATAATTCAAGGATTTCAAGTGGATTATATTTGTTTAAATGATTGTGACAAACAAAAGTCACAGAAGTGATGATAAATTATTCAACACATCACTTAAGAACATCTGTAACTTGTCTACTACTTAACAGGAGGACAACAAGACTAGCATATTTCCTTCATGGTAACAGATGGAAGATTTGTTTTAAATATCAGTATTTACTTATTATGATAAGTTAAATGTTACTGTTTCCTAACCAAAATTGAAACTTTCTTTTTCCTATGACTATTTCTATTCATGGTTTAAATGAGGATTTGCTCTTTATTATAAACACTAATGACAGTAACTTATTTCTGGACAATTGTTTAATGACAAGGATAACTGTAAAGCTACTAATAAATGTGGTTTAGGAAATCAGGAAAATATCTGATGATTTTTTTTCATGTCCTTGGAAAATCAATTTTTTTAAGCTTTTAGAAGGGTTCAATTGACAGTGCATGTAAACATAATTTTAAACTGTACGATCTTATTCAAGCAGTAGATTTTTTTCCTTTATCACTTTCCCAAGAATCTAGACAATTTGTAGTGTTAAAAAGAAAACCTTATTCCTACACTTAATTAACTCAAAGTTACTATTTTTTCAACTAGAAAAAAAAAAATACATCTTTTCATTTTAAGGTTTCTGTATTTAAATTACATACACATTTGCATAAAAGCAGACACAAAACTGAGCATTAAATTTACACTGTAAACTAAACACCATCATAAATTTATATTAGTTGCTTATGTAAACTGTGATATCTCAATAAGGATTTATTAAATACATCAAAACTAATTTAGTTCAATCATCATATATACTTATTATAAAACCCAGGTTGTGTGTGTGTGTGTGTGTGTCTGTACGTTTATATATTGGATGAGATGTCCTACATTTTTCAACTGGTTTCAACAAAACTTCACAGGACTACGTAAAATTACCTAGCGGTGGTTCTGACAGCGCCAAACATTGGAAAAACACAATTGTTTTTGCATGAAATCAATTTGAAAACACGATTAAGAGGCATCGCGAGAATGAAAGGGGGACAGCTCATATCGAGTTATAATTAAAACCCAGATTGTGTGTGTTCGTTTATATATGGGATTGGATTTCCTACATTTTTCAACCAATTTCAACAAAACTTCATTTTTTTTTGTCAGGTAGTGTTTCTTATTGTCTTGCAGACTTTTTTCTTTATTTTTACATTCAGAATGCTTTAAAAATTCCATTTACAAGACAATTGTTTATAATAAAATTCTATTCAATCAGTAGACTCATAACGATTGAAAACAATGTTTTTGTTTTGAGTTTGACCAATTCGTAAAAAAAAAAACAAACCAAAACAAACAAACAAAACAAAAACTAATTAAGACATTTTAAGTATTTGCAGGAATTGAGAAAATTCTAAAATTTCCATAGTATATTTAGAAAAAATGTTTTGAATTTGTTCTAAATATACTATGACCCTTGTGTACTTTGATAAGTTTATGAATGAGGTGTGAGCAAAAGTTTTCAGCAAACCCATTTTTAAAAATTTTTTAAAATGTCAACAAATATGCATTGTCACTTTTGTAATGTTAACGAATGCTCATTGTAGTAAAGAGTTTGTAATTGCAGATACAATTATAGTAACGCCGTTGAACAATACTAGTGTCAGACGTCTTCAAATAACACTTGCACTAATAGTACTTGCTCAAAATGTAACCACTGAATAGTAATCTGCATAGTGATTAGTATAGAGAAATAGTATAGCAAATAGTATAGGAGTGATTCATATAGTCTATTACTATACGAATCACTCCTTCTACACTATCCTCTATCACTATACTATATAGACAGAATAGAAATGGTGATCGCTGAAACTATTACTGATTATATTATTAAAGCCAAAAACATGGTCATTTTATTGAAGAAAACTTCCAGGGAGGGAATTAGCAATGGTTTACTAATAGTAGAGATGGGTGGTCTAAGCAATATTTTTCGGTTTCATCTTCATGCTGTGAAACCACATCGGAATTTTTTATGAAATCGAAATCATTCGTTTTTTTTTAAGTGCTATCACTACTGAGTGACCATATCCAAAGAAACACTATTGAAAAAGACTTTCAGATGTTAATAAAATTAAATTTTATCAACATTTATACCATTTTAAGAGAAAAAGATTGAACAAAAATATGTTAAAAGCATTTAATTGACTAGTTTTAGGAAATAAATGTGAAATCTATTTGTTGACAAAAGAAATGAAGAAGAAAAAAAAAAAAACTCTGTGGTAAAATTAAAATAGTGAGTAAAATTAAAAAAAAAAAAATTGCTGCCGTTTCATTTTAATTTTTAATTTTATGAAGTCAAATTTTTTGTAAGGGTTAAATTTTTTTTCTAGTAAGCTAGTACACCAATCACAAAATAAAGTTGTTATAAAGCAGTAAATAAGAAAAATGAATGAAGATTTTTTTTTTATAAATAAATTTATTTTTATCTAGGGAAGGCACCTAAATTAGATATTAAGAATAATTAAAATCGTTCTTAATTTCACTTTTAAAATGTGTATATTTCCAGATATGCAAGTCTTTAATGTTTGTTTTCTACAAATAAAATTGTTTCTATCTAGTGAATACACTTAAAATTAGATATATAATAAAAAAAAAAAAAAAAAAAAGTTTTAATCCATTTTAAAATGTGTATATCTTCAAATTTTTTTTTTTTTAAACACAAAGTAAAAATTATTTGTTTTAGCCACTAGTCAGTATCAGCAGTTTCAATCATTTGAAAGTTCTTTTACCACATATTAATTACATTTTTTTTTAGCTGCTTACTTTATAATTTTTGAAGGAATTCGCTTCCACAGGTCAGAGAAGGAATGAACATCTTCATGGTTGGAATTTAAGGTGTCTTCTAAATCAAGAATATTGATAAAGACTGGTCACTTTGATTTTGCTAAAGAAAGTAATGTGTAAAAAAATTTAGTATTAAAAAAAAAAAAAAAAAAAAAAAAAAAATAATCATATTTCACATTCTCAGCTGTTCAAAACAAAAAAACGTTTTAACTCACTGTAAAAAATTTAATGAATAAAAGCACATACAAATTATGTATTTAGAAAGATTATTTCATTTTCTTTCCAGCCATATGAATATTTTTAAGATTGGACCAGAAATGCACGTAAAATTGCGAGTTGAACAGACTAAGTTACAAATTTATCAATCTCAAATGAAATCAGATATTGACTGGAAATGCTATCATTACACAAGAAAACGAATGGTTTCCTTAGAAAGTAAAAATACTAAAACCAAATTGAAAACCACATTATCAAGGAAAAAACACCAGAAATCAATATATAAATTGCCAAAACGACCAACTCTAATAGCTATGTTCCCAAAAGTCTTCCCATCTGATTTTAAGCCATCTGTTATAACTCAGAAAGACAAACATTTAGTGAGTTTAAAGTAGCATTTCGAAGCTTCAAAGAAACTGAAATGATGATTCAAGAGAATAACAGTTCAAGGATTTCATGGAAAACATGAAAGTAACCTACAGTAGTATTGCTAACATGAAAGGCTGAATAAATAGCATTGTCGGCTGCAATAGAAGAAGCAATATTCCTTATTCAATTATCAGCCACCATGATTAATGTAAGTAAAAAAAAAAAAAAAGAAAAAGCAAGCCACTACCTATTGTGATAATCAAGGTACAATAGCTCTGGCTAAGAATCTGGTCTACCATCAACATTCAAAACATGTAGACATAAAGTATCACTTCATAAGAGCTGAAATTCAAATTCAGTAGTAAAGGTTGACAGAACAAAATTAAACAAATTCTTTATTACTGTAAATAGAGTGCTGTATTGAACATTTTCTCTCTTTTTGGCATCTTAGTTGCCAAATTTTTTTTATTACTCCTTTTTGCATACGAAAATAAAAATAGAGTCTTAGAATATTTTAAAAAAATAAATAAATAAATAAATATTAAAAAATTTTGAAATATTAAAAACAAAAAAAAAAAGAAAAAACAAATTTCTGTCATGTATGCAAATTATATATATGTAAATGTTTGCATGTATCTTGTTTGTATTTATTGGCCCCATAGAAAGGGGGATTTAAGGGGAGGTAAATATGAGTGCACTCATCCATTAGATTGTGGGGGTGGTATTGATTTCAATCCCATGAGGAACGACTGCAGAACACTTGCCCTTCCACTTTTATAGGTAGAAGCAGACTAATGTATGCTGGGATTTTTTTTTCTTAGACAATAAAATAGGCCTGTTTGCAGCTTGATATGACTCAGTCTAGATCTGCATTGTCTAGAAGACAGAACACTGCGTTCACTTATCTGAACTTGTTTTTGTATGTTGGCCCTAATTCTTAATTTGTGAACTTTTTGCCTCGCAAATATTGTTTGCTTGATATTATTTCATTTATTTCTTGTTTCTTTTTCTTGCAAACTTTGTTAATTCAGTTTGTTGGACAGTTGATTTGACCATGGCTACACATTCCACATTTTTCATCCTTAATTACTCAGATAAGTTCATGGGCATGCATCAGGGAAAAATAAATCCCACAAACTCACATTGAAAGTCTACTCTGCCTCTCTAGAAACTGTCCCACTAGGACAGGTTGATTTTGGAACCATGGTATTGCACTCAATTTGAAAGTTGGGGTTTGATATGATAACACAATGTTTTTTTTCAAAATCATTACCGTTTTGAATTTAAAAGATTAACTTTAGGTTCAAAATCAGTGTTGGAATTTCATTCCGGTGATCAGTGAAAGCCTTATAAAATTTATAATTTACTGAAGCTTTAAAAATTATATGCAAAAGATGCATGACACAAGCAAATTACTTCATTTACTTCAAAAGGAAATTACAGTGAACAATTTAGTTATATTATGTTGTAATATGTTATACAGCATTGTAGTTTTAGTAAACAATGCAAAGTTTAAAAATTTTGTCTTATAATTTGTGCCCAGTAGTATTATGCTGTTATATACACTTTTATCTATTGTTTTTATTAATTATAATTTAACAGATCTTAATTACTGAGTAGCCTTTTTTGTAAACATTTACAATTTTTTTACGGTTTTTATTTATCGAATACAGTGAAAAAAATTGCATATTTTGCTTGTGGTGATTTATAATTAGAATTCTGTTTTGAATATATTTTCCATTCAATGTATCTAACGCAAAAGATATTAACTTTATTTGGATTTATTTTTGAAATATTAGGTTGGTGCAAAAATAATTTCGTTTTCTAACATATGTTACTATGTGAGAAAACGATATTATTTTTGCACCAACCTAATAGTAACATTTTGAAGTCAGTTTGTAAGCAAAAACCTGCAGACATCAGGTATTTCTGTACATTTTTTTCAGATGCTTTTTTAAACTAAATGCTCAAAAATTGGCAAAAGCTAATGAATTATTGGTGCTAGTACTTATCACATCAAACCAGTCTTCACAAGTGCAATGTTGATTCTCTAAAAACACTAAAAATCAACTTGACTGAGCTATACAAGACTAAGTTTAACAGAAGATAAAATGTAACCATATAAATTATTCTTTATACTTCCTTTGATAGCTAGGTAGTACATTTGAAGTTAGTGCTTTCAGTTTATTATATGGTCAGATTTGATCATCTGCCAAACATAAACCTCTTGTAGCTTAGGCGGCGAAGCAGCTGTAACTGTAAAAAGTAAGCTTTCCGAGGCAGAAGAATGCAAGTTCACGTCTTTGCCAAGAGCTTTTGCTTTGTATTTAATATACACAGTTTGTTGGTGGCCAGTGACCTAACAATATGTAGATACTCCCTTTGACCGAATAATGGTGCCGACATGACTTAAAGGTCTTGTCATTCTCAGGGTATATCTCTCCAGTCCAGAGCTGTTCCAAAGTTGTGTTTACTGGGTGTAGCTGCAGGGAATTTAGTGAGGTCTGCAACATGTCCTATACATGCTCCATGATGGTTAAATCAGGTGGAGACTGAGATCAGGTTGGATTGAGAAAGGAGTACCTGGAAATCAGCAGAATAGTTCTGAAACCAATCTTATATCAACCACACACAACAGGAGAGAAACTATCAAGAAATATGGTGTTATGTAGTGGTTTCACAGTGGAGGCTTGTATTTGTACTAAGTCGGTCCTAAAATAGGTTCGACGTACAAAACGTTAGGAACTTGATATAATAGGTCATGACGCAGTAATCTAGTTGGGGTGGCTGATACTTTAATATCCAACTAACGGTCGTCCGACATCAACCAACTGACCAACTCACTGCCGACTCCCTGAGCGACTGCTACTCCAACTTATTATAGGTGGGAGAGTCTATTAACTATAGAATAGGTGTGTTCCATTATAACATATGATGAGTATAGAGAGGCAATACATATTTGCCATATTACCGTTGTTTTGCCTTATTACAGTTAATTTGCCTTGCATATATTGTTTGCTAACTTTATATTAGTTTTTGCCCTGTTTTTTTTTTTTTTATCACTAATTGCTAACTTTGCCAATTCTGTTTGTCGGACATTTTTGTTACTTATTTTGTATTTGACCATGGTTGCTCACTCCACGGTGTGCATTTCAAAGCACAAGCAAATGACCAATTTAAACAATTCACTTGCGCAAGGTGTCCAGTAAAATCCTAGAATTTCTTGAACACTCATCCATCATTCTTGACCGGAGAATCCATCCACCCATATATAAAACTGGGAAAGAAAAACTAGCAAAATTGTTGCAACTTTTGAAACACTTTATGCATAAATAAAATCTATTAAAACAAACAAGAGATAAATAAACTCATATACATCAAAATGAATAATTTATTCAATGTTGCTTCTATAATTTCAAATTACAACCTCAAACTATAAACTATGCAACTGAAATATACAGTCTGGAGACAATTTGGACCACACCTTGAGAGCAGCCTAGAGGATATTGGGGTAGGAGTCCATCTTGGTGATCTGCTTTAAAATACCACACAGTGTAGTCTCAGGAGTTCAAAGAAAATCAGCAAAATTAATTTTGCAGAACTTCTACACCTTGGCAATGCAGCTACGAACATTGCCCTACATCCACAAAGCTGACCTCTAGGTATCTAGTCTTGAACCAGGTCAAACATTTATACCTTAGGACATCATAGCAAGCATCAGTGTCCACTATTTAACCAAGATTGAAAAACGAGGTTATTTTTTGTTGTTGGCTGCCATGATTCCTAAGAACATGACCCAGTGGTGACATCCTAAATTTCCAGGAACCAGTTCTAGGCAGGTAATCCTTAAGAACCTATTCTGCTTATTTTCTTTTCAATCTGAGAATGGGAACAAATCACTTTATAAAAGTATCAAAAAGAAACCATTTTGATAATTTAATAGAAAACATTTATTTATTAAGACATTTCCAGGTTGAAATTCTGTTCTCATATTATAATAGCATCATACTTCATAACAGAAATAAGAAGTTTGTCGTAATTTCTGTAGGTAAATGAGGTTCTATTCTTCAGACAATACTAAATGCTCCTTCTGAAGTCACCATTCTTGAATTTGTGCACACATCACTAACATAAAAATCATCACCTGCTTCTCACCGCTCCGGCCCTTTTTATTATGTTGAAAACCACAGCTGACTGACCAAACAGCATTCTTGGCTTCATTTTCAGTCATATGTTATCCTCCAGTCTGACCAATCAGCACACAGATTGCTATTGGTTGAACCACGCTAAGCTGCATAAAAACCATTTCAGAATCCTACACTTACAGAATAATTGGGTTGATTCATACCATTTCCAAAAAAACAAAATATCGCTACTATGTGTTGCATATTGAGGCAAGGAAGTTATTTTCCTTTAAACCAGATGCAAGTCACTGACTCATTTACTTCTACGTAATTATTCACTAGATGCTTTTTTAACTAGTGTCATCAGCTGGGTTATGGTTTCTTCGTCACATTCAAACTGAATCGCTGCAGTCTTAAAGATCCAATGAAAGACCTATCAAATTTATAACTAGAAGATTTGCTACATTTTTAACTGCACAACAGTAAAGGGTATGTGTCTATAAGATTTTCACTAGGCACATGCGAGTGTAGCATAACTAACATTTTAACTGGACCATAGGATATTAATATATAAGATTATTTTTGGATAATCCAACAACCAATTTGTTAAGCTTTCATAATTTTAAGAATTGGTTCAGGCAAACCGGTAGTAGGATGCCACCACTGCTATGACTTGATCTGAATGTCTGCACCTGAAAGTGCCATTGGTATCAAATGCTGACTCCAAAAAGTACTGATCATTTTGGCAGTTCAAAACTGTCCACTTTGAAGATTTACTCTTTAGAGAATATTTTAACAATGGACCCAATATTTTTGAAGCACTATTCCAGCCTCTGGACCTTCATGAAGTGTACTGGGATTCTGGTAAACAATTTAAGCCCCAAATCAATATGATGGCTGTTCTGATTCACTTTCAGCTCAGCAGCTACCTCACATATGAATGTTAGGTTTTTTGTAGTTTTGTTCTTAAGAGCATCAGTGAAATCCAGATTACACTTATTGACCCCTACCATTGCCTGGCTTTTCCTGGATGCTCTTGCTCATGTCTATGATCTTTTGGGGTCAATTTCTGCATAAAATTGACACCTTTTGCAATTTGACCTTCAGTGTAACTATTTTCTACCACAATATTCTTGAAAAATAAAGCTATATTAATAGCCGAGAGTATACTCATTGCTATGTATTTGTTTTACATTACTTGATGAGCTGGTCAAAAAAAATCCCTTAACTTTTACTGCAAGTTTTGCTTCTCCACCAAGTATATATATATATCTTATGCAATCTTTTACTTAAGTAAAAAATAAACTAATCCAGTACTAGTGTGGCGAAATAAAAAGAAAACAGCAACCAGTGAGTAAATTCAAGCTCTCCCAGCTGGTATTCCAACCAAGAGTCGTTCCTTCTTGAGTTCCGTCTCGAAATCGCACTAACAGACTTTTCCAGCCGCCAACCGTGAACGTCACTCAAAGACCCCCCCCCACTGGGAAAAACGAGTTGCTTTTTATATTTGTCCATATACCCATAATCCCTTGCATCTTCATGCGATCACATAATTCATTGCGTCATGTCCCATAATGCATTGCATCTTTATTGCATAAAAATGCAATGCAAGTCCCCCCTCATTCTTTTACGTTATCTGGCCGAGGACGGATTACGGCAGAGCGGTAAGTGCTTTTTTCTCCCTCATTTCAACTGCAGTAGCTTTGCATGCTAAGCAAATATGGGTTCTTTTTTGGCGGGGACAAGGCAAGTCGTAACCAGTTGTGCTCGTCCCAGGTTCTGTCTCATCACGTCTGCCACAGCTAGTTTCTTTAAGTCAATTCTAATTCCCTTAGTTATCTACATCAATCTTTTATACCAACACAACGTCACAAAAAAAAAAAAAAAAGGTAAATTAAGAAATATATTTCGATGAGAGAGAAATCTTGTCATTCTAATTCCAGTTCCATGTCCATGATCTTGGTATTATTTTGGTTAACGAACAGGTCAAAAGAAATACTTGGCAGTTAAGAGAATCCTTTGTTTCTTTTAAAATGAAAAGTTTGTCAAAAAAAGGTTATTCTGTTTTTATCATTAGATGGTACCACAAGCATTTAGTTTTAACTAACCTCATTAAAAACTATTGTATTGTAAAAGCTATCATATTGGCAGGCATGTAAAAAAAAAAAAAAAAAAAAAAAAAATTGAGAAGATTCTGTGAATGATCAAACTTGTCAAAAGTGGTTTGCAGAGATTTATACTTTCTGCACGATTCTTCATGGGGAGATAGATTATTTTAAAGTAATTGAATGACGACACTAGTTAAGAATAGGTAATGTTATATAACATCAGAAATAGAAAATATTCAAAATATTTAAGTCAAGATGTTGCCCATATGGGTTCCACGTAAGCATTAAAAATCTACTGAACCGCATTTACATATGCAATTCGTTACCTAACCAAAAATGTTCCATTTCTGAAATAAATAACAATGAAAAGTGAATACTTTACAACAATGCAGGAGTTTGTGGAGTAAGCAAAAGACTAATCTTCATCCAAAGAAAGTGATGTTTTGTTTATTGTGGAAGTGGAATCTCCTTTTTGAGAATCAATTTATTCAAACAAGTACTGCTCCCATTAAGATTAACTGAAGATAACAATCAATGAAAATTGTCTGAAAAAAAAGGTATAACATTCCATCAGGATCACAAGAGATTTTTCTTTTTTTTTTTTTTTTTTACAGTTTTCACTCATCTATCATATTCAGTACCACTTTCAGATTACCATTTATTCCAATCTTTGCAAAATTCTCTTAACCTTTACCATGCTATTTTCTTTCTAGAATTGTTCCCCTTGCCACTGCAATTTTTTTTTTTGAGGGTGCAAAAATATGAACACCTACTGTTTTAAAATTATAACTTTCTTTGTATTGTGTATATAGATTTTAATTTTTGTAAACTAATAAAAGAAGGAATGAGTAATATTTTGATGTAATGCATTATGTTTTACATGCATATTTTGATGTTGAAAACAAAAAAATTGCAACGCAAAATAAAAAACAAGTACATAAAAAAATACATAAATAATTCAACGTACTTTAACTTTTATTACTCCTTGTGGAGTTCTGGTGGTGCAATAAGAAGCAAAAATTGCTAAAAAGGCTTTCATTTTGTCAAAAAAGTGACGTGTTTCCTCATGTCTACATACAAGACACTAGCATTTGTTTGCCCTTTCTTTCACCTGACTCATATTTGTTTCGTTGACAACTAAAGTTATTATTTCATTGTTTATAAATAAACAAAATCATTCACCTTCAGAAAGGCTATCAGATATATCGATTGTCACCAGTAGATTCCATAAAATTACTTAGGCATGGATGATAGTAGCCGCTGGTGATCATTGTCATTTTCCTCCACATCACTCGCACAATTATCATCTCTGACCACTTCACCATCAATATCCACCCGAGTAAAGCCTTCAAAATTATCATTGGAGTGTTAATCCAAAAAAACTCCTGAATAAAGGCTTTGTTGGATATTGACGGTGCCATTTTTGTTTACCAAAAATTGTGAAAAAATTAACATCAAGGACACATGGCACAGTGGATAAATGCGTTTGTTAGATCCAATGACAGGATCCAAAGAGTGTGAGTTCAATACCCGGTTAAGGCAGTGGAGAACTTTCAGAGGGAAAAGTAACAGGAGATAACTGACATCCATCAAAACATGGCAGGTGGAACTAGAACAGTCTACCCCAGTGAGCGAAATAAAGGGTTCAGTTCGACATTCCAACCACCTGAAGAAGGCCGGAGCATACAACGGCCAAAACGTTGTGATAAATATGGCGACAAAGATGAAGACAATAGTCTGAATAATGTAAATAATGTACATCATCTCAGAAATATAATACATCTCAGAAATATAAACAGACTCTGAAATTAACATGGGTTTAATCAATGTTATACCTTGTGTAGAGTCTAGAAAAATGTTGGAAAATGGAAGTTTAGCCTTAGAAGTAGTAGGTGATTTCCAGTTTAAAATACTGGAAACAACATTTGACAAGTGTTTATTTATAGCAACTATTTCAGGTGAGAGAAGTCACCGATAGTAGTAGTAAGGGAGAGAATTCTATGGTGACTATTGTCACCTGCAGTGTGGTAAAGGTGAATGAAAGAAATTTCAATTCCCTGGAAAACAGTAATTCTTTACTGAGAAAGATAAAATGATTTGAAAGGATGGAATTATGAAGTTGCTTTAGAGACGGCAGAATAATAAACTGTTCAATGCATGTCACAAAATTGTCTGAACTGAATGAACTACACAACTGTCAATTTAGCTATAAAATTTATCATTTACAAAAACATGAGTGCCTCAGGTTAGTATAATGGTTAGCAAATTAGTCTGGTTGACCATTACTGCTAAGCAGGGAGTCTGTTCCTCATTAAGTGCCCCCATACTTGTCACCTTGTACCAATTTAAATAAACAATTATATAAATTGTTATATTTACATATACATCTCATATACTAAATAGAACAACTAGTATGGAGCAGACTTAGAATATAATTTTGATTTCATTTAAGTATAATTGTTATCTTATATCCAGTATTTATCCGAGTGCCTAACTCGGATTGATGATTACCAAGATAGGCTTGTCGACCATTACAAACCAAGATAAGTTTGATTTTTAAGGTGCCTCAAGAACCAGTTGAGCAGATCTAAGTGCTTCCCTTATGATTGCACACAATATTTCACTTCTCAAAATAATATGTTCACTTTTAAAATCCCTATTCTCTTTAATTGCAAACGGTTTGAACAATGTGTGTGTGTGTTGTTTTGTTTTATTTAAGCAATAAGAAAAGTCAGAAGTTTGCAGGTAACCAAATCTGGACTGTCGCAAAGCTGATAGACCTGTGTGACGTGATGATTTGCATAATCTACTTGCTCAATGTTGTTTCCCTGCTGATTGAGTAATTGCACATCTGTTTATGCATGTGCAGTAATCTCCTCTCTGGTGGATTGCCAAATACATCAGATCTAAATGGCTGGATACTTTCCAAATAGGCCTTGTATATTCTTTGAGTTTTGTCAGACATAAGTTGCATCCAGTAAACTTTTGGAAATCACTTAACCTACAAGTATATACAGTATTGGTCTTCCAATAGGACAAAGCATATTGGGTAATGTCTTGATTCCATTTTGAATGATATAATTTTTGCACTTGTAATTCAGAATGGCAAAAAATACACCCCTGGTCAAAATCTTAAGACCAGATACAAAAGGATTAAAAAAAAAAAAAATCTATAAAATACTGTTACTTTAATCTACACTGACTAGTTCTAAAATTTTTCTCCAATAATTTGTTCTTTTTTTCTTTTTACACATGGTCTTTACGAACAAAAAAAAAAAAAAAAAAAAAAAAAAAAAATTCTTTTTTCAATGTTTGTTTAAATTAATCAATTAATTGATAAAGTACATTTTCTAATTAAATGTAAATGTTTCACAAATATATTTTGATTAAAGTAACAATATTTTGTTTCTTTTTTTTAACCCTTTTGTATCTGGTCTTAAGATTTTAACCAGGGGTGTATCAACAAAGCGACTGAGTTATGGTAGAAGCTGCTTAAGTTCAAGTCATACTGATGCTCTTGGGAAAGACTTCAATCCACTTCACCCACTAGTGATGAAGAAATAGGTCAGTTGGAGGCCTTTAGCCTTATAAAGCAGTCCTGTGAAGTGAAGAATTCTGAAGAAAATAAATAAATAATACACTGACAGGTTGGCAGACATAGTTAATCCAAAGCCTATTTGAGAAATGGGGAACACAGGGTATCGGGCCAGCCCAGTAAAAATAACAACTGCTATAGAAGCAATGAATAAATTTCAACAACAACAAAAAAAAAAAAAAAAAAAAAAAAAAAGAGAAAGAAAAAAAAAATTATAATATGGCAGAAGTGCACCAGATGTGAAAAGGTCAAAAAATGGTTCAAATGAAACACTGTGTTACAAACAATATAGATGAACATTTTATTAGGAGGGGGGGGGGAGATAGCATATAACATATTTCCAGCACAACACAAATACCAAAATTACATGGTAAGGGTGACATTAACCTTTCTATACAGGAAATATTCGGCTTTCATTGACTGAACAGTTAGCATTACTGTCAGTTGAAATTTATAAAATCTTTTTCTTAGAATAGTTTTTCAGTAAATTAGACAAGTCCACTGTTATTGCTCTTTCTACCACTGATTGAAGTTTCCTTTCTAACGTTTTGTTTAAGATAGTGTGGAAAGTCAACATCTTGATTATATCAGCATTTGCCCTTCTAGTTAGACATGCTATTCATTTTTGCTACTGGAAGTTTTCAAATAGTGGTTTCTGTTACTTGGTAAAGATCTTTGTGATTCTGTAGCACCAGTCTATAAGACTGATTAGTTATGTGCCATGCGTGATACATGCATAGGCGATCATGTATCTTTCAATACATGATAAGGCAGATTTTTTTTTTCCCCCGCAGTAGGTTGCCATTTCTTTCTGCGGTAGACCAGTTGCCATCCAAGGCTCTAGAACCTGATCTGTCCTATTATTTAGCCATAGCTGGTTGGAGAAGAGGATTCATACCTTTCCCAATGGTATTAGCATGTAAGTGAATGTAATGAATTCGACTGGAATCCAAACTCAGCTCTCCAATTCCTCAGTCTGAGCTGCTATCCATTACTCCACCATGCCTCCTAAGACTGATTAAGAGTCTTTAAAACTTGGTTAAGACCTAAACGATTAATTCACTTGAAGCCATTTTTAATCATTGATTTAAAAAAAAAAAAAAAAAAAAAAAAAAAAAAACAGTTGTATAGAGATGAGATACAGCTTCATAATGAATTGACAAACAAACTTGTCAAACAGGGAACATGGATAAAGTCCCAGTTACAATTTTTGTACTTGCCAACAATTTTTTTTAATATTCACTCCTGAAATGAAGGGGAGGTTATCGAATAAATTAAGTATATGTTGGCTAAAGTGTTGTGTTAAAAATAAAGATGTAGTAACCAGAAAATTAATTTATATTGCACTGCTAATGAAACCCACATTTAACTTTTAATATTTACTGTTGGTGTTGCTGATGATCTTGCAATTTTGAAAGAATCTGACTCCATTTTACTTTCATTAATACTATTGTAAACAGATACAGGTGACATGAGAAAAGTCCTCTGTAATCACTAATTTATATATATATATATATATATATATATATATATATATATATATAAAAAGACATTTTTATGTTTATACATTCTTTTTATAGATACAAATATTTAAGTAAATGCTCTGTTTATAATAAACATTATTAAACAACATTTACCAGCCTGAATGTATGAGAAATTTTCATAGAAAATAATTGTTCTCTGACAGGATTCAAACCTGTATCCTATACGGAGCCGTAATTTAGCCTGACGTGCTCTTAACCGATCGAGCCACAGAGAATCGTTTGATTAGCAAGGTCAAATTTACTTCCTTTAAACTTCAATCTTCCATGATTCTTTCACATACATTCATATCTGCTCATGGCGTATCCAAATGTAAACAAATGACGTCACACATTATGAAATGGACAAAGACTGACAATTATTTTTAAGACATTTCTTGGACATTCAGGCTGGTAAATGTTGTTTAATACTGTTTATTAAACAAAGCATTTACTTAAAAATAATTGTCGGACTTTGTCCATTTCATAAAATGTATATATTTTATATATTTCTTTCATAGTGTGTGTGTGAGTGTGTGTGCTCTCATGTGCCTGCCTGTGCATATGTTCAACATGTCATAGTTATTTCTTCTTTTTATCATTTTTCTTATTTTATACTCTCTCCTTATTGGTTTTATACAATTTTTCTTTCTTTCAGCTGCAGCAATTTTGACATCCTGCTTTCCAGACATTCACTGTTCTTGTTAATTCTTGAGTTTCATTTTTTTTTTTTTTTTACATAAATAATTTTTTTTTATTTATTGTATGGTAGGACCAAAACTTTCGAGTCCAACCATTAACATGAAGAGGATCTGCAAGATACTCTACGGAGGGCCCAACTCGCCCACTACACACTCTCCTCTGTGACTCCTGCTCACAACTCCTCAGGAATAGGCTAGTCCTCAACAGCCCTCTCCATCACTCCCACCATAAAGAAGAAAGGGAATGATGACAATCCTGATGTTCATATACAATTGGGTGCCAACAATTATATATTTTAAAAAGAAGAAAAAAATAATCACAAATGTTTTTGGTTATAATGATTTTTATTTATACATATATAAATTTTATTTTCCATATTTTTGCTACACAAGTTTTCGGCCCCATATTTCCACATATTATAAAAAGGAATTAATTTTCCTTATGTTTTTCAATGTCTAACCATTGTCTTTTTTGTGTAGTAGTAACCCCCAGTCCAAGAAAGACATTGCAGTTACTACTACACAAAATAAGAAATAAGAATAATGAATGTCTATGTTTGTGAGTAGGCACCCTCAACCTACCTAAACCTAACTTTGTAAGTAACATATTTGATACACAAGTTGTCTAGGGAAATTAAAACCCAAACCAAACACCCCTAAACAAAATAGATTGAATTTTCCTTAACCATAACAACTCAAAATATTAAGATTGTCTGCACTTATAAATTAAGTAAATTTCTTAGAAAATTATTCCTAACATCACTTGACAATAGAACAAAACACTGGATTTTATGTTTAATTTTTATAATTAAATTTACAACTACTAAAGTTGTAAATTTAATTATAAAAATTAAACATAGTTTTGAAACATAGAAATCTCTCCCTCTCATATATATATATATATTTATCATTTAACCATCAATATTAATTATTTATGTAAAAACAAAATACAACTTCCCTAGCAAAAAAAAAAAAAAAAAAAAAAAAAAAACTAGAATGCCTATAAATAAAAATAAAAAAATCAGTCACATGTCTAGAGTCAGAAGAAACCCAGACAAAATCACCAACAGTTGGAAAAAAAAGAAAACAGAAAAAGATACAAAACTAAATGAGTGTAAAGGAAAAAAAAAAAAAAAAAGAAAAGGGCAAAAGGATCATGACTCCCTATACATACAAACATTTGCGCAGACAGGCACATGTTTTATAAGATCAGCGTTCCGTTTAAACATGGTCATGTTGTCGTCACATGGGCGACGCTGATCTTATAAAACTTTCAGTTATCTGTTTGGATAAGTCTTGTTCTTATGTCCATAGTCTTTGTCATGTTGAATTGATAATGTTAATTATATTTTATGAATATGTCCTGAAAATGGTTTATTAGACCGAAACCTCCGACATTGACATTATATTAACATTAAAACAGCATAATTGTATATAAGGATTTTTGTTTGTTTTTTCCGTATATTTTTCTTCATACTGTCGGATCTACATCCATATATTTGCTTACATACATACATACATAATCTCCTAATTTTTATTTTTATGGATATCTATATTTGAGTAGATAGACTGTTTTTTTTTTTTGTTTTTGTTTTTTTTAAAAGAAACAAAAACTGTAAATTACATCTACCAGCCTACACATTCAAAAAACTAAATAAAGAATGTGTGTTTCTGGCAGGGTTCAAACCAACCTGTGTGTCTCTTTGTAGGAGAGAGAGAGGGAGTTTACATGAACATTTTTTTTTTTTTTTGCTTTGTCAGGACATAGCCAATATTTTTAGTGCCTTTCTGACTAATCAGATGTCGAGTTGTCACTCCCACCTCAGCCTGACAGCTCTCTGGTTCATAAAGAAAATAGGCTTCATGGTTAAGGGTAAATGCTGCAGTTGCTTGTACCTGGTATACCTTTAAAGTGATGGTGAATGAACAACACCCAAAATAAAGCATGATTGCAAATGATTAATTTTTACTTACAAATCAAAATAATGTCAAAATATAAAACCTACAGGCAGCATAACTTCATTCAAGCATGTTTGAATAATCTGGACATTATGTCTATTCATGTTTAATCCTCTCAAATTTCCAGATCATTTTCTTACTGTTGATATTACATTCATTAAGGAAACACTAGTTATTTTCATTTCTTTTATCTCCCAAAGTACTTTCAATTTCATCAAAGATCTTCTTCAGTGGTGAATTGCTAAGACAAAAATTAATGTAATAGTTGTCAATTTTTTTGTAAATGCACATGAAACATGCTCTGTTATAATATGAACACGTATGAATGCACTCCATTATAGAGATTGCAAACCCCTTCATTACCATGTGCGGGGCAGAGTTGAGGGAGAGACCAAAAAAACTCCTTGTAACACCAAAGATGAACTGAAGGCAAGGACTATGGCAGCATTCACCAAATTGAACAAGGAGATCATCCAGAAGAGTTGCAGAAGATTCTGGAGCCATCTGGAGGCCGTGGTTGAAACCAATGGTAATTTTATTGAATAAATTTATTCTTTAGGACTAAGATATTTTGTATAATTTTGGTAAATATATCTGTTAAAATGAGATGTCAGTGTTATTTTCATTTTTGTGTAATTTAGACAACAATTTACCCATGTGTATCACGTATATAAGCAGCACCTCCTCATCATTTTATTTAACATTTTTGGTTGATAAGATAAATTTGATATTGATATCTGCTTGTATCTTTGTTGTATCCTGTGTTTTCGAGATCACAAAGAGAAAAAAAAAATAAGGAAGACAAACTCATAGGTAAGTAATGAAATCATAGGTTTACTCCACGAAGATACACTTAGCAATTGACCTAATTCTAACTCTGCTCAATTCTGCTTATTTACATAAACGGACGATTCCATTTATTTATGTCCTATATCATAGTCTTATACACTAAAAGGTATGAGTAAAAATAATCAATGTATTTTCTAAGGGTAAAAATTCAAAATGCCAAAAGCTTGAAAATAAACTCTGTGAATGTATCATGAATTAGAGAAGGCAAAGACTATCCATTTCTACAAATATGATAATTTTCAAAGCAAAACAAATTCCAAATGATAATAGTTTTGAAGATATAACATGTCATACACTTGGTGTTATCAATTTAGGAAGTAAAAAGTTAATACAATAAGAACTAAAACTTAACAAAGAAAAGGCTGATGTTTGCTTCGGTGTGGTTGAAGAATTTGTGTAAAAAAAATAAAATAGTGATTAAATCACTTCAGAAGAGTGGTACCATTAATGCAATAGACGGGATTAAGTTTTTTCTTATTTTGATATTTTGACTTCTTTTGTATTTTGAACAAGATGTACTATAACTAGCAGTACATGTGAAAATTTCACTGTTTATCAATTTAAATTCTCTGATAAATCATAATTCTTAATTTAATATCTACCATTCACTCATGCTTAAAATATTGCTGCCACATATGGTTCAATGCCACTGCTATTTAACTTGAGCTCCTTGATAAAATCCAAAGAAGTATCAGCAATATTATTAACCCTGATCTGGCATCTTGGCTTCAGTCACTTTCTCATCACTGTAAGGTTGCTTCTCTGTGCCTTTTCTATAACTACTTTCATGGTAATAGTTCGGGCAAGCTAGTCACTATGGTACCTAGACTTCTGAATTTAAGCAGAGTATTAGACTGGCATCAAGATCCGATCAATTTACAATTGAGTTGGCTAGATGTAGCTCTAAGTTCTATGCTAACAGTTTCTTTTCTCGCACTTCTCACTAGAGGAACACACTTCTGGCTCCATGTTTTCCAGCCAATTTTAATCTGCAAAACTTTAAATGCAATGTCAATCACTATCTACTGTCCTCCTAATTATTCTTTCCTCTTCCTGTTTATTATTAATGTTTCTATTCCTAATTCTTCCACATCCTGTGTATAAAATACCTGTGAAAATTTGCCTATTGCACCCTTAAATATTTGAGATTAACAAAATATTGCAATAAGCATAAGTATGAATGCAAGTCATTAAAGTAGGGGTAAATGAAAAGCTTTCATTTCAGCTTTAATTGAAAGCTAAAATATTAAGTTTACTATTTCCAGTAAGCAAAAGACTGATGTATTTCAAACAGAAATTATATTGATTGGAATTGGTGTTTTTTTTTTAATTTTTTGTAAAGTAGCTGATCTTTCATTGCAATGTAATTCCCTGTATTAAATCTTCTAATAATAAAATATACTTTTCAGAAACTTCATTTGAGAAATATTAGATGATTTAAAGTATCTGATTTGAAAAAAAAATATTTACTTCAAGTTGAAAATAACAGATTTTTTAAAACAAACGGTAGTAGTGATTTACATGCTTTTTATCACCTATCAATCACTTAACAAGCACTAATAAGGTGTTGGCAAGTTTATTGTTGTTCTACAGAGACTTTATCTGTTAAAGCATAATTTAATAAAATGACAGGTGAACGCTTTTTATATAATTTTTAAGTACTCGGTAATCTTAAAAATGTTGGAAATATTCTGTGAAATCTAATTTTAGGATTGTTGACTTTAAATTTACTACCATGATCAATCTTATTTTCTGATAATGTTGCATATGGTCACCCATATTTTCAAAATGACCAGGTTTATATGCATTAAAAAAAAAAAAAAAAAAAAAAAAAATTAAAAAATTTTAATTTTATTTTTAAAATCTTAGTGCATGAAGATTTGTATTAAGCTTTTCAATTTTCACTTAGTAAATATAGTCTTCACTTAATAGCTTAATGAAGAGGAAATTTTGAAGAATTTTAAAAATATTTTTCAAACTTTATAAAGTATTTTAATAAAAAAAATTACAACAATTATTGTAAAAGTGCTTTATTCATCTAAAATATTTTTGTCTTCAGACTATAATATCCTTAATATATACTATTTACAAAAGCAATTAAAAGCTTATCTAATTAAATAATGTCATAGTTTTATAGCAGATTTTACAATTCCGAGCAGATTTTTGAAAACTAAGTAACTGTCTGAAAAAAATTAAATAAATAAATAAAAAAAAAATAGATGATATACATTCTCCAATTCTTTCCTCTTCTTTTTAAATTTAACAAATTTAGAGGATGGAGTTTAATTTCTAAAAATTAAATAAGTGATGGTGGTGTAACAGATGTAAAAATAAGTCTTACAAAGATTTTCTAAAAATAATAATTTCAAAACTAAATTCCTTTATTTACAAACAAGTCCTGAAAGTGTCATTAAAATCTGACAATTATTTGATTTTTGCAAGAATTTCAAAATTAATGTGTTGTTTTACCAGAAAAAAGGTGCTAAAATTTCCATAGTCAAATTTGTTACATCAAGATTTTTTTACCAAAATTTCAAACGTATTATAAAGGAATAAAAGTTTTTTTTTTAAATAATTAAAAAAAATATTTAGATCTTTTCTCTTAATATGAAACAAACATTTTGATTATAAAACTTTGTTTTTATTAATTTTGGAGCCTTTTTTCATTATGCTATGCTGTTTTTTAGCAAAAATGTGGAGGTACCTAAATTAAAGAGAGTAAAAATGAAAAGATTCAAAACTGACAAGGTTTTCCATTTTACTGAAGCAGACATTAAATGCATAGGAGAGTTATCCCCTTCTTTATCTGCCCTTTTTTCTTCTTCACTAAAACTAAAGTGTCTAATTAGTATTTATTTATCTCTCTACTGTTATAGGATGAGACACAAGGATGGTTCAATATGGGGTGCCCATATGCATACATACAGACCAAGGTCAAAAACTGCTCACACCCAGTGACGACTGTCATTGGTATCATGAGTTACCCCACTTGGCTTTGCTAGACACCTGTTAGATGGCATTGTTTAAGTTCTATAAAAAGATAAATATTTGCTTCCTCTTCCTCAAGATGTAGCAGTATGTTGATGAAGAGGTTCCCACTGGGAAACATTCCTTTCCCTTGGTCAACTGATGACTGAACACTCACTCACATACCACAATTCTTAAATAGCTAGATTTTTCCTTTTCAACTGTGTACACATTAATGTAAATTTCCTTTGTTAATACATGCATTATTTCTTCTTTGTTTAAAATCCATGGTCTTTACTTATTTTTATCCGGACACTTATGTGTCTGCTAAATATTGCTTGCAGGACAAATGCATCAGGAGCATGTTTA
Organism: Acanthosepion lycidas; assembly: GCA_963932145.1. Lineage (NCBI taxonomy): Eukaryota > Metazoa > Mollusca > Cephalopoda > Sepiida > Sepiidae > Acanthosepion > Acanthosepion lycidas. Next base: position 30,920,542 of record OZ010593.1, on the reverse strand, counting down.
CACAAAAACATCCACACCACACAACAAAAGTGCTGATTCTCACAACAGTAGCCACCAACACTCTTTGTTGCAATCAGGAAAGTGCTGTGGTAGTGTTGGAATCCCCAGGTCCAGCTTTTCCATAGTTTACAGATATCTTAAGGCTGAGTAGCCTCTGATATCTTTTTCTTACCTTTTGCTTTCAATTAAAATCGAGTAGTTCTGTTTTAGTCTATTTTTAGAAGATAATGGCACGGTGTAACGCACATACAAAATTACAGGAGGAACAAGCAAACATTTTATGATTTTTAAAGTATCAGATTTAATTTTTGCTCAATAAAGAATCTTTCAAATACGACTATATAGCATTTTTTTGTTTGTTTAAAGTTTGTCTTCAGAATAAGGCGGGTCTTATACACCGGTGAGTGTTCTGAAAAATACAGTATTTTCTCTAATCCCGCCTGACGTTTTATGGCTGTAGCAAGAAAAAGAAGTCGATCTGAACATTCAAAACTGGAAAAAATCGAAACTACTTTTGTTATTTGGTGACAAAATTTTTAACATGAATTATTTTGGAACAAGTCATTAAAGTGAAGAAGGTAAATTCATAGAATATGTAGCAATTTATATTTTAAACGTTGCGTTGTTTAAAAAAAAAAAAAAAAAAAAAAAAAAGTACCTTACACAGCTTTCCATATCTTGAGCTATCCTTTAAATTGAGCTGAAATTCATAACGCAAAAAGTGCATCAATTACATTCAAAATAGCCATCTTGAGTCACCCTCATTTTCTACACCCAAATCCCCACCCGCCGTCTGCTATACCGGTGAGTAAAAAAAAAAAAAAAAAAAAAAAAATATCCCACCGAGTAATGCCCAGCCTGTGGGTTAGTGACTTAGAAAACAAAAATATCTTTAAAACTTTTTATTTATTTTATTTTTGTCTAGTACTAGTAACTAGTTTTACTATTTCTCAATCTTAAAAATCAACGGCAGATTCTGAAACTTGGAGAAAATATTTAGTCACTGGGGAAGAATTTAAAAAAAGGGAATCAAATTTGCAAGAATAAAAAAAAATCGAAGTCTGTAAAAGATATTCTCGGATTTTTAAAAGGAAATGTTAATAAAAAATAAATAATAAATAGATAAAATTTGTCTCCTCTTCTTGCAACGAAACCCGTTTATCAAATTCTGCCCAAAAAATGTTTTAAAAAGAATTAAAAAAAAAAAAAAAAAAAAAAAAAAAAACTTAACTAAAGTGTAAAAGATGTATTTTTGTTAATTTAAAATAAAACATAAAATAATAGATTTTTATCACAGTAATAATAATATATAATTTAGTATATAAATTTATAAATATTTTAGTTAAACAGGTTTAAAAAAAGCGCGAAAGTCTTTTGAGAAATAATTAAAAAATTAATTGTAATGGACATTTTCTTCTAAAGTAAAGTGCGATGTGAAATAATTGGAAATCCTTACCTAATTCTCAAAATCACTTAGAAATTAAAAAAAAAAAAAGAAAAAAAAAAAAGCTTCCTAAAATATAAATAAATTTAAATTAAAAACATTTTAAGGCTTCAGTTTGCTCATTATTTTCTTTTTGTTATGAAAACAGAAAATCTTTAAAGAACATCAATTTAAAAAATTCCATTAATTATCGTAATTCATCGATCTTTTTTTTAATTAAGCACAACTTAACACGGCTAAATCAAAACATAAAAACGTTCCACTTTCTTTTCTTAAATACAAATGAAAATAAATATCAAAGCCAAAGAAATTATTTTTTAAAGCATTTTTCTATCCATTCTATTCACAAGAAAAAAAAAAATGGGGAAATCTAACTTGGACAAAAGCCGGCCTCGTGTGCAACCTGATATGTTTTTATTTTTATATATATATGTCTTAAACAGTTTAGTTGATAAATAAAGTTTCTTCTTTCTCACCTGTAATATTTGAATGCATTCACAATTCTGACAAAGTGCTCTTTTTCCAATTCGTCAGCATCCTTAACGTTATTTTCTTCCGCCATGCTTAAAGCTCAACTCACTATTTTCGGGAAATAACGATAGGCAAAGATCGAATGATACACCAATGAAAACAACGGAAGCCCCCAAACACCACAATTTCTCTCTCACCAGTGATGTTTGACTACGAGTGTTACGAAAATTAAGCGTCCTTTTTATTTTTATTTGTTTTTGAGGGTTTTTTTGTTTTTTAGTCTTATATCTGTTTTTAATTTTTTGGAGGGTTAAGGAATATCTTTATTTCTTTTTTTTTTCAGAATTTATTTTCGTAATAAGGACTACTGTTTAAGAAAATTATCTCTCTAATTAACTAAAAACCTTAAAAAAATTGTGAAATTTAACGTGTACACTGTAGTATGCATATTAGAAGTGAATTGTCATCTTTTTTAATTACAAAAATTATTCGGAAAATGTATTAAGTTGTTTTTTTAAATGGTTTTTAAACAGAATTATCGCGTAGAAAAACATTCGAATGTTGTTTGGTGGCGTGTATTACAGTGTAACCCGGATATAAGAGAGTTGTCGGGACCGAAAAAGTCTCTTATATCCGGGTTTCTCTTATATCCGGGTTTTGTCTATTATATCCAAGGCTCTAATTTGGGACCATATATAATCTCTCTTATATCCGGGTTTCTCTTATATCCGGGTTACACTGTATTTTTTTTTTTTTAATAGGTCTCTAATGGTCAATATTTTTTTTTAAATCTAAGTAAAAATTTTAATTGTTCTCATTTTCAAAACAGGCAGTGGAAGATTGATACAACCTGTTCTTATCCATAATTAATTAGGCTTAGAGAGTTAAATTAAGTTCAAATCAATAAAAAAAAGTATTGGAATTTTTTAAAATATAGCTTTTCATAGTTTATTTTTTCCATAAATTTTTGTGGAATTTTTTTAAAAGTACTGCGCAAAAAGTTTCAAAACGTTGTGAAGTTTGTTGAACCCATGAAAATAAAATGTGAACGCGAACACAAAACTGCTTGAAGGCAGCTACCATAGCGGGATATGTTTCTTTTTCTAGTTTCTTCTTTTACAAGCTCATTTTTCAGATCTTTTAAACAGTGAATTTGATCCTTGTTGGTATGGTATATGTCCTACACGTGACGTTGTGCCAATCTAGACTGAGTCTAATTAAAATTAAAAATACCTCTTGATAATACTAATTAAGCTGCATGTGCAAAGCAATGTTCAAATACCCCTTTTTTTAAGGAATGCACATCTCTAGCTGGCACCTTTCGAAACCCATATCTGCTAACTTTATTTTCGTATCCAAAACGTAAACAAAGTAATTTTTAAAGAATGAATGAATGTTTTTATTTATAATCCGACATTATTTCTTATTACTTTCTATTTAGTGGCTTCACGTGTGAGTGTAGATATGTTTGTATTTTTTTCTTTAAACAGGGATGTTGATGTTTATTGTTATTGTTTATGTTTACTTACTAAAACAGTTTGAGCATTTAAAACATGTTTTGTTTGAAGTTGACGAGACATGATTCTTTCAGCACTTTGAAAGTTATATAGCCACGTCTTCTCTTCTGTTAGTTTGAACGTCTCTGATTCTGAAAGTCGAAATCTGTGAGGTTTTCAATGAATTTCTTTCCGAAAATAAGGCTTTAGTTTTCTCTGATTTGTTAAGATGAGGTTAATTAATTTCTAACCAACAGACATTTTGATTTAAACGGTGTGCGTCGTATTGTGGAATCTTGTTGGCATGTTTTTAAACATTGGGAAGAAAATAAAGTTTGGGTGTGTTTTAATATGATGTGTATGAGTGTATGTAATTGTGTTGGAGGTAGGGTTAGTTTCCTATATAGCCCCACAACATTTACACACATTACAAAAATGTTGCCTTATAGAGTCCAAACAACATATCTGCAATGTTTCTGACGCCAAACAGACCGCTCATCCCTAACGTTGTCACAACGCTATGGAAATGTTGCGAAGTACTGTAGTGAAAATATTCAGCATTGATCAAATAACATACAGATTAATAGTAACTCTATAAAAATTTAGTTTAAAATCTTTTATTACTGTTAGTGTTGAGTGTATTATTAATTATCCATTATTTATAATTCATAACATAGAAAAATTTTATAATGAAAAAGATTGTAAAAGTTATATTATGAAAAAATACTACAACAGTAAGTTAATTACACTATCCTTTGAGTGGAGTGTTTTAAAAACATTTATTAACAAAAGAAAGTTACTAACGTACATGTATACTTTAAATAAAATACTGCTATAATAAAGCCAGATAACTAATAAAAAATGGCTTGAATAATTTGATATTGTAAAAGAACCGCCAAATTGAAATCTAGCGGTTTATGAGAGATACATGTGTAGTTAATCCCGACATACCTCTCTACAGATAATAACCCCAATGTTGCATTGAATAATAATCCTCTACAGATGGTGAACCGACGTTTCGGTGAATGTGTTATTTTCCGTAGATTAATCACACCGATCTTCAACGGAGCATAGCATATACGAACAATTTTATTGAGATATAATAACTTCAACTATCTACCAAGAGCGAATCAAGTGAAACACACATCGAGGCAGCAATCACCGTTAATCCACCCTCATATAACCAAATCCTCTTCTATTACTATTGACATGTTGAAGCCAGCGTTAATTGACGTCACTCATCAATCATCTTCCACTGCTAACCAGTGTTCTTCTACCCAGACGACACTTCCTCAACCTAATTTACACCCTGCAGATCTTATGACTAGGTCTGGTTAGCATGTCCACTGGCCTACCGGATTAAAAAAAGAAGAAAAAAAACACAAAAAAAAAAAAATAACACATATTGAAAACTTTCTTCGAAACTTTTACAATCTGCGGGGAGGGGGGGGGGTAGAATCGTAATTCTACATTTCTGTGCAAACACCACCTAAAAGTAGCTCACTACAAGATTTTGGTAAAAATCTACACAAATGCCATCTAAAAGTGGACCACAGCAATATTCTTGTGCAAAACCAGCTCCACACGTATTTTCCAAGAATTCGCTTGCTGATTGGTTCATAAACAAGCAAGTGGGCGTCGCTATCCACCCACGCACATCTATTTTTCAACTCGTGATCGAGTTAAATATTTTGGCGCTAATTTTCTGGAACCTATCACGTGTCCACTCAAGTAAATAAATTCAGCACGCAAACTTATCTTATTAGTGAGCATCGTAACCACAAACCAGTTACTAAACAAATCCCCGTTACTTTATCATCATCTGAAGTTTTTAAAGTTACCTTTTAACATAATCCAAACCTTCAGACATCACTCACTCATTTTCATATTTAACTTCGTTTATTACACAGCATAGAATTGCTTATCACTTCAAGTTCTTAATCACAGGACATTATTTCTCTTCTGAATTTGCTCAAACAATTCAACATTATTTCTTGACAAAAAAAAAAACAAAAAACAAAAAAAAACGGTCAAAGGAAGATAACTTTTAGCACGACTAAATTTATTCCAAACTTTTATTGAAAATTTACATTGCACAAAACGGTTTAAATTCCACATAAACAGATTAACACTTTCACTGACTTTGTTAACTTTTCATCACAACAACTCCAACATACAATTTTTCGTTTAAACTCACAAGCTACATTCCAAACACGTCAAAAAGATTTTATACAAAGATTTATACAAATGCCACACATATTTCCTTTACAAATTTGAATTCACTACAGCATAAATTGTTGCATTTTCTTATGTTACATAGATTAAAATTTGTTTATTGTTATATAATATAGTTTTATCATTTCGCATTTTGTTCATTGCTTTGTAATTCGGTTGAAGAAGTCATTAAATGTGTTGATCTTTTATGTTACTTTGAACACGCAACCGAATTCACTCTACAAATTGTAGTTAATCCCGACATACTTCTACAGATGGTAACCCCAACGTTGCATTGACTAATAATCCTCTATACATGTATAAAATTTAGTGTTACATTTATTAAAAAAAAAAAAATGATCAAATCTTATGGTCTAAAAACCCGCCAAAATAAAGTTTGTGAATAGGTGTGGTTTAAAGAAATATATTTTTGTATTTTTTAAAATACTTACGTAAATTTCAAACTTGGAATTGGACCTCCAGATGATTTGTGACTATTTAAGAAGTCGGGCTAGTCTAAGGACCAGAATGGTTTTGGCATTCACAGACGAATGGCTGTGGATTGTTTCTAGAAAATGTAAATCGACGACAACGATGACGAAAGGGAAAAAATAGAAGAAAGAAAGCAAAAAGAAGATTCACAAAATTAGAGATATTAACACCAATTCTGAACTCTTATGAAAAAACGAGATTTTTTATTTCAGTTTAAAAGCTTAACTATTGTATATAATACATACTATTTTCAAAGAAATTACTCAGCGACGCTAGCGAATTTTCTTTTCTTCCCAAAGATTTTAGGCAATTAAATGAATGAAAATATGAGAATATTTTGTTGAAAACTATAATTGTTTTTATGAGCTTCACAAAATTGTTATCTTGCTTAAGTATTTGGCGCACAAAAGAACATTTTGTGCAAGCTTGTTTTGTAAATTTTGAATTATGTGCTATTTTTATTATTTTCAAGTCATTGTAATAAATGTAGAAATCTTTCAAATTTCACATCGGAATATAAGTGTTTTTTTTCGTTTACACCATTCATAATACTCAGGATTAGACATTTGACTTTCTCTTTTCTCCTGTCCTCCCACAGATCCTTTAAAACATTATATTATGTGCAAAACTTCATATGCTAAAACTTTGTATTACGTTCTTCGCAATTACATTTATAATGTTCGGATCACTTCGAAACAGCATTACAAAACTTGATTACCTCTCCTTGACTTAACTGTAATTTGTGCGCATACCAATGAGCAAAAAATGCCAGACGTGATGGTCTGGCGTAATGAGCGAAATTTAAGTCACCTGACCAGTTTCTTTTACCTTTCGTTTTCTCTCGTTTAATATCAACGAAAGCAAAGTCATTGACGTTAGATACAAACATGCCAACTGAAAATAAGACCATAAAGTGTTTCTCTCTTATATATCTTGTATCATGCGTATCTATTTCAATTCTGGAACAGACTATTGTCATATACAAGTTATGTTTCTCTGAAACGCGCGTACGCGCGCACACATACACACGCATGCGCGTCAGAACGCATGTGCAGCCTTTCTCGTCCTTGTTTGGTCGAATTCTTTCTGGCTGTGCAGACAAAATTCCCCTGTATATATTAGGTTGGTGCAAAAATAATGTCGTTTTCTCACATGTGTTACTTTTATATATGATTTCTGAATTAATTCATTGATATATATAGCCATGTTATATATCATTTTGAAGCGCTTTTTTTCGCTCTATCGAATCGTGTTATTCGTTACCGTTCTCAATCTCTTCATTCATTTTTTTGCAGGCTTTTCGACAGCATGGACAAAATTCAAATCCGCACGATTTTCTTGTTCCAGTTCAAACTAGGCTGAAAAGCTGCCGAGACAGCTCATGATATCAATGATGCGTTTGGCCCAGGAACCACTAACGAACGTGTGGCACAACGGTGGTTCAAGAAATTTCGCAATGGTGACGAGAGCCTCGAAGATGAAGACGGTCGCGGCCGGCCGACTGCGGTTGATAACGAACATTTGAAAGCCTTAATTGAAGCCGATCCTCGCAAAACCACACGAGAAGTTGCTGTTGAACTCGAGGTCGACCACTCAACAGTCGTTCGCCATTTAAAGCAAATAGGGAAGTCAAAAAAGTTGGATAAATGGGTGAACGATAATCAAAAAAATCGTCAAAAAATGACATTATTTTTGCACCAACCTAATAGCAATCAGCCTGCCCCACGCTTGATCAAAATCAACTCCTCAGGGAGCATATACTTTTTATTCGCTTGATTAAAAACTTGAAGTTAACTAACCAGACAAACCACGCCTGGTTACAAACTTTATATCTGACGGGGTTTTGACATCGGAGATGAGACTATCTTTTGTATAATTTTGCCACAGTTTGTTTAAAACCATCTGGCTTCATCTTGGCGGTTTCGTATTAACATAAATTTGCAATTTTTTGCAAATCTTTATTCACATTTTTATTGTTTTAATTTTTTTATAAACTGTCTAGCTCAATTTTGGCGCTTTCTTTTTCAAAGAAACAATGTTAGTAGTGTTATACATCGCTGCAATTACATTTTTTTCTGATCTTCTCTACATGTCGGCTGGATGTGAGCGCCAAGTAACCTAACCCAATAACCCAAATAAAATAAAAATTTGGCCTATGTACAGGGGCTCCGTGCATCACATCCGATCTACAAAACAAATCCCCGCAAAAATCTAAAATACAATAGCCTATTACGAACGTTGACAAAAAAAAAAAAGAAAACCTTGAGCTCAAAAGCCAACACCTGTTAAACCACTGATACAAAAGCAACACGCCTTACTGATAATAGCCAGTTCGGTCCAACACCTCGACTTAATCACGTGACCTTCGGCCCATCTACACACCTTATCAGTGTCGATTTCAATCCTGATGGTAGATGGATCAGCCCCCGCCAATCACACGGCTTCCCTAATCCACTCCAGGCCTCTCTCACCGTCACTATCGTGACCACGGACAACCAACCCAACAAATTAGTCAACTCCCGGCCTTACGAACAACACCCTTGCACCTAATCGCTTCCCTTACCAACAGCAACTAAAAGAACCACATGTCAACAATTTTGTTAACATTGCACATAATTACATATGCTGGCATTGAGCATTATCCATATATTCTGAAATTGATCAATACACTCTTTTTGAAATTTGAATCCTTGTTTGTTCTTTCTGACCATTCGCGGATTATAACAGCAGCTTTGACTTTTTTTTAGATTTTCATACAATTTTAATATCTTATAAATAATTTTATCTTAATTTTTGCATACTTCCAACATTTTCTTTTTATTATATTAAGAAATTTTTATAGTGTTGTTCTAAAAATGTAAATAAGTTCCAGTTTTACATTTTACCACAATTGTTCGTAGTTTGTTTTCTATATGGTTTGTAACTATAACTTATTAGTAACGGCAACATACTATAATTCGTCCTGGAATTAGTCGGCATTTGAACGTTAACTTGAGTTTATTCACAACACAGAACCGTCTTTATCATATACAGAACATTTTATGCGTGAATGGTTTGCTTCTTGATACAACTTGATACAATTTGCTTCTTGATACTTGATACAATTTGCTCCTTGATACAACACCGTCAACAGTTTTTTGTTTTTTTTACACATCCACAACAAGCATTACCTAAATATATGGCATATGGAAACGTTTATACGACCACAAACTTGGATTTAATTTCCCATAAAACGTTAACGACAAAACCCTATTTGATACAATCAGGGCCGGCACGTTTTGGGGGCCCCGTTGTGTCCTCTGCCATTTTTTTTTTCAGTACAATGCTATGGCCATCCGCTATTTCTTTTAATTATTCTTAAACTGACGTTACATTTAACTAATAGTGTATATCGTTTATTTGCATGGCCGGTGCGGTGCGTACTACACAGGAAACTCTGACATAGTTGGAGCCCCAAAAGGACTAGTTTCAGTAGCGAATTTTTTTTCTTTCTTTTTTTTTTTTTTGTACTTTTTTTTCTAGCTCTATTGGCAATCATCAACTATAATAATCGACTGGGCCGATGCTTACTACCCCGAACCTCTCTACCACGTGGCGCCCCATGCCTATTGGGGAGCAGGGTGTACAGAAGTGCTAATTTCAGTATCGCTTATTTTTTAAGTTGTAATTTTCTTTCTGAACAAGTTCTTTTAAATCACTTTATGCATTTATTTAGATATGAATCGTATTAGAGGAAACATTTTTTTGATTTTTGACAGGACCAGGTGAAAGAGACGCTAGTAAAGGACGCTAAACCATGTATCAATGTAAATTACGGATTATCTCATTCGTCAAAACATTTACGGAAAAGTTCTACCCCTAACCTACTACTAACCCTAAAAAATCCTAATTGACCCTAATTTTTCCGTCAAACAATCGGCAAAACAGTAAATATATCAAGTCCTGTAATGCATTAGCACCGTTTTTTTTTATTTTTATATATATATAAATATATATTTTTAAGAAAATTCAGTTTGTCGGGAATGTTTTTTCATGTGTTGTGCTGGAAACTTTGTAAAACCTTTTTTCAGTGGAGATGCGTCGGCGATTACAGAAATGTAAAAATTTGCGACTTAAGCATTTTTCAAGTAAAATTTAGTCATGAAAATATTGGTGGTTATTACAAAAAGAATAACATTTTTTCAGATTTTTTTAAATTAAAAAAACTATTCATTATAAAAGTAAATTAATGAATACGTACTGAAATTTTCATCTAAATTGGATAATTCCCTGATTTTTGGTAATTTTTAAAAAGCGCCCCCCCATTTACTTTCGAGGGTGGCCTCCATCTTAGGAAACTTTGAAATCGACAAGTAGTAAAGAGTGGGGTGCGTATCAAATTTTCGGGGGATGGGGAGACTCTGACGCCGGCCCTGAGTACAATCATACATAATAAAAAAAAGGGGCAAGCGGAAACTACAGGGTGGCCCTAAAGTCTTGTCACCTTCTACCTGAAAGTAATGAGAATAATAGATGAACAAGTAATACAAAGCACATGTACTGGATTCAGCTTTGCTTATTCACTGTCATTGACGCTGTCACACATCGAGAAGGTCTGTATGAACAACCATCATTTTTGTTTCAGCCATCTGAAATGGAAAATTATATTATGTAGGGGTGACAAGACTTTCGGACCACTCTGTACCACTACACCACAGTAGTTGACAATACGAAAAGGAACAAAAATGAGCTCGTGGGAAATTCTGTCGTCCAGAGCTTTTTTCTTTTATATTAAAATTCTGAACGTCCGAATTCCAAGCAATAAAATAAAAATAAAGAACACATGCGTATGCCTGTTGAATAAATCATTTTTATTTACAAGCATATTTACATGAATTCAAAAGAATCACAAAGGAGTAGAAAATAGTCTTTAGTTGAGTTTGGGCAGTTGGTCCACAGAAAAATCCGGGCTTAGCAAAAGACTTTGGTCGTCAGCGAAAATTAACTGTTGTTGTTGGTGATGATGATTCGCTTGAATTTGTCGACACGTTTCTTTCATCACGCGCTTGCAGGGCGAAAATGCTCTGTAGCCAAGTCTTCTTTTGATTTTGAACGGCTAAGAGACAGTCGTTTCTCTGCTTCTGAAAATCGAAATCTGTGTGGTTTTATAAAACCACACAGATTTCGACTTTCGAAATGTTTAACGAAAGTAATGTGTATAAGTAATTGTTTTGGAATGAGTGTTTATTTCCTCTAAGTTAACTGGTTATCGCTTTACACAGAAAACCCTATTTATGTACAAATATTCTTTTATAAATGTATCAAAATGTGTACATGCACATAAATCTTTTTTACCAACTATTAAAAAACCTTGTTTTTTTACCTTTATAGCATTCTGCTACCACTTGTTTTCGACTACAAAAATCTGTGCAAAAAGTGGATCACAGAGCCTTGATATTTTCCCACTTCTCATTGGTTAGCTAATATTAAAATCATGTTCTCGCCTATGTCCGTGCGGTTGACCTGTTCAAATTGGCAACAACGCCTACGCGTTATTGCCATTTTTCTGCCCCAAATCAGAAACGCTCTCTGGAGCCTATCACATGATTACGTTTAGGAAGCATGTAAATCGGCCCACAACATAAGAATGGAAATTCAATAAATGCAGATATCTGTTGACAAATATTTTTAAATTATTCAAAAATCAAAAAGTACAACTTAATTCTAAGTGCAACATGCAGATTTTAACAGGAGCGAGTCTTAATAATAATAATAATAATAATAATAATAATAATAATAATAATAACTAGCTTAAACCCGCGAAAATTTCACGGTTTTCCTATTTTAATATTTTGATGAATCTTAATTCTTAAGTTAATGACTGGGTAAGCTCATTGCGAGTTCTACAACAATAAAATACATGTAGAAATTCTGGCATGACATGTCAATCGTGCGTACTAATGAAGATAGGATCAAGCACAGTTATAATAATAATAATAATAATAATAATAATAATAATAATAATAATAATAAATACTCAGAGAAGAAGTATAAAATACTAAATAAAAACATAAATATCAAAAAAACACCAAATTGGTTATTTCAAAAGTTAAGATAGACCTTACATATGAAAACACATTCACAGCAGAAGACACATTCTACTATGGACGAAAGGTGCAGAACGTAGTTTATTAGGGCAGTGCAATAAACTGAAAAGAAGGACAGAAATTACGACAAAGCAATAAATGTAGCAGTAAAATCTCTTTTTATATATTTACATGGATTTCGCCCAGTGGTCGTTAGTGATTCCACTGAGATTCCAGGTGTGAAAATTCAGCGGCTGTGGTAACTTGTTTGTTTCTGTTTCGAAGCCAATTTCACAGCAGAAGCCAACAAGCATTGTTGATAACTAACAATGAGTTTAATGAAAACAAACTGAAGAATTTAAAAGTAATTAAGAAGTGAAAAATTATTAATCTTTCTATGTAGCCTGATTGACGATTTTCAGCAGGAAAATTATTCTAGTCATAATTCATAGTAAATTGAGAAACCTTGGTCTTGATACTGTATTCTTGTCTATCTGGGCTTGTGTTTGTGGGTTCGTTAGTGACAGAAGCAGCGGGAGGGCGAACAGTTTAGGAAGGTCTTCTGCTATATTCTTGTATCTTTCTCTTTCTCATCTGTGTAGGCCTACCTCTCAGCCGTTTCGTTTATATAAGGAAGTTTGCACTTCTCAGACATTGATTTATTGCATGTTTTTCGATAAGATATTCATAACCTTTTTGGTCCGTTTTATGCATTATGGTGGGAAAACAACAGACTAATGATATCGTGGAGTACTGTTGGTGCGTCTTGGATTAATTATACTGAAGATCTACAATTATGACTGATTCCATGGCCATCAACTGAGAAAGGCTTTGTTGAAAGCAATTAGGTTGTTTTTGCAACAGCTGGTGTATGCACATATATATGCAGCTAATTAATTCATCAATAAATCATTGAACCAAATTCGAAGTTTCGCGAATATGCTCATAACCAGAGTCAGATAAAATTATTGTATTATTAACAGATGCAATAGTTTTATCTGAACTTGATGAGGGGTATATCCACAGAACTTTGAAGTCGGCCCTAGATAAGTATTTGAGCTTTACTTTAGTTATTGAATTACTTTATAATATTGTCGCTCTCGCTACCTGATGAGAACTTTCTTGACAAAATTCTACTTACCTTGACATACATTGAATTCTGCAATGTTACCTATTTCAATAGGTTTTATTGAATTATTATTATTATTATTATTATTAGACTAATTCTATATTTTTTCATCATTTCAAGCAGCCCTTTAAAAATTTATGATATTCAGTTCCTGAAGACCACAAAAATGAAGGCAAAGTTGTGATCACTTTAAATAATTCCTTATATATTATTTTCCAATTTTTATTTCAGTAAGATTTAATAAATTTATACATCTATATTTGCATGGCTTTTGTTTCCTATCAAACTTTAGATAAGAACGTCGACGCTCGGGCTGTGCCTTTACACATCTCGAAGGCGTTTGACAGAGTTTGGCATACTGGTTTTCTTCACACGCTCAAGGACTATGGTATCTCTGGCCAAATAGAATCTCTTATCATTCTTAGCAATTCGTGTAATGAAATTCGTGGTGAACGGCCATACAGGAATGCGAGAATTCCCCAGGGTCCTATCTTTAAACATATGTTGCTTCTTATATTCATCAATGACCTTCCCGAGGCCATCAGTTATCAACTACGTATTTATAATGATGACACAATTATTTAATCCCGTCTTAATAGAAAGTCAGATAGGCCCGAGAAAGTAAAATTGACAACTGCTCTCGAAAATGACCGACGATCAGTTAACTAGGCCAAGAAATGGCTTTTAAATTTTAACACCTCCAAAACGAAACTACTATCTTTTAATCATCATAGAGAACCACTTTTGCTTTTCATTAACATGGCCGATGTTATCTAACAGGAGAGCAACTCATTGTGCCTTCTTAGTTTCACGTTTTCCACTGATATGAAGTGGAGCGATTATGTTGAATCAATTACTAGGCCTGCCACTAGGGAAGTTGGTTTACTGTGTCTTGGCAGACATTTTTATCGTTAGAATGCATCTTGTACGTTTATAAATTTACAATTCGTCCGTGCATTGAATATTGCTACCATAACTGGTCTGGTACGCCTGCTATATCTCTCTCGAGATTCTCGACAAAAACGAAAGAAGAGTCTATAATTTAATCGGCCCTGACCTGGCATCTCGATTTTAGTCATTTTCCACAGCCGTGATGTGGCTCTCCTCTGTCTTTTCTATAAATATTTTCATGGTAATTGTTATAAAGACCTCTCCTCTTTGGTACCTTATACAAACTTTTATTTCCTACCAAATCGAAGTTCTTGTGCCAGGCACAAAACTTAGTAGAAACATCAATGATATAATAATAGGCGTAAAATTATAAAACATGACAACCGCTACGTGAAATTTCAAAAGGAAAAAACATTTATTTTACAATATTACGAAAAAAAAAAAAGGTACAAATACAAAGGTTGCACAAAAAGTTCCTTTTGTGCGACTGTTACGGCAGGATAACAATTTTCTGGGGTTACAAACAAGGGATTATCATCAGATATACGGAAAAAGTGTTACAATTTTTAGGAAAAGACACGGATTTGAAGACAAAAAGATTACACCCTTTAAAAATGGAAGAAAAAAAAAAAGTGAAAGTATTGCATAAGGCAGAAAATACAAAATGTATCCACCTCAGCTTTTAACTGAATACTCAAACGGGATGTTTCAGCTTGAAGTTGTTTCGTATTTTCACAGGTTGTTTTCTCGAGGTCTTTTAAAAAGTAATTTGCTGCAAAATTAATTTGATTGTTCATTCGGTTTAAATTCTTCTCAGGATGTCACAGAAAGGAATGTCCCTTTCTCACTGGCCAGTAAACAGAAACCTTCCCTCTCCATGAATTCAAAAAATGAATTCTCAACAAAGGAAAATAATTTTGGTGGTATCAACTGCTTGAGCCAAAAAGGCCATAAAAATGCAATAATTTTTACACGAACCATCTGACCTTCATAAAAAAACATGTATTAAATGAAAAAAAAAACAACGTAGATGATTATACACTTAGAGGCGATTATAACACTTTTCAAATAATAAAAATTAAATTTTTATGACCTCAACCGGATGAATTTAAGCGTACTACTAGGTTGGCTACTAGGTTTCTTCATCTTACTGTTGAAATAGCGATATTAAACCGTAAGTACAAATGTAGTAGTTTTTTTTTTCTCGCACTTTCTCGATTTCTTGCTTCCTCGTCAACCACGCTCTTCAAAAAATTAAATGCAACGTCAGTCGCCATCTTCTGCTTTCCTGAATTCTGTCCTTTTATTGCATTTCCTCCCCACTAAAGTCTTCTCATTCTCTTTTACTCTCAATAAACCCTGGTATGTTAATGACATTATCGTCTCGCTTGGGGTGAAATGATTTTTTTTTAAATCTGAAGAAAACTATTTTGAACAACTTGGGGAAATTTGGATAATATTTATCAAATCTATATATTGTTGTAAAAATATATTTTGTTAGATGTTTATAAGCAGTTAACTGGACTTGTCGAAATTCCACTGGTATTGTAGTGCCACGCCTACATTTTCTTCAATTCTAATTGGTCAATAAATATTAGGTTGGTGCAAAAATAATGTCGGTTTTTGATGTATTTTTAACGTCAAAAACCGACATTATTTGTGCACCAACCTAATACATACTAAAAAACAACAGGACAATTTATCTATCGCATTCCACCATAGTAAATTTGTTCCTACACTTTGTTCAAAAACAATCTTTGCTACAAAATCCCTGATTGGTCCATTTTCCGTCCAATCGGATATTTTTCATGTATATTCAAAAATGTACTCCAGCGTCTCTGCTGGGAGCCACCTAGGTAGTATAAATATTGGATGCATTCCAAAAAACCAGTTAGTAGTAGTTCCAGAACCACAGTCGAGTGTACCCGGAGACAATAGTTCTCACTTACTCACTCGTGTATTTCATCCTACTCACTCCACACGTACATACATACAATACAGAACTTTGTTTGAGATACTACCAGTTCTCAGTGGACACACCAAGTTAAATCAACCCTGTAAGTTGCAACAACTGAACAATTTTCTGATAGAAATATTCTATTTTCAACACTGAACTCTGAACATTTTACTCAGACAAATCTTCTTTAATACCTTTCCTTACAGTCACGGGGAAGCTACTTTTTTCTCCCTTTTTCACTCATATTACAACTACTTGTATTATTGTTGAATTTAATATACATATATTTCTTCGTTAGAGAAAATTGGTTCTCATTGTTTTTTCCTTGATGTTTTAAGTATTATGTATGAATGTTGATTACCTTCTCAACACGCAGCCGCATAATCTATTTAACCCATTCAACATTGGTGACCACAACACTCAAGAAGCAATACATTCTACAATTGGTCAACCCGACGTTCTAATCAACATTCTACAGTATTGACAAAGATTTATTAAATTTTGCTTGTGCTCTTTTCTCATCCTTTACAAGTATCTTCACCCCCTCCCTTATACCTTTCATTCTTCATTGGTTGTTCATATTTTATCTAGATCTTACAACAACGTGGATATATTTGTAACAGAAATGAGGAATGCACAAATATTTTCAACTGTATTCTCTCTTTTACCTTTCTTTTACTCTATTTTTCCATAAAGAATTTTAATATGTTGTAATATTTACACCTTTCTATCCCTACCTGCCCCTTAAATATTTGCTCATTATTCATTATACTGTCACTTTCTCGTCTTCATAAAAAGTTAACTATAAGATAAAAAAATAATTATAACAATTATAATTATCAATAAATCACTCATTCTAAACCAATGAGAATCGACCCAACTTTTTTCCTCTACACACATAAAAACGCGATATTATTATCACTATCAGACAAGCAGTCAGGAACAGTCGCATAGAGTGTTCAACTGTCGAACTCTCTGCCTTGAGCAGAGAGGAACCCGGACGAGGCTTTGCCGAAGTGCAAAGTTTCGTCCGGGGAGGTAGACAGGCGTTGAACCCATTTATGCGGGTTTTAAGGGAATATTTTTGGACGAGCCTACGGGCTCGGAGAACTTGTGCCACATACATCCCTCGCTGGTGTGTGTGTGTGGGGGGGGTTACTGTTAAATATTATCAGACAAGCAGTCAACACACGCGTCAACTTAAATTTCGTCTCCTTTTAATTTTTCAGTCATAATAATAACATTTATATTTTAGTACTCAACAAAAATATGAGGTAAGAAAACCTCCAGACACTTCTTGTATTTTCCAATTAAATTATCTAGACACTTATTATGCTCATCTAAAACAACAACAACAAAAATACATAGGAGATAGACTGTACACTTTACTTATTCTTTATCATATCATTCTGTCGGACTCCGATCCATATTTGGTCGACATTTTTAACTCTAAACTTACAATTTTACTCAGTATTACTGTGCCTTGTATCTTCAACTTCACGTAACAACCAGATAATGAATAATACTCGTTTTGGTGTTTCTACTTCTTGCTGTTTCTAATTCTTGCTGATCCTCATTTTACAAGTAAACGTTAGTGGGGTCGGGAGGTTAATAATTATTTGCTCAGAGTTAACTCTCCTACAACACTTCTGTATTAACTCGAGAATAAGAGCAGTAATGTGTTCAGCCCCGTGAAGGGAGTCGTAACGCCAGGGAATGGGCTATAGTTCACTAGCAATTGCCAGAGAAAGATTGAGTAATTTATATCTCTAGAGATCCATGTGCGCGTACGAATCCCACTTTAACCTCAATTTTGTGTTATATTCCTTTCAAGAACATATTGGTGGATAATCGAATCTATTAGTTAGTTTGATTTTATTCACATTGACGCGATATCACGACATTTCCATTCTACTATTTTTTTTAATATGTAGTGTGACTCTTCGGTGAGATTATTTCTCTTTTTGACAGTTAAGCATTTTATTTTTACTTTTAAAATGTAAATAACAGCAATAGGACTGAGAATAAATTCTTTGTCCGAAAAAAATATTATGATATAATAATTACTCTTGAAAATAAAGATAAATATTATTCTTATACAGTTTTTAATAAGTAACTCTTATTTTTTTTCTAAAATAATTTGTAGTTATTTTTAAATTAAACAGAAAATAGTTCAATTATGCAAATGAAGTAAGCCTTGAGCAGTGTTACTATTAATATCATATATAAAGTAAACGGTGTCCAGTTTTAAGCGATCCTTCTGGTTCTTTAACCACATGATGAATCGGGTACTCAGGCGGTGATGCCTGAGACATGCCACCGTCCAATTTGTTACGCACACGGCATGATACCTGTCTGACTATAAGGATCATTACTAGCAAAATATCCCAAATAGTTTTCTATTCCTGTTAGCCAAATAGTTTGGATTAGGTTTCTATCAATTACGACTTCGTTCACGAATTGTAAATGTAACGGGTATTCAGCATCTGTTTTATTTCACTAAGATATATGAGGTCGGCTTGACAGTGGTCGCGGGCATTATTCTCCTTGACCATACGCATTATCCCGCTTTAAAAACAACTTTTTACAGTACACTCTGCCTTAGTGTGTAGGCTCGGTAAATATACCTGTGTTTTTCTAAAAAAAATGTTTCTCACAAGTCAGACTAGGCACAATTTTGTTGAAAATAAGTACAAGCCTTGAATCCACCTACGATAGGTCCCTAACCTTAAGAAGCATCAGTCAGTTATTTGCCATGAGTAGGCGATCATGTATCTTTCGATACATGACTGACAAGGCAGATTTTTTTCCCGTAGTAGGTTGCCATTTCTTTCTGCTGTACCCATAGCTGAGTGGAGAAGAAGATTCATACCTTTCCCAGGGGTACTATCCGAGCCGTTTGCTTGCATTACTCCACCGTGCCTCCTAAATTATTATGGTGGTGCAAAAATAATGACGTAATAATGTCGTTTTTTGACGTTAAAAAATACGTCAAAAAACGACATTGTTACGTCATTATTTTTGCACCAACCTAATATATAAAATATTAATAAATAATAAAAAAAAAAACGAGACAAAAAGGGGTTCCATCAAATCTTAGCAATAAAAACTGATTAAATTATAGTTTATTTCTCTTCGATTCAATTTTTTTACTTTTTTAGTCATCATTCAATTTAACTAATTTTTAAGTAAAAATTTATTTTATTGTTCAATTAAACTTTAATAATTAAATTTTAATTAAATTATTTTATTAAAGAATTGAAAAGATTCAAATTGAATTTTTATAGATTAAAAAATGTAAACTAATTTTTAAATTTAATAATACGCTACTGGGGACAGTAAATTCAATAAAAACGGTTTTAGTAGTGTAATTGCCCTTCTGTTTATCCGTAATTTTCCTTGTTTGTTTTGAACAGTAGCAACCGCAACATGATGACAAGGGCCGTAACTCATGAAAGCTTCCGATATTCACAAACAAGGGCAATTAATTCGAGCTTACTTCCGGAAAGTAATCTGCCGGCTGCTTTTTCTATCTTCGTTGACGCGTGTATTTTAGAAAAGAGAAATCAAAAACAAACGAAAACTTGATTGGATTCGATAAATACCGTAATAACTACTAACAAAATTAACACGTTAAGAGGAAAAATTCTATATACTAATAATTGAATTTAAGCTATTCACTGTAAGTATAAAATCTGTGGAGTTCTTGTTTTGTCAAAGTTTAAACTTTACACTACAGAAATTATTTGCTTGCTGACTTGTTTACATTCCCTTAAATGATAAATGATTTGCCGGTTTCTGGTTATTTCTACAATAAATGGCTTTTTAAATCTATTATTTGATATTTTACATCACTTTATGGTTTACTATTTTTAATTTTTAACATTGATATACACAAACATAATTTTTCATTCTTGGTTTAAAAAACAAACCGAAACCATTTTTTTTTTACTTATTCATCCGCTGACAAGAAATACATTTTTTAATTTTGTTTTTTATTTTAATTTTAAATATTGGATTTCTTTGTGTTGCACTCAATAAAAATTATCTTCGAACCGATTCTATTTCCCGAAATCTATTCCAATATTTTCATTCATTACTTTATTTTAGGGAAAATTATAGAAAAATATTTTGATTATTTTTACGAAAGATCATAGGATAGTTTTTTTTCTTGTGAAAATTTTTACTCCCAATTAAAATATTATTCTTTATCACTGTCAATTTTTTTTCTTTTTTTTACAACTTTGTTCATTATTTGCATTTTCATTGACTCAATCAATTTTTCATTTGAAGAAAGAAACAAAAAGATCGTTTTCTTTCGGGGAAAAAATTTAATTTACATTTATTTATATTTATTACACTCACGTGGCAAATATAAATTATCTCCTTCTTGCTCCGGATTTTCTTCTTTTATTGCAAAACATTATCAATTTATGTAAAACATTTTATTCCCACAGACCAAAAATAAATAAAACAAACCCAACCCTAGATAAGGACCTAAAAATCTATGACCAACAATCATTTATTAAAAAATATGGCGGTTTTTAAGGTTCACAAACAAACATGTATTTTAATTTTTTTTTCTTTTTCACATACAAAAAAAAAATAATTATGGATTATTTTCTATTCGGGTAAATTATGATATCCAAGTGTCAAAAAGGATTTAGAATACTGAAATTTAATAATTTTAATTTAAAGTAAGTTTTATAGCACATGAGGATTTTACCAATTTTTTAAAAATATGTTTTACTTTTCTTTTCAATACAATTTTTTTACACTGTCCGTTTTTTTTTTTTTACTTTCTTTTTTGCATTTATATTTTTGTCCATATTCAACTATTTTTTTTAGTTTGTCTTTTTTTTTTTCATTATTGATCAATTATTTTTTAATTTTTAAATCTTTATCCATAAGTTATCGTAACGACAATAATATTGGTTAGAAACGATTATAGTTGGTGATTGCACTGTTTATTGATTGATTTTCATTTGTATTGATTTTATTTTCATTCATGATTTTGGGTGGGGGCGTAAAGAATTCTGACAATCTGCATTTTCTTTCTTCTTAACCATAAGTTAAATTTTTACCCACTGTAGTGTCTGGAAATATGGATTTTTTTTAATAATGCACATAATGGAAATTGAAATTGTCATTGGACTTTCGTTCTGTTTCTGATTCAATTTTTGTTTAATGATCAAATCCATTTTTTTTTCGTTTTTTACATTATTGCATATTCTGAATAATATGCTGTTCTGGGGATCTCGCCAATCTTTTTCAATTGTTATTTTCGTAGTAAGCAGATAATTTTATTTTATCTTAAAAAAAAACCCAAACATAAAATTGTTGAATAGGTGATCTTTCCATTTTTAATCGTAATTTCTGAATATGCGTTTTGCAAATTATTATTATTAATAAAGACTTAAAAAAAGATTGTATTTGTTGATTTCTATTTATTTATGTTTTACATACAACATAGGTTCGCCAATTATCCGGTTCACTCTCCTCCCCAATCCTTTTGAACAGGAATAGAGGTTTCCGTTTAGTATCCCTTGTTCCTGTTTAGTGTTTAGGATTGCGTTTCCTATTTCTTTCTAAAGTCTTTTCATTCTCTTTCCTTTTAGTGGCGTTATTGCCTTGCTTGGGTTTAATTGATTAAAAAAAAATGGGTATCAGAAGAAAGTCTTTCAGTTTCAAATATTGAAATCTATATTTGTGTTTAATTTCTATTTGGAATGCTATAATTGTCTAAAACTTAAACTAACTGAATTATGAATTATCCCACCCAAAAGATTTCGTTTCTTATTCTCGGTTAACAATAACATGATTATTTGTTTAATAATTCTTATTACCCATGTAAAAGCCAAGGATGAGTTGATATGTTCGCCTATCGTCTTCTTGTTCACACTCCTTCCCAGTCTTTTGAACAGTAGTACAGATTTTTATCCCTTGTTTTCTATTTAGGACTGGGTTTCTGGTTCCTTTTAAAATGTCTTCTCATTCTCTTTCGCTCCCAGGAGCCCCTTGCGTCTCAGTGGAATTATTGCCTTGCTTGAGGTGAATTTATTAAGAAAAAATGTATGGGATTGTGTAATTGTTAATGACACAGAAGTTTTAATTCATGCCTAGTCAGTTGCATTTATTTTCATACAAATGTCCTTGGAAAGGCACAATTCACCTTTCCCCCACTAGCTATGGATTAAATAGCAGATTCGACTGAACTCTAGCTTTGGGTGTCACCAGTCTAAGAGAAGGAAAAACACTGCAATCAAAACTGTGGAGAAAGCAATGAGAAACCACTTCACTTTATCTTTTTCCCAAGAAAGAACAGCAATTCACACATAGTAAAAAAAAAAAGGAATCTGTGGAGCATCATGTTCACCTACACCCAAAAGGGACATGGCATTTTTTGTAAAGACCACTAAGAAGACATAGATTTGTATTTAACAGAACTAAACATTCTGCTTCCTTTAAGTAATTCTGAGTTGGCAGTCAAGGGACATAAATGAATTCTACAGGAACCAATGTTTTAACGTGATATGGCTGTCAGCCCTTATATATTTTATAAGCTGAAATGATTAGCAATTTGAACAATACTAGTATGTTCAAACCCTTAGTTATGATGACTGGTGACTTCACACTAGCACAACCATCAACGGATTTCAAACAGTTCAGTGAACCTAATTTCACTCTCAACGCTTGGGTGAACCCATAGTGTAGATTTCAGATACTTTCCAAAGTTACTGCACACTGAGATCAATAACATCAAGAAGTCATCTTCCTGATAAATCAAACATGTTCAATGCTGACAATTCCAGATTATGTGCTCTCTTCAGGAAACTGTAACTAAGATCTGATCAGCATAGTTGCAGTATAAACAATAGGTGGGCTGTGTGGGGGTTGAACAAACACAAATGTCCCTTAGCAGGTGTTTGCAACAAGGATTGGCTAGTTGGCCATTATATATTTTATAGCTAGATAACATTGTCGATATTTCTTTTAAAATAAAAATGTAATGAATGCGCTCATATGACAGTAATGGTCTAACCTGTGATGTTCCAGATTTTCAAATACAATTTATAGGATGACAAATTTATTTTGATAAGTTGGCTACTTAAACAAATATCACCAAATTTTCTATTAGTTTTATGTAGTAATTCCAGTTTTTTTAAAAACAAGTCTTATTTGTAACTATGTTAATGTGATAGAATTTCCTATTACAATTCAAATTTAATAACCTCTCACAAATATATATATAAATTTTAATAGTTTAAATTCTTATTCGTGACAAAAATGCAGTTTTTAATGTTTTCTTTTTAATAATCTTATGATTATATATTTAAATTACATATTTAAATTTTTATTACAATAATCTGTGTGCAAAGTTAGAATGAAATTTGAATCAATGTGATCAAATTAATTCCTTTTTTTATTCTATAAATGTGGTAGGTGGGTTAGGTCATATTTTATGAAAACAAAAATGCAATAAAGAGCATAATTGTGATAAAAGCATCTCTCTCTCTCTCTTCCTTTATATATATATATATATATATATATATATATATATATGCCTGCAAAAGTAGGTATACAGTAAAACATTGATTATACGAATATCAACATAATACTTACTGTATACCTACTTTTACAGCCTATATATATATATATATATATATACTGTTAATGTCAAAATCTAAATATTTTGAACAAAATTATATGGCTTCAGCTAAATATATTTTGAACGCAAATATTTGCCTTCAGTTAAGTATAAAATTACCTATTATATCAAGTTCCTAACGTTTTGTACGTTGAACCTAGTTTAGGACCGACTTAGTACAAATACAAGCCTCCACTGTGAAACCACTCCATAACAACTAATTTGTTAATGCTATATATTTTATTGATTGATTGATTCATTTTTTACAGTTTATCAACCCATTGCACGTTATAAATTAATTCCTTTTTTTATTCTATAAATGTGGTAGGTGGGTTAGGTCATATTTTATGAAAAAAAAAATGGAATAAAGGGCATAATTGTGATAAAAGCATCTCTCTCTCTCTTCCTTTATATATATATATATATATATATATATATATATATATATGCCTGCAAAAGTAGGTATACAGTAAAACATTGATTATACGAATATCAACATAATACTTACTGTATACCTACTTTTACAGCCTATATATATATATATATATATATATATACTGTTAATGTCAAAATCTAAATATTTTGAACAAAATTATATGGCTTCAGCTAAATATATTTTGAACGCAAATATTTGCCTTCAGTTAAGTATAAAATTACCTATTATATCAAGTTCCTAACGTTTTGTACGTTGAACCTAGTTTAGGACCGACTTAGTACAAATACAAGCCTCCACTGTGAAACTACTCCATAACAACTAATTTGTTAATGCTATATATTTTATTGATTGATTGATTCATTTTTTACAGTTTATCAACCCATTGCACGTTATAAATTAATTCCTTTTTTTATTCTATAAATGTGGTAGGTGGGTTAGGTCATATTTTATGAAAAAAAAAATGGAATAAAGGGCATAATTGTGATAAAAGCATCTCTCTCTCTCTTCCTTATATATATATATATATATATATATATATATATATATATATATATATATATATATAGGCATGCAAAAGTAGGTATACAGTAAAACATTGATTATACAAATATCAGCATTATACTTACTGTATACCTACTTTTACAGCCTATATATATATATATATATATATATATATATATATATATATATATATATAGTTAATGTCAAAATCTAAATATTTTGAATGCAAATATTTGCCTTCAGTTAAGTATAAAATGTATTGCTGGTAATTCTACTATAAATAGAGTTGTTAGTAATTCTACTATGAATAGTATTGTTGGTAATCTTGCTATAAATAGGTATTGTTGTTAATTTTACTATATGAATGTATTGCTGATATTTTTTACTATAAAAATGCATTTTTATACTTTTATAATGTTTTGTTTTTGTTTGGGGTTAACTATTTACCCATAGCTAAGACCCTAACATATGCTACCACCCCAGGTCAGAATGAACTTGGAACAACAGTAATTAAGAGCTGGTTCCATGCTCCCCAAAACTCCTAATCAGAAGCCTTGCTGTCTGATGTAGTTTGTTATACCCAGAACTCTACATTTCTGTGGATAATATTCTTAGATTTGGATGACAAGATAAAATACATAAGACTGAGTTTATGAATTTGAATAACTTAGTTACTAAAATATTTTATTATAGAAACTGTTACTTGTAAAATAAATTTCTCAATTTAATCGTTGGTGAATTTTCATATTTCAGAAAGTCAATCCTTAAATGTATTGCTCTTATTTCTGTTTCAGATGGATAGTAAAGAGATTAAAAGCAAATTAAAAGCTGCCCGTGAAGCGCTTAAAAACAAAGATCACAAAGAAGCATTGAAACACTGTAAGGTAAGACTGTTAACTCAATGAATATTTAATTAAAGACATTTAAATAGTTTTTTTCTTTGTCAAAAAGATTCGGAGATATATATATATAAAAGGCCATATTAATGTTGTGTTGTCTTATTACTATTAATTTGCCTTGCATATATTTTTTGCTTGCTTTATCTTATTTTTTGCTCTGTTGCTTTCTTTTCTTTTTCTTGTTATTGCAAACTATGTCAGTTATGTTTGTTGGACAGTTCTGTTACTTACTACTTTGCATCTGACAATGGCTGCTCACTCCACAAAAATTCTTTGTTAAGGGAATTTTTATTTAAATTAATTACAGGCGAACTATTGTCCTCATCTTTGTTGTTGACATCACATTGTTTCAGCCATTGTGCTCTCCAGCCTTCATTGGATGTATGTTGAATGGGATAACCTGTAGGAAATTTTGAACTGAACCATTTATTTAATCTACAAGTGTAGATTGTTCTCGTTCCACTGTACATGTCTCAGGATATCTTGTCTAGTTCTTATTTAATACTGCTCAGTTATTGCTCACCCCATTTCTACTAAGACAAATACACACTTCCAGATCCAGCGATTGTACTTGCATTTACTATGTCACCAATTTCACAAACTACACATTCAGCTTTAATCCACTGGGCTACTGTTTTATGAGACAATTCTGTATGGAGAACTTGGAGCCTTAAACATAACCTGCCTGCTGATGAGTGCTGCTTGTCCTGATTGACTGCACTTTGAAGCTTTGCTTTTGTTACAGCTGCTGGTGCTCTTTAAGGAAAATGTTAGCATGTTTTCAACAGCAGCAGCTGGAACAAAAGAGAAAAGCTTCAATGTGTGCAGTTAAGCATGGCATACAGGCAGGTTAGGTTTAAGATTCCAAGCTCACCAAAGTTCTCCATGATACAATAGTCATTGGTGACATAGTAATTGTGAGCTCAATCTCTGGGTGGAACAGTGTGTACTTGGATTCAGTGGAAACAAGGCGAGCAGTAACTTAGCAGCACTAATGTAAGAACTAAATGAGATATCCCTAGACATGGGCAGTAGAATGAGAACAATCTATCCTTTAGATTAAATAAAGGGTTCTGTTCAAAATTCCCTGTAGGTTATCTGGATTAACATACAGCTAATGAAGGCTAGAGGGCACAATGGCTGAAACATTACGATAACAATAACAAAAATGAGGACAATAGTCTGTATGCAAATAATAATTCCTTATCCTGGAAATTTGAATAGAAATTAAAGACTTTGTTTATTTTTTTCTACATTTTGGACTATTTTTCTGGTTTCTGGTAAAAGTCAGAATATAATTTGTTTGATATCTGAGTACTTTTAACTTTCATCAGCCATTATCAAAGTTTTTTGTTGATAATGTTGTGACTTCATGTACATATTGTGTTGTTATGTTAGTTATATCTTTTTTTAAATATTATGCATTCACACATTATTTTTATACAATTTTTTTTTTTTTTACTACCACTGAAGAAATATGTTGTCATGGGTTTGCCTTTTGTGCTAATGCAATTGTAATTTTATATGTCAACCTTAGAAAGTAGACGCTTTAAAAAAACACCTTTATAAAGCAATCTACACCAACCAGCTACTCTGGAATGTCGGGCTTGTCAGGATTAGCCCAAGTGAGTTAACATTCAAGTATATCTATTTCAAATGAAAAAATCTTTCATAGTGCGTTGTTTTTATTCTTAACTTCAGAAAGTAAGTAAAAAAAGAATTAAATAAAATTAACTTTTTTTTAGTCAGTAGATTTGAGCCCTATCTGGAAACATTTAATAGGCAATGTATTTTTTGATTTAATGTTATAAATAATCTTTTAAAAATCTCTAATGACTTGTATGCCCTGTTTTTCTAAGAACACATTTTTATTTCAACTTATTGTTTTCAAATGTCCATTTTAAATAATTTATTCCATACAGTATAAGGATTTTTAGCACAATGTATCAATTGAAAAAGGGTAAATTAAATTTATCCCAACCTAAAGTTGGCGAAAATCAAAGAAAAGTGGCAGCCTTAACTCGTTGAATGGAGGGTTGGAGTGAGGAGTGTAACTGGGGTAGTTCTGAGGAAGTATGATATCAGCAGTACTGATCATAAATGTAAAATTCAAAGAGAGATACATAAACACACTATCGCATACACATATATATATATAAACACACACTTGAGATAGATACACATGTTATTTAAAAAAAACATATCTAGCTAAAGATTTTTAAAAATGATATATTGTAGTTAGAGGAAAGGAATCATTTTAGCATCTAAGTATATTTTGTTAAAGAATGTGATGAGCCCACAAACATTGATGATCTTGAGTCTCCTTTGACACTCTCTATGTTGACAGTATATTTATATTAACGAAAAATTAAAATAACCCCATTCTTAATTTCACATATGAAGTCAAATAACAGAATTCTCTTTTTAGACAATGTAATTGATTCAAATAATGAAAACTTTGAAAACTCTGTCTGTAAAAAATCAATCAACTTATGATGATTCCATGACAACAGGGAATGGCCATGCAGATACAAATTTGTTATTATAAATAATCTAATAAAGTGAACACTCTTAATATCCTCTACACACAAAAATATTTTATAACAAACTCAAAAACAAGTATTAATTAACAATAATTTCCTCAACCACATATTTGATAGACAAATTCAACTAATCTTAGAAAAAATAAAAATGAACAATAATGTGGAATGAGTAACCATGGTCAAATGCAAAATAAGTAATAGAACTGTCCAACAAACAGAATTGACAAAGTTTACAATAAGCAATAACAAGAAAAAGAAAAGAACAGAGCAAAATATAAAGCAAGCAAACAATATATGCAAGGCAAATTAACAGTAATATGGTAAAATGTTCACAAACTAAGAATTGGGGTTGACACACAAAAGCAAGTTTGGACAAGTGAATGTAGCATTCTGACTTCAAGACAGAAAGATCTATTCCCAAAGGGAAATGGTGCCATGTGTTTGTAAGCTGCTGGGGGAGGCAGATTTTACTTCAGATTTAGCCTTTTGGCACAGGCTGAAAAAGTAATTGCTTGGTTTGGCTGCTGTAAACAAACTGAAATTAACTGCCACTTTCATTACTGTAGGGAGTGCCAACATTAAGCAGCTGTCATGTGACTCATGTGATTTATCTCCCTCCAAAAAGAGATAATTAACTTCTGTATACCTACACAGTAATTTCCCTAACCTCATAATTGTTTTTTATCAACAAAAAGCTAAAGTGTTTTGTTGTGATGGCTGAAACTAACAAAAAAAGATCTCGGAAGAAAATGCAACTTGATCTTTTTTTTTCTTTTCTTTCTTTTTTAGGATTCAGTACTTTAAAATTATAGATATTAACTTTTGGTAGGGCATAATAAAAAAAATGCATAAAATTTCAACAATTGTTGAAGAGAATTTTGTTCAAAACATATCCATTTCTAGACTACTGCTCCTCTGTAGCTTGCTTCCAAGAACAAACAAGGGCATTACGTGCCTCTTAGGTTTTAACTGAGGCCATTTATCAATTTAAGTTTCAAGAATGTATATTTAATTGGATCCTTTAATCTTTCTTTACTTTAAATGCATTCTACAGGGTGTGTCACATCCGCAAAAATGCATATTTTTCAAGAAAAAAATTTTCAGCAACATTTTATTGAATTGGAATATTAACCAATAACATCTTCAATATGATTTCCATCATTTTTTATGCAAGGGTTGATGTGTTTTGCAAGATTCACGTGAAATTGATGCAATACCTCCAGATTGCTGTCAATTTCAGCACATTCACCTCTTATACGTTGAATCAAGTGTGTTGCATCTGTGATTTTCATTGAGTACATCTTCTCTTTCAGCATATCCTAGAAACAAAAGAATCATTTCTTTCTTTTGGCAAGACCATATTAAATCTGTGGAGGTAAAGAAAATATAGTTAATGAGATTTCCTATGTATCTAGACTTTGGGGACACCTTGTAGTAAAAGTTGATTTTTTTACAGAGATGAATTTTCATGTAAAAACACTTTTGGTAAAATAAATTATTTATGGTTTACTATTGATGTCTTAAATTTCTATTGCAGGCTGTACTGAATTTCGACAAAAACAACTACAATGCTCTGGTTTTTGCTGCCGTGGCTGCTGCAGAGATGGACCAGCCAGAACAAGCCATAAAAGCTTACCAACGAGCCATTGAGACAAATCCTAACCAGATCCTTGCTTGGCAGGTAATAAAAGTGATAACAGTTTGTACACAGTATTTTTGTTGCAATTCTTTGGCAAGAGTGAAATCTTGGTCCCAAAGAATGTCAAAACATTACCTTAGGAATATATGTGAGGCAATGAACCAATGAAACTGAACTTTGAACTAAAATCTTATGGACAAAATTGTTCTCTTTCTAAATTGTATCACTTTTTATCTGCAGGTAATTTTTACCTAAAAAAGACATAAAACAGTTATTAGCTGATGAATATATTGTACGTTTTTGGTCCCACATTACATGTTACTATAAGGCAATAATGGACACTTATTCCTCTAAAATTAAGCAATTTATGAACTGAGCAGTTGAACACATTTGCTGCCTCATTATATTATTGTTTGAAACCAAAGCTTTTTATTGAGACAGTTTTTATTTATTTATTTTCACTGTTTTTAATCACGTTTATAAGAGTATTTCCTCAAATTTTTCAAAAACTTTCCTCTATTTTGCTTTGCTTTTTCCTAAATGTCTCTGACCTTATTTGAATATATGTATATTTATATATATATATATATTTTTTTAAAGGGACTCTGCAGTTTTTATGAAAAGAAACCAACAGAAGACAGCCAAACAGAACTTGTGACAGTTTACAACAAACTACAAGAACTCTATGAAAAGTAAGTAAATATCTTCAGTGATTAGAGATTTTTATAGTAATTCCCAGTGGCCATTGTTCTTTAAAGACGACACCACCTCTTGTCATCTTTATTAATAAAAACAACATTGTCTTACATGCCACTATGTTATTTTATTTTAACTTTTTTTTTAATTGTTTCATTCCAAGCAAGGCACTAATGCCAGTAGGATGCAGGAGCTTGCAGGGAGTGAAAGAGAATGAAAAGAATTTAGTGAGGAAAATGACATGGAACAGGATTCAGGAAAACAGAAGATGGCAATTAATGTTGCATTTAAAATTTTAAATATTCTAAGTGGCAGGGAAGCAGAATTGAGTTCCACAGTTGAGTTGTGCAAGATAAGAAACTTAGACTAGAACCAATAGTTGCATCTAGCTAGTTCAACAGTAAAACAGTGATACCTAGTTGTCAATTTAGTAGCATACTTAAATTCATGCAGTCAAGGCATCAGAAGAATTGCCATGAAAATATTTGTAGAAAAGAGAGAGGGAAGACATGTCACATTGGTGGGAAAGTCAATATGTCAAGTCAGGATCAATTATATTACAGACTCTTCTTTGATTTTTGTCAATACAATTGTTATACAGCAGGAGCAAAGGACTAGATATGGCAGCAATATTTGATGCACAGACGAATGATAGATTTATAAATGTTATAATGTGTTCAAATAGGGACAAATTACTGACATGTTTATTTTTAAAAAAATTGTAGATGTCAGATGCTGATAAGTTGAAATGATTATTAAATAAATACTCCAAATTTCTAGCATTATTTTAAAAATCTAATGTTTTTTTTCTCTTTAATGTCTGAGACTCATCTTGATTTCTTTGAAAAGATAGTCTTTCATAAAACTAGTATTTAGGTTTTACTATTGTATATTAACTTTTTTTTTTTTTTAACTAGTATATTTTTGCCTATTCAGTACACCATCAAATACACTGTCTCAGAGAGAATATATAAAAATGTTAAAAATTAAAATTTCAGATACATTGTGTTGTATATTAATATTTTTGCTTTATTTTTTAAAATTATGTTCCTTGGCTAGATTTGGCCAGCATGGCCATCATTTTGAGAAAAAATTCCTGCTTGAATCAAATTGAATTTATTTTTTAAATTTGATTTTAAGTTAATTTTATGTTTTAATTGTGTGCCAGTTTGTTCTCTCATTTAGTCCCCTAAAAGTGCATTTCATTTTACTTGTTGAAAAAAGTAATTGTTTACACTAACAATTGATCCCTAATGAAGAGCTGGGCAGAAGGTTTCTTAGATATTTTCTGCCTTTTTTAACATTAAGATGCTTACATCAGTTCTATTTAAGGCTATAATAAAATTTTGTAGTATCAAGTCATTGTTTTGTATATATATATATATATATATATATATATAATGAAATGGACAAAGTCCGAAAATTATTTTAAGACATTTTTATGTTTAACATTCTTTTTATAGATACAAATATTTAAGTAAATGCTCTGTTTATAATAAACGGTATTAAATAATATTTGTCAGAGGATGAATATTTTTTATGAAATTTTCTCAGATATTCAGGCTGGTAAATGTTGTTTAATACTGTTAAATAAACAGAGCATTTACTTAAATATTTGTATCTATGAAAAGAATGTTAAACATAAAAATGTCTTAATAAATATGAAGAAATATAGTTTTAAGATGTGTTATATTTATAGGATAAAGTGCTCAATATCAGAGATAGTGTATGTTCAATGTTCACTTATATAATGTGTATGTATACATTTTTTATTACTTAAATATTATATTTAAGTGGATACATGTGTTCGGGTAAATACTCTACTTTTTTGTATATTATGAACTACAGGGGAAAAGTTCTCAATATCAGAAATAGGGTGTTTATAGATGTGTGGACATAGGAACTGACACAATATGGTGACTGTTAGTCTAATGTCTTAACTGGTTTTCAGTCATCATGCAGTGTTGATTCCCATCTCCACAATGTCTATATCTATAAACACTATATCTCCGATAAATACAGTAAATTTTAAATTTAAGACAATATGTTTATGATGGCTGACATCTATTTATCGAGTATGACCATTGCAAGATATCATTTCAAGATGTATTTGTAACTTATGATATCGAGTAATATTTGTGCATGAAAATTTTAAAATGGAGAAAGATGTTTCATTGGGTCAGTCCTACTGTCTGAGTAGGAACAGCATGTACGCAAAAGGAAGAACCAGTCAGCATCATTGGATGCTTTCAAGCCACAACCATTTTTCCCTTCTCTCTCTCTCAGAACCCGGAGTTTCATGCTTTTCATAATATTCAGGTGCAAGTTTTTTATATGTATAGCTTTTAACTTTAAAAATCACAATATCAGCTGAATCTGCTACTTGGGTTTGGTTTCAACTTTATGGTATCCTCAGGTGATTTTTATCAAATGACCTCTTAACGCTTTTTGATAAAAAATCTCCTGAGGATACTGTAAGGTTGAAACCAAGGTAGTGGATTCAACTGATCTCCTGAGTATACAGTATACCTACTTTTTCAGCCCCCCCTTCTCTCTTCCTCTCATATATATATATATATATATATATATATATATATATAGTTCCTCTCATCTTCCCACATATATAATTGTATCAGCAAAAACATTACTGTAGTCTGATAGTCTTAAAGGATGAAACATGTCACACAAATATTTTTTCCACTTTGTTATTAATTTTCCTAATATATATATAATATTTGATGACTACAAATTAAAGATAGGTTTTATATATGCAATTTTAAAGATATCTGAGATATAAAAGCATCTTTTTTTATCCAATAAATATATACAGTCTGACAGAATAATCTGGTTATGAGAAAGTTCACTTAAAAGAGCTGTACTATTAATGCTAATTATTACCATCAGCAAGAGGGTTATTTTCTGAATATCCCTTGCTGAAGCATGTTAGACCCTTTTTTTGTGGCTCTTGTGTTTAGTGTTCCATCAGATATACCTATATATATATATATATATATATATATATATATATATATATATATATATATATATATATATTTTATAATAAAAAGAAAGAACAGTAAGACATATAATCCAGTGTTCTTATTAATACTTTTTATTTTTACAAAACAGTGCTCAATGTAAATTTACAGAACATAAATATTATAAATTAACTGATTTAAAATATGGTTTCTTTGCTACACAGTAATAACCATGTTTCAAAAACCGAAGCTAAAAACTTCAAATTTAATTATATAATTACATTAAAAGCATTAGTTCTGTTTCATCTTCAAGAGAATTTTGTAATAACTTATTTTTAAATATACTGAGTTTTAAACGCACATATAAATTCATAATTTCTTGTTTCCAAGGACACAGAGACATCCAATCATTTAGACAGGGGTGGTAGCATGTTCATTTTTATTAAGTATTGTTGTATCAATTATGAGTTACGTTCGAAAAAGAGGTTAAGTTTAGGGAGGGTAGGGGTACATTTTTCAATGAATTTTGACATCTGTTAAACGTATGTTGTCTGGTTTTTTATTATTAATGACAAAAAGTTTTTTGCATTTTTTCCGTTAAATTCGTACTTGTATACTTAAAGATTCTTTCCAGAAGGGGTGTGTGGGTTAGAATACGTTATATTTAACTACAATTTTAAAATATTATTTTTACTCTTAATTACTAATAAACTATATTTCTTTTTAAATTAAGTAAATGTAAGAGAATTACTTAAATTATTTAAAAATTATTATTACATATCTAATATAAGTATGTATATTACCAGCTCCCATTTTTTTAATTTCTTTAATTTTTATTTTATTTTTAAATATTATTTAAGGAAAATTTTTGACAATGTCGGCAAAGAATAGCTATTTCATTTCTTTGATTCAGTAAATTTTTATTTTTTATAAACTTTGTAATATATAGTTTCTCATGTATGCACAAAGGACATGGGTCATTTAATGACCTACATATTCTAGCTTTTCTTATTAATTTTCATTTTATATATTTTTAAATTGTCTGAAAAATATTTCGTTTAACATGACTATTCTCTCACAATACCCTGATAAATTATAGCACCGTTGTTGAGTAGGAGAGAACCATGAAATATGAATTAAAAACTCATACATACATATTACTCTTATCAGCTGGTGTTGGGTCCAGTCCTGGATAGGAATGTCTGCAAGACACTTTCCTTTCTCCAAATACATGCTGGGATTTCCTCTTACCCAATAAAAGCCAGTTCTTGGTTTCATATGATTCAGTACTGGTCTGTCTTGTCTTGAAGTCAGAATGCCATTATATTTGTTTATCTAAATTTGCTTTGGTATGTCAACATCAATTCTTAGTTTGTGAATTTTTTACCCTATTACTGTTAGTTTGCCTTGCATATATTGTTTGCTTGCTTTATACTATTTTTTTGCCCTGTTCTTTTCTTTTTCTTGTTATTGCTTATTGCAAACTTTGTCAATTCTGTTTGTTGGACAGTTCTATCATTTATTTTACAGTTAACCATGGTCACTGACTCTACAAATAGCTTGCATCAGAAATGGGATACTGTTTAAAATCTTTGTTCATAGAGATAAAATGCATATTTTAAAGGGCTTGAAACCAATGTTGAATCTCAGCAGAAGCAGCCAGTAGAGAGAATAATTTACAATATACTATTCTCTTTGTAGTTCTGAATGATTAAATATTGCATATTTAATTAATCACTTTTTTAGCATGATTCATGGTGATTTTCTAAGTGTAACTTAGATGTGGCACAAGGCTGAAAGTATGGGGAACCCAGTGAGGATTGAACTCACTACCTAGTCGTAATTGTTCTAGTGAGACAAGCTTGCTAACCATTACACCACATTGAGGTGCGCCTTCAGTATGACTCATAAGAAGTTTATAAATGTTTTATGTAAGTTCTTTTTTTTTGTTTTTTTTTTTTATTTTCTAGTGATCAGGAAAAATGTTCTGAGACTTTGCAAAAGTTGGCTGCTCTCTCCTCCGAAATGGGATTTATTGAACAGGTAAGTATTAGCAAATTTTATGATTATTTTCATATAAATTTCTATACATTAATTTATTAATAACAAAAAAAATCATGGTGACAGAAGAGTAACTATGTACCAGCTCTGTCCGGAATGTATCCAGCCATTTTGAAAAACTTGTTAACCGGCTACGTTGCCTTTTTAATTCCCCACCAGACTGACCTTGTACAGTATATACAGGGTGCGATGGGTAAATTGTCACCATTTTACATTTTCAATTTCATGTATGCACATTGTTTGTTTTTGATTTTGTCAACTGCACACTATAGTAGGGTTTAGTTGGGCACCGTCTGTGAGAAAAAGAGCGCCATGACGCATTTCAATTTCCCAAAGATTTGGTAATGTCATGCTTGGCATTTGTGTCAAAAGTTCCAATATGAACATTTCAAAGTGTTTGGATGTCAGTCTGAGGACAGTGCAGAGGATTTGGAAAGAGTTGGAGGAGTCTAATGGTGATTATGATGGTGTTTAGAGTGATCACTACTGATGGCGGGCATTATGTCTCCATTCATCTTTCTACAGGTCCTCAGACTCAATACGGAGGCCTACATCAAATGCCTTGAGGAGGTAGTTCTGCCTTGATACCCTGGGTCAAGAGGGTGGCTGCTGGAATACCCTATGTCTGATAACAGGACTCTGCACCATGCTACACTAGCAGGAGAACCCAGTCATGGCTATCAGACAATTTCTGTAACTACATCACCCCTTATATCTGGCCACCTAACTCCCCAAACTGCAACCTCCTTGATTATTATGTGTGGGACACAGTCAAGTGAGTGGCCAACAAAACTCCTTGTAACATCAAAGATGAACTGAAGGCAATGAATATGGAAGTATTCACTAACTTAAACAAAGAGGTCGTTCAGAAGAGATGCAAGAGATTGCAAAGTTGTCTGGTGGCCATAGTTGAAGCTAATGGCAATTTTATTGAATACATTTACTCTTTAGTATTTCAAGATATTTTTGTGTAATTTTGGTAAATATATCTGTTAAAATGAGGTGACAGTGTTCTTTTCATTTTTGCCTAATTTAGATACCATTTTATCCATTGCACTCTGTATATCATTCAATAGAACTGCTTGTCTGACTTCAGCAACTGGAATCTAACTTCATGTTTTCTCTTCTCCTTTTGGTGCTTACTCTGCCCTAGATAGATTTACAATTCACTTCATGTAATAAGAGTTTAAAAATAAAATCTTTTGTTTAACAGCAGCAGTCATAATGTTAATTTAAATGCTCATATCATTTAGAATGTAACACAAACTTATTTTTAAAGTGGATCTTTTAAAAAAAAATGATTGGGTTTTGCTGAGAAACCATAGACATCAGGAAATGCTCTAACACACTCTTTTTAGTTCAATGGGCAATTCTATTTTGTGTACAAATCTATAAGTATCTAAATGTGTTAAGATTAATGACAACCTGAAATAAGACACCTGTCTTGTGGTTGAAACAAATACCTTCTCACTAGTACTAGAAGTTGGTATTCAGGCTTAGCTAAAAAAAATAGGGAATTTGAATACTGATTTTCTTAGCAACCAGACCTCATGATGACAGAAAATTGTTTAAGAGATTGACCTAACAGAATTTTTTTTTCTCTCTTACCACCCTCCACGGTTGCTCATGGGGTGGTGGGGGGACGATTGAAAAGTTATTTGTCTGACCTACTTTCCAAAATTTGACCAAATGATCAAATAAGATTTTAGGAGGTGTTAGAGTGAGGGGTGGAGTAGAGGACAAACCCACAACTACAATACTTTCATATCATTTTCATTACAGATAAATAAAATTTAAAAAATACATATGGAAAAAAAGAGTACAATTAAGATTTTTGTGGAAAAAATGTATATTTCTTAGTAATTACAGTGTACATGTATTGTACATGTTACTGGCAATAGATACCAAATGTTAACACAGAATGTTATAATTGAATATTTTTATTTATTTAAATTTTAAGTAATTGGTTGCTATTTTTAAATAGTTTACTACATAATTTACACATTAACAGATAATTCAAAAGCACAATAGAACATTGCATGCAGTTCACTATATTAAGAGAAATCCTTTGTGTTTGTGCGAATCTGTGAATAATTGTCTCTGCATTCAATTCATCTAACAGTTTTTTTTTTTCAATGTTTAACAACAACATGTTTGATTCCAAATTTTCCTCAGAGAATTTCTTAACCTTGTCTTTGTGATCTTTAGCTTTGAAAATGTCCTTCTCACATTGAACTTGAGTAACGTGTGCAGATGACTTTATAAAGTTCTTATTCCTTTTTATTACTAAAGCTGTATTTGTTTCTTTATTGCATTTTTATTTGATATAGGGGCCCACTTGCCATTGAGCAAGCTGACATCCTGGCCAGCCTACTACTGATTCTCAATAAATTTGTCCTTAATCCACTTCTTTATAATCTATCCTTTTGTTGAATATTAAAGAGAATGAGAAGACCATCTCTTCATGTTTGTTACAATGTTTGAATTCTGTCACTTTACAGGCTGTCTCTGCTTATCAGAAGCTGATGAGTGTAACTGGGGAAACTTCACACAGAGGAATTACTGCTTTAAAGGAATTGTCACAACTACTTGAGAAGGACAAAGATCAGTCAGAGATGCATGGAAATGTGGTAAGCACAATAGCAAACATAATTTTTTTATACTAAATTCATCCAATACAAGGCTCAAGAGACATTTCATGATATAAGGTTACAATTGAAATGGTAATGATGAATAAGGTGAAGAGAAGAAAAGGTCATATGAAGTGAAGATTATGATGTTTTGAGTGTAGTCTGATCCTCTACTGGCTGAGATTTATTTTTGATAGATATACTGCTGCCTATGTAATAGGCAACAATAAATTACAGAATAACTCAAAATTTATTGCTGCATTTAAGTATTGCATTAATATCTAAGCTTAGCTTTTAAAAGTTAAATGATAGTTCTTGTGATGCCATTTAAAGACAATTTGATGTGAGTAGGTCCTTACTTTCCATAAAAACAATTATTTTTATTTCATGGGTGACTTTTGCTGGATTTCACAATTAAATTTGATTATTCACATATTTATTTCCAAATTATAAAAATTGTTATCATACAAAAAAATTTGTCACAAAAATTCATGTACAAAAATTGCCCAAAACAATTGCAGTAATGAAAACTTGGGAATCCAAAGTTTCTGTAACATGAGTTATTGTAAGTTAGAGAGTTGTCCCTTTAATTGAAAAAGTGTGACACAGTAACACACAGACATTATTTTGTGGATACCCATTTTTGAGCAAATACCTATTTTTTTTTTTTAAATGGTGTGAATTATGTCTACTGATCTGCACATTCAAGAGACTTAATAAAGAAAATATGTTCACCACCATGGTATGAATTTGTGGCCTTCCCCTTTTTAGGAAAAAACACTTTATGATCCTATGTGCTTCTATGATAAAGAGGACTGTAGGTTCAAACTCTTCTGGAGACCACATTTTCTTTATTAAG
Source organism: Acanthosepion lycidas (assembly GCA_963932145.1). Classification (NCBI taxonomy): domain Eukaryota; kingdom Metazoa; phylum Mollusca; class Cephalopoda; order Sepiida; family Sepiidae; genus Acanthosepion; species Acanthosepion lycidas. The sequence goes on along the minus strand of OZ010593.1, from coordinate 30,881,493 downwards.
TCTCTTGAATGTGCAGACTGTTTAAAACAAAACAAAACAGAGTATCTATTCAAACATAGGTACTTACAAAAACATTTGGAATAGTAGGAAATAATGTTGCATAAAAATATACTGACCATATATATATATATATATATATATATATATATATATATATATAAATATAAATTATTTGCTCTGGATTTACATTGAATTCTCTGGATTTTATCCTCCTTGGGTTTACCCATACGGATTACCTAGTTTTTCATAAACTAAATATATATACACACACAAATTAAGTATGTAAATAACAAACAAATTAACTAACCATGAATACACACATAAATACAAGTAAATTATAAAAGACTTACAAATAACTGTGGATCCACAATTGTTCCTACTCAGTAGCCTCTAGAACAATTTGAAACATACCTGTTATCACCTACCAAATTCTTTAGTTAATACAGTAGACCTTACTATCCATAATGCACCACTGACCAGTATATAGTCAAGCCAAAACACAACATACATGGCCTGACAATTCTGTTCAAGCATGAAACAAACTTGCTACTTGGTGCTGACCTTAGTTATCTCTCATATTGAGCACATACACTCTATATTTGATATAGCACAATTTTATCCATAAATATAGCATATTTTAAAAGTATATATGGTCTGGTGTTCCTGCTATATATTTAGAGTTTCTTGATAAAATCCAAACAAGAATCTGCAATGTTACTGGTCCCAACCAGGCATCCCACTTTCAGTTACATTCCCACTGCAATAACATAACTTCCCTGTGCCTACAAATACTTTCATGGTAATTGTTCTGAACTTTCCTCTATGGTACCTAGACTTTGTGAATTTAAGTGCAGTAATAAATTGGCAACAAGGTTCCATCATTTTATAGTTGAAATGGCTAGATACAACTGTAAGTTCTATGCTAACAGTTTCTTCTCTTGCACTTCTCGCTTATGCCTCTCTCTTCTGGCTTGCTTCCCAGTTAAATTTGATCTTCAAAAATTAAAATGCAATGTCAATTGTTATCTTCTATCTTCTTAATTCCTGTTCTTTTGTGACACTGAAGCTATGAAGTGGTTAATATTGAGTATAAGTTGAAAGACAAAATGGAGGACAGTTTCCCTGGTGATGGGAATTGAAAGGAGCCATCTGGGTTTTTCATTCCTTATGAATTGGGATGATACACCCAAGTGTCTTATTTTTATCTATCAAGGATTTGACATGTGACAAAAAAGAATTGGGAAATAATTTTATCTCTACCTCGGAAGGTTAAATGAGAACATATAATTCTTCTTAAGGATTGAATGTACTTTAGGATGGAATTTTTGAAAACAAGTCTTGTCTTTGCCAAATAAGCCAGTGATCTGGTTTATATTTTCACTGGACAGTGATAATTCCAGGGCAATAGAAAGGAACCAGAGAATTGAAATTAATGACTAGAATAAAACCCTGCATTTTCACCTACTCTCTTTAAAAATTAGGTTCATCGCAAAGACAGTTGTGCCTGCCCAAGGAAGTAGGCTAAGGTTGAATGCTAAGAAGGTAGAAGGAAGAAGGAGAATTTAGTACTACCTGTATAGAGTTATGGTATGAGATGTAAAGTGAAGTAAGTTGGAGTTTAGAGGAGGAGCAATCCCTGTAACTACACCCAAGGAAGGTTAATAATTCTCAAAGTTTGGAAAGTTGATTAAGAAAGCAGAAATAGGGGACAAAGAACCCATGTTGGGATTAATGCGATAATTGGGGAATCACTGAATCCCCAGAACCTGTTTGCCTCATGCCAGTTATGGGCTAAAATGCATATAAGCAGACAGATTTGAGAGTTTGGATTCTTGCACAGCAAATTCTCACATTAGTGTCTCTGGAATCCATGTCTGCTGCCATGAACTCCTGCCTCTGAAGAACTTTGAACCCAGCACCCAGAATTTTTGATGAGGCCCAATGTCACTATAGAGATTGATGTGGGAAAGGTCAATTTTTGTTGCACCAAGAGCTTCATAAACCAATTGAAGATAGACCCAATGAATCTTTCATTTGTGAAAATATTTCTTCCCTTAATGTAGGTCCCACCATGGTTTGACTCAGCACTTCAATTACGATGACATTCGATCTTTCACTACTCTGTGATCAAGTACCCAACATGGGTAGAGTGGGAGTGGATCGAAGTGGCCAGCAACCAACAGCCAGCTTGGACCATCATTGGTATTGGCCAGCATGGGATTATCCCTGTGGTTAACATGTCAACCTAAAACCCTGAGGACCAGACAATTAAGTTTAGTTACACCATTGAGTGTAGGCAGCATGAAAAGGGGTTATACTTTTAATGTTCTCTTTAATAAAAGCAGCCTGCTGCTATTGGATCTGTTGTAATGTATTCTGGGGTAGTTTTGATGTCACTTCTCTACAAGATAAAACATAACTTCTGCTAACATATCTTCAGATCTTGTTTTACTAGAACAGCTCACATCATAGACAATTACCATTTTGTTTAACAATGCAACTAATTATTTTACAGATGAACTTGCCATTTATCAGAACTGTTTGTTTTTACTTGTAAAACTCACAATTTTTATCATGACTTGGAATAATCTACTTTTCTTTGTATTCACTAAGGCCATATACAGATATATTTTGGCTTGGCTGTAATTTTTTTGTAGCATATCTATATGCTTCTTTACAATTACGACCGACTAGTGAGTTCAATCCTCACTATGTACCCGCTAATTTCGGCCTTGTGCCACATCTAAGCTATGCTTGGAAAATCACTATATGCTGCTTCTTTTTTCTAGTTGGCTTCCTGCTATAAGAAATGTTTAGAAAGTCAAAATGTGCCTTCAGAAGAGAAACAATGGTTAACAGAGGGATACATCTCAAGTCTGGTCAAGGTAAAAATGTCTTTTCTTATCAAATTCTACATTGTTACTAATTTTCTTGAATAAATGATTCACTGAAATGGAGTATGAAAAAGTAAGACTTTATTTCTCCCTTTATGTTATTCTATTATCATGTCTTGACAAAGACCCAATTGCTGGCATCAAGCAATGATTGGAAAAACATTTCTGTTTATGGCACCTTGCAAACTAGTACTTTTTGTCTCGTGTTAATGGTTTCAGCCATTATCTTTAATTTTGAGCAATCATGTAGATTTTAGGTCGTGTTCTCTTACTGGTTTCTTGTGATGCTTGAAAAATTTTGCCATCTGTGTGTGTGTGTGTGTGTGTGTGTGTGTGTGTGTGTGTGTGTATATATATATATATATATATATATATATATACACACACACACACACACACACACACATTAAAATTAATTCACATTTAAAATCAGTCCAAGTTATCGGAACACCCTTACATACATACATACATATATATATATACATATATATTAGGCACCTCCACAGAAATCAGAGAAAAAAAACAAAACCTAAGGTTTAAAATAAATTTTTAAAAATGAAAAATCTTTCTTGAAGCTTTTATTTTAGCTTTAATTTCAAGCTAATTGATTAAATTTAATATTTTCAATAAGCAAAATACTTTGCTACATTTCAAAAACTAATTTAAATTGACTTGAAGGAGTGTTTATTTTTTTTGCTTTGCTAGCTGATTAGTGCCTTTTTTAGTCATCTTTCATTGCAATATCATTCTCTTTATTAAAAAAATCTTCCAAAAATAAAATATACTTTTCTGAAATTTTATTTGAAGAATATTAGTTGATTCAAAGTATAATTAATCTGACTTGAAACAAATATTATTTACTTTGTGTTTAAAATATCTCAGAAATACATTTTTTAACCCGATAATAGCTGTGTTGATAATACATAGACAGTTTGATAATAGCTAATGTTCTTCTATGGAGACTTTATCTGTAATAAAAACCTAATTGAAGAAAATGATGTAAGTGCCGTTTTTAAATAATTTTTAAGTACTCAGTAAGCTTAAAAATTTAGGAAAATATTCTCCATAATCTAATGTTTTATTGCATTTTAGAAATTTTGGCCTTAAATTTAACATAATTATTGCTCATATTTTCAGATAACGTTGTGTATAACTGTACTTAAAAAATTGGTATGTTTATACACTAATAAAAAAAATTCAAAATTCTTTTAAAAATCTTGGTGTGTGATAATTAGTATTAAGCTTTTCAATTTTTGATTAGTAAATGTAGTTTTCACTTAATAACAATATGACCTAAGAGGATCAAAGTAATACAGAAATTTAAAAATTTGAAACTTTATAAATTATTATACTTAAAGTTAAAAAGAAATGAAAATAATTATTGTAAAAATTTATTATACATCAAAAAAAAAATTGTTTCTTAAGACTGTAGTGTCCTTAATATATCTTATTTATAAAAGCAATTAAAAGCTTTTCTAAGTAAATAATGTCAGTTATATTGCATTTTTTATTTTACGATTTGGAGCAGATTTTAGGGAAATGAATAACTGATGATTTACATTTTCCAAGGAGTCCTGCTTTTAACTATGATGTTAATAAGAGAAAAATAAACGAAACTACTCATCTGAGAGTACACTTTCCATCAACATGGCTAATGCTAATGTCCAAGAGAGAGTGACTTGTTGTGATTTCTTGGGCTAACATTTTCTGCTGACATGAAGTGAAAAGACTATATCAAATCAATTGCTAGGCCTGCTGCTAGGAAAATGGGTTCTCTGTGTCATGCTAGACAATTTTTATGCCCAAATTTATCTTACATATTTACAACTCTATCATTCTTAGAATATTGCTACCATATATGGTCTGGTGCTCCTGTTATATATCTAGAAATTCTTGATAAAATCCAAACCAGAATCTGCAATGCCATTTGTCTGGACCTGGCACGTCTACTTCAGTCACTTTCCCACTGCCATAATGTAGCTTCCCTGTACCCTTTTCTATAAATATTTCTATAATATAAATTTCATGATAAATGTTCTGATGAACTCTCCTGTATGGTACCTAGACTTTATGAATTCAAGTGCAATACTAGATTGGCAGCAATGTCTCCTCATTTTATAGTTGAATTGGCTAGATGTAACTGTAAGTTCTATGCTAATAGTTTCTTTTATCACACTTCTCACTTATGGAACTCTCTTCTGGCCTCTTGCTTTTCAATTAAGTTTGATCTTCAACAATTTAAATGCAATGTCAATTGTTATCTACTGTCTTCTTAATTCTTGTCCTTTTATTGTTCTCTTACCTTAATAATGTTATTCTTATATTCTTTCACACTCAGTAACCTCTTGTGTGTTAGTGGCTTTGTTGCCTTGGTTGGGGGTGAAATGAAAAAAAAATACTCTCATTGACTCAATTGAATTTATAATTTGACTTTCAGAACAATGATCAAGAATTTCTCAAATTAGAGATTAACCGCTTATTGGCTGTTGATCCTGAAAATCAAAATCTTATTGATTATGCCCTTTTGTTGGAACTGGATGCAAACATAGGTAAGTAATATTTGTCATTGTTTTCATGTCTTATATTGTTTTAAATTTTTAGATATGTCATTGTTATTCTTCCGAAGGTTATTCAGATTAGTATTCTCATCTTTGCTACATTTCAGCAAGTGAGTTCTTTAGCCTTTCTCAATTACATAATTCCATTAGGTAATAATTTTGTTTTTCTCTTACCTAGATCTTTCTAGATTTGCATATTAAAATAACTGCATAAAGTAGTCATTATTAGTCTGAAAAACAAAAAATTCCAGCTACAAGTAAATCAACATATTTGGTAATTTTCCCAGTACATGTGCAAAGTATTAACCATATTTTTTTTCTCTGAAGGCCAAAGGATACATTGGCTAGAATATAAAAATTGCAAGGAGAAGAATATTAATCAAAATAACTCCTCTCATGATTTTAGACAATGCTATTCAGATTGACGGACATCTTGGCTAAAATGTATTCATAAGGATTGCAAACACTATTTTGAATAAAGTATGAAGTAATGGGGTAGAAGAAGAGATTATAGTTGGAATAGGATGGAAGAGATTATAGTTGGAATAGGATGGAAGAGATTATAGTGGGAATAGGATAGAAGAGATTATAGTGGGAATAGGATAGAAGAGATTATAGTTGGAATAGGATGGAAGAGATTATAGATGGAATAGGGTAGAGGAAGAGAATTATTTTCTGAAAGAAAGTTGCCATTCATTAAAATTTTGAAAATTAAGTACATGGTGCAGTAGAAATACCTTTCATATGTACCTCCCACAAATATGTCCCATATAATGGTGATTCATTAGTGGCAATTTTGTCTTCATCTAACTAATGTCTTACCATTATATGGGCAATATTTCTGCTGTACCTTGTTTAATAATGTTTCATTTATAAATTCATAAAAGACTATCAATATTTCAAACTGTAAATAATTTCTTTTTTTTTTATCTTACTAAAATATAATTGATATAATTGTATTTTATTCCTAAACTATAAAGATTAATACTGAAACTTCCCCAGAGCCTGACTGTGTATGTCTTTCCGTTCAGTTAATTAAGTATGAACAGTATTTAAAAAGGAAATTGTTCATACCAAAAATATCTTTCAATCAGGAATGAGAGAGTGTCAAAAGATAGTTTTACAATTGTAACATTATTCAATACCATAAAAATAAGTATTTTGTTTGTTTTTCAGGAAAGTTAATGCCATTGTTTAGTAAATTCTTTACTGACTGTGTGAACAAAGCAGCCACATCTGTTGAGGAAACATCAGCCATTATGAAGATCTGCATTGGTGCTTGTGCTATCATTTCAAAAGATTACAATACAGCCACTGAACTACTAAAAAAAGGTTTGTCAGTCATTATTTACTATCATTATATTTAGTATACTTTGGAGAGAAAGCTAGAAGATTGATATAAGAATGTTAATTATTGATAATAACAATAGTTATTTTATTTTACTTCATCATTAATTCTTTTTATCATGCAATACAATTTGATAGTATGTCTTAATATGATATACATTCATATATATTACAATGTATAATGAATAGCCACTCAAATACAACTATGCCTGTTTGTGATGGTGACTAGCCAGTCCTGGGTGCAGATGCTTGCGCAGGCACATTGGTTGTTTCTGTGGGTGCTGGAAAAATACAAAGGTGTCTGAACAGGAATCTGCAACAGGGGATTAACTATCCCACCCCTAGCAGATGTGCATACTTGAAAAAATAAGCACCCACCAATTATTATTATTATATATATATATATATATATATATATATATATATATATATTACTAAAAATGTAATTTGTCACTTAGCTGATTGATCTTATATTCAGCTTTTTCTGCACCTCTAGAGTTTCATAAAAAAAAAATTTTTGGTAATTGTTCAATCCACTTTTCTGGAGTTTTCAGCAATTAACAGTTTTTCTCATTTTGAATTTTATTTATGAGAAGGAGAACTTGAAAAGGTTTATTTTTTAGGGAGGAGAACCATAGAAGTAGAAAAATCCAAATAAACAGTTGATTGTTATAATTAAAAAAAAAAAAAAACTATTTAAGAAAATAGTATCAATTTTTCTTCAGTAAGGAATGTATAGAAACCTAATATAAACCAGAAAAAATGTTTTTTAAATAACTTTCAGATGAAAATTTATTGATCTGGAGTTTGTAAAATGTCGCACTGGAGATAGAGTAGTTGCTACTAAAAGTTAATAAAGATATAGACACAGACATGTATACAAGAGATTTTATATTTGTTTTCCAGGTCTACAACAGAATTCATTGATTTATTGTGGGCATTACTACCTAATGTTAACTTTGTATCATCTTCATGAAACAACAGTGATTGAGAAAGCATACAACATGGGTATGTATGTATGTTTAAATATTGTATATACTGTTTTTTTTTTTTTTTGTTTTTAGCATGAAGCTTATAAACATGACAAGGTTAAGATTCCTTGTGGAGCATAGGTCTGCAATTACGCTAAGTGATGCTGTTATGGTTTCAGTAGTTAGTGAATTCTGACATGGCCAGGCCGCTAGCCAAATGCTTAAGATGCTTTCCACTTTAGCATATGTTGAACTGCTCACTTATATTACCCATAATTGTGACGAATAGGTTCGTGATTTTCCCATGTACTCTGGTGCAAAGTAATGCAAACTGCCCCCACCCAGAGTTTGAACTCAGTTCACTGATTCCATTTTCTATGTTGTGAACCATTAGGCCAAATGCACCTTAAAAATAAAAGAAATACTAGTAAAAATTGAATAATCAGAATCACTTGTTATTCTGACAAGTTGTGACCAATAATAAATCCCAAGTTACAGTTGTTGTCAAATTCATGATTGTCTTTGAGAAAAAAGGAGAAGGAAGGATGAGAAATTGGATTTCAGACCAAACAAAAATAAATTTTATTCTGGTTGGTAAATCAAATGTACAAAGAGTCTGTTACCAGTATCTACTTTTCTTTTTTGGTATATACACAATAGACACAGGCAACAAAAGTTAAGGTTTAGATGTCTCATGTAAATCCAAATTAGTTGCATTTTTCCTAAATAATATTCCAGTCCTGAAAATATCAGAAAAAAATGAAACTTGCTAATATTTGCTTGGAAAATTATATATTGTCACTTTTCATTGCAAAAACTTGCAATGTCCTCTTTTTGACAGTTACAAACAGATTTGAATAGATCACAACACGCCTTTGGTGGGGATTCTTGTTAGTTGTAAAATCCATTTTAGAACATTTTTCTACATCACAATCACCTATGCTAAAAATGTCATTCTTACAATTTTTATTATTTTTGCCATAATCAGAAGTCCTTGTGGACTGACCTGTCATAATAAAAAATCTTATACTACCAAATAAATTAATAAATTTTTATTATAAGCAAGACTGATGTTCCAATGAAATGTTTAATTTACACCTTAATGCCTTTTCCAAATACATTGGGTTAGTTATGACCTGTACCTAATGAATCTTTCTTTTTCTCTACTTCAGCTCTTAAAGCCATTCCCAAAAAGGTTGGCTGCTTGACAATCAGCCCAAGCAGTTTGATAGCATCTCTCCACATGTTGCAGGCAAAGATATGCCTTCAGCAAACTTCTCTTGGAATGGTTAACAACATGGTGAAGATCCTTCAGGAGGTTTGTTAGCATTAATTACTTTCAGCTCCTAACAAATCCTACCATAACATCTAGTTTCCACTGTCTCCTTCGAAATAGTTTTCTTTGTGTGTGTGTTATATATACATTGATTTGTTTATTTACATCACCCACTACACAGAACTGTAGCTTTTCTCAAATCTGTTAGATATGGGAAATAATGCTTGGCCATAACATGTTAGCAAGGTCTTTGAATTCAACATTATCTTTCCCCAAGACAGGCTCTGTTGTGCCAAGAATAAAGTGTCTAATCTACTGATATTTAACCATTAGTTGGTGGAAGGAGAAATTTATTTGTGCTTTTCTCCAGGGCATTAGTCTGAACTGAATGCAATAGTCTGAACTGAAATTTGAACTCTCCAGCATGTCCCATAAATACCTGATTGGGTTCATATCAGGTAAACATGGTGGCCACACTATTTATTGAAAGTCTCTAGAATGATCCGCTGACCAACTTGGGCCCAATGACATGGTGGAAAGACTCTTCTACTGGAATAACCAATCATTTTTAGAGGATATGGAATCCACGATTGAGTACAAATTCCCAGTATGCATGTGGCAGTAGAGTAAGAGATTCTCACAATTTCAGAAATAGAATGTCCAATCCATATGTGACCAACTATCATGCCCAGTTCAAATTCCAGTAATTTATAGCACTTTGTTATGAGCAGCCCACTCAGTGTTCATATTGATTTACCATTAGTCAGAGTATATCAGATATAGGTTTAGGCATTACCATAATGCCAAGGTATAGTGGTGCCACCTACCATTACTTTTATACACTGTTATCTCATGATTTTTGGCATGTCTGTGTGTGTGTGTGTATATATATATATATATATGTTCAAACAGCTTTGGTTAAATAATTTAGATATAACATAAACATGTCCTTTAGGAGATTGTATCTCTGATAAAATATCAATGCTAACTACAAAAAAAACAATTGTTAACAAAAAGGCTTACATTTCAATTGGTTGAGCATATTTCAATACATCAGCATTTAAAGGAACACTCATGCCCACACACACAGATTAGATGGATATTAGTTGAAAATACATCTATATTACATAAAAACAATAATAAGCAAAAGCTAAAAATCCTTGTAGCCCTTTGTATAAGAGAATTAAAGCCCAAAATAAATAATGTCAATTATGAGTACAGCAACAAAGTCTTTAAATGCTTATAACAAAAAAAAAATTATATATGTATGAGCAAAAATGGAAAAGTTACTTCCCTTGTACTGACCTATACAAGAATTGACCAAAAATTAATGATAAAAAAACAAATGAAAACTACAGGCAAAGTTCACTTTTTTCAAAGACATTCATTCACTCCTGTAGTTCACTGCTACTAACAACCAGGAATTTTTTCTCCTGATGATGGCCATGCTGACTGAAACTAGTCGAGAAATGTAATTTAAATAATAAAAAAAATATTAATATACCACCTAGTGTGTCTGAAATTTTAAATTTTTAACATTATTTTATTGTCCAAGATACACGCACATATATATATATATATATATATATATATATATATATATATATATATATATATATATATATGAAGAAATATAGTCTTAAGGTGTGCTATATTTATGGGATAAAGTGCTCAATATCAGAGATAGAGCGTGCGTAAATATAAAAGTGAACATAGAAGTCAACACTTAGAGGCGACAGTCTGTTTCATGCTATGCGCAATCGTCAGGCCTGACGATTGCACATAGCATGAAACAGACTGTCGCCTCTAAGTGTTGACTTCTATGTTCACTTTTTTATATATATATATATATATATATATATATATATATATATATATATGAGGTGATTCTATTTCTTATAGTGATTTTTTAAGCCTGGCTTAGATGTGACACAAGGCTGAAAGTATGGGGCACCCAGCGGGGATTAAACTCACTGCTCAGTCGTAATTGATCCAGTAAGATAAGCTTTCTAACCATTACACCACGTCGATGTGCCCATATTCTATTTCTTATATTATTTTGTAAGCTATTATTTTATGTTTATTGTTGTTAATGTTTCAGCTGGAAATTCTTTGGTCTTTCTGTAATGTCTAAATTCTTAAAATTATTGAAATTTAAAAGTGCAAATAATCCTTTTTGTTTTATGTATTAAGTAAATATTTTACAATTTTGTTTTATTTTTGAATTGCAAAGATGTATCAGAGAATAGTTAATTTATTCCTTATACTTTATATTAGGTTGGTGCAAAAATAATGACGTAATAATGTTGTTTTTTGACGTTAAAAAATACGTCAAAAAATGACATTATTACGTCATTATTTTTGCACCGACCTAATATCATCATTCAATAAGATTGGGATTTTTTATGATGAGTAAAAGTTAATAGTTCTCTTCTATAATAGTTAAAAATTATCTGAATATGATTGAATCCTTGGCTCTTTATTCAAAGACTGGTGTATTCATGCGGTCAATAATGATGGTGGTTGTTAACAAGTTTTAATAGTGAGATGAAATGAAACAAAAGTCCTGAAATGATGGATTGAGATTCAATAAAACAGAGATAAAAAAAAATTCACAACTAAAATAAAGGCCAATGAACTATTTAATGAATCTGTCCCCTTTATATTTTTTAGACATTCAAGTGTATCTATAATTTATAGATTACTCCTAGTATTATATAAATCGCTTTTTGCTCAATATCTTTTCATGTTAAAAATTTTTTGTGTTTAATATAACAGTGAAATAGAAATATCTCTTGGGAGAAAAAGATTAGCAACAGAACAACAAAGACAGCAATGGCAAAGCCTATTTCAGGGCCAAGTTTAAACAAGATGATCACTTAATAAACAAAGGTATCTGAGTGCCTCACATGAAAGGCTTGAACAAAGAAGACTACAATCTAAGAGCAAAAGGAGAAAAGGGAGTGATTAATTAAATGGTTCATTTTGCTCAGGAAGTAATTATGCCTAAATGCAGATAAATATTTTATTTGTCTAGATTATTAAAACAGCTCAGGGAAGTAATCTCTCATAAATTTACTAACTGAAATTGATTTACCTCCCTTCTCATTACAGAGGGACAGGAAACATATAAATAAACATACATTGATAATTATTATAGGGTTTGATGATTGATAAAGGCCTGAGCTAGAAATGTTAATCCACTGATTTAACTTGGTGTATTTTGAATATGAAATAGGTCTTTAATTTCTGAAGAAAACAATGTATTTTAAATGTATTTAAATAAATTCTCCTCCAATAGCCAAATAAAATTTATTTCAATTTAAAGTCATTAAATAAATCCTTTGGTTCACACAGTTTACAGACGGACATCTTATCAAGTAGCAAATAGCCATTATAAACAAATATTTTTTCAAAATCCACTCAAGTAATCATTACATTAACTAATTTTCAGCAAATGGACTTGTAGCATTTTTCTCATGTAATACACTCCTGAAAACTCTCTGAGAGTCTTGATACTTCACTGAAACTTTTAAAGATAGATTTCACATCTTGCAACATGTGTGTGTGATAAGAGCAGTCATCAAGGATAAACTGTAGCTTTGTTTTGGTATTAAAAAATAATTGTACAAATCTCCACTTGTTTTAAATTTAGCATCCACACTTTCAGAAAGACCTAAAAATACTTTTTTATTATTATATTTGAAAAAATAAAAATAAAATATATGCATCTGTTTGTGATAGAGTATTGGGAATTGGACTTTTTGATTTTATCTTGGGCTGTTCAAAAATACTTGTAGTTGTACATATAGGCAGCAGGGAATGCCCAAAATGCTTTCTTTTCTTAATGATAATAAACTATTGTCCAGTGAATCTTTGCTTCTAAATTTAAAACTCTTTTAATCGAGCATTTACTCAGTAAATATTTCTGATAGCCAGATCATAGTTCACTTCCTGTCCTAGTTGCCATTACTATCATGTATACATCACTGTCTTTCAAATGTTTAGATTTGTTTCACTTGTTTTCCACTTTTCAGACTACAGTTGAAGACAGAGAGATTGTCTTGACCATTGCCTACCTTTATATAAAGCTAGAGAAATATGAACAGGCAGCGGTAACTACCACCTTCTTCTTTTGATTCTTCCTCTTCTTAATCCGTTTCTACATTTTTGTAGGCAATTGCCTTCAAGAATGTCTTCTTTTTTTGTTCATTTCTGATTGGTCCAAGGAATCTCTTTGGCTAACTTCTGAAACATCTTTTACGAGTTACTGAACCTCGTTTAGTACAGCACAAGACCATAAGTGATGTTTAAACTGACTTCATATATTTCTTTACGTTCAAAGCTATATTAATCAAGAAACAAATTAATCAGTGATAAATAAACAGCAAATTCTGTCTGTCCGTCTGAAACCCCTCTAACTCTGACCACACTTGCTCTATGTAGACATATTATACCTTTCTGAAATCAGGATGATCCTATGATTAAAAATCTTCCCTTCATCTGGTGCCTGAACATCCAGCATTGGGATTTGTGTCCGGATTGATGAGGGGAACAGTTAAAAATTTAAATTTTAAAATAACTGAATAAAATTAATGATTTTAAAAGTTTTTAATTTATATTGAGTAACATAAAAATTTTAATTTATATTGGTAACATAAAAACTTTGTCTGCAAAACTTTGTGAATTTAAAAAATCAATTTTATTCATTCAAAATGCCAAGGAATCAGAATTAAAGTGAGAAGTTTTGTGATGTGAAGTGTTGAAGTTCTGCAGTGTTTGTGATTTGAAGAACTCAACTCAATTGAAGTTACATGGAGTTTGTGATTTAAAGAACTCAATTTTCAGCCTGAACTGGAATTGGAATTTTGGAGTTTCGAGCCAAATCGGTATTTTGGCTGGAATTGACCTTATAGCTTGAATTGGAGTTAAAATGAGGTTTTGAAGTTCCATAGAATGAACTGAGGAATTCAAAATTATTTCTTCAAAATTATCATTGCTGTTTTCTAAGCTGGATCAGAAGTTACTTTAGTTTTGGGTGTGGAGGCTCAATTAGCCCTCGCAGGAGCTAGCTTAAAAGTCTGCACAGAGTGCAGCTTTTAAGCTAGTCATTAATAAATTTAAAGCTAATCTCAGATATCCTCCTTATCATCATCACCATAATAATGGTAATAATTATAATAATGATGGTGATAAAGAGAAGCAACTTGATTCAATTTTATTAATTACTAGTTTGCTTTAGATTATTGATATTTGAAAACTATCACAAAAATTTAATTTTAACCTCTATTCATTATCACTCACTTGTTTCTTTAATGTTTTTGTTTTGTTTATTAATGAGAGTGTTACGCATCATATGATGGTGTTTTAATGCTGGGAATATACTTTTGCCATTGTGGATATTATTAATCCAAAAAAATATATCTGAAATGTTTGTTCAAAGTTCATATACAGGGTGCAATGGATAAATTGTTGTCTAAATTAGGCAAAAATGAAAAGAACACTGTCATCTCATTTTAACAGATATATTTACCAAAATTACAGTCTTAAAGTTATAATCAGACAGTACAACGCTTACTTGATTTTTTGTCATGGTATCTGAGTTCTTAATAGCACTTTTGAAAATGGCTTTTTATGTATTTTATTATTAATTTAAAATTTATTGGCATAATAATTGATTACTTTTTGATTTAATAAAAGTTATTAAAAAATGAATTCAAATTTTTAAAAATTACACCAGATGTGCAATTTATTTTATAAATTCTATAAAATCCTAATAGTTGGTTTGAAATTAAAAAAAGAAAAAGAAAATGGCAATTTAAAAATACTGTAAGTAAAAAAGAACTAATGTCAGTACTCAAATTCCTTATCTACTCAAAGATAAACAAAGAGATTTATTTTTAATCCAATCCAATAACTGTTGTAATTATTTAAGGAGTAATTTTTTGCAAATATTCCATAAGTTGGACAATGGCGCTTATCAGATGAAGAAACTATGACTGTATCAAGGTGATTCTTTATTGGTGTATATTTGTTTTAGAAAATGTAAATTAAAATTTATTATTGTGTTTTGTGTGCCTCTATAAATAACATTGGTGTTGTGATCTACAGGAGTATGCTGAAAAATTGTCTGAAGCTGTAGAAGATGCAGAAGTCATTGCTTTGAGAGGCTGGATCCACTTTCATGAAGGGGATTTTACTAAAGCTTTGGAAAAGTAAGTATAATTGCTCTAGCTCATACTTTCATTTTATGTCTCCTAAAGATTCATATTTTATAAGGTGTGTGTGTGTGTATATAATTCTGTATTTGGGTAGCAATCCCTCTCTTATGCATGTCTCGTTAAAGACAACTGACAAGGTACTGCAGTTAAGCTTTTTATTTAATTTTTCCTGTGATATTACAAGAGTTTTCTTTTCTGGACACAAAGTCTGTAAGAACTGTCTAAAAGTTCTGCATGTCCGAGCACTTTAGGCTATTCTTTTAGCCATTATCTAATATAATTTTAATTTTTTATTTTTAACTGAATGTGTGGCTTTTTGAAGTTATAGGAATGTTTTATTTTCCAAATATGGTCAGCACATTATGGCTGTGTTCATAGTTGATGTTATTGAGTGTTGATTTTTTCTTTTTTATTATTAGTGCTTCCATTATTTTTAATATTTTTTATCTTATTTTCTACTATATATAAATTTATTTTTTAATAACTTTTATTGAATCAAAAAGTAATTGATGTTAAATATACTAATTAAGTATATATATATATATATATATATATATATATATATATATATATGTGTGTGTGTGTTTGTGTGTATATCTTTATGTTAGTGTATTTCTCTAGCTGTTACTATGTTCTCCCAACCACAACACATGAAAATTGGATTGAAAGCTAACTCCCCCTCTCCAACACGTATTCAATATTATAAATCCCAAGAAAATAGATTTTTTAGGTCAAGCGTCTAGACTTCCTGTTATCTTGTTTTTTTAAAATATTCTGGATAAATTTAAATTTAAACCATTTGTAATTTCTGTCTGATGAGACGGGTGTTAAAAACTTACCTGTTGAAATAGATTATAATTTATAACTGTGTTTTCAATGATGCATTAAGTATTTCCTTGATGTATATCATATTGCTCTGTATACTATACATTGAGCTCTCTTTATGGATTCATCTTTTTTATATTTTATATTAAAAAGACCTACTTGGATTATACTTTCCACTTCTAGATTTGATATTATCATATATATATATATATATATATTTTATTATTATTATCATTATTATTATTATTATTATTTTTTTTTTTTTTTTTAAAGAAAGAACAGACCACTTTAAGGTTCCATTAGTTATAGTTTATTTCACCAGAGATTTTATTTTTCTCTGGATCTTCAGACTTCACTTTCAAGGGTGAAAAAATGAATTTAAAATTTACGCTTTTGAAGGGCAGTATTAAGCTTATATAAGGTGACATAGAGGGTAATAAATATTTCCAAACATTGTTTTAGTGGATTCCGGGGTTTGAAATAGATGGTCTGATTTTTCATTTTAAACAGTGTGATTGAATTTTCTCAAGTGTGCAGGCCATAGATTTAATACACACTATTTAAAATAAAAAAAAAATAAAAAACTGGGCATCTATTTCAAACATAGGTCCCCACTAAAAATAACATTTGTAGTAGTGAAATATGTCAGATTAAAAATAAGTCTATTAATTCTTTAGAATATATATATATATATATATATAATGTCCACCCAGGAATTGCTTTGAAAGTAATGCCTCCTGTCTTATGCTGATGCACAACATCAGAAGCAGATGTTTATGGTATGGCATTAGAGAATTTTATTGCCTAGTTACAGATAGCAGTTGAGTGACAGTCTGGCAAAATGGCATCTGAAAATCCATATAAAATCCAGTGTATCATTGTATTCTTCTTTTGTGCAGAAGAAATTTCACTGATTGATATAATCACTTGCTGAACATTTACAGAAATGAGCACAGTTAGATTGTGGGTAATACATTTCGACAGTTGCCATGATGATGTGTGTGGAAAAGTTGTTCATTGCTACAAGTATAGCAGTGAGGTTCTTGTTCATTGCTAGTGAATATACAAAGTCAGTGGTTGTGACTAGGTGGAAAAATAGTGTTTTGTTGGTGAAAACTTTCTTTATCCAGCAGTGTGATTGCGTTTGTAGTGATCACTTACATGTGCCACACCTCCGCTTTCTTTAATGTCATTGGTTCATAAATATATGATACTTATTATATGACAATTTTGCCATTGCACATCATTTGAATTTTTCTCTAAAATCACGGATTGGTCCATTTCCTGACCAATCGCGTATTTTAGTATCTTTCTATATTTTTGCCGCCAAGCTCACTGGAGCCTATGCATAACTATATAAACTCTCTCGCTGTTAGCCAACAGCAGTAACAGTTCAATTCTTGGAAATTACGGCACGGCGCTATATTTCTTATGACATTTTAATTCTTAGTTATTACTCATTTGAGTAATCTTACTAATTTCTATTGATATCACTCGTGTACATTACATCTTTTCACACTCACAAACAGACTGTGGAATTATTCTTCATTTAGCTAAGACCTCAATTGAACTTTGTAGTTAAATAACATTCAATATTGTACTCAACATTAATTAGTTAAACTTACCCTTTTTATTACAGAAAAAGGGAAGCAACTTTCTTTATACTTATTGTTGAAATTTGTATATCATTGTTAATACAATATTTTGTTAATGTTCACTGAGCTTGATTATTTTTCTCTCATGTTTGTTGTGCATAATTCATGTGGGGTGTTGTTTACAAGAACACAGCTTTCCTTCTTGATTATATTCATGGTGACCCTAGCCAACAATTCTTACAGCACCACTACACGTTCAAATCACACACACATACACACATAAAGGAGTGCTCAAAATTTTTAAGTCTGACCAAGTGGCATTTCCAAGACTATTCTGATCTTTTGAAAAGTAGGTTGGGGTGATAAGTTTCACTATTTTCTAGTATGTATATTAAAATGCGTAGATAAGTTTACCTATCATTCGGTTCACACTCCTTTTGAATAGAAGTAGAGCCTTATCCCTTCTTTCCTGTTTAGAATCAGGTTTCTGATTTCTGTTAAAGTCTATTCTCTCTTTCACTCCAGTAGTCCTTTGTATCTTAGTGGTATTGTCACCTTGCTTGGGGTGAATTGATTTAAAAGAAAACATATATGTCTGTGTTAAAAACATGTATTTCTCACACATATCTGACATCTCAGCTTCAGTCACTTTCCCATCACTGTAATGTAGCTTCACTGTGCCTTTACTATACTTTTATTGTAATTGTTCAAATGAACTCTTCACTATGGTACTTAGACTTTATGAATTTAAGTTTAATACTAGATTGGTAACAAGATCATTTTACAGTTGAATTGGCTAGATGTCACCTAAGCTAATCTTTTTTTCTTTTTTTTTTTTGCATTTCTTGCATGTGCAACTCTCTTCTGGCTCCATGCTTCCCAGCCAACTGATCTTCAAAATTTTAAATGTAATGTCAATTTTTATCAACTGTCTTTTTGATTAATCTTCTATTATTCTCACTCCTTAATAATGTTTCTCTTTTTTCTTATACTTTCACACTCAGTAACTCCTTGTGTCTTAGTAGCTTTACTACCTTGCATGGGGTAATACGATAAAAAAAACAAACTATGTATAAGTTATATAGATACTTACTTAACCCAGCTTAGTTTGGCAGAAGTGGGTGTATTTATGTGCACACACACATATAATCTGTATCAGTTATACTAGTTATATGTGAAAAATATAAAATGTATTCTCTTATCAGACAGTGTGTGATAATTATGACACAAATCAGCTTTTTTATGACTACACTTTGTATGAAGATAGGCTTGTTTACATTTTTTTTTATTAAATTGCAGATTGTCAACAGCAGTATCTTTGGAACCTAACAACAGTAAGTTTCAGTTGATGCTAGGCCGTACATATTGGCAATTGAAAGATATCTCCTCTGACTTGAGCACTGAGGAATGTTCACAGAAATGTTTTGCCTCACTATTGCAGGTAAGTGCTGGTGCTTTTATTTGAATGGGTAGTGAGTGGTGAATTATAGGATAGCATTTTTGAATCTATCATATATGAGAGACTGCAAAGCTGCATAATGAATATTATCAATAGTGGGGATCACATTTTGCCTAGATACTTCAATTTACTATCATTTGCTTTCCTTAACTTTCATCATTGTCTAAATATTAAATAGAAAAGTCACCATTCTAAATGAAACATTTATTTAGTTGAATATTCTCTGTCTGGTTATCTTTACTTTCTTTTCTGACTGTAAATCAAGCAATATTTCCCCAAATTCTAAAATAGGAGTTGTTGCTAATATCTGCTTTCAATGTGGGGTCTGGAAAATAAACAATGTTTGTTAACCTTTGCAATTTTCAATTCTGGTGGTACTTGGAATTTGGAGTCTATAGTTACGTTTTTACTGAACGTTTATTTGCAATCTTATTTGTAGTTGTGTTTGTCTACCATTTCTTTTTATCTTTTTTTTTATGGTTTTTATAATTAATTGCATAAATAGACCCTTGATAAAGTGGAACTAAGTAATAAAATAAAACACTCGTGATTGTTCCTTTAACCCTATGCCCTCCAAAAGTTTAAATTTCTCCTGTATTTTATACAAAAGCTGATAAATGGTAGGGTATTTTAGATGCTTTATAGCAGAAAGATGCTGAGGATAACATGGGCTGAACATGAGAGCAACAACGTAGTTTTGGAGAGAATGGAAACAAAAACGAAACTTATACTTAAAATCAGGAAGAGGCAGTTGAAATTTCTGGGGCACGTAATGAGAAAGGAGGGTTTGGAAAATCTGAAACTCAGGGGAACAGATTGAGAGAAAGAAGAACAGAGGAAAGCAGTGCGTAACATGCTTGATGGGCTTGAGCAAATGGATGGCAGAACAAGGTTTGGGAGAAATAACAAAAGACAAAGCTTATTAAGAGCTATAAGGGACAGGAAAAGGTGAAGGGCCATGATCGCCTACATCCTGAAGGGACAGTGCATATAAAAGATCATTGTGTTTTTCAGGGGTCTTTTTTTTTCCTGAAAATCACTCCAAAAATAGAGATATCTTTTGCTTGCAAAAAAAAAAGGAAAAATGCAAGATTTCTTGTTTTGTTAGTTACTGTCCTTTTTATTTTGATTTTTTATCTTTTTTTTATCTCTCTCTTTGTAGGCTGCTAGATTTGATCCATACAATGGAGAAATTTTTCTCTACCTTGGACATTTTTATCTTTATGGCCAACAAAATAAAGAGTAAGCTATTTTCATTGTTACCATTTTAATTAAATGATTCTACAAAGCTTAAAAATGTAATTATTTTGTTAGTTTGACTTTTTTTTGTTTGTACTGCCCTACTTATTGTCTATATATTAATAAGCACTAATGAAGCAACCAAAAGTGGCAAATGTAAATTCAAATCCTGTTATATTGTAAACATATAACCTTGTCTAAGATTTTCACCAACTGCCTAAAGATTACCCCACATTACATTTCAATTCTTAATCTTGTCGATGTGCGCCAAAAGTTGAACAAGGGCCTGCTTCCTGCTCACAAGGTAACAAGTTGAAAGGCAAATGCCACGTTGTGTAATGATAATACAAACCTTTTTTCCTGTATTACAAAATGGGTGTTTCATTCAGGGTTTCACCTGATCAGGTAGGTAGGTAGGTGACATGAGACATAGTATCCTGAGTCTGATGATAAACTACATCTGGCAGCAATATCTGATCAGGAGATTGGAGGGTTTGAGTAGCATGGAACCACCTCTTGATTGGTATTGTTCCCAGCTCCACCCTGACCCTGGGTGGTAGCACCTTTTAGAGTCTTAACTATGGGCAAATAGTGAACCCCAAGCAAAAACAAAACACTATAAAAGTATAAAAATATATTTTTATAGTAAAGATACCAGCAATAGATTTTTATATAAAAAAAATTACCAGCAATGCATATTTATAGTAAAATTATCAACAATACAGTTTTAAAGCAAAATGACCAGCAATACATTTTATAGTAGAATTATCAGCAACACTTTATAGCAAGATGACCAACAATATATTTTATCTGTATGTGACGGGTACACACCTGGCCCAGGGTCGAATCCTTTGGTTACGGCGCCAACTGTGACGTCGCTCCTCCTGGTCCCAAGCGTGCCGCTCCAACCTCTTGGTTAGATGATCACCAGCCTCGCCTTTCCCAACCCGCTTCCAATACCTGGTTGCTAAAGCAACTGTACTGATCTCCGGTCTGTCTACCCACGCTGTGTTTAGATCTTAGACAGACGGGACCAGCAGGGATTGGGCCGTATGCAAGTTGAGTCCGACGGGGGTGGCAAAACACAAGTAAAAGAAAAAAAAAAAAACTCACGAGACAAAAAAAATTACTGATAAAAAAAAGGGTGACAACCTTTTATATCCAATGTCCGTTACATAAAGAAAAATTGTTCTCATTCCCGACCCACTCTGTGGACCATGGCACCAAGCTTCTATCATACAACTTAACGATTTCGAATTGTCTACTCTCCAGAATTGTGTATGTCGGAGTGTGGTTTAGTTCGACACTGGGGCTAATTTCTATCAATCATTCGCAGTTGATTCTTCTCTTCGACTTGAGTTGTATTTCTTCACTTCGATCTGGTTGGGTCGAATTCTGTTCTCGGCTGGGCTTGATTTTAACTTCTTCTTCTTCTTCCGTCCAGTAACTCTTTGGCCTTGTCTTCGACTTGGCTGCAACTTCTCCGCGGCTTTCGAGTAATCTTCTTCTTCGTCGACTTAGATAGAACTTCTCTTGTCTTTGACTTGGGCCGGAAGGATTTCTTGTTTTCGACTTGGGCTGGAAGGATTTCTTGTTTTCGACTTGGGCTGGAAGGATTTCTTGTTTTCGACTTGGGCTGGAAGGATTTCTTGCCGCAACTCAGCCGCAACTCTCTGTCGTCCGAGGTGATCTCTTCTCGCTGCCGTCCGGGGCTGAACTCATTTTTTTGTCGATTGGGGTCCTGCTTTTATTGACGCCGCAGCAAACCGGGGTGGGTCTGTCGGCGTCAGGGCTCTCTCGATAATCCCAAAAGTCGCATTAGTTCTGATTTCCCATTATCGCTATTATTTTCACCCCTACTTCCTCACAGTGCCTCTGGGGGGAAGACGCATACCCATCTCTCCCGGTCTCTCGTATGTCAGGTGACCGTTTTCGACCAATGGTTCTTGATCGAGCATTCTCCCTCCTCTTTCCGCATATCACGTGACCGCTTTCGGCTAATGAGACTGTGGTGGGACGCCTCCCGTCTCCAATCGGGCGTGGCTTACATCGTTCTTGTTCTAAAAAAAACAAAATCTAATTTGGCCTTTTTCACACGTACGAAAAATGATAATCTTGGCTTTTTCTCACCTGGGTTCTGTCAAAACAGCCTGCCGCTAATTAGATGTGACTTCAGGAAAGAACATTGGCGCTATCTGTGAGCCGAGACAATCGTTTTCTTTCCTTCTTTGTTTTTGGTCAGACCTGATAGTCAAAAATCTTAATTATCTGAATTGAAAATGTCTCCACTTCATCATCGTGGGGTTCCAATTTTTAACAGGTCAGAATCTGTATACAGTTCCACCGGTCACCCTCTCAACACAAAAAAAAACACCTTTCCTCCGATTAAAATTTCGTTTCCATTGTTCTAAAAAATCTTTATTGTTTCAGCCAACCTTAACAACTTCCATCCTACGCGGACATGGAATTAGTTCAAGTGCTTGACCTGATAATTTTGACACTTGTTAGGTGCTGGTCGTACGTGTGTGTTTTCGCTTACGACCTGGTTTCGTATTATGTTTCTGTCTTTCCTCTTCTTTTTGTTTTATTTTATTATCTCCAAACTCTATTTCTTCAACCAAATATAACAATTTCTATTTCCCTGGATTTCGGTCAGGTAATTTGACCTGATATATTTTGACACCTGTCTTGTCTTAGTTTTACTTATGACCGGGTTTTGTATTATCTATTCCTCTTTCTCTTTCTTTTTATTATTTTTTTTTTTCTTCTTCTCTTTGGATCGCCTAAATACAGTTAGAGAATTATTCTCAAAACTCAATTATTCTTCGTTTCTAAATAACTAACAACTGGTTAATAAACCGAATAAAAATTAAATCATATTTCTATGAATATCTCTTTTTAGTCTTTCTAAAAATGCAGGGTGCCACATGTAGCTGAAGGTATACAATTGCATTCAAAATATATTTAGTTGAAGCCATAAAATTGTATTCAAAATATTTAGATTTTGGCATTAAATGACCCATAGAGATTGATAGACCACTAAACAAAATCAACCCAAAATCACTAGACAACTGCTATCCTGTGAATTTCTTTCCCTTACCAACTCCTTGCCTATTTTCTCATATCAGTGTGCTGCCTGCCTTGACAGCATTGTAACCATGTGATGAACAAGTCTGTCTCCTGCCAAGGGTGGACTAGAACTTGCTTCGATCCCAAGCATGACTGTTAATATATGCCAGCACCTGGATACACCCTATTTCCGGCTTTGTTGTCATTTATCACCAAAAACTCTTCATCTTTTACTTCTCTGTTCCCTTCGGTTTCCACTTAGGAAATTAGACATAAAAAAGCACTACTTGCTGGCAATTAAACAAAAACACTTGAGATTGTGGTAAAACCACATCTCCCTTTTCTATATGGGTGTGTATAGTATCGCAACATTACCTCTGCCCTTTTATTATCTTCATGAATAATTATTATTATAGAATGAAGGAAATTGTTATTCATAAGACAAATATAAAACTAAACTGGTAATATGTTAAACTGAGGATCAGATTAAGGTCATTAATTAAGTGTTAATATATATTTTGTGTTAATATTTTAATAGATAGTCAAAACTGGAACTTTTTTCTCTACTGTTAGATTAATTCAACTTACTGAGACCAGTTGTTAATAAATATGGCTCTGATGGACAGACGATATTATTACCATATTTTTCACCATATGATCTACATGATGATATTTCTAGGTAATGGATGTGTGATACATGTCACTTTAAACTGTCAGCCCATCTCAAGCTATATAACCTTGTGATTCTAAAACTTTTTTTTCTTTGGGCCACATTTTCAGAATGAAAATTTGCTCATGCCTCACCAAATTTTATGTGATAAAAAGTACATTTAAAAATAAAAACACTGAGAGAGGGATAAAGGGAGATAACTGTAGATTCAAAGTTAGAACATTATCATTGATAACTCTCTCCTCTAATTTGCAGACCCTAGTTACTATGTTCTTAATACTTGATATAATGCAAAAATATCACAATAATAAAATCAGTTTATAATTATTTATAACTATTTATACTGGGACTCATGCATGCAATTAGAAGTAATTTATAATAATATTTTAAATTTTGAAATCTTATTTATTTCTGACATATGAATTGTTGGAAACTGTTTCTAAATCTTTGATTGTCTTTCCATCATTCTGCCTCACCTGCTACCTCTTCTCCTTCACCTATGGGGTGTGCTGAGCTAATCACTGCTATAATCAGTGTGCAAGGTGATTATTTTAAGCAGAATTTTTTGGGAAATGTTTTATATAGGAGTGCCAGAGAAAATCGATAATAACAACAGAGGGCGGTGATCTCCCTTCTTTCTACATGAGTGGAAAAATTAGGTGTGGCTGACCACATATGGAGAGAGAAAGGAGCCCTCTGTGGGATCAGGTTGAGATCATATACAAGGAACACCATTGGAAAATTCGTAAACTTAAGGAATCAGCACATATGCTGGGCCACAAAAATCTCCTGAGCCGACCAAGCATAGAAATGAATACAATATAAGAACCAGTAATAATGAGTGCCAGAGAAAAGTGATAATAGCAACAAAAGTTGCAATATGAGCTCTGGTAAAAACATGCAATGATGACAACAAAAAATTGCAATATGAGAACTGGTAAAAATGGTTGCGCAAGACATTAGGTTTATAATACCCAGAAATTCATACACAAAGACACATGGCACAGTAGATAAAGGCGTTGGTTAGATCCAGTGGCAAGACCCAAAGAGTGTGAGTTCAATATCCAGTTAAGGCAGTGGAGAACTTTCAGAGGGAAATTAACAGGAGATAACTGATAACTGACATCCATTAAACAGGGCACGTGGAACTAGAACAGTCTACCCCAGTGAGAGAAATAAAGGGTTAAGTTCAACATTCCAACCGCTTGAAGAAGGCCGGAGCGTACAACAGACGAAACGTTGTAATAAATATGGCGACAAAGATGAGGACAATAGTCCAAATAATGTAAATAATATACATAATACCTCATCTCAGAAATATAGACAGAAATTTTTTTTATATTAGCAAGAAATGTGGAATACAACAGATTATAATTTGTCTTTTTATGAATCAGCACCACACAAATATTTTCTAAATTTATCACAGTGTTAACTATGGTAATTGCTATTCCAAAAGACATATTACTCTTTTCAAAAAATAATTTTCTGAAAACATAGTAAAGAAAAAAGTACTGAACTGTTATGTAATATTGGTCCTCTTATATGGCAGTGAATGCTGGACACTGTCATCACAGATGGAGAAGAGACTTGTGACAAAAATGTGCTTCTACAGAAGGATGCTGAGAATGCCATGGACTGAACACATGAGCAATAATGAGAAAATGGAAGCAAAAAGAGAGCTTATATGTAGCATCAGAAAGAGAGAGTTGAAATTTCTAGGGCAAATAATGAGGAAAGAGAGCTTGGAAAATTTGACACTCACATGACATACTGATTGTAGGGGGTGGTAGAAGAAAACTGAGCAACATACTGAATTTGCATAAATGGATGGCAGCAAAAGAGAGATAACAAAAAGACAAACTTTATTAAGGGCTACAAATAACAGGAAGTTGTGGAGAAACATGATTACTCACATGCTGAAAAAACACAGCTTATAGAAGAAGAATATCAAAAAACATTCATATTGATATTTACTTAGTGTAGTATGGTATGGTAGCAACAGAAATGTTCTAGAGCAGGAGTCTTCATTCCTAGAAAATCAGCATTTTTAAATCCTGATTTTCTATATGGTCTGTCACAACTATTCCAATCACAAAGCAAGTCTGAAATATGATCATTTTACCTTGATATGAAAGGTTTATATAAAGTATTGAAATTTTCTAATACTTTAAATTTTTTAAATTGGGGAGTATTTTAAATTTTCTACTGATATGAATGGATGTTCTCTCACCCCAAATCTTCAAGTGGAACTTGTACATACAATCTATCTACATTGAATCAATTGCTGCATCTACCACAAGGAAAGTTGGTTCTCTGTGTCATGCCAGAAGGTTTTTCTTGTCTGAGTCCATCCTTCACATCTACAAATCTACTATTCATCCATGTATGGAATGCTCTTGCCATATATGATCTGGTGCCCCCACTATTCATCTTGAGGTTCTCTACAAAATCCAAAGACGGATATGCAATGTGATTGGTCCTGACTTGGGGTTTTGACTCCAGTCACATTCTCACTGATATAATGTGGCTTCCCTCTGTCTTTTCTATAAGTATTTTCATGTCATCTGCTCTGATGAACTATTTTCACTGGTGCCTTGACTGCATGAATTTAAGCGTGCTACTAGATTGGCATCTTGGTCCCACCCTTTTACTGTCGAAACAGTTAAATGTAACCACCTCTTCTACTCCAACAGCTTCTTCTTCTCGCACTTCACGACAGTGGAACTCTTTTCCTCTTACTTGCTTCCCTGATAACTATAATCTTCAAGAATTTAAATGTAATGTCACTCGACATCTTCTGTTGCCTTGATCTCTGTTCTTCTTTTTATCCTTTCCTCAACACCCCTATACTCAGTCTTTTTCATTACTTACACTCTCTTTAGCTTCTGGCATACTAGTGGCACTCCCATCTTGTTAAAGATGCTGGAAAAATGGTCAGTCCTTGTATCACTCCTGCTATCCTCTACCTTTACAAGAACCAAATCAGGACAAAAATGGAGTACATCTGCCATATATGGACAGGAGCTGTTCAGTCTTCACTACACTTTCCAGTCTTGATAGAGTTCAAAAGTGTCTACACGCCCTTGTGAGTGATGAATTATTTTAAACCCTACAATCCCTTTCCCACAGACAAAACATTGCAGCCTCTCGCTACCCTATCACTGTTTTCATGGAAAGTGTTCAGATGAACTACATTCCTCAGTTCTACCAGTTTTAACCTTCACAGTTAAGACCCATGCACATTGTAGCAGACCACCCTTGTTCCCTTTGTATTCCATTGGTGAGATGTAAGTTCCACTTTAACAGCATCCTATGAATTGCTACTTTGTGGAATCGACTTCCTTGATCCCTACAATCTTAACCTGTTCAATCTAGTGTTAATCGTTATCTACCCCATATAAACTAATAAACTGTGTTTTTTACCTCTTACCCTGTAACCCTCTACCTCGAGTGGCTTTGGGGCCTTGTACATGGTGAGCATTACTGTAAAAAATTGTGCATAGTAAGTATGAAGTCATGTTTAAGCTATTTTAATTTCTTTTTGATTAGAGCTTTCACTACAGCATTGTTATAGTATTGTTGCTTGGCTTTTGGGGGAAAATAGGAAATTGCTGTTTACTGGAAATAAGTGAATATAAAGATGCTCAGATAGTGACTTTTTATGGATACCACCATTATGGTTTGGATTGGGTACTTTGCAGTACAGACTAAATTTAATGGCACACTCAGCATATAAGAAAAATGCAGAAAATAATGGTTTGTATTGTATGATATTATATGTCTACACTGGTTTGGAAATTGCACTAAGTACTAGTTTGTATATAACCAAAATGCTAGTGACTGACATTTCATGGTATTCTGAAAACATATATGTCAACAGCAGGCAATGTAAGTGTTGTCAAGAAGTATGTCTACAACAGCAGAAGTGATAAGTAATTGTTTTCTTTTTCTATGAGCACATACCAGGAATGATAGATTTCCTCTGATAACCCAGCTACCATGTAAAACATTTAAAATAATTAAAAAAAAGTTTCTTTAGTTCTGTAATCATCATGTATGACACTTTTTGTAATAACAAAATCTTGTCTAAAACCTTTGATTTTTTCTTTTTTTTCTTTTTGAAGAAAAGCTAAAAAATGTTATCAGAAAGCGTTTGACCTTGACTCTGAGAATGCAGAAGTTGGTGCTGCCTTTTGTGACATCATGATGGACAGTAGAGATGTAAGTCCCATTTGGTATTGTATTCAATTGTTCAGTTTTACTTAATATCCTTACTATACACTTCTATCTATATAAATAAAGCGCAGTGTATGTGTGTCTGTCCGTCCATCTATTTTTCAATCGCAGCGAATCATAAACAACCTGAAGTAATAGGTAGTAACTACTGTAGTTACACACGATTAAAAATTAAATAACTCATTTAAAGTTAAATTTAAATATCAAAACAAAGTGAAAAGTTTGGGTTCCTGAATGTCTTTTAAGAGTGACTTTTTAAAAATTTTTCCTCCTTTTATTTCCTGTGTGAATATCCATCCTTATATTTGCTTATTCATATATTTGATTATATATATGTGTTTGTGTATTAGGATGTGAATGTGTTTGTCCTGTCTTGAAAATTCCCTTCCCTGTCCATCTCCTTATTTCAATTCAGACTTCCATGTATCAAATATGTGTAGTGATCGCAGATACTTCTTACATCAGCGTTGAACTTAACTGATATATTGGCACTTCGCTAAGAACAATAAAATATATTTTTTCTCCTTGTTTTATTTCTGAATGATTTTTAATAATATTAAACTTGATGCTTGGTTAAATTTATAATTTGACATTTGTAACTTTTAATTTTAAATTTAACAGTGAAATTAAAACTTTATTTGTTATATTGATTTCTAATTTAATTTAATCTTAACTTTAATGCACTAATAGATTTTGTGGCATATATATAAGTGGCAGTTATAATATTTTATATTTAAATAATGAATTTGTTTACTTGTAGGATAAAGTTTTGGAATATCTTAAGTCTGTTACAGCAAAGGCAGGACCTGGCAGGTAAGGATTCTCTATAATATCATATAAGTTGATTTGATAAAACAACAAAGTTCTTGTCATAATTAATATTTCCCTTATATTCAGTGTGCTTTTAGTTTTTAATTGCATATTTATTTTTTTCCTGTTCATATTTTTCAGTGCAAAATGGGCATGGCTTAGGCTGGGCCTACATCAATTGAAAAATGAAAATCCGAATGCAGCTGTCACTGCTCTACAGGCAGCCCTGCGTCCTGACCCACTTGACCAGTGAGTAAAACAGTATTTTATAGTTTTTCTCATGAAATCATACAAGATAATGGCATAATTGATTCTGCTTTTTATCCATTCCTGCCTGTTTGCTCTCCCTGTCCATTCCTGCCTGTTCGCTCTCCCTGTCCGTTCCTGCCTGTTCGCTCTCCCTGTCCGTTCCTGCCTGTTCGCTCTCCCTGTCCGTTCCTGCCTGTTCACTCTCCCTGTCCGTTCTTGTCTGCTTGTTCTGTGCTCACTCTCTCTGTCCATTCCTGTCTATCTGTTCCTATCTCTTCACTGCCTATTCCTATATAGTCAGGCTTGGTCCATCCATTAGCTCAATCCATTCATAGCTTTTGCCTGAAATCGTAACAAGTTACCTAACCTCTGGTATGATTAGTCTAAGTTATGATTTCAAATCCTAATTTGTAAAGCAGATAAAAACACCTCTTGGAAATTTATTTCATTTGATCAGATACTTAACAGTGTATGTATGTGTGTATATATATATATATATATATATATATATATATATATATATATATATATATATATATAATAATAATAATAATAATTGTCTTTTTATTTCTCCTAAATCCTGTTCTCTCACCCATTTACACAAGCATGTTACATAGATTATGCATTGTTTTCCTCTGTCCCTCTTGCTTTTAATCTGTCATATCAATATAAAAGTTTCCAAGCCCTCTATGCTCATTATGTGCACACAGAAATTTTAACTATCTCTTTGTGATGTTAATTATATGTCTTGCTGCTCAAATGCTTGGTGAATGGTTTTCTCAGCATCCTTCTGTAGAACTACATTTCTGTTACTTCAAGTCTTTGGATTTCAGTGTTGCACTTTCCATTCCCTGTTAAAACACTTAAATATTTAAATTGTTGTACTTGTTTGATTTTGGTATCTCCAATTTGTACTTTTCATGTTAGGCTGTTCCTTTTGCTGATAATGATGTCTTTGCAATTAATGTTTAGTCCTTTCTTCTCACTTTCCTTACCTTCTGTAGGTGGGTTTGGTATTTAAAATATGAAATATACATGTGGTTTATATTTTTCATTATAAAAATAAACAGTGTAGCAAGTTTTGTACATTTTTTAAAAAAAGCAGTGAACACGTGCTTTATATTTATAAATGTCTGCATTTATGTTTTACTTTGTTTCATACATGTATGATTCCATTTATTTAAAACTAGAAAGGATGTGCTGCATTGTTGAAGCAATCAGTTTGGTGACCACTTAAGAAAAAAATAATTGTTAATTGTGTTTGAATTATAATTCTTTGGTACAAAATATATGCTTTGTAAAAAAGATACATAATTGAAAGAAAAGAAAAGTTAACTTTTATCAAAATTATAAATGAAAGTTTTATGAAAACGTAAACTAAGGTCATCTTGGGACACAATCCTCATTAGTTAATGGCGATAATTTTTCACACATTTTCCATGCACAGATTTAAAGGTGCACATGGTTTGTGTATAATTGCCCTTTTCATGGTGTTAAAGAGTCTTTGGTCACATATAAAGTCTGAAAATATGTAGTATGTCTGAATTTCATTTTTTTCGCCATTTATTTTGACAATGCATTCTGTATTACTTCATTTCAGCTATTTTCAAAAAGTGAAATCCAGTCTATTCATGATATACTAGATCAACTTGTTTAGGCATTGTAGATTAATATTAGCAAATGAACAAACTTACATTCACAAATATATAATTGAGTTTTCCCAATTTTTAAGTAGTTTTCTCAGTACTGCTAGAGAAGATGTAAAGTGTTGTAAGTTCTAAATTTTGAATAATAATTGCTTACAAGTACTAATGCTGATCAAAAGTTCTCTTAAATCTTTGACATATAAAAATTTTGTATGTTATTTTGGTGCAAACAGTGTATTTTCCTTTTTTTTCTTTTTTTTGTCTTTAAAGTCATGTGTGGGAATGTCTGGGTGAAGCCTATGTTAATCGTGGTAGTTACACAGCAGCCCTGAAAGCCTTCACAAAAGCATCAGAGGTGAGAACTTTTTGTCATTTTCTTTGTTCTTTCTTTTTGTAACAATCATTACTTTTGCTTACAAGTACCATTCCGATTCTAACTATTCATAGTTTATATTATATAACCTGTGATATCATAGCTAGCTGATTTATTTTCTTTTTGTTTGCTGACAATGATTTTATAGTTACTCTTTTGAATTTTATCTTGTGTAGTTTGGCCCTCACAAAATATGAACTGAAACAAAATCACCATCCTTAAAATAGAAAATGAATTTGAAATAAACCCATGTATTTCAACATCTGAGGAAATAGATTTGTTAATAGTAGATCTCTTTTATTTCCTACATTTTTATATATTTTTCTCCTTTCTAGATAAAGCATTTATAGAGAAGTGATTTGATCAAGTGTTTATTCACCCAGTCTTCAAAGACCATCATATATGTCTCCATTTGATGACCTTTTCCACATTCCTCTCTCTTAAGATTTGTGGAATTATACAGAATGTGTCAAGTATTAAACAGGCTATAAATATTAGGTTGGTGCAAAAATAATGACGTTTTTTGACGTTAAAAATACGTCAAAAAACGACATTATTACGTCATTATTTTTGCACCAACCTAATAGAAAATGTAAGGTGACATGTTATGCATCAAATTTGAACATTCTCATGGCAATTTTCAATCTGATAAAGGAAGTGAAAAACTGAGACAGAACGTCTCGAAAGTAACTGTTGTGTCGGAAACCTACCACCCCTCTTGAAGATGAACTTATCTGCGTCTGTGAACAAAGACTTTAAATAGTGGCATGTCAGTTGATATGAGGGAGACCGAGAGACAGAGAAGTTCTTAGCTGAGCTAGTTATTGACTACTCAGGCGATTTCTGTACCTTTTTACCAACCTATTAAAACCCTTTTTATTGTTACGTGTTATTTGGCGTTTGTCTCTACTAACCCCAAATCAACATCATAACAGTAACCAGATGAATGGGACTGGTGACTTTGTGTAGAAATTACAGATGTTGTTGAATGGGAGATTAACTTGTGACCACACAATACCAAGGGCTTGTTTAAAGCCATCATTGTAAATATGATGGCCAACAGGAATAAGAACTGCCTCATCTAGAATTGCAGTCATTTCCAAGGCCACATCAAGTCTATTCTCATGACTTAGGGTACTTTTACTGAATCATTTTTTGTTAGTCTTGAACCTTTGTGCCCACAAAAAAACAGAGTATCAAAAAGAAATTTTTTGTCTCTTGAAAATGCTATTATTTTAACTATGTTCACTCCTCAGCAGTGTTTATTCTTTTAAAAAGTGATGATTAGAATTGTAATAAAAGCTAAATATATGATGAAAGTGAATATATACATCTTTGTTCTTGAGAATTTACAACAAAAATATTAAACAGTATTTATAAGATAATTTACAAGAATAATTTTATATTTACAACATTCTAAAACTAATGAAATGCAATATTTAACATTTACCAATTTATAAAGAAATAAATATGAAAACAAATTTTTATTTATAAACATTTACTAAATTATTTACATATGTGAACCAACTATAAGGAAATCCTTATTATTTACCATTTTATAAAATTGGAATAGATTGGCAATTAGCCGATGTTTCTTCACCAAGCAATTCCAATAAAAATTAATAAATAAACAGCATAAATATACAGTCTGAAAAATAAAACTACCCTCAGCCTTGAGAATGGATTTGATGTGGCCTTGAAAATTACTGGATGTTGTGGTTCTTCTTTATGTCGGCCATCATATTTACAGTGATGGTCTTCAAGAAGTTCTTGGTATTGTGTGGTCATAAGTTCATCTCCCTGTCAACATCTGTAGGTTCTGTACAGAGCCACCAGTCTCATTCATCTGGCTGCAATTACAGGTGCTAATTCATTTTATTGTAATTAAATGTCTTTCTCAAGTCTATTAACTTAACTATATTCATGCCAGTTCACCTTCCCATCGTGCAACTGGTGGCCATATGTATTTCTAATGGAAAACCTTTTGTCAATATCCCTTAGTGATTTAATACCCCATTTAATATTATTACATTAATATTTTCCACTAAGTGCATTAACAAGGAATTATATTATGGTGCTTTTTTATCATTAGGCCATAGACCTTGTGATGTACTCATGCATGAAGGAGAGACACTAAAAAGTTCTTGGCCAGGCCAAGAAACCTTAAAAAGATTTCTGATGGTTATTTGAAGAGATTTTGGGAAGTGGGTTAGGCTGGGAACTTTTCAGCTTCCCGATCATTGGTATAAAAACAATAAAGACAAAGATAGTATTTAGAAAAATGTAGCAAATAATGAAAATAATCCATGTAAGAACTTCAAACACCAGAAGAAGATAAAAAAAATGTACCAAAGAAAATGTTGGGTTAAAAATAACAAAGATGAAAACAGTATTCTGGAAAATCTTTGGAATAATGGAAATATTCCACCTTTGAATTTGATATTAACAATGGTATCATGTTTTATTATTCTTTATTTTTATTTTTTATTTTATTTGCTTGATACTGAAGACTTTATTTTGATGAAAGACATTTCCTTTATAACAAAAAAAAATTATTTAACAACAAAAGTCCTGAAAATATGTGAAAATACTTTGGAAGTAAAATGCATGACAAAAATAACTTTCTTTACATTTTGTCCCCTAACACATTTTCAATAATAAAATATAAATGAACCACTCCAAACATTTATAATATACAATATATATTTTTTTACAGTTGGATCCTCAATCCATATACAGCCAATACATGTGAGTAGTATTCTTTTGTTTGCAAGTCTAACATCAGTATTTACATTATGCGGACTATTGTCCTCATATTTGTCACAACGTTTCGGCCGTTGTATGCTCCGGCCTTCTTCAGGTGGTTGGAATTTTGAACTGAACCCTTTATTTCGATCCCTGGGGTAGACTGTTCTAGTTCCACGTGCCATGTTTGATGGATGTCAGTTATCATTTATCTCCTGCTAATTTTCCCTCTGAAAGTTCTCCACTGCCTTAACCGGGTATTGAACTCACACTCTTTGGGTCTGTCACTGGATCTAACCAACACCTTTATCCACTGTGCTACCTTACAACACCGAGCAAAAGTCATAAGTGGCGACCCAGAGATGTTAGATAAAGAATTGGTCAGTATAAGTAGTACCCTACAATGTAACAACTACCCTAGGTACATGGCAGCAGCCCCCCAAAACTGGGATAGGCAGGTACAAGAGGGGGAGGAAGACAACAACACTCAGAAAACAGTCTGCCTGCCTTATGTGAAGGGGTTATCAGAGAAAATACAAAGGATCTGCAGTCCATATAACATCAGGACAACCTTCAAGAGCTTGACAACACTTCGCAGATATCTCTCTCGAGTGAGACCCCCATACAGGAGAACATGACTAAAGACTGTGTGTACGCTATCCCGTGCAGCTGCGGAAAAGAATATAAAGGAGAGACAGGCCGCCCCCTCAAGGTAAGGCTTCAAGAACACCAGAAAGCTGTAATGCGAGGGGAAGTAGAAAAATCAGGCGTGGCTGACCACATATGGTGAGAGAAGGGAGATCACCGTCCCCTGTGGGATCATGTTGAGATCATAGACAGGGAACACCATTGGAAAATTTGTAAACTTAAGGAATCAGCACATATGCTAGGCCACAAAAATCTCCTGAGCCAACCAAGCATAGAAATAAATACAATATGGGAATCAGTAATAATGAGTGCCAGAGAAAAGCAATGATAACAAAGTTGCAATATGAGCTCTGGTAAAAACATGGATCATAACAGCAAAATTGCAATATGAGCACTGGTAAAAATGGTTGCTGAAAACATTAGGTTTATAATACTCAGATGTCCTCAAGGACACATGGCACAGTGGATAAAGGTGTTGGTTAGATCCAGTGACAGACCCAAAGAGTGTGAGTTCAATACCCGGTTAAGGCAGTGGAGAACTTTCAGAGGGAAAATTAGCAGGAGATAACTGATAACTGACATCCATCAATCAAACATGGGACGTGGAACTAGAAAGTCTACCCCAGGGGTCGAAATAAAGGGTTCAGTTCGAAATTCCAACCACCTGAAAAAGGCCGAAGTGTACAACGAAACGGGTGCTTATATATTATAATCTGATTATGTTTGTTTTACGCGTGAGTTTAAAATGTATACATATTGTCAAAGGGCCGGATATAAAATTAGCTTAAGTAACTTCAATGAAGAAATAAATTGAATAACATATATATTTCTTCTTTTCTCCTCAGTAATTTTATAGTTGTAAACTTAATAGCGATTAAATTTTGATTTTGAAATTAGCAGTTTTTAATTTTAATATAAAATTTTATCATATAATTTAGTAACTATTGGTTAGAATAAATTCTTTTTTAATATTACCCATATTTTAAATATCTGAATAGCTATTATAACATGACTTCGTTGTCAAGCTTTTTGAATTTTCCTATACTTGTATTTTGATTGGTCAATCTAGCTTTTGTAACAACATTTTCCCTTTGGGAAGGATTGTTAATTAATTTGAAACTTTTAAAACCATTTATTTTACATTCAACATCATCACTTGATAAGACACCGAGGATGTTGAAACAAAATGGCTATTTTTGTAGTGATTTTATAACATATTTATGTTATAATTTTTTTTTTTTTTTAAATAAATAATTATATATATATATATATATATATATATATATATATATTTAAGTAGTATTCTTGTTTGCAAGTCTAACATAATTTTTATGGTGTTGAGAAGCACAAAAACATCTTTCCATGAATCGTTCAGGCTATTGAATTAATTTTTTGTGATGCTATTAATGTCAACAAAAGAACAACTTTAGGTGCATTGAAAGAATGAATTTATTTTTTTTATTTTACAAAATGAATGTGGATAAACAGAAGAACAGATATCCTGATAGGGTTACTTTTTTTACCAGCAACATGGCCCATACAGATGATATAATTTTCACCATCTCTGTAACATACCTTATTTCTCATCATAAGTTGCATCTTTTTTCTCTCCATATGTTTGACACGAGTCCTCTTATTATTCCAGAATTAAATACATTTTATTTATAAGTGATTAAATCATGACTGAAAAATTATATTTTGGGAAATAGAGTAGGGGATTCCATATCCTACATGGGAATGCTCCCTGAACAAAGAAAGCACATAGTCATACTGGCTTAACTTAAGTGGCTCTCCTAAACAATTTTTAGCACAAGCATTTTCCCAAATTCTTTCCAAAGGGTCAATTAGAATTTTGTAGGTTTCTAGTTAGAGTGAATGTTGTTCAGCATTCCCTCATACATATGTCTGAAATGTGTTTACAAAGAAAGCAGCACAAACAGTGAGTTTGCTAATTTGAACAACTTATGGAATGATAACGATTATTCTCAGAATTCAAAACCGTCTGTAAATATCTATTTATTTTTTTTTTTTTTTTTTGCACTTTTGTTTTTGTTTTTAAATTTCAGGATTGCATCCATTAAACAGACTCTTGGATTATTCTCAGAATCGGTTCCTGAATATAAACTCATACTTGAGAAGGAGCCTTATTATGTTCCTGCACTGAAAGGTAAGTGTGACTAATGTTTTTTGATCAGGGAATGGAAGATCTAATGACTCTGTTCATTTTAAGAATGCTTCAACTAAGAAATTTGGATAACAGAAGGTTTACTGATAGTGCTACACAGTGTAAACAAACAATATGATGTGGAATAAAAATTGGAAAATGAAGAATTTTCATGCTTTTTTTTTTTTTTTTTTTTTTTTTTTTTAAAGCTTAATCAGTAAGACAGTGTTCATGTCAGACAGGCTATCATGAAGTTGATATAATTGTATCAGTTTCTCCAGCCTGGATATTTAAGCATTTGTTGTCAAAATAGAAAAAATCTGTTGCTGCATGCATTTCATGATGAAAATCTATTTTTTTATTTTGGGAGAGAAATCCTTCAACATTTTTAAAACAGCTGCAATATATTCAAGAAATGATTCAACATGATTTTTTCCATCTTGTCTCTTCACAGAGTCAAGAAGATAATACTTAGAAAACATTTTTACTATTACAGATTTTACAAGTACTCTGATAAAATTATAATTATAATAAACAAAAACTAATACACAGACATTATTTAATTCAAAATTTGATTAGCTGGTCTTTTGAATTTACATTTTAATGTATATTTATAGTTCAGTGATTGAGTGGATTTTGGAATTAATGTGAATTTTTAAATCTGATTTCACTTATTTAAATTTTTGATTTAATCTTCAAATTTATTTATCATCCAACTTTTGTGTTCTAGGAATTGGAGAAACATTACTACTGCAAGCAAAATCATTTCTCTCAAGGTTTCTTGACTGCCGTGTACTTGATGCTTGTGAAGAAGCCATTTTCTACCTCACCAGGTGAGTCTTTTAATTAGAAAAAAAAAAAGCAATAACATTCCTTTCATGGATATTTTTGTGTAGCATTATTTTAAATCTTTGACACACAAAATTATTATACAGGGTATCCCTAAAGTCTGGGAACTCTAGGCAAAAATGCATATTTTCAAGAAATGAAATTTTCAACAACATTTTATAGAATTGGAATATTGACAAATAACATCTTCAATATGATTTCCAACATTTGTGATGCAAAGGTTGACGCACTTTGCAAGATTCACATGAACTCAACGCAATAACTCCACCTTGCCGTCAGTTTTAGCACATTTACTCTTTATGCGTTCAATTACATATGTTGCATCTGTAATTTTCATTGAGTACACTTTCTCCTTTAGCATACCCCAGAAAAAGAAGTCAATTCTTTCAGCAAAACCATGTTTAATATGTGGAGGCAAAAAATATATATTCAATGAGATTTTCTATGTGTCCAGACTTTAGAGACATCCTGTATTTTAAGACAGTTGAAGAATAAATTATTAATTTAAATAAATAAATAAATAAGAGTTATATAGCATAATGAGAAGCCACATATACTTTCTTAATATGTATATATAGAAAAAGTTTCAAATTAAAAAAATAATAATTTTTTTTTTATGAAAGTATTTATTTATTTATATATATATATATATATATATATGTATATATATATATATATATATATTTGATATTTCAGATTGACCTCAATCTTTCTTCAGTTACAAATAAATTAGAATTACTGTTTGTTTACAAGTAGCGTCCGTTGCGAACACTTTAATCAATCAGGACATTCATTAGAAAATTGTAAATGTTTATTGATAGATTCTGATTTCAGTTCCACATACACACGCAGAAAGAAAGAAAAATACTCGATTTTAGAATTAAATACTTATAAACTAGGGTTAAATAAAAAATTGGGTATTTTAAATCTTTATAAATATTTCAATAGTTAAACATCTTTTTAGATATAGCTAAAAAAATTTTTTTTTATTTTTTTAAACAACATCTAAAATATTATTACAGTTAAATTTACGTTAGGAATATTCGAACACAGTGGCTTTCCATATCACGTGACATCCGCGTCTTGCGACAGACGCTACTTGTAAACAAACAGTAATTTTAATTTATTTGTAACAAACAGTTATTTCTGAGGACAGATTGAGGTCAATCTGAAATATCAAACATATATATAAATAAATATTTTCATAAACAACATTATTATTTTTTTAATTTGCAACTTTTTCTATATATATATATATATATATATATATATATATATATATATATATTTTGAAAAGAAGATAAACTGCAAACATTTTTGGTTGAAATGTGGATTTTTATTTTAAAATATATATTATATTCTATTTTCCATAATCCTGCTACAGACATTTCTGGTGCAACCTTCTTCAAGCAAAGAGTAGATATTTCCACATATTATAAAAATGATTTTTTTGCATGGTAGTGATTCAAATGTCTTTCTTGGACTGGTGATAAGAGTTCATATATATTGTATATAGTTCTCTGGTTTATATTTCATTCTTTCATGTGGTATGACATCATAGAACTGCATTATGAATTTATGATTTGTGTCTGATATTTCACAACTTTTAGCATAGCATAGCAATCTTCTCTGTCAGCATAACAGAATTGACTATTGTATTTGGTCATTATATGTGTATGTCTGTGGGGTTATGATCTATTTAGTGCTGGTTTAAATTTGTTTATAAAGCTTTTTCTTGTATTTGTAGTTAAGAATAATTGTCTGTTTGGTATATTGGCATTATTTTAAATTTACCTTGATTACATTTGTAGATGCGTTGTGATACAAAGAGTTTTCTGTTGTTGGGTAATTTAATGTTGCTTTTGTGAAGGGGAAACTCTGTGGTTTAGTGCTTGGCTGATACCTATATATGACATTTTGCATTTTGTGCATTTGAATGCATAAATCACATTTTTGGAGTTGCAGTTTAAATTTTTATTTATTATGATTGTTTTTGTGGGCTTTTCAAAAGTGTTGGGGTTTCCTTCTATAATGATATCACAAACCCCACATCTTATAATTTGTTGCATTTTGTGGCCTACTGTATTGTGTCTTGGTTAAATTTGGTTATATATATATATATATATATATAATTTCAAATCTGTAATTGGAAAGGATAATCCAAGTAGGTCTTTTTAATATAAAATATTAAAAAGATGGATCCATAAAGAGAGCTCAATGTATAGTATACAGGGCAATATGATATACATCAAGGAAAATTATAATTTATTTCACTGGGTAAGTTTTTAACACCCATCAAACAGAAATTACAAATGGTTTAAATTTGAATTTATCCAGAATATTTTAAAAAGCAAGATAACAGGAAATCTTGATACTTGACCTAGAAAATCTATTTTCTGGGGATTTAATATTGAAAACATGTGTGAAGGGAGTGGGAGTTAGCTTTCAACCCAATTTTCATGTGTGATGGTTGGGAGAACATAGTAACAGCTAAAATACTAACACATACACACACTCCCACATATATGCCTACACACACACATACACACTCATACATATATAAATACATACATATACATGTACACATGTAAAAAGGAGAAGAGAAAATAATAAATTAACAGATAGAAAATAATTTAAATAAAATGAATGAATATATAATACAAAACATATATATATATATATATATAATAGCTGGCTACTTGTGTTTGAGGATACTCATCTACTAGGGTGGCTAGACAATCCCTTTGCAGACGCTCGCTCAGGCACATTTGTGTTTGCTCAACACCCACAGAGCCCAGCTGTGGTTTATACTGCTATTACCCTGAGCAGACCTTAGTTACAGTTTCTGGGAGAGAGTGTGTTATCTAGTGTGATCAACAATTTGAACAAGGCTAGCACACTCAAGCCTTCAGCCACAATGACTTGTAGCTTTGTGCTAGCATAGCTATCAATGGTCCCCAATTCTGTCTATCCAATTTTACTCACAAGGCTTGGGTTAACCCGTGGTATGTTTGGCAGGAACTTTTCCAAAGGTGCGACACAATGGAATCAACCTGGATCCAATCCGAAAACATCTGGATGTCCCCTTCCCGACAAATTGACCATGGTGATATTTGAACCCAGGTCTCATGGTCAGGAAGTGAATGTTCTAGCCATTGGCCATGCACCTATATACACACACACACACACACACGAAAGGGGGAAGTGAAAATAATATACTACAAAAGAAAGCAAAAAAACATCTTAAATTCAATATCTAATTCATCTTCATATTTATAGAATCGAACACATACATGCACACACACACATATATATATATATATATATGAAAATTAAAATCAAGGTATATTACTTT
Organism: Acanthosepion lycidas; assembly: GCA_963932145.1. Taxonomy (NCBI): domain Eukaryota; kingdom Metazoa; phylum Mollusca; class Cephalopoda; order Sepiida; family Sepiidae; genus Acanthosepion; species Acanthosepion lycidas. The sequence goes on along the minus strand of OZ010593.1, from coordinate 30,840,294 downwards.
AAATAATGCAAAATAATTGCATGTCTACAAATAATATAAAATAAGATAGACTAAAATTCTATTTATAAGATAACTTAAATTTACTTTTATGACAACATTTAAATATGATCTCATTTCTTTTGTTTAATAGCTGGCAGCTGAAGAGAAAGTAGTAAATTAACAGATAGAAAATGATTTAAATAAAATGAATGAATATATAATACAAAACATATATATATATATATATATATATATATATATATATATATATATATATATATAATAGCTCGTAACTCGTATATCTATATATATATATGTATATATATAATAGCTGGCTTATATATGCTCTATCGCTGATATTAGGCACTTTTACTCATAAATATAACATATCATAAAACTATATTTTTATTATATAATCTATATCTATAAAACAGAAAGTGTGTGTTTGTGTGTGTATGCTATTTGTATATGTTCACATTTCTCAACCAATTTTGATGAAATTGTATACACATGTATTTGCAAAGATAGGTGAAGACCAACTTTTCAATTTCCAGGCCCCCCAGGGTTTTGCAGAAAAATCTATAAAACTGAAAGTGGGTATGACTTTTTGCAAAAACCATGGCAAAGTTACATGTGAATAAAATTTTTACTGGATGAGCTGATGTTCTTTGCACTTAATTCAAAACATAGCTCATGTTACGAGGTTTATGTAGAGTGCTTGATAGTTTTCCTGCAACATTGGCTTCACACAAAAATCTGAAAAAATTGGGTTTTTTGTATTACTTAAAATAAAAACTTGAATAACTTATTTTTATCTGATTTTCTTCAAACATGTCGCAAAAACTTTACCATAATGCAAGAAATCAGTTAGTATGGTTTTAGTCCTGCTTGCCCCCCCACGTTTCACAAAAAATCACAAAAACTGTTCAAAAAGCCTGTTTTTCAGTCATAACGTCCTGGTTTTTTATCCAATGCTTCCCAAATTTGCCATGAAAATTACATATGACACACAAATTGTCTTGTGTGAATGTTTGGTTTAGATTAAGTGGACAAAATCTGCAACAAACTAGGTCTAAAATTGACTTCATATGATTCTATCCTAAATCAGCATTCAAACAACCTTTGATGCAAAGATTGAGAAGGATTATTGAAGTGTTAAAAGGGAAAAATTCTTGAAGAAACTCAGCTTTAATCCCAGCTTTACAGTAAACGTGCGAAGGAGGGGAGCATTCATGCATTTGCACTTGCAGTTCAATCAAGCTCTGATACTTCATCCCTGTTTTTGTTTGATTATTAGATTTGTGAAAAATGCAATACTATTTGAAAGTTATTAGAGCCATAGGAAATCTATTGAATATCTAAAAAACTGAAACAATTTAACCCTGATCAACAACCACCCAAAAAAGTTCTTATTGATGGTATTCCTTTATTAAGAACAATAAAACACTTGTGAAAGACATACCGTAAAAAAAGATGAGGGTGAGGGAGTAGCTTAGTATATCAATGGATGATGAATGCAAGCTGGGACACAGACAGACATTTCTAGACTCGGTGGGGGTACAGGTAAACAATTGTAGCCATGTACATCCGGGCAACACTGGGTACCTTGGCTAGTATATATAACTTCACTTTCTAAATATTTCTGGAAATTGAAAGAAGAAAACAAAACCCCTAAAGTTAAATGGAAGATCCTCCAACAAGCCAGAACTTGTAGATCTTTGCATGAACCTTGCTTTTTATGTCTACAAGAAAAAATGAGTATTATTAAGCTTTTGAATAATAGTCGATTGTTAAACCAAAGATTTGAAACTACTGTTTTTTGTAGGCATGTTAAAGATCTTACATTATAATCTTGCTGAACCTTTAACTTTATAATTCACTTCTCTTATATATTATTTTACCTTCTTATATACATATCACTGTTATATTTACTGATCTCTCTTCAATTAATGTTCTAAATTGATTTGTACATGTATATTACTAGTAATAATATTAGATGAAAATAGTTTTATACCTATACTTATATTACAAGTTATATAGTTTGATAATAGTTTTAGATTTTTTTTAAAATTTATACTAGTATTCTATACTTTATCTGTCTTTTTATTTATATTTTAAATTTTGAATTTAACGTTTTAATGTAATATTTTGAATGGTTTATTTATTTTGCATGTCGAATATTTTTACTTCTTAAAATGGTCTTTTATTTACATACTATGTTTAATTCTATTAAATATGTCTGCTTTTTTGAATAACGTTAAACTTGATCATTGCATATCAAGATATATATATATATATATATGTGTGTCATCATATCTATTGATGTGTATGAGGGTTGATTAGTAGCAATTAGTTATTAGCCTAATTTTAGTCTGTGTGATTAATATGCATCATTGAATTAAGTGCATTGATGAGGAAGGAGATTATGTTGCAAAATAGACGTGTAAAATAAATGCTTTTTTATCATTAAGCTGTTGGTTTTAGTGTAACTACACACAATTTTATATGATGTGCTAATTCTTCTATAGGAAGTTCTTCCTCTTTTCTTTTCCCAGACTGATAGACACCACACTGTCCCTTATCCTCATATAATAAAAAAAAACTTCTTTTTTCTTTTCTTTTTTTTTGTTGTTGGACATCTTCAAATAAGAAAATTCCTGTTTGTGAATGACCAAGAATTAACTTATTTTATTCCATTTAGGTATTTTTTCCATTCCTAGTGTCTCAAATGCTGGCCACCAAAATCTAATGTGTTTCTTTTTTTCAGAATGACCATTCTACCTTCCTGCAGTTTCATTAATGTTATTTCCACTTCTCTTAGAGGCATTGAATCTGCTGTTATTTGGTACTTTATTCCTCACACTGCTATTATTCTACTAGCTGAGATAAACTCTATGCCATTAAGTCACAATGAATAAAGTCCCAAACTAATAACTTACTAGTTAGGAACATATTTATAGCCAGTATTTAACCATAGATAATTTTCACTTGCTCTTTTCAAATTTATAAAACATTGAAAGAATATTCTTCAACTGTTTTATTACTGGTTAATCCACTTTTCTTGTTTATTACCCTTTTTATTTTTTTTCAAATATCTTTCTATGACATTTGTAAATCCTGATCTTTTTTCTAGTTGCAATCTTGCCAATCATTGTGATTTCTTTTTTTGTTTATTCAGTTATCGTTGTTCATCATTTTTTTTATTTTTTTAATTTTTTTTTACAATTTCTGAAGTTGTGCTTCCATCATTCCATGACTTAAAATATCTTGTTTCTCTTTTGATCTCCTATCCATTTTTTATAACACCTGGCAGTCTTTTTATATCTGGAATTAAATAGTTCAGATCATTAATTATACTATTACATTTATTTATTTCCAATATATTGAACAACATCTAATTTGCATAATAACATTTCACTATTAAATAATTTATAGTAAATATTTCTAATAAAAACAGATATTACAAGCTGAAATTCACATGGTATATGTTATATACCGTATCTATGAACACTAATGAGTATGTAAGTGGGGGTAATATGCTGTCTAAGTAGTCCACCACTAGCAGTGGTTTATCTACTTCACGCCACTGGCAAGTATTGTATTTTGTTGATGTTATAATTTCATTTCCAATCTCCGTTTTGTTTATTCCTCATTCAGTAACTTTTCTAGGTTACAACAGTATATTTATTTTAGAAATATAATTCTGAAAATTTTCCCAACATCAGTTAATACAATTTCATTGTGAAATAATGATTTGCATAATAAAATCGGACATTCAAATAAAAGGATTGTAGGCATGAAAGAATGTATTTAATTTTGATTTAATGTTAACTATTTGTTTTTATTATTCCAGAGCTGCTGGTCAAAGGCCGGATTTATCTTGTTTGTGGAAACTGCTTGGAGATGCTTGCACTCTGCCATATATTGTGGACAGGAAGAATTTCAGGTATGACATAATATATATATATATATATATATATATATTCATACATACAGACAAACCTCTCATCAATGGACTTAATAGGGGGGGGGGGTTAAAGCTGATTGTTCATAGATGGGAAGGGATTTTTTTTGAGTTATAAAACTGCTACAGTAGCTACCAGTAGTTATGATCATAATGTAAATACTATAAACATGTATATATGGCATAAATAAATATATACTTTATATAGATATATTAATCAAAACAACAAAAATAATAGATTTATCACAGCTACTTTCTTATGTATGTACTAATGTATCATAGTTTTCATACTGTACACCCATCTTTGTTTACAGTTGAAAAGCCTACCACCATTACCAATCGGTCACTTTGAGAACTAATACGACTCATTCCACTAAGCCTGCAAATTTTTAAATATATTGCTGATTGAGAGTTTTTTTTTCCTCCGTTTTTTTTTTATTTTGCCTGCAAGTTGTAGGTTGCATAAGCACATATAATCTCTGTTGGGCCACTGGTTTCTTAACTAATTGCTCTGAAAAGTGAGTTTGACTCTGTTCAAAGCTTTATCCAATTTAAACAAAGCCACACACAAGAACTTCTTTGACCACCATAAATATATATAAATAAAAGTGGACACTGAGGTCAACATCAAGTAACAACAATCTTTTTCATACTTGAATGCAGTCTATGGCCTGATGATTGCGTTCAAGCATGAAATAGACTGTTGACCCTCGGTGTTGACTTTTGCATCCTTTTTTATATTTACATATCTCTGATATTGAGCACTTTTACCCATAAATAGATCATACCTATTTTATATATATATATATATATATATATATATATATATATATATATATATATAATAGTTGGTACCTCCACTTGTTGCTGAAAAACACCATAACATGGTGAAAAAGGCTTGAAACTTAATAAAAAACAAAATTTTATTGTCAAAATGTTTGTTATTATTAAAAGGAAAGACCAAAGTATTTTTTAATTATTTAAAAAAAATTTTTAATCCTTTCTAGCATGTTAAAATTTTGGTTAAAAATCTTGTTTTTTTTTTTATGTCAGTGGTTGACAATAATTACAATTAGTGCTTTTGCAGTTTTTGGCGAATGAGAAACATATTGATTTGGAAATTCTTGCAAAATTCAAATAATTATTAGATTTTAATAAAACTTCCAGGACTTACTCACAAATGGATGAAATTACTTTTGAAATTTTTTTTTAAATCTTGGTAAAAAATATTTTTTTTTTTACATATGTTACTCCACTTACTTAATTTCATGAAATTTCAAGAAATTAAATTTTCTTTCCAAAACCGTTAAAAATTAAGCCTTATTGGAGAATATAAATCATCAAAATTTTTTCATAACTATTGCTCCTTTCTGAAAATCTGCTCCAAATTATAAAATAAAAAATGCAATAAAACTAAGATATTATTTAATTAGAAAAGCTTTTAATTGTTTTTATAAATAAGATTTATTAAAGGCACTATTATCTTAAGAAAAATTTTTTTTGATGATAATGAATTTTTACAAGAATTGTTTTTGTTTTTTAAAATTTTAATTATAATAATTTAAATCGTTTAAAATTCCGCATTACTTCCTTCTGGTTAGATGATATTGTAATTAAATGAAAACTATATTTAAGAATCGAAAATTGGAAAACTCTGTAAGTCATTTTGCACCAAGATTTTTAAAAGAATTTTAAATCTTTTTTATGTATACGTGACATGCACCTATTTGAAAGTATAGTTGATCAGACATGATATAATCAGAAAATAAGAGCCATGGCAATAGTAAATTTAAATTCAACATTCCTAAAATTAGATTACGGAGAATATTTTCCAACATTTTTAAGATCACTTAATATTTAAAAATTATATAAAAAAGTGTTCACCTGTAATTTTCTTAAATTATGTTTTAACAGATAAAGTCTCTGTAGAACAATGATAAAAGTGTCAACACCTCATAAATCACTCGTTGCACTACTGTTTGTTTTAAAAATCCATTTCTCTGTTATTTTAAACTTAAAGTAAATAATATTTTTTTAAATCAGATTAATTATACGTTAAATCAGCTAATATTCCTCAAATAAAGTTCCAGAAAAGTATATTTTATTTTTGGAAGATTTTTAAAATCAAGACTTAACTTTTGTTTATAAATGTGTCAAAAATAGCTGAATATAAATGATTTCTGAAAGTGAGCAAAAAGTTGAGATTCAAATCAAAATCATTTTTATTTGAAATACACCAGAGTATTTTGCTTACTGGAAATGGTAAGTTTAATTATTTAGCTTTCCAATTAAAGCTAAAAAACAAGTGTTTTGTGGAGGTCCCTAATATATATATATATATATATATATATATATATATATATATATAAATTCCCAAGAGGATAGAATCCAGGTAGAACTCAATGTCCAGAACAGAGTAATAATATAATATAAAAGGCACAAACACTAATATTCCATGGTTATAATTTATTACATTGGAATTGTAATCATGATCAAATTCATCAGCCCTACAAATTCAAATTTTCTGATTTCTTTTTGAATTTATAGGTCTGATGAATTGGATTGTGATTACGATTCCAATGTAATAAATTATAACCATGGAATATTTGTGTTTGAGCCTTTTATATTATATATATGTGTGTTTGTTTGTGTGTGTGTATTTAAATTGTATTAACTTTGTAGTATTTTGGAATGAGTTATTGCACATCCATATAAAAATTATGGATAAACTGTATAAAGTTCATTGTTGTAATATTTTCAACACTTTTAGTCATTATCAAGAACAAAATATTTTCAGTATTTGTGTGTGTGTGTATATATATATATATATATATATATATATATATATATATACACATCTGTATGTATTTGCTGAATGTTTGAAAAAGTCCTTTTTATGTCTTACTCAAGCTTTTGGGTATTGTCTTCACATAATACAAAAACATTAGATACATTGTAATATATGGATACCTATTTTTTTATTTTTTTTTTTTTAAGCACCTTTTACAAGCCTGACAAAATCAGAACTCTTGAAGGATTCAAAGAAATCTTATTTTTTTATTAAGAAACAAATGAGCCCAAATTCTTGTTGGTATTGATTTGCATCATCATCTGAACCTCATTGCAAATAAAAATCTAAATATTAAAACACCATACATTTTTTTTGTGAATCAAATATTAATTACCCTATAATTCGAATCTTCAGAACTGACTTTACTTTCTTTCTGGGAGAAAGAATTACTCACAAAATACCATTCTCTTTTTTCCAGAGACATTATGATTCCTTGTAAGCTGTTACAAGCAAATAACAAAGACCCTGAAAAAAAAACAGGAGTGACAAAGAGTGTTTTACTGGAACTGGGCTCTAGGTGAGTACTGTCATTGGTCACTCACAAACTGCATTGATACTGAAAAAATTGTAAAGAGCAGAAAGAGAGATAATTCTACCAAAAGCTTTTGAAGATTACCAGATGTCACATACAGGTGAGGTGAATTCTGAGTGAAAGCTTTCTGAAGTTTACCAGATGTCACATACAGGTGAGGTGAATTCTGTTGAAAGCTTTCTGAAGTTTACCAGATGTCACATACAGGTGAGGAAGGCCAGAGTGGCTGAAAACTTTATGATCATTTCATCTCGGAACTTACGATAACTTGTCTTCAGTTCTTTGTTGGTATTCATGTGGTAAGATGTTATCACTATTTTGAATTATTTTTATAATTCAAAATAGAATTTGAATTATTTTTATAATTCAAAAATAGGATTTCAGTTATTTTTATAATTCTTTGAATTTAAAAAAAATTTTTTAATTATTTTATTATTTAAAATAGAGTTGTGATAATTTTTATAATTCAAAATAGAGATAAAAATTAGAATAACTGGTCTGTACAGTTGTTGAAACTTTCTGTGAAAGACCTTGATTCTGATTCTTGATCTTAAAATACTTTGTATTAGATAATAGTGCTTTCCCTGAGTATCCATAGTGAGTTGGTTTCATGATTGCTTGCAAATATAAAAATATGAGGATATTTAAATCCATTGTATATAAAATGGGGCAGTATTTGCATGTGATCTATACATATCCACCCATGTACTTAAATTCACTATAGATCATTTATGATATCTAATGAAATGAACACCACCATTCAGTCAAAATTTTTCTAAAAGTAAATTTTATCATAAAAAAATTTTGTGCTATAAATAAGAAAAATGATTAGAGAAAATTATGATATAAAAGTTGTGCCCACTAAGTTTTTAAATTATATATAATGTCTGTGTGTGTGTTCTTGGCTAACAAATTATTATGGGACCTTACCCATAATAACATAATGGACTATTCCATGCGTAATAAATACTGCACCTCAAGAGGAAGCAGGGAGTTCAATCTGAAGTCTGGAGTGAGGTCCATCAGGAGTCTGTCTGTCAGTCAGTCGAGTCAAGAGTCGAGTCAGAGGCAGTCCGAAACAGTTGCGTTCAGACAATTACTACAAGACATTGGAATAGTGATACTGATCGAGACTACATTGTTCTCCCTACTAAACCTGATTGTTTGTACTAACACTTTCTACTTCTCTGTATATATTCCTGTTTGTAATATATCTGTGTTATTCCATATCCGTGTTCAAGTTCTTCTTTATTGGTTCTACCTTGGACCATCACCGTAGTACAAGGACCTGGACCATAACACAAATTTACATCAATATCTAGATATTTGTCTTTACTTAGTCACTGTGTGCTGTGTCCTCATTTGGTCATGTCATATTACCAAACGCATGAGAGATATTGTGTTCTCTCTTAATCATGTTAGCCTTAACACGTACCTCCTCTGTGATCATGACTTATTGCAGAATATACTGTACAATGTTCCAACATAAAAAAGGAGTATTAATGAGTTCAGAAAATTAAGTAAGGACACTGAATATTACTAGTATTGGAGTGAGGACAGCATAAACTCATAGACCAAAAGGGTTTCCTTCAACATTTCCAATGTTACTGAATGTGGTAGATATTTCAAGACATGAATTAGATTAGTCAAAATCTGATTAAAATTTTAAAAAAAATGAGTTGATTGGTAGGACAACTCAGTTTATCATAGTGGCACCATGTCATCTCAGAAATTTTTATAAAATTTTGTATTTTCTATTCAATAAAGACCCTGTTTGTATTTGGGAGGTAGGTGTCTGTTCATGCCATATAGACAGCAAAATTACTTGATGAAATGAAGTAAAATTTGGCACACTTGGGCATTTCCCTCCTTGAAGTGCGATTACAAATTGAGATTATGTTAAATTGATAATGACAAAAAGAATATATGTAGAAGTGTTACAATAGGTAAATATGTGAATATGTTTACATCTAACTGTTTGAATATTAACCTATCTTTGTTTATATTTTGAAAATGTCTCAGTTCTTGTGTTCATATTTGCAGAATAATTCCATAAAAAATTTAAACAGTATATATTGTATCACATTAACTCTTTAGATGGGTGAGAGCTCTGGCTAACTTGAGTTCATATACTTAGATGTCTTGCCGAACTAAAACTTAATTTTTTTTTATTCATTTTTCCTTCTTTTTTTTCTTTTTTCTTTTTCTTTTAAATTTCCAGATGTTATGGACGGGCCCTGAAAATTTACCCAGAATGTGCTTCTCTCTGGCATGACCTAGGTATCAACTTCCTTTATCAGTCACGGGAATTACGTGACCGCTGCAAAGATGAGAACCAAAGTGACGACTCTGAGGTGAAAGTGAGGATTCAAAAAGCTTTGGATATCTTAAAGCAGGCTATTACTCTTGACCCTCAGAACTGTAAACATTGGGATGCATTGGGGATTGCTCTCTGTTCAAAAGGTGAATATTTTTCTCCTTTGACAATTCATGTCTTGTTTGTTGCTTTATATTTGATTATTGATATAAATATAAAATAGATATTCTTTCTTAGCATTCTAGCATAAAACTGATCCCTGTCAAGGCTGACAATATGTGTTCTAGCTTTTTATTCTGCTGCTTCATTATCTTGTTAGTGTTGCTATTGGTAATTTAAGATATCTATCAACTGAGACAGAATATGGAAAAAAAGGATTTATACCTTTCTAAGATCATTAATGTGAAGTGAACATAACCCAAATATAGTATAGTATGTTGCCAGGGCTACATATGGCTTTGGAATCAGTGTTACCCTTCTCTTAGACTGATTGCCAACCATTGCTAAAGAGCCTAGTCTGATAATTGCAGTGCAGCTCAGACTAGACATCAGGTTTGATGAAAGTGCAGCTTCTTTCAGTCAAACACTTGTGGTTTAAAAATTTCCCTTTGGCTAGATCATTACCCACAAGTGAAAAAAATTTTTTTTTCTAGCAGTAAACCAGATTTTAATCTTGGGATAACCTAATGCTATGAGTGAGTGTAGGTGATGTGGTGGTGGTGGTATTGGGTAGGTGAACTGTCTAATGGGTGTCTTCCCTATCCATCGTTCTTCAAGGCCTGTTTTGTCTGTCTGTGTGTCTTTTTGGGATACTGGTCAGTTTTATAGCTAGCATGGTTCTTTGTCTTTGCTTCATCAAAAAAATCAATTTATCTTCATTCAGCGACTTTTCTTTATCTGGGCCAAGCAAGAAGCCCACTTCACAATACTGATAATCATTGGTTGAAAATAAATGTTTGGAATCCATTTTTGCAACAGGTCCTGCTGTTTTCAATTTAACAAAACAACAGCTGACTGATATTGCTACTTATGCCCTGCTATTTAATACATAGCTGTTGAAAGGAGAGATGTGCAAAAGTGCTATGTAATGGCACAAGATTTTGTTCTGAGCTGTTAGCTATTATACTTGCATATCTGCAATTTTATAATGATGTTAAAACTAATGATTTTCAACAACATTTGATTCTTTTGATAACAATAAAAAAAAATTGATTGCTTTGGGAAGACGAGTGAGTGAGAATCAAAATAGTTGTGCATAAAACTGTATGTAATATTGATCTGAAAACATTATGAATGTCCTATAAAAACAATTTGTTCATATAACGTAATTTTTGTATTTCAGATTGTTTCAACCCTAAATTGGCTCAGCATTGTTTCATTAAATCCATTCAAGTAGAAAACAATGTAAGCAACCAAAAAGAACTTTTCTTACATTTTGAATCTTAAAATCCTTTTTTGGTTTTAGGTGCATGCGAGTTGAAACAAATTCCTTTGAACTTAAATGTTTATTTCATTGTTTGGTCAATGGTTCAAGTGTTGTTGGGGTACCAAGCTGGACGTTTGTCCTTCAGGGCATCTCAGAAAGCAAGTAGAGTTACTTAGTAGTGCCCATTTCCTTTTCTAAGATCATTTAATGTGGCTATATTCTAGGGGCATTTTTAATTATCCTTAAAATATTTATATATTGTGACATATTAATGCTGAAAAACATGTCATAAACATATAAGAAGTACTAAAAAGGAAATGTAAAACATAAAAGACAGGGAAAACAAGGTAAATTGACCATGTTTTAATGCATGTAACTTCAAACATTTTAAAGTTGGTACTGTGAGTATGAGAGCCTAAAGTCAGGAGAAAGCAACTTGCCAAAATTAATACTTAACTCAATGCTGGCATTGCCATATAGTGACATGTGACTACATATCTAAGGAGAAATAACACCTCATATTTTTATTTTTTATCCATGTAGACATGTGAAAATATATATATATATATATATATATATATATATATATATATACACACACACCTGCACTAATTTAGTATACATGAGGTTTAAAATGAATTTTTAAAAATGATAAAACTTTCTTGAAGCTTTCATTTTAGCTTTAATTGAAAGTTAAAGGATTTAAAATTTACTATTTCCAGTCAGCAAAATACTCTGGTGTATTTTAAACAAATTATATTGATCTGAATTGATTTTTTTTTCAGTAAAATCAATAAAAATCATCCATTTTTGACACATTTGTAAACAAAAGTTAATTCTCAGTCTTAAAAATCTTTCAAAAATAACATATTTCTGAAATGTTATATGAAGAAAATTAGCAAGTTTAAAGTTAAATTAATCTGATTTGAGACAATTATTATTTACTTATAGCATAAAATGCTGTATACAAACATTTCTTAGCTATGGGGTCTTGTTTTTCTGACATTTTAACTGATTTAGTGAGTCAGTTGGCAGCTGAATGTGTTCACAGTGAAGTATTGTGGAACAGATGATAAAGTTTTTAAGTGGGGACAACCCCTAAAATACTTGACCTTTTAATAGATTCCTCAGTTTGTACATCCATACTTCAGAAATTCTGCACATAATCACATATAAAAAACAAATCAAAATTCTTTTAAATATATTCACGGTCATCAGATTGTAATAAACTTTACAATAAACTTTGACATTAAAAAATACGTCAAAAAACGACATTATTACGTCATTATTTTTGCACCAACCTAATAAATATAGTTTTACTTAATTCTTAGGAAAAATTGTTATTATCAGATTGAAAATGAATTTTAAGATTTAAAAACTTTATAAATTATTCAATTCAAAATTGTAAAAAAATGAAAACAAATCTTGTAAAAATTCACTTTTCATCAAAATGTTTTTATAGCTTATATTGACTCTGTTTATATACTTTTACATCAACACATCAAACTCTGTTTTTATTGTGTCTTTATTTGTTTATTATACAACATATATATATATATATATATATATATATATATATATATATATAGGTAAAATGAGAATAAATAGAGTATAATTCCACTGTCTGTAACATTTAATTTAAAAGAAGGCTCAGTAAAGATTAGAGCTTGTTTATCTAAGTAATATTTCTACAGTAGAGAATTCGACTGTTGTAAAAATTTTATATTGGTAGTACTAAGAACTCTTAAGACTATCTTATCCTTCACCAATAGTACTTATAAAAATAGTACATCTCTTTCTAAATATTTTTGGAATTTAAAAGAAGCTAATAAAACTTCTAAGGTAAAATGAAAAATTAAAAAAAAAAAAGCTAGAACATGTAGATCTTTAAATGAACCCTTTTTTCTACGCTTATAGGAAAAATTACAAATTATCAGATTTTCCGATAAAACTTATTAAATCAAAGAATTGAATTGATGGTAAATTGCAGGCATAGTCTACCTTTTACCTTACAATATATTTAAACCCTGAATTTGATAAATCTTTTTCTTATAGTAATCAGTAGATGAACTGCAATGCACCTTATATGGCTTACTATTCTATTTGTAAGATTCATTTTGATTTAATATAGCATTGTATTGGTGTTTAGTTAGTATTATTAACATCTTATATGGATGTTCTTTATTTAATGGTTGCATATTAATTTGCCAGAGTAGTTTTGTATTTATGATCGGGCTTTTTTTCTTTTTTTCAAATGGTCAAGTTGTTTACCAATTTCTTAAAGGGGCCTTTTATTTATCAATTACAAAATTTTATGTTGGCACAGGACTGAGCATATAACTAGTTAGCATTAAGTTAAATTACCTCCCTACTACTTTCGCTCTTAGTATTAGTTGGATACCATACTTCTATACATCTTAGTAAATAATGTAACCATTTGTATCTGTCCATAATGAAACTGTCTAGGATCTATATGCAGACAACTTTATGTCATGACCTATATTAAAATAAAATTTTTTCAGTGTGTTTGAATTTAGCATAAGTCACATTCAATTGTTTAATCATGATTAAGTGCACAAGCCTATTTTTAATTCTGTTTTTTTTTTTTTTTTTTCGAAAAAGGAGGAAGTATTCTGCTTATGAAATTAAAATAATCATTCACTCACCAGTAGTTTACTATCGCCTGAGGAGACACATTTGTCGTGTTGAAACATAATTGCCATTGTGTAGCTATTTTTAACATGTTTTTGTTTTGATATCCTAAAATAAATTATATGGATAAATTGTCTAAATTACACAAAAATGACACTGACATCTCATTTTAACAGATGTATTTACAAAATTTATCCAATAAAATTACCATTGACTTCAACTATGGTCTTACTCAACTGTGTTCCACATATAATAATCAAGGGGATGGCAGTCTGGGAAGTTATGTGGCCAGGTGTAAGGGTTGATGTGTTTACAGAAATTGTATGACAGCCATGACTGGGTTCTCCTGCTCTGCTTGTGTGCAGAGACCTGTTGCTAGACATAGGGCCTTCCAGCAGCCACCCTCTTGATCCAGGGCAGCATTACCTTCTCAAAGTACTTGATATAGGCCTCTGTGTTCAGTCTATGTCTCTGTGGGAAGATGAATGGAGGCATAATATTACCATCACTAGTGATCACTTCAAAAACCATGATATTGATTGGATATATCATCCAACTCTTTTTGAATCCTGTGCACTGTCCTCGAATTGTCACCCAAACACTTTGAAATGTTTGTATTGGAGCTTTCAGTGTGAATGCCAAGCAGTACAGCATGCTGTTTCTGGGAGAGTGAATTGCATCATGGTGTTCATTTTCTCACAGACAGTGCCCAATTGACCCCGCTATACTGTGTAATTGACAAAATCAAAAACATGTATGCATGAAATTAAAAATATAAAATGGTGACAATTTACCCATTGCACTATGTATGTATGTATGTATGTATGTATGTATGTATGTGTGTGTGTATATATATATATATATATATATATATATATCTATATATATATATATATATATAGATAATATTAGTGGTAAATATACATATATATGCAAAATCCACAGGTGCATATATACACATGTATATTTTAGAATAAAAAATTTCCGAGAGGATAAAATCCAGGTAGAACTCAATGTCCAGGACAGAGTAAGGATATAATAAAAAGGCTTAAACACTAATATTCCATGGTCATAATTTATTCCATTGGAATCGTAAATACGATCCAATTCATCAGACCTACAAATTCAAAAAGAAAACAGAAAAAAACCCACTCCGGAAATAAAAATAGAATTTAGAGAGAGTGTAATTATGAGAGTGTGGGACGAATGTTAGTTTATAAGAGAGGGGTTTAACAGAGAGAGTTTTATTTAAAATTAGGTGTGAGTGGAAGGGGGAAAAAGACTGTTGACGGATGTCTAAAACAGTATAAGGATACACATCGAGGTGACAATACACACACCATGGCCGATCAAATCTTAAAGAAGGAGGGAGAGGTAAGGAAGGAAGTGGTGGGGAAGAAAGATGGGGCGGGTGAAATTAAAATTGAAAGGGACGCTGTGTAATTGAGAAAATTTGACAAAAATAATATCGACTGCAGGTTACAAATCAAATATTATAAACAATAAATATGACGATTATCTAATCTGGCGAGGACCTATATTTTTATGTTCAAAACGCATGCAAAATCACACATACACAATAAGTTATACACGTATATACATACACATCGCCGTGTACCTACATACACACTTACATATATCCATGTACACATACACGTAAATCCACATATTCACACATACATACACACATACATATACATACACACACACACATATACATATATCCGATTCAATATCTCAGATACTAAGCGCTTTCTAATAATTACCGCGCATATGATAAAGAAATAATTACACCTACATATATACACACATACACATACACATACACACACACCTCCATATATATATAAATATATACATACATACATACATACATACACATACACACACATATATATATATATACATACATATATATATGTATATATATACATACACACACACACATACATACATATACATGTACACACACACACATACATCCATATATATACATATATACATAGACACACACACACATGTATATACACACACACACATACATATACACAAACATCTACTCGTATACATACATGTATATACTACACCCACATACGTATACATGAATATATACACATACACACACATATCCATACATATACATACACATATATACAAATACACACACCCCTAAATATATACCTACATATACCCGTAGCCAAGTACATACATACATACATACACATACATACACACACACACACACATATATATATATATATATATACCCACATACATACAAATACATACATATAAATCAGAATTTAAAAACTAAATAAGTAAAATTTCAACAATTTATATATACACATATACCCACATTCATACAAATACGTACAAATACATACATATAAATTAGAATTTAAGAACTAAGTAAGTAAAACAATTTGGGCGTAAAAAAAAAAAAAAAACAAAAAAAAAAAAACAAAACCATAGCGCATCACAAAAACACACACAATGATCTATATAGAGATAAAAAAAATAATAAACATAATAGTCATTCCATTAAAATGTCATGCCCGATGTTTTGAACCAAGATGGAACTGACATAAGTGACAGAAAGTTACAAAACGGTGTTTATGTTTTGAATCTCTTCTTATGTCTACATTTAGAAAATATCTCATTACGAAGATTCAACAGTTCATCTTGATTTTTATCTTTGATAATAAAAATTTTTTCCGCCAAGCACAGATCACACCGATCGCGGAAGTTATTAGGTGTTTTGGCTCTTGATAGGTATCTCCATTTCAAAAGTGGGGTTAACCCCTTATCCACCAGATCCCAGTAGTGTTTGGATAAGGAAGTTTGACTTCTAAGGCATCTATATCTAAAAGAGTGTCTATGGTTGTATAGACGCAGCTTCCAATTACCGGCGGATATACCTATATATCTTTTTTTCTCGTTTATATTTTCCTCGGGAAAGATAGTTGCCTCGTATATTACATTTTTGTAGTTACATTTACCCCCGATTGGGCAATGATCTTTATTCCTACAATTGCAGGTAGGGTTACTTGATTGAGTCACATTACAATGGTAGTTTCTAAGTATTCTGCAATTATGGGAAGATATGATTTTCTCCATATTTCTAACGCATGAGTAACTAATTTTCAGAGTCTTCCTATTGAAAATTTTACTTAATGGATGTTTACTGTGAAAATGCTTATCAATTAATTTCAGAAAAAAACTTCCTATGTCAATATTAGAGAGCTTGCAATATGGTGGGTTGAACCATATTACCTTCCTCTTTCTATTTTTAGATCTGTTATTGTTCTGATTTCCAAGTTCTCCGTTATAGTTTAATTCCTGTCTAAAACCACTATTTTTAAGGGCCTGATTGTATATAAATTTATTATCATCAAAGACTTTTTGGCTAGAAGATAACTTGTTTATTCTAGTATTCACAGTTTTAGGGATGTGGTCTATCACATGTTTAGGGTGGTTAGAGTGGACGTTGATATATAGGGGTGTTTGATCAACTTTATGGAAGGGTTTAAAGGTATCATTAGATAGATTTAGTGTAATATCCAAAAAGTTGACTATTTTCATGTTGGAAGATATTTCAATTCTAAGGCCTAAGTATTTGAAGGCCCTAATTATCTTCTTATGTAAGCTAGAAGTCAAGGGGCCATTGCTATTTGGGACAATAATTAGGCCGTCATCTCTATAAATTCCGACTTGGCTAAGGTTAACTACTCTACTCAAGGTGTCGAGAATATATATGCCCACCAGATCTGCAATTTGGGCGGAATCAAAGGCCCCCATAGGTACATCGAAACTACCATTATTATTCTTCACCCAAGTAGCTTCATTGTATGCAAGAATTGATCTTCTTGACGCTAAAATGATGTTCAGATCATTATCCGTTATATCAGTATATCCTTTGGCGAAATTAAGGCTGCTACTTAATAGTTCCTCCGAAATAGAAGGGTAAAAATCCAAGATGTCAAATTGGATGAAAGTGGCTCTTCTTTTGTTAGGGATCTTTCGGAACCATTTAATCGTCTCGGCCGAGTCTTTCCAAAGGTTAGCAGGGTATTTCTCCAGGACACATGAAGTTATTTTCTCAATAATACTCTTAGAAATTAATCCCAACTCAGATTTGGAGGGATTAATTAGACGGGACTGCAAGCTCTGATGAATTGGATCGTATTTACGATTCCAATGGAATAAATTATGACCATGGAATATTAGTGTTTAAGCCTTTTTATTATATATATATATATATATATATATATATATATATATATATATATAATTTGTTTATTCATATGTGTATGTGAATATTACACTGACGCTAACAATTGGAAAAGATTTTCTGACTTGATTGCCAGTATTAAGATCTTTGTTGAATATATATCTGGTAAAGAGTGCATTGCAAAGTGAATACATGCCAGATCCAAAAGCATTTAATTAAAAATGAACACATACAGTCATAGCTGAAATTCAAACTTGGTTTGCCGATTCCATAATTAGAATTAATAACCATTATGCCACCTTTCACCTGCTATTGATTTCATGACTATTTTCATATTCGTTCATAAAATAAAATTGCTGTTTCATCATCTTAATCTTATTTCTAGTTTGGCTATTTATTTTCTCTTTTAAAGAATGCTGTTGCTTGGACTAATTTAGGTGCACTTTACCTGAAGAGCAGCAACCTACAGGTGAGATCTTTTTATTGACTAAAATATGGATTATATCATCAGTTATTTTGTTTTCACTATAATAAATATTGAGAAAGAATTCTCATAATTTATCATAAATAAACACATGATTTATTTATGTTGTCGTATTGAGAAGATAACAATGATGCTCTATTTAGATTTATTCTTTATGTGAACAGCCTTTGTAGTTATTATTTGTTGTAGAGTAGTTTCATAGTGGAGGCTTGTATTTGTACTAAGTCGGTCCTACTACTCCTACTTATTATAGATGGGAGAGTCTATTAACAATAGAATAGGTGTGTTCCACTATAACATTATTACATAATAATAAATATATAAATGATATAAAATGATACATACATAATGATAAAAAAATTTTTTATTTTCATTTCACCCCAAGCAAGGTAGTAAAGCCATTAAGACACAATTTGTTACTGAGTATGAAAGAAGAAAAAAGAGAAACATTATTAAGGAGCAAGAACAATAAAAGTAGAGGAATCAAGAAGACAGTAGATAACGATGGACATTGTATTTAGATTTTTGAAGGTCAAAGTTGGCTGAAAAAACATGGAGCCAGAAGAGAGTTTTATAAGCGAGAATCGCAAGTGAAGAAACAAATAGAATAGAACTTACGGTTCCCTCTAGCCAATTCAAGAGGTCTTATTGCAAATCTAGTACTGCACTTTAATTCGTAAAGTCTAGGTACCATAGTGGAAAGTGCACGATTTGACAAGAAATGTCAGAATAAAGTTTTTAAAGAAAAGCCTTTTGTTTAATACCCCTTTTAAACTTTTTCACATTTTTTAGTATATTTTTTAATATTAAACGAATTCATGAGACCTTCAGTAAGCAACGACTCTTTACATACAAACTTACTGTTCTTTCAAAGAAACAAAAATAAACAGAGTAACTTAGAATTGAACTCATAGATTATTTTTAAAATACTGTCAAGCATAAAAATTGATTTGATTTTAAATATGAAAAAAAAAATGCATTATTTTATTAGGAATGTCAATGATTTAAAATAAAAACTAAATATTTAAAGTATTTTACAAGTTTTCATTGTCTAATGACATTATTGTATCTTTTTCAGTTGGCCCATGAAGCATTTAAAGTTGCTCAAAGCCTTGATCCCAGTTATGTTGGATGCTGGATTGGACAGGTAAATGAAAATATTTTCATTTACTTATTCTTAAGCAACTTATTAGACTATTGTATCACACATAGGCATGTGTGTATATATTTTAATGTCAGTACACTGGAATACTCATTTTGGGAAGTAGATCAAATTGAGAACATTTCAGCCAACCCAATATGAATATGGTCAGAACAAAAGTTTGTAATGTTTTTTTAAGTGAGTTTCAAAGACATTATTCAGATATTTATACAAAGATTAATTCAAACACATACATACCATTTTCCCACTGCCTTTTACCATCTTTCATGCTGCTTCATGATTCCATCCTTTCAAAACGTAGCATCTTTCTGGGGGATGAATTGGTCTTTTTACAGGACTCCAAAGAATTGCTCTTCTTATTTAAATCCCTACAAAATTCTCTTAATAAGTGGAAGGTAGAAAGTCAGGTGAGTATGGCATACATTGTAAGACTCCCACATCCCAGCCAAGTTGTACCAATTTCTGTCAGGTCTACAAAAAGATGTTAGGTCTGGCATTGTTCTCATGGAAGATGATACCTTTCTGATTGGCCAAATCCAGACACTTTTCCATTGACTGCTGCCTTTAATTGGTTCAGCTAGTAACTGTACTTGTCTGAATTCAGTGTTTGATTTTATAGAAGGAATTTGTAATATCCAGTGCCTTTCCACTCTCACCAGATACACAATCTCACTTTCTTCAGATGCAGACTGGCTTTTAAAGCAGTTAACAGTGGTTCATTTCATTTTTTGCTTCACGTTGTTGTTTTACATTGCTTGTGATTGTTCCTTTCAAAAATGGGTCATTTTTGTGGTATTTGAACAGAGAATTACACAGGGAAATGTGGTTCATTAAATTTTTTCTGTTACCTTATGAGACACCCAAACATCATAGTGATTCACATATCTAAGTCTGTTTAAATACCTTACAACCTTCATATGAGATATGTGGAGCATCTCTGTGATGTCTTGTGTTGTGTGACCTGGTTTGTTTTAATCAGCATCTCAATTTAGTCATCATCATATATCATAATTTTATCTGTCTGACAAACCAAAATTTCCTCTTCTGAAGCTATTGGACTATTTATACACAATACTCTTGGCTATGGCACCATCTCTGTAAATGGCACACATCTTTTCTGCTGTTGTCTTTAACTTTCTAGAAAGAAAATAGTATAAAATGACAAAATGTATCTCCTTTTCCTCATTTTTAGCATAAAAACTTTTAAAATTCACAATGAGTCATATAAAAAGATGCTTTGAAATATCATTTTCCAGAATATACATCTGTGTAATAAATTTCAGTCACGTGTGAAATAAAATCATTTGTTTAAATGTTGACCATTGAAAAATGCTATGAAATTTTGTTCCAACCCACTATATACATGCATTGAGTTGGTCTAAAATGTGGCCCAGATAAAAAAGTTTAGAAACTACTGGCCTAAAAGTTTTGTTTTTATTGTTAAATGGCATTAAAAGCATTTAGTTTTAACTACAATAAAAAAAAAGATTACTTTTGATTATATTGTGATATATATCAGAAAACTAACACTGTTAGTTAACACTGAATTATATCAAGTATCTAGAACAGTTCTGAAAAGACAAGTTCTAGAAGGATGTAATTATCATGTTTCTTGAAAGATCACAGAAGTTAGTAAATATTAAGAAAAACAAATGATTATTAGTTTTTACTTAATAAACTGAATTAATTTTTGGCTAATCATATAGCTAGCTTATAATTAGTGATTACTGATAATTTCAGTAATTAATGATTATATATTTTTTCTCTACTTTCTTCTTTGTATTAAATAATTTTGTTATTTATCCTATAGGCAATCATTGCTGAATCTGTTGGCCATGAAGATGCCATGGATTTGTTTCGTCACACAACTGAATTAAGCAACCATGTGAGTTAAGGCCTTTTACTACTCATTTCAAATAATAAACATGGGTGTTTTATGAAAGTAAGAGTGGTTCTTTAAAAAAGATTTATTAAGTTGATTAAATTACCATTCCGTCTTTTAATTTCTCCTTTTCATAATGAAAATTGCACACCAGTATAATATTTCAAATTGCAACAGCATTTTACTGATATTATGCTAATTATCTAATCATTAGTGAAAGAATTCTATTCAGTAATATCTTCATTTCTTTTAACAGTTTATAATGTTCAAATTAAATTTGAAATAACAAGAATTTGGAATCCATCAGTTGGCTTTGTATGAGATTCAAACTCATCCTATATCAGAGTTGCTGTGTCATGTATATAATATATTTTCACTTTCTTACTTTTTCTTTAGACAGAAGCTTGTATTGGCTATGGTCACTGGGTTTGCTCTACTCTTCTGGACACGAACAAAGTTAACACTGAATTATATCAATACAGCATTGAACAACTTGCTGCAGTCCCTGCAGCATCTGATGCGCTTGCAAAATACACAGGTAATTTGGGAAGATTGATGCGTTTTTTACATTAGAAACATCCATGGTTCGTTGTTTGGTTGAGTTTGTTTAGCGGCACATCAACCTCTATGAATTATTTAATGCTGAAATGTAAATATTTTGAACGCAATTTCATGGCTTCAACTACAGATACGATTTAAAATATTTATCTGCATTTAGACAAAATTAATTCCTTAGCAAAATGAACTATTTAATTAATCACATCCTTTATTCCTACATTTCTTAGATTCTAGTCTTATTTGTTCAAGCTTTTCATGTGAGGCACTCACCTTTGTACATTAAGTGATTGTCTTACTATAAACTTGGTCTTGAAATAGGCTTTGTTCTTGATGTCTTTGTCGTTCTGTTGTTAATCTTTTTCTTCTGAGAGATATTTCCATATCACTGTTACATTAAACATATAAAATTTTTAACATAAAAAGATATTGAGCAAAAAGTGACTTATATAATACCAGGAGTAATCAATGAATAGATACACTTGAATATCTAAAAAATATAAAGGAAACAGATTAATTAAACAGATCATTGGCCTCTATTTTAGCTGTAAATTCTTTATGTATGTATTCTTTATCTTTTTATTATAAATTCTTTATCTCTGCTTTATTGAATCTCAATACATTGTTTCAAAATTTTTGTTTCATTGTATCTCACTATTAAAACTTTCTAACAATTGCCATCATTTTTGATGACACTGGTACACTAGTACTAACAATTTTAACAGACTATTGGAAGAGTACTGTTTGTCAAGTTAGTATATTATATGTTGGTGAATTCCATCTTCTGGGGATACTGCACATGTTTTCATTACTAACTGCTTTAGATTTTATGTCTTGTTGAAATGGGTGAATATTTTTAATGCCTGAATCCTGTAAGAGTTCTTGGATTGCAAAGGAAAATATTTGTCATAGATTACTTCCACAATGAAGAGAACAAATCACTGTAGGTCCAGACTCGAATATCAGGAGCAGAAAGAAATGTCAAAATCTCGATTCACAGGTCTTATGTCACAAATCACAATGCACGTAACCAGTCAGAAAAATAACTCGCTGACCGACGGACGTGGTAGCCAAAATACACAAATTTTGTCTTTGATTCCTGATTCAAGAACACCAATTGCATTTATCAGCCGAGCATTTTTTTCATTCGTCGACAGTTGAGAGAGGATGCACAATATTAGCATATCCAAAATACTTTTATGGCAACTCCTGCAACTGGCTTGTTTCTAATTTGAATATTCCATCTTCAGCATATCATCATATCATGCAGAATAGATGCCTCCCCCCCCCTTTTTTTTTTTTTTGGCAAATAACTTTTTTTTTTTTTTTTTGACACATTTTCCATTATAGGATACACATGACACGCTGTCAATTGGTTTGACGAGGTAATTTGTCATTTTCTTCACTGTACAACCTAATGGCACTATTTTCCATATATAGGTGAATCCCTGTTTTTATTTTTAAAATCTTGATTTGCATATAAGTTTTAATTATTGATTGAAGAAGGTATGATCTGAACTGTTTTCATTTTCATCCTATTTCAGAACGTATTCATAATGATTCCCTTGCTTTCAATATGTATGGAATCTTGCTGGAACGTCAAGGTTTGCTATCCTTAGCAAATTGGGCATTTGAGAAGTGAGTGAAAAAATATTCACCTATTTGTTTTGCCGTTAATAGAACAAAGAATATTCTGTTGTTAAAATCCTCTTTGTTGTTATATGGTATTAGAAATATAGGGTTTGACAGAAATGCCTCCCACATATACATCTCAGAAATGGGCACTTCAGTGTGGTGTAATGGTTAACAAGCTTATCTTGTTAGATCAATTATGACTGGATAATGAGTTTGATTCTCACTGGGTGCCCCATACTTACAGCTTTGTGTTGTAAATAAGTTGTGCTTAGTAAATCACTATATTTGAGCACTTTGAAGTAGTGTAATGGTTAGCAAGCTTGTCTTACTAGATCACTTATGACTGTGTAGTGAGTTTGATCCTCACTGTGTGCTTTGTACCACATCTAAGGTATGCTTACTAACTTGCTATACCTCCCAGAAATACCTCCCACATAATGGTAAAACATTAGTGACAATGGTGTCTTCATCTAGCTAATGTGGCACATGTTTCTGGGACATTAGTGGAAATGAGCTTTTCTTCTAGCTGATGTCTTACCGTTGTGTTGGATGTATTTCTGATGTACACTGTATTTAGTTTTAACTCCATTAATTCAAAAAGATCACTTTTGATTGTAATGTGGCAGTTGTCATTTTTTTGTTTTTCATTTCACCCCAATACAAGAGGTTATTTGGTAGTTAAAGGGAATTAGAAGACTTTAGAAGGAACTGGAAGCCTAATCCTAAACAGGAAACAAGGGATAAGCCTCTGCTCCTGTTGAAAAGACAAGAAAGCAAACTTATCTACTCCTATTTAACATATCAGCATGAAATTTATAAATATTGTCAAAAAAGTATAATTTTGTTTATTGATTCAAACATTGAAGGTAGAAGATAATAAGCAAGATTTTAGATTTATTATATAAAAATGCTACTGTAATGCAAAAATGAAAAAGATTTGTGCAGTTATAGAGAAGCTAACATGAATGGTCAAAAGTGTTTTTTTGCTGGACATTGCTCCACAGTTGGCTAGACTAGTTGAGATCAGCAGTGATCAAAACAAGACCTTGAAAATGACCAATGTTATATACATTGTGAGAGGTAGCCAGCATACTCAGTATATTTAGCTCAGTGTAACTGGGAAGCTTTGGTTGGCTACCATATTCTCTAGATCTTTTATCTTCAGATTACTGTTTATCTTGTTCTTTACAGAATTCACTTCATAAAATCATTTCAGTTCTCTGGAAAATTGCAAGAGAGCAGTTCTTTGTTGAGAAAGATAAAAAGTTCCAATCGGATGGAATTATGAAATTGATTGAAAAATGGACCCTCAAAAATAGTGTAACAAAATATGATGTTCAATGAAGTTAATGTCAGAAAAAAATTTTTTTTTATTTTGATTGATGTATTGATTTGTTTTTTATAGCTTATCACCCCTTTGCAGGTCATTTCAAGCCAGAAAATATTTTTAGATTGTAAGAATTCTTTTGGGAGATAATAATGATTTAGTGATACAAGTCTTAATTAACCCATAGCAGGGAGGAGGAAGAGGAGCGGTAGCTTCATACCTTTCTCAAGGGTATTTGCATGTAAATGAGTTGAATTCCAATTCCGAGTTATTATCCATAATACCACCTGCACATCCAAGCTTACAGCAACTGATTTTCCCAAGTAGTTACCCATCTAGATACTGACCAGGCTTGACATTACTTAACTTTGGTGATCATATGAGAACGGGTGTTTCAATATGATATGGCTGTAAGCCAACTTTTATTTTCACTTAATAAACTGCACAAATGCTTTGAACAACACATTTGTTTTAATTAGTGATTCTGCACCAATAATTTCCAATATCCATTAGCAACACTGGTTTTTATTATTTTATCCATTGGTATTTACTAAACTTAGCTTTGTCTGGCATAAGGCCGTGTATGGGCTCAAACTTGCTACACCAATGATTTGGCCTACAACATGAATTTGCAGATCATGAAGCTAAAAGATTATGCTAAGATTACGCTAAGATTACGTTAAAAGCTAAAAGATTTTTTTACAAAATAAACTTGAAAACATCAGAGAATGAAAACATTCTCTGATGTTTTCAAGTTTATTTTGTAAAAAAAGTGAGCAAAGATTATGAAGAAAACTGCTTAAATTGTTTTTCCTTAGAAAATTTTGAATACACTCTCATACATTAAACATCATATCGAATGGATGGGAACTCAGAAAATGAAACAAGTAAAAGTTTCAATTTCTACAACTTCATTTTGTTTTAAAGCTGTTGTGAAAAGTATAAAACAGTAAATAGCTTTGCACACAGTCCTATCACCAGTCATATTGGTTTTGTCCTGTTTCTAACTACTAGTGGGAAGAAAGTTTGAATCAGACTGCGGCATTCCCTTTTTATTTCATTCTAAATTGACAATAGTTAAGAGAAGGTCGTGATTTCAGTTGCCAGTCAGGATAGGCTAATGATATTTTTGAAATGAAAATTCTGTTTTTTGTATTGCATTCTTCAGAGCTGTGGACATATTGGAAATTGAAGAACCTGATTCTGAGAACTTGCAGAAAGCCAGAAGCAATCTTGCTCGAGTCAAGTGGTGAGTTGTTTTTTTTTTTTTTTTAATTCTTGAACTGTTGCAAAAGTTTTAATGCAGAAAAAGATGATTGAAGAAAGAAGCAACCAAGCCTATTGCTGAAAATTATTTACTTTTACTGCATTGGATTTCGATGTTAATTAATCATTTGACATAAAGTATAGAAGCTGTTGACAGAAAGTATATTTCATTTGGGGCAATCAACATCAGCATTTCTTGATAGAGTAGTCATAAGAATTTTCTGGCTTCTTGCTTTCCTGTCAATTTAAATGCAACATCAATGGTCATCTTCTCTCTCCTTCAATCTTACTCTTTTATTGTCCTCTAATTTCTCACTGCTTTCACTCTCACTAACCTCCTTGTGTCTTTGTGGCTTTATCATCTTGCTTGGTGTGAAATGATGAAAAAAAATGAAAAGAGAAAAAAGCACACAAAGTAACTGATTACCCATCATCATTCCTACTCAGAGCAATCTTTCTATGAATATCATCTGTCACCCTTTAGGTGCTCAACATTGTTCCCATGTGAATATTTGAGATGGATTATGATGTACTATAAGGGTTAAATAGTAAGGGAGACTGTACTTTGAACTGGGTTGGGATTTAGGGGAAGGAAAATCTTGAATTCAAAAATGTGAAGAAGGCAATGTATTCAGTGAGTATACCCTCTTTTTTTAGCCACCTACACCCGGTGGTGTAACCATGTTTATTGGTCCTCTCCTTAGGGTCTTAGGACGATGTTTTTAACCTCAGGGCTAACTCTGTGCTGGTCAATGCTGGCTCTTGGTCGCTGGCTGCTTTGATCAACACCAACTCTTCCCATGTTGTGTTCTTGATCTCAGAGCAGTGGATGACAGATGTTGTGATAATAGCAGCACTGGTTCAAGCTGTTGCGGGTGCTATATTAACCTTTACCATGCTGGAGGTGAAAATTGTCACCATAGAATTCTCTCCTTTTGCAGCTCTAGGCACTTTGTTGCCTTGAGACAGTTGCTATAAATAAACACTTGTCAACTGTTATTTCTACTAGTTTAAGCTGGAAATCACATATTAGTGCTTTGGAATGGGGCTAAACTTCCATTTACTGACAACATTTTGAATTCTTCTAGACTCTACATGAAGTGTAACACTGATTAAACCCATGTTAATTTTTTTCATAATTTTTTGTCAACAAAAATAGTTGCATCAACATCCAATGAAGCCTTTATTTAGGATTTTTTTATTTGAACTCCATTGATGATTTTGAAGGCTTTACTCAAGTGAAAATTGACAGTGAAGTGGCCGAAGATGATAACTATGTGTCACTACATCGAGGAAAATGATGATGACCACTAGTGGCTACTATCATCCATGGCTCACTAATTTTATGGAAGCTACTGGTGACCATCGATATACCTGACAACCTTTCTGAAGGTGAATTATTTTGTCTATTTATAAATGACGAAATAATAACTTTATTTGTGAATGAGACAAATATGTTAATGAAGTGAAAAAAAGCCCAAACAAATGCTGGTGTCTTCTCATGTAAACACGAAGAAGCACATCACTTTTTTGACAAAATGAAAGACTTCTTAGCCATTTTGCTTCTTATTGTACCCCAGAACTCCACAATGAGTAATAAAAGTTAAAGTATGTTAAATTGTTAACGTATTTGTTTTTATTTTGTGTTTTTTTATTTTGTGTTTTTTTTATTTTGTGTTTCAGTTTTTTTGTTTTCAATGTCAAAACAGGCATGCAAAATGTAATGCATTGCATCAAAATATTACTCATCCATTCTTTTATTAGTATGCAAAAAATAAAATCTATACACACAATACAAAGAAAGTTATAACAATTTTAAAACAGTAGATGTTTGTTTTTGCAAGTGGCAGGGGGAACAATTCTAGAAAGGAATTAGTGTGGTAAAGGTTAAAGGAAGAAATTTTCACAATGAAAAATAAAAAACAAAAGATTCATTGGGTTAATCTTTACTTGTTTTATTTAGTTCTTGGTACAACAAAAATTAACCCTTCCTGCATCAATCTCTATAGTGACACTGTGCCTCGCCTGATATCTGGTGTTCAAAGATCTTCACAATCAGGAAATTGGGTGGCAGCTGACATGGTTTTTC
This sequence comes from Acanthosepion lycidas, assembly GCA_963932145.1. Taxonomy (NCBI): domain Eukaryota; kingdom Metazoa; phylum Mollusca; class Cephalopoda; order Sepiida; family Sepiidae; genus Acanthosepion; species Acanthosepion lycidas. The sequence continues at coordinate 30,811,942 of OZ010593.1, read as the reverse complement.
CTCCTTCTTTCTCAGCATTCAACCTCAGCCTACTTCCTAGGGCAGGCATAACTGTCTTTGTGACAAATCTAATTTTTAAAGTGTGTGGGCAAAAAGCATAGTTTCATTCTGATCATTAATTTTAATTCTCTTGATTTTTCACTAGACAGAGATAAAATTATTTCTCCATTCATGGGCTTATCTCTGTCTAGTGAATATATAAACCAGATCACATGCTCGCCACCCCAACAGCATCTGTCTTTATAACTTTGACCATCTAAAAGGGTAAATTTACATTTTCCCAAGTTCCCAATTTGTTTTTGTCAGCAAAAATATAATCCAGACCCCTCTCTTTCTCTCTTGCCAACAATATTTGTTTGCTTAAATTCTCAAGAAAGAGATGAAATTATTTCTCAATTCCTAGACTTATCTCTGTGCAGTGAAAATATAAACCAGATCACCTGTTTGTAAACAACAGCATCAGTTTTCATAACTTCAACCTTCAAAAGGGATTTATTCTTTGTTTCCTAATTTGTAAATACATTTTTTTTTTTTACATTCTTATGATTAATGCAACTAAAAAAAGAGCAAGTCACTATTGTGATAATCAAGGTACTATAGCTCTTACTAAGATTCCAGTCTACCATCAATGTTCAAAACATGTGGACATAAAATACCACTTCATAAGGACTGGGATTCAAAATGGTACAATAAAATTGTACTATATATCAGAATAAAATGTTGCCAATTTGTTTACCAAACTTATCAGCAGAATAAAATTGAAGAAATTCTTTTCTGCTCTAAATGGAGCACTATAGGGAACATTTTACTTTTATTACATTTTTTTTATTCCCTCATTTTTTATTTACCCACTTTTGTATATGAAGAGAACTATTAAAAAATCTATTAAAAAAAAAAGTAAAAATTTTAAAAATCTATTAAAAAAATAAAAAATGATGTAATGAAATATGAAATATTTTAAAAAAGTTTGAAATATTAAAAGTTGAAAATAAATATTTAAAAAGATTTTTTTTAATATTAAAAAAACATGTAAATTATATATATGTAAATGTTTATATGTATGTTGTCTACATTTATTGATCCCATAGAAACGAAGGGGGGTTAGGGGAGGTAAAATGAGTGCACTAATCCATTAGATTGAAGGGGTTGATTTCCATCAACAGGAATGACTACAAAACACTTTCACCTACCCTTTTATAAACAGCACACAAATGCATGGTGGGTTTTTTTCCTAGCCAATAAAATAGGTCAGTTCTCAGTTTGACTTGACACAGTCCCATTCTATCTTGTCTTGAAGTCAGAATTCTATGTTCACTTATCTGAAATTGCTTGTGTGCGTCAGCCCCAATTCTTAGTTTGTGAACTTTTTGCCTTATTACTGTTAATTTGCCTTGCATATATTGTTTCTTGCTTTATAATGTTTTTTTTTGGCCCTGTCCTTTCCTTTTCTTTTCTTTTCCTTGTTACTGATTATTGCAAACTTTTCTAATTCTGTTTTTTGGACAGTTCTGTTACTTACTTTGCATTTGACCATGGCTACTCATGTGACACTGAGGCCATGAAGTGATTAGATGTTAATTTGGAGCTGGAAGATAAATAGAGAGAAAGAGAGTGGAGACATTTTTTTTAGTGGAGATGGGGCAATCTGGATCTCTTCTCTCCTAAAGTTTTTTTTTTTTTTTTTTTTTTTTTTCATCTATCAAGTGTCTGGTATGCAGACAAAAACAGACTTGGAAATAATTTTAGGAACAAACTTTTTTTTCCTGAGGTTCAAATGTACAATAGGGTGGAAGTTATGAAAACCAGTCCGGTCAAAAGTGATCTGGTTTATCTTTGCTGGACAAAGATAAATCTAGGAATTGAGAAATAATTTTATCTCTTCCTTGAGGAATTAAGAAAACATATCATTAATGAAGAGAGAGATAGATGGAGGTTATATTTTTGGGGCTTATATTTTCACTAACAAAAATGAATTGGGAAACAAAGAATGTAAAAATTAAATAAAAAACTTAACTGCAGTACTTTGTCAGTCATTTTTAAAGAAATCTGTATATGTAAAACTAAGAACATTTCTATTTTAGTTGTCCCAAACTTTAAAGAGAATTTTAAATCATGCACAAATTTAACATGAAATCTGATATTGCTGATATAATCTCAATATTTTTTGAAATGTTGACATTTATGAAATTATTAAGGTTGCAAATGATTTGAGAAGAAAATGTTGATATTTTACTCATGAAATGATGGACTTGTTAAATGATAGATCTTAGGAAGTTTGCTCCAATTAAATTTAAGAGATGTTTCTTTCTTTTTCTTTTGTTATTCTTTTCAGTTCAATGGGTTATTTCAAGGGTGCCTTAAAACAGTATAAACTCATGAAGCCACTAGACAATTTGGAAGATTTGTGTGGCTTGGCATTGACTCTTTTCAAAAATGAACAATTCAAAGAATGTTACCAAGGTATTTCAGAATTTTTTTTTTTTTTTAAATGAATCAACTTGGATTTGCATAAATGTTTTGGGGACAGGGATTAAATGTTTTTCTCTTATCCACAATTAAATGAAACAAATTACAGAGGAACCTCGATTGTCGAACACCTCACATGTTGAACAAATTGGTTTTCAAACAGAAAATGCCTTGCTTATCGGACAAAATTTTCAACATAGTTGAACCGAGTTAACATGAACAGAATAATTTCTGAGTTGACCACTATGTTGTATACGTTTGTGTGTTGTACTGTGCTTTTCTTTTCCAATTTTATTTTACGTTGATTCCTATTGGAAAAAATTAGTTTTGGTTTACGAACATTTCAGGTTACGGACGGTCTTCAGGAACAAATTAAATTTGTGAACCGAGGTTCGACTGTAGTCAAGATTGAATAGAAAATGAAGAATTTTTTTTTGTGTGCATATGCATGTGTATCTGTGAATAGTTGTATGATTTTCTTGTTAACTGTTATTCTTTCTAAAGTATTATATCTACTGCTTGTTATTAATTTTTGAATTTTCTATCCTGATTTCTATCACTTTTTATTATTGTCACAATACGATTTTATTAATATAAAAGCAATTTCTTTCATTGTAAGTAAATAAAGAATACTCACAAAAAACAAAAAAACAAAATCTGATTGCTAGAATTCAAGTCTTTTATCAATGAGGTCTGTCTGGAATGCATCTAGACGTTTTTGATATCTTAAGTTCTAGTTTTATGGCCTTGGTGTAACTTATCAACCAACCAGTCAGTGGTGACTTTCCTGATGGTTTACTCAGTCAGTAGATGCCATTGAATAAGCTTATTTACTTGTTACTGTTGCATTCACAATGGTATTTACTGTAGGGCTTTTGGTAAAATATCACAAAACATCTGTAAGGCCTCCTCTACCATCTAGACTTGACTACTTATGACGTCAGGCTTTTCCCAAAGTTGATTTTAACTGTTGAAAAGAAGGAGAATTCAAATGCTGGATGAGATTAAATAGATTAGGACAAGAAGCAGCTGATGGTGAGTTTGAAAAAAGACATTGCAAACTGGAAGTGGGAGGGATACTAAGAAACGTGTAAGGAGAATATTTTAAAGAGAGCTAAGTTACCTCTGCATTAAGGTAGGTTACTTGTTCATGAATATTAAATGGCTTGATATTTTCCAGACAATCATCATATTTTGTTTTGAGGGTTGATTTTTGTTTATGTCTCTTCTGTTTTTCAGCTTACAGCAAGGTATTGCAAATCACTGAGGAATTTCGTTCTCATGTTATGACTGCCCAAGCATTTGCCTTGTTGAATTCAGGAAATGTTAGTGCTGCTGTTGAACTGCTGATGACTGCGTATGTAATCTCTGCTTTTATCAAGTTTATCATCAGCCTTGCTGCATCAGAAATTTTAAGTTAACTCTGGATTAATTGACAATCAGAATAAGTGCATGCTTAGGGTACCACACAGTCTTTTCCACTTAGCTATCATGCTTACCTTAAATCTTTCAATATATGATATACATGAAATACATTCTTTTCAGTTATACCTCTCTATTTGGCTGCCATTTCTATAGCATAATGGATAAGTAATGTTGAATCAGCTCTATAAAAGGTAGTGTTATACGAGTGTAGAATATAGATTTTCATCATGACTAACCACATTATTTGTGTCCTAATTTTTATTCTTTTTCAAAAGTTGGTGTTGGCACCAGTTTTGAAAATAGAAAAATTGTAATGGTTTAATATACCAAGTAGAGAAAGCTTGCATGCTCTGAAAATCAGCATTTGAAATTCTTGCTTTTCATGTGAACTTGAACACTGATTACTGGTGCCAGTGAAAAATCAATTACACTTCAGCTGCTAAGCTGTATGTATGTAGGTGCATGCATATATATAAAAATACTCATCCATTATAAATATAGCAAATATATATATATATATATATATATATATATATATATATATATATATATTAAAATAATAAGAAAGAGCAGTAAGATTTATAATCCAGTGTTCTTAGCTATTACATTTATTTTAAAAAAAAACAGGGCTTGATACAAACAGTATAATAATATTATAATTATTTTCTTTTTTGATGTAAAACAAATCCAGAAAAAAAACCCTAATCCCTCCACACCCTGTAACCCCTTGCATATTAGTGGCTGTACTGCCTTGTTTGAGGTGACACTATTTATAAAAAAAAAATCCTTAACCTGTCTCTCTCTGCAAAATCTGACCAAACAGCTGTATTATTTTTTTATTTTTTATTTTTTTTGAATAGAAGTCCTACCAGGATTCATTATTGGTGGCATCTATGTTAGCAACATACGATATGCAGATGACAGTGTTGATAGCAGTCAGAAAGTAAACTACAAAAACTCTTACAGAACATAGTGAAGGAACGTGAGAAGAAAGGACTAAACATCGATGGCAAGAAAACAGAATGCATGGTTGTTAGCAAAAGGAAAAACCAAACATGCAAATTACAAATTTGAGATACTAAAATCAAACAAATACAACAATTTAAATATCCAAAAGCTAAGCAAAGAATTAAGAAACAGGAAAATTTCATTAGAAACAAAAAAGAAAAGAGTACTGAACTGTTACGTAATATCAGTCCTCTTATATGGTAAGGGATGCTGGACAATCTTATAGATGAAGAAGAGACTTGAAGCAACAGAAATGTGGTTCTACAGAAGGATGCTGTGAATACCATGGACTGAACATGTGAGTAACAAGGAAGTTTTAGAGGAAATAGAAACAAGAAGGACACTTATATAATATTTAACATCAGAAAGAGTTGTAATTTCTGAGGCACACAATTAGAAAGGACTGCTTGGAAAATTTAATACAGGACTGATTGATGGCAACAGGGACAAAGGAAAACAATGCATAATCTACCTAGCAAGTTTGTGTAAATGAATAGCAGAACAGGGTTTAGGTGAAATAAAAAGACAAAATTTAATAAGAGCTACAAAGAACAGGAAATTGTGGAGAGCCATGATCTCCAATGTCCTGAAGGGACATGGTACATAAAAGAATATCTATTTTGTGCCAAACACGCTTTCGTATATGCATAAACTAAGATTTATTTTTTTTATTTTTTTTGCCTGTAATCTGAAGTATTGATTCTATTTATTTCTTGTTTGTACAGATCTCAGCTGACTCCACCCTCAGTGGAAGGCTTAAAGGCTTTGTGTGCAATTGGCTTACTGAGGAGTGATCAGGCCTTAACTTCAGCTGTGGTTCAAGAGCTATTGAAAATGGAAGACCCAGAGCAAGAACATTTGGTTGATATCACCTGGTTAACTGCAGCTGAAATGATTAACAAAGTAAGTTAGACACTTATATATGTCCCATTTACCATTTAACTTTCAAACTTTGACAATTTGTTCTTGTTAGTATACTTTAAACCATTGATAATAAGTTTAACTTCTTCAGATGCTCTTAGTCTGAAGTTTGAAAGGTGCCAATAAAACTTTTCCAGCAAGACTTAAGAGGGAATTACTGAAAGGTAAAGAGACTTAATAGAGACATTTATGAAGTGGGAATGGTATTCAAAAGTGTATGTACACCAACTTCCAAGGAGGGAAGACTTGTTTGCTTTGAAAATCAATATTTAAGATTATGTCTCTTATCTGGGATTGAACCTCAGCCACTGAGATTGGAAAGAAATATGCAATAACTTCAGTCACCATACAGACCAAAAGAAATTTGAATTATATCTAAAAAATGAAGCATTAAGAAATATAATAGAAATTTAATTATTGGCTATTTTTCTTTTCATCTTATTAATGCTGCTTTTTATCACAATTCTCAGACTGTCATTCGTTGGTCATTAGTAACCAGCATGTAGCAGAAATGAAGGATAAATTACCAGATTTGCAACCCTTTTCCTCAAGAAATATGCCTATCCAGGACAACCGTTTTATCAATTAGGATATGGAAAACACTTGTTATAAAACATCAAATGTAGACATATAACTTTCATTTGTTATTTTCTTTGAACACCCAACATGCTGCCATAATTGTTTACTTACATGAGTCAGAAATAAGACAAAAGAAATTCTAAACAAAAATGAATATTAAACAACAATACTTAATCTCAGATTTTCAAATAATAATGCAATAGGAATATTGGAAACATTATCTTACTTGAACAATTGAAAGTAATTGTTGTGATCAAACTTTTAATGTTTAAAATGCTTTTGATTTGTACTTCTGGAACTGTTTCTCTTTTTTTAATGAAATTTTATTTCTTGCTACAGTAATTTCTTAATTTTATTAATGATAGTATTTAAAAACTTAAATAGTGTCCCCTACCCACTAGAATTGGAAGGTTTCTATATATTAGGAAGTATGTAAGTTGGAATTTGTGAAAGCCAGTTGGATGTTTAAATTTTTACTAATTTTCTTGTTTCATTATTTGTATGATCATTTTCAAAACAAATAATACAAAAAAAAAAACAACGTTAACAAGAAAATTTTCTACATCCAGCTGTTTTTTACCAATTTTATCTTACATACTTTGTTCAGATATTCCATATTGTCTATCATTACTAGGGGAGCGCAAACATTTCCAAAACTTTATTCTTTTTTTTAAATGCATAGTTAAAACTATTTTTCTGGGAACTTTTGCATGCAACTAATAAAAATATTTAATAATGTACATTTTTCTTTAATACCAGCTTTATGGTTTGTGACTCTTAGCATCAAGTGTTGAGATAAAATATTGTTTCTAGAGAAGTGTTCTACAAATAGATAATAATTAATCAGACAGTTATTATTGCTTTTATAGATTTTTTTCTTTATGGAATGTAGAAATAATAAATTTATTGATGCTTTATTGTTTTTTGATTTAATGTTTTGTATATTTTTTTTCATGTGACTCTCAGGGCAACTTGCAAGAGGGTCGTTGTTACATTCAGAAATTAGTGCACAAATATCCCTGGCGAGCACCTCTGTGGATTCTGATGGCCAAAGTCATTATGTGGTTTGCACCAGAAGATGCACAAATGGCTTCTTCTTGTATCCTCTATGCCCAACAAATTGACTGCAGCTTGAATAAGGTGATTATTGATTGACATATATTGTCTCTTATGTAGGTACCTCCACTGAATTTTCAGTAACTAAAGTTTAAAATTAATTTTTAAAAATGAAAAAGAATTCTTGAAGATTTTATTTTAGCTTTAATTGACAGCTAAATGATTAAAATTTCTATTTCCAGTAATTAAAATATTCTGGTGTATTTTAAATAAGAATTATATAGATTGGAATCTCAACTTTTGGCCAATTTAAGAAAATTTTCTTAAAAGTGGCCATTTTCTTAGTTTTAAGAAATTTGTAAACAAAACAAAAATATTGATTTTTAAAATCTTCCAAAAATAAAATATATATTTGTGACACATTATTTGAGTAAAATTAACAAATTTAAAGTTAAATTAATTTGATTTGAAACAAATATTACATACTTATAGTATAAAAATATAGTATACAAGTATTTCATAATGACGGGTCTGCTTTTGATCATATATTTATTTTCGTTATTGACATCACCGATAAGTTACGAGGTTATGATAGCTAATATGGGTGACCAGAATTACCAAATTTAAGAAATCTAAGTGAATGCATTTGTTTTTAACTACCTAGTAATTTTTACAAATTAACATAATATTTTCAGCAATTATCTAATATTTTTTTTTGACGTTTAGTTACGTTTGAAGATGCTTTATGAAAAAATAATAAAATTTATAAAATTTTCTTAGATAAATTTTAAAATTTAATAACTGACATAAAATACCATGATAGAAGTAAAAATCAATAATTTATGAAATGTTACAATATTTTATTTATTATTAATTGTTATCATGATGGTTATTTTATTATTAAATTTTATAGTACTTTAAATTTAAAACTTACTTTGAAATTTTGAAGGTATGATTATTCCTTATGATTTTCCTTATTCAGGTCTATTTCTATAAATGGAGCATTAAGAAATATAAAAATTTAATTATTGGCTAGTTTTCTTTTCATCTTATTAATGTTGCTTTTTATCACAATTCTCAGACTTAATTAAATGAATTATGAAATAGAACTGAATAAGGAAAGTGTCAGGCGACACTTAAATCATGTGACCTTTTTAAGGATTATATTGTGTATAGTTTCCCATAGGCAAAAATTAGGAATGCTCTATATATTCAAAATTATTTTTTTAAATTCTTTTAAAATATATTGGCTCAAATGATTTTTTTTCAATTTCAGATTTGTAAAATTAATTTTCACTTAACAATATCACCAAACTGCCAACTTGAAAGCAACAAAGAATTTTAAATGATTTTTTAATATTATAAATTGTTTAATTAAAATTAAAAAAAAATGAAAACAATTCTCATAAAAATTAATTATTCAGTGAAAATATTTTCTTAAGACAATAGTGTCCTTAATAAATCTTATTTATCAAAGCAATTAAAAGCTTTTCTTATTAAATAATGTCATAGTTTTTTTTTTGTATTTTTTATTTTACAATTCAGAGCAGATTTTCAGTGAAAAGGCCAAATGTTTTACAAAACAAATTGATTTACTTTCTTCAAGGAGTCCTGCTTTTAACTAAAAAAAAATCCCTCGCTTAAAAATTTATTTTCTTGAAATTTCATGAAATTAAGTAAGTGAGTCGTAACATATGTATTAAAAAAAAAAAATTCATTTCTGCATATGACCTGAAAGTTTCATTAAAATCCCACAATTATTTGATTTTTGAAAGAATTTACAAATTAATGTGTTTTTTACCAGAAAAAAATAACCTTTATCTTTGGTCTTTTGCTGACGTAAAAAAAAAATATTTTTAACCAAAATTTCGAATATGCTACAAAGGAGTAAAAAATTTCAAAAATAATAAAAACATACTTTGGTCTTTCCTCTTAATAAAAACATAAACATTTTAATGACAAAACTTTGTTTTTATTAAGTTTTGGACCTTTTTTCATCATGCTATACTTTTTATTTTATGTGACCAAGTGGAGGTACCTACTCTTCTGTATAGTTTTGTGGCATTAGTAACAATTAAAAACTTTTAATTTCCATTGTAGACAGGCCTTTTATTGGATACTAGTGTATCCATACTGTCAAAAATGATGGCAATTGTTAGAAAGTTTTAACAGTGAGTTGCAATGAAACAAAGATGACAGTTTATTTATTATTATGCAATTTAAGAAACGTAGGAATAAAGGAACTGATTAATTAAAGTTTGTATGGTTCGAGAAAAAATTTTGTCTAAATACAGATAAACATTTCTATGGATTACTAAAATGACTACGTGAAGTAATCGCTCATAAATTTACTAACTTAAGTTGATTTACCTGCTTTTCCATTACAGATGTGACAGGAAATATATAAATTAATACACATTGATAATTATTATACGGTTTGATTCTTCAAAATATATACATAGCAATAACATCTCGGGTTCTTAAAAACAATACCATATTAAACATTTAATGTCTCATATTGTGTGATAATTTTCTTTGGCTGAAAATAATCTAAAATAGGGAATGTTCTTTCTAAACTTTATTGCAACATTTTACTTTTATGAAAGTTTTTAACTTTCAGCTAAGAACTATAACTATTATTAATGACTTGTTTAAAAGATGCCCTATTGGGCAGCATTTAAGCTAGCTTTGTAGAGGGCTCTTGATTCGGCCTTCATCACAATAGGTAGTGAGGAGTAGATGTGATAGGCAACAATAAACTACAGAAAAACTCAAAATTGATTGCTGCATTTAAGTATTGCATTAATATTTAAGCTTACGTTTTAAAATTTCAATGATAATTCTTCTGCCACCACTTAATTTAAAGACAGTTTGATGCACGTAGGTCTTTACTTTCTATACAAACAATTATTTTTATTTCATTGATGATTTTTGCTAGATTTTGCCATTAATTTTGACTATTCCTAAATTTATTTCCAAGTTATAAAAATTGTTATCGTATAAAAAAAATTGTTGCAAAAATGTTGTGTAAAAAAAAAAAAAATTGCCAAAAACAACCACAGTAATGAAAACTTCAGAATCCTAAATTTTAGGATTGTGGGTCTGGACCCAGCCCGGAATGTTTTTAATTTGTTCATGGAGTTGGCCTGATCTCAAAATAGTATGATACTCTAGGAGTAAAGTTGATGATACGACTTTACTCTAGGAGTGTGACACAGTGACACACTTGCATTTGCATTTATTCTATAGAAGTGTATGTATGTGTGTGTGTGTGTATATATATATATTATGCAGTGTTACATTAGAATGTGCACAGACCCACTACAAAACTGTACATCTTGTTTCAATGTTAAAAATATGAAAAAAGGAAAAATAATCCAAGTAATATAACATTTAAATTTTTTTTTTAATTTAATTTTTTTTAAATTTATATTTTTCTCTTTTATAATGCTCATGCCAATAAATAATACTAAAGTGAAAAAAGTATGTAGTATTCTAATTCATATTGTAAAGTAAAATTTAGTTAAGTATAATAAATATGGCAATGTAAAGATTTTAAATCAGGTTAGTATCCTAATCTGTATTAGAAAGTCCGTTTCATAAAATACTATAGTACTCTTTTACATTCCATGAAGAATTATCTCCAAGCATAGAATCTTTTCGCTTTAGAAACATTAACTTAACCAAGCTTGGAGACCGTCAACATTCAGATTCTACAATTCGACGGAATTCCATTGACTGGATTTATCCCTTCTTAGTTTATTCACCTCCCTCCATTCCACCCCACTTTTTTTTTCTCCTTCTCGCCGTTACTAATCACTTAGATTCCTTTCTTTCCCCATTTGTAAATTCTTGTATACCTTTTATGGGAGACATCCTAATGATGCAAGTGGAAGGCATGTTTTGATAACTGCATTTCTAAATAAAATAGTTCAGTTGCATCGTGATTTCCCACCTGATGAAATGTTAAAAAAAAGTTTTCCTTTTTTTAACGTTGAAACAAGATGTATAGTTTTGTAGTGGGTATGTGCATATTCTAATGTAACACTGCATAATAAATAAATATTTACGGCTCTACATTTGCATTGAGCTCAGTTTTAAATTAATGTTCTGAATGCTGAAATCTTACTCTTCGTTCTTTTACATTTGGAGATATATATATATATATATATATATATATACGCACACACACACACACATATGTGATAAGAGCTAATAAATCCTTTCTAATATAATTAGCTATTTACATTTTAGGGAATACCTTGTATATTATCTAATGTTATACAGATATATATATATTTATTGACATTGTTCAGACTGTTGTCCTCATCTTTATTGCCACATTCACAACATTTTGGCCATTGTACACTCCAGCCTTTCCAAAGAAGGCTGGAGCATGCAGCAGCAAAAAAATTGAATATGGCAATAAAGATGAAGACAACAGACTGAATGATGTAAATAGTGTAAATAGTTACAATACCTCATCTCAGAAATATAGACAGATATATATTTACGTTAGAAGGTAAATAAAAAAGAATTATGCAAAAACTGTATTTACTATGATCATCATAGAACTTGCATTTTTGAAGCTAAAATATTTGATGGTTACTATTTAAAAAAAATGATTAACCTTCAAACTGAGTTTTGTATTATTTTTTTTTTTTTTAGAATGTGGCACCATTGCTTGTTCAAAGTCTTCTTGCTGCTGGTTTGCATTGCAGTTGGAATAGCAACCAAAATGGATTCTCTGTGGCTCAAAAGGCCTATCATGTCCATCCTGGTATGTTTCTTTGATTGTTTTTCATAAAATCTGAGAGTTTGAATTGTGTACATCTTGAAATGCTTAGCTTAGCGCCAAACAGGCAAGCAGATACAAAGGACTTCCAAAGAACAAAACGTGACAAGAAACAAAGTGCTAACAGACCAGAGAGTATAGAAATTATGGACACTTCACTCACTAAAGATAAGCTGGACAAGCAAAAACTTATAACACCCTAATACATAAGCATAATGCAAAAAATTATACAGTAGAATTGTCAAGGCTGAAAAAAAAAAAAATTAGTACCAGCAATACATTTTGGTAAAAACTAACCATTTTTGGTTAAAAAGAAAAAAAAAAAAAAAAACTATTACCAGCAATAGATTTCACTCTCAACAAAAACCACTCTTTACAAAAATACATCAATGAAACCTGATCTATAAACTGATTTTTACAAAGAATATATATTCTATTCATACAAATCTATTCTAAAAATTTTGTCGGCATTAAATAACCCATTGAGGTTGACATGCCATAAAACAAAATAAACCAAACCAAACCATCACTTAGTTTTGCACAACTTAATTTTTAATTAATACTCTTATTCCAGCTTAAAAAATTTTTTCGAAATTGGTCGCAATTTGTTTAATAAATGTTTTTCTTAATGAATATATAGTTATCTTAGGGGTTCACTTTTGTGCAGTTCTGTATATGTAAATGGTGCATATTTTCCATGTTTTATGTCAAACGTTGTTCCAGTCTCTTCCTCTTAACCATTGACTTCAATCTCATACATAAGCTGACCAACCTCCAATATTTTTTCTATCTACAAATTACAAATGCGACATAAGTTGCCATTTTCTGTCTTTCTGAATCCTGTATCTTTATTGTCCTTTTCCTCACTTCCCCTCACTAGAGTCTTCTCATTCTCTTTCACTCCCTGTAACCCCCTGCATCCTAGTGTTATTATCACCTTGCTTGGGGTGAATTGATTTTAAAATATATAAAATAGATTAATCTGACCAAAGCTTGTAAGATTTGCTTGTCTATTATTACCTTATAGCAGATGTTCTTTAATTAATCTTTATTTTATAGCTGTTCTGTCGAGTGGGGCTTCAGAATACACTGACTGCACCTCTACAGAGGGATAAAACCATCCCCAATGAAGCCACCTGTTGGCCGTGGATGGCATCCTGTGATACTTGATTGAGGCCTTCAGGAGGAGGGATGATTTAACTCCTGAATCTCAACACATCACTTTGGCCTTTACCTGGGCTAGACAGGTGGTCAGAGAGGTCCGATCTGTTTAACCGGCTGGTCATGCCAATCCCTGATTCAGATTCTTACAAACTCTGGAAAAAGCTGAATCAGAAAGTGGTGATCTGCCAAGGTAAATGGGTTTCCTCCTTGGCATTTCCCCCTATAGGACTCTGTGATGGGTGGGGAGCACAGTCAGTGAAACTTAATTTCATTATATGGATGTAGAAATAAAAACCCAACCTAAAAGACTTCACATGGAGTCAGATTCTGATCAAGAGCAGGTTGAGGTACCCTTTCCAAGATTCATAATACTAGAATCTAGAGAGGCGGTCTTACTAACTAAATTATCACTATTCCCGGTACAGTGTGTTATATTCCTCAATGGTTAATCCTAAGCCAGTAAAAAACTTAAATAATGGAAGCATCCTGGTAGAAATACAGAATGAAAAACCTGCAAGCATACTGTTCAGGATGAAAAAATTCCATAACATTAATGTAAAAGCATACCCACATGAAAGATTAAAGACCTCCAGAGGTGTAGTTCATAATGGAGATTGATCGATTTGTACCATAGAAGAGATTAAAGCTGAGTTAAAAGAAACAAAATGTGACTAATGTCAAAAGGATAACAATTATAAAACCAAACCAGATAATAAATACAGACACATATATATTAAGTTTCAATACTCTTACACCACCATCTGAAATTAAAATTGAATATTTAATAGCCAAAGAAGATAAATATATTCCAAATCTGAGATGATGTCTCAAATGTCAAAGATTTGGCCATCTAAAGGAGTATTTAGAAGAAAACAAATATGTGCAAGATGTGGGGAAATAGAATCAAAATCATGATGATATAGCATTAAAGATCAGCCAAAATACATCAATTGCAATGAAGATCACAGAGTTGATACTAAAGAATGTAAGACATAGGTGAAAAGAATGAAAATCACTCAAAACATTACATTTCCAGAGGCAAGAAAACTTAAAACAAACCCTGTAAAAATTACCAAAACATCACCAAATGAAAATCTAAGAAATAACCTGACAAAAAAACAAAAGAAATACAATCAACATCATTAATAAATGAATTTCAAAATCTCATTAAAGCCTTAAAAACCAGCATAACAAATATGGAAATATCTGTCACGAGCAAATTAAACCCTAACCCTATAACTGAAGAAAAAGAAAAGAATGAAGCATAAATCATTAATAAAAAGCATAGACCTTATCTCAAAGACAAGAGAAAAAAGATAAAAACCAAACCAAAAATAACCAAACAAGGACAAAGGAGAAGTCTGAAAATATTTGAACAAATGGAAATCAAAATGGATTCTACATCCTCGATGCATCATAAACAAGATGGCATAACAAAAATCTTACAATGGAAAGGAAATATGGATACTTAATACACAATAAAAGGGCATAACAATCCAGTAAAATCAAAACATATATATATATATATATACACACACATACACATACCCTTAATCAACCATGGTACACAAAGTTCTTCAATGGAATTGCCGTGGGCTAAAAGCAAATTTTAACAAACTTTAACTGCTGCAAACAGACTTATGTCTAGATGTTTGTTTTCAAGAAACCTTTTTAAAACTAGAAGATAAATATAAAAAAAATATCAGAATTTTATAAAATCAAAGAAAACTACCCTAGACACACACCTATCTTCACAGATGGGTCCAAACATGGGAATATAACAGGATATGCAGCAATGTCCCAGAAGAAAATAAGCAGTAAACACCTCTTAGAAGAAACCACCATCTACAATGCTGAAGCCTGTGCCATAAATCTAGCATTCAACATTATTTTAACAGATAAAAACAAAACAAAATATGATCTATTCTGATTCTCTATCAGTTTTAACAACACTAAAAAACAAAAAAAATCTTGACAACTCATTAATAGTCAAGTTGCTAAATAAACTTCATTCAGTATCTGTGTCGATAGATGTTCTGATATGTAGATTGCAAGTCACATTGGAATGATTGAAAATGACAAAGCTGACACGGCTGCTAAATATGTTGAAAATATATAAATTGACCTGAACTTTAAGATTCCTTACACAGATCTGAAGAGCTAAATAAACAGGTTTATTAAACAAAAATGGCAAAAATGTTGAAGTACCAGTGCACCAAATAAATTGATGTTAATCAAACCAATACTTTGAGAATGGAAGCCAGGATACAGAAAATCCCGAAAAGAAGATGTAATATTGGCCTGCTTGCACATTGGCCATATAAAAATTACGCACTGGTACTTAATGAAAGGGGAAGAACAACCAATATGCCCAACATACCAAACTGTATACACTATAAAACATGTAGGGTACAGTTCTTGCTCCTTCTAGGAAAACATACTTCTATATTAGCAACATAAAGGAGCCTTTTGAAAGAGCAAGGATGGACAATATATCATTTCTCAAAAGAGTTGGTTTATACCAAAAAAAATATAAACCTAACAGTTCAAAAAAAAAAAAAAAAATAAACCAACCAGTATATGATTAGAAGCAAAAAATATAACTGAAACTGTAAGAAGGGAAAATTTTTTTTAAAAAAGTAAAATAGTGAATACCATATAAGAAATGAAAAAATACCATGAATAAAAAGAAAAAAAATTGAAATTTTATGAAATATAAAATGTCTTGGCCCATAAGCTGTAAAACAAAACAATCGACCAATCATTTTATAGATATTTATTCAGATGGTCTTGCTAAAGGCCCCAATAATTTGTGGGACATTCTTTATGACTCTTGCTCTATGGCAGGCTCCTGAGAATAATTATTTTATCAGAATTATTTTATATTTTGCTATGGAGCATAGACATTTTAAACAAAACTGGCATAAAGATCTCATCAGTTTACACTTGAGCTGGCTTGATGTTGCTGTAAATTTTATGCACTTTTCACTTGTGGAACTCTCTTCCAGCTCCATGCTTTCCAGCCAATTTTAATCTGCAAAAGTTTAAATGCAATGTCAATCACTAAAATTCTCTCCTTCTGATTACTCTTTCCTTTTCCTGTTCATTAAATAATGTTTCTGTTCCTAATTCTTCCACATCCTGTAACCCCTTGTATTATAGTGGCTCTACTGCTTTACATGGAGGTGATACCAAAAAAAAAAATGGACCCAAATTTTTCACTGTCTATTAAAATGTTAATTGATATAAATGAAGTAGATATTGATAGATTTATGGACAAGTATTATTAGCTTTTGCTCTTTTTGTTAACCTCATTTTAGATGTTCAATATGTTATTTATTCAACAGTAATATTTTTTTAATGAGACTCATTAACCTGAATCTGATTTTTACTGAATATTAATTTTTCTATTTATATCTTTTTTAGTATTACTTTAGAGTTTACATATTCACTCTATTTTAAAGATACTATTGCTTATTTTTTCTATCTCAATAAAACCATTTATCATTGTATATTGTGACTAGAGTCAGTGTTTTTTGGGCAAAGTCTGAAAGCATTTATGTCTCCTCTAGAGACAAAGGTGGTAAGCTGTTAGGTAGGTATTGTTATATAGAGTAGATACGTTTTGTTTTCTGGAACTGTTTCATATTACTAGAGGAAGCCATTAAAAAAACAAAAAAACTCTCTTCTTGATTTTGTTATTAAGTATCTTTGCTTAAATATTTTCTTTTTTTTTTTTTTTTTTTTTTTTTTTTTTTTTTTTTTTACAGATGACCCTCATAGTATGATCAACCTGGTCTCTGGCATTCATGCTGGGGCTGTGATTAAACAGTGTGTCAAGCAGAAAGTCCCAGACTCACTCTATTTCACAGAGATGATGTTCATAGACCATATCCTCTTAGAGATGGCAGGTATAAATCCTTTTTACAACTTACTGCTGGGATCACATTGTTAGATTTTAATATGAAACCCAATTATTTCAAAATTGTTTTAACTAGCCAATGCTGGTAAATATTTTCAGACTCTACTTAGAACTTTCCAAAACAGAATTATTTTGAATTGGAATGAGACTAGTGAGGGTACATAGACTGAATCCATTACAAAAATTCAGGACATGGAATTAGTAAAATCTAAATACTACAAATATCTTGGTAGACAGATCAATTATAACAAATTTAATGTAGGTGAAAAGAAAATTGAACACAGGTTGCACTAGAGGTACTTTTGTCCAGCACTGTATGATGCTACAATACCAGAATATTAACCTGAGAACTTGAGTCATGTTCTTAAATAGCTTGGTCATATCCAGATTCTAATATAGATGTCATGCATGGTGTCCACCTAGTCTAAACTATCATCTTCATTCAATCATGTTCTCACATCAGTGATTAAAAATGGTTTCAAATGAATAAATCCTTTGAAACTTAAAGAAAACAATTTTCATTGGACTATAGACTGGCACTAAAAATCACAAAAGGCTATACCAAATAGAAAAAATCATATTACTTGAAGACTTCCAACAGTAACTGATTAGCCCATGTAACTAGTAGAGGAAAAGAAGGTCATAATCAAGATTTTCTTCAATGCTTTAAACAAAATGTTTTCAGGGAAACTCCAATCAGTACTTTCTAAAGTGATGGATTTTTACTTGTGAATCCAACAGATTTTGCTACTTAAACATTATTTTTAGAGGATACCCATATTTGAGTAGATGCTCTGTTCATTTTTTAAACAGTAGATTTATTTTCATCTGCCAGTCTGAAAATTTTAGAAATCTTATTAAAGAAAAACATGCACTCTCTGGCCACATTTGAACCACAATGTGCTGTGTTTGGAAAATAAAACATTCCTATAACTCTAGATATATTTATATAGACATATATATTCCTGTAGCTCTCTCTCTCTCAATCTCTCTCTCTCTCTCTCTCTCTCTCTCTCTATATATATATATATATATATATATATATATATATATATATATATTGATAATATTAGTGGTAAATATGCATATATATGCAAAATCCACAGGTGCATATATACACACATGTATATTTTTTTGAATAAAAAAATTCCAAGAAGATAGAATCCAGGTAGAACTCAATGTCCAGTACAGAGTAAGGATATAATAAAAAGGCTTAAACACTAATATTCCATGATCATAATTTATTCCATTGGAATTGTAAATACGATCCAATTCATCAGACCTACAAATTCAAAAAGAAAACTGAAAAAAACTACTCCGGAAATAAAAATAGAATTTAGAGAGTGTAAGTATGAGAGTGTGGGACGAATGTTAGTTCTAAAGAGAGGGGTAATAACGAGTGAATTTAAAAGAGAGGGTTTTTTTTAAAAACTAGGTGTTAGTGGAAGGGGGAAATGATTGTTGTTGGATGTCTAATACATTAAAGATACATTTCGTGGTGACATACACACACCATGGCCAATCTAATGATAAAGACCAGAATAAGAAGGAAGGAGAGGTAAGGAAAGAAGTGGTGGGAAAGAAAGATGGGGCGGGTGAAATTAAAATTGAAAGGGACGCTGTGTAATTGAGAAAATTTGACAAAAATAATATCGACTGCAGGTTACAAATCAAATATAAACATATAAAGAATAAATATGACGATTATCTAATCTAGCAAGGACCTATATTTTTATGTTCAAAACACATGCAAATACACACATACACAATAACTTATACACGTATATACATACACATCGCCGTGTACCTACATACACACATACATATACCCATGTACACATAAACACATATATCCACATATTCACACAAACTAACATTTGTCCCACACTCTCATACTTACACTCTCTCTAAATTCTATTTTTATTTCCGGAGTAGTTTTTTTCAGTTTTCTTTTTGAATTTGTAGGTCTAATGAATTGGATCATATTTACGATTCCAATGGAATAAATTATGACCATGGAATATTAGTGTTTAAGCCTTTTTATTTTATATATATATATATATATATATATATTTACTACCTCCCCATATAAAAAGCTAACTAGCATACACATGCACTGTCAACTATAAAAGTGAACGTCTTGACTGTTACAAAACAACGATTATACAAAATTTATTAAACCATGCAGAAGTCAACTCTTCTACAAAACCTTTCTACACTGAATTAAAAAACATTAAACAAACTCTCATTAATAATGACATTCCGAATTACATTGTTGATGAACAAATTAAACGAGCTATTAGAAATATTAACATAAACCAAAAAGAACATAAGACTTCCTCAAATAACCCTAAATATATTACCCTATTATATTGCAGTCAAATACACTCCAACTACAAACAAAATTAAAAAAAAATTAAAAAAATGGTACATTCCCGACTAATTCCAGTAAAAAATAAAACTAATTATGTACTATACTAAATTTAATACAATCAACTTAATCATCTGCAATAACTTTTCTCCATCAACTAATGTTTTGCAAAAGACCAACATTGTATATCAAATTAAATGTCTCTTGGGAGATTGTATCTCTGGCAAAGATGTGTGTATGTATATATATATATATATATATATATATATATATATATTGGTTTCATGATGACAGCACTATCAAGAAGGCTTACTTTATACATGTCAGATTAAAGTTCTATTGCGCAAAAGAAATTGAATGTTAAGGATTTTTCAAACATTAATACTAAAAAAAATTAAACAAAGTTACCTCCCTTACATATTCATAATGTAAATTGACTATAACGGAGTGTGTTTCATGCAGATTTACAAAAAAAAATTTACAACTATTAATTACATTAATTTTTGTCTTAGCAGTTCACCCCTGAAGACTATCTTTTTTTTGTGTTCATATAAGTGTTTTCTTTTCTGAACATAAATTGTGTAAAAATTGTCCAAATGTTCTGCATATCCAAGCCCTTTTGGCTATTCTTTTAGGCATTACCAAGGATGATTTTTATTTTTAACTGAATGTATGTTTTTTTTTTTTTTATGTATGTATCTATAGTTATAGGAATGTTTTATTTTCCAAACATAGCACATTATGGCTGTGTTCATAGTTAATGTTGTTGAGTTTGCTTTTTTTTAAATTTTTAGTGCTTTTATTATTTTTAGTCTTTTTGCATGTGGATGAGGCTGTTTGTATTTTCTACAAGTATGTTGCAGATGGATTTTGGTAGGTTTCTGTGTCTGTTTAAATGGGTCCTAATTGATCTATGGTCAGATATGTGTAATGTGAGTCTTCTCGATAGGCATGTAGTGGTATGTCCAGTATAATTATTCATGAATTTGATTTGATCAAGCATGCATATTTAAATAAAGTAAATAAAAACTTTGGGAAACATTTCTGAAAGCAAGTTATTTGTATTGAAAAATTTATTTTGATTAGTACCCTTGTGACACGATAACTAAGCGTATATTCAGGTAGATTTCTAAAATATGTATTTTATTTTAATAAATTAAGAATAGAAAACAGTTAAGAATAGAAAAATAGTTTAAAAACATGTTTCATTTAACAAAAGTACTAAGGGAAAAAGCAAAGGAAAAAAATAAATAAATAAACGCTTTTTCTTTTTATAAGTAAATTTGTGGAAGAGAAAAGGGCATCAGATTACTGTTAAATCCTACCAGTCTTCCAATAAAATATTTGACTAAGTGATTTGATGTGATAAAAGATAAACATTTAGGAAATAGATTTTAGATGACCAGGTCAAAAACTGTCTTTACGGTATTTCGACAACACATTAAGGAAATAAAGAAAAGATAATAGAATTTTCCCTTTCTCCAGGCAATAAAAAAAAGAAAAGAAAAAAAAACGCCTGACTACTGAGAAAGTGCTAGGGCTATAAAAAACATCCGACGACCTTCACACAAAGATTTGTTAAGATAAAAAGATAAAAAAAAATCCTGGAAAATACATCGTTGGAGGCCGAGTGCAGACGGAATGTCCACGGGATGTTTACACATCAAAGGAAGCAAAATTTAAGTACCTTAAAATTTTGACCTTACAGTCGCCAATGCTTATCTTTTGTTTTCATCCGGTGGTCTAGTGGACTTCCGATTATTTCAATATAAATACAAGTGATTTTTCTGAGCCGAGCAGTTCAGCCAGGCATGTGCTTGAAGTAACCACGTGTGTCAGGCACACTGAAGAAGTGAAACTCGGTTCGTCTGAGTCGGTCGGTTCGGCATTTGATCTCCATTAGTTAGTTAGAGTTAGAGCTGAGTGTCACATCGCCTGCCCCAACGGCAAGACTAAGTCTGAACGAAATAAAGCGTCGATTAAACTCATCTAAGTTGTGGAAGTTCGTTCCTTCAATTGGTTTATCTTGTGCCCCCAGCTTGAGACTTCGACTTTTTCAACCAACCCCGGGCAACATCACAGCGTGGAGAACGGCCGCCGGAGAAATTGCACGGACCTCAACAAGGGGTGTCACACCCTTGTCTTTGTTTAATTTTGGGTGTATACTCTAAACTCAAGAATTCTTTAATTTTTCCTTCCAAAAGATGGAATCTTCAGGCAGAAATTAATTTTCTTTAATATTTGGATTGTGCTTAATTATATTTGAACAATTGGTTGTTTAATGAAGTGATTCTCCCAAGTTTTTACTTTTGTGCTTCTTAAAATTTTTTCTCTATAACAGAAGAGATTGCTTCCAGTGTCAGCCAATGGATGTGGAAGCTAAAATCATGGACAGCAATGTATATTTTCCCCTCAATAGAAGATTTGAAATTTGTGTGGAAACAAGTGAGTCTCAATCTACAAGAGTGGATATTTTATTCATTACCTTTTTTCTTTTTTTTTAATCAGACTTTTAATTTACTGCTAGATTAGTAGTTTCTATCCTGTTTACTTGTCACACTTCATACACACACACACACACACACACACTGAGCTGACAAACTTCTTGAATGTGGCCAGGTGAACAAGACAGGTAACTTTGTGTATATATGACATGGCCTGTCTACCATACATAATGAATACATTTGAAAAGATTCAGAGAATTTGTGGTTCATACAATATCAGGATGATATTCAAAAATACTTCGACCCTTTGGCGATATCTCTGCTAAACCAAGCCTCCCCAGAAGAAAATATAACTCAGAATTGTTTCCTATGCTGTTTCAGCAAGGAATAAAAGTGAGTGAATATGACCAGAGGTCTACTCACCCATGTTGTGATTATTGATCTGAGTCTTCATTGATCCAAGTCAAAATGTCTTCCTGCTTTGCCTATACACATTACTAAAAGGCTTGCAATTTGTTTTCTTATCTTGTCTTCGCTCAGGTTGGTTGTAGTTGAATCAAATTATTCTGGATGTTGATCTGCATCAAAGAATAACGAAGACATGCAAGCTCATGTGTCTATTCTATTTATATTGTTAAACTTTGTTTACTTTTCTTTTATGATTCTGACTGATAAAAAGCTTTCTTAACTGGATATTAATGGCCTGGTCTAGACGGTTGCTCTATCTCTTTCCACCATTTTATACATACGTGCTTGGCTTTTATTATGGAGTGACTCATTATTATTATTATTATTATTGTTATAACATCATTGGGTACTAACTGGTCAGTGATAACACCTAAACTCTTCCTGGACACAAGAGTAGCTGAGGAATGGTTGGTTAGATAGCAGCAATCTCTCAGGCAATTGTGTCTGTCTGCTTTAATTGTGGAAGGCAGACCGACTTGTCATCTGGTGTGTCCCCTGTATTTATGGGGAACAGATTTCTTTTAGGTGTCAGGTTAAAAGTTTGATTTGCATATTGGCATATCAATAAGATCAGAAAAAGTATTCTGATGATTTCATCCCAGTCACTCACTGACTTGAATTATCGACCCCCAACAGACAATCAAGGTAGAATGATGGATATTATGAAAATCTATTACTACTATATTGTCCATGCAACATATAGCCTTAGTAGTGATTAATACGTATCTGGTTGCTTGAGTTTAGTTGAGCTGGAAAGTCATATACTAAAGTTCAGTAGTTGAAAATAGATAAGCAATCCAAAAGTAAATAAGACTTGAGTATTAACTGATATAAGTTATCTCCCCTACACATGGGAAACAGAATGTGAACAATCTTCTCATATATTGAATAAAGGATAGTTAATAATTCCAAAAATGTTACTGTGTATGATGATAGATACTTGAAAAAGGGCAGGTGGTAGGACAGCTGAAATATTGTATAACAGTAGTCCAGATACATTTTTTTTTACATTGTGATTGAGCTATGCAGTATCTGACATGAAAGTTCTTACAAAGCAAAAGTGTATCTTGGAATTTTTCCATGTATATAAGAAATTCCACTCATTGATTTCTATTCACATTTGCTGATTGTTTATGAGGAACAAATAGTGGATGTGCGTACAGGTAGTAGGTAATTTTTTCAACAATGGCAACAGCAATGTGTGTGAAAAAATGGATTGCCTTTGCAGACGTCTATGAACAGAGCAAGCAGGCATTTCTTCATCAATAATGAAAATGCATAATTATTTGTACAGCCTGTATCTGTAGTAGTTTCCATGGAAATAAATAGGAGTCATTACTTTTGGATCAACTTACATGCATACATATGTTTGTGTATGTGTTTGTAATAATGTGTGTGTATTTATAGATTTATTTCTCTCATTTCAGATGCTGGAAAGTTCTGCATTTCGTGGAGATAAAAGTTTTAATGTTTTGGCTTACATCCGTACCCTGGAAGGAGTTAAAGTGCATGACCTAGACATTGTAAAAGAAGGAGTTGTACAAGCAGGAGGTCTCCTGAAGTTCTGGCAGGTCATATAGATTTTATGCACCTTTTTATGTATTAAACATCTACTCTGATGCATCATTCATACAGGGATAATGTATATATTTCCTTCTGGAAGAGGTATTAATATTGACTTTAGTCAACTTGACTCAGCTTGCTGTGTTTGCATCAGAGAATTGGGAAATCCATTAAGATCATCCAAGCCACATTCTGTATCTACATTTGGCATTGATTTAGTGTTCACATGCTGTAAAAGGAAATCAACAAGGCTCGGTTTGTGGTAATGATGTTTCAACCATGAAACCATGTCTTAACTTAAAACCATCATATATACAAGATTCTGGATATGAGGGGTGCTGAAAAGTTTTCAGCCCAACCCACTTACCAGCTATCTTCTAAATAAATAAACAGCAAGTTCTGTCTATCCGTCCATGTGTCTGAAACCCCCTCTAACTTGGATCACACTTGCTCTACATAGGCATATGCCTTCTTGGAATCAAGATGATCTCACCATTGAAAATCTGCCCTTCATCTGGTGTTTGACCATCCAGCATTGATATTTGTCTCCAGATGAAGAGGGAACAGTTAAAACTTCAAATTTTAAAGTAACTGAAAAAATAAGTGATTTTAAAAGTTTTAATTTATATTGAGTAACATAAAAACTGTGAATTTAAAAATTTTTGTTTTAAATTCAGTTTAAAATATCTCCAAAACTTTGTGAGTTGAGGAATTCAATTTAAATTTCTTCAAAATCCCAAGGAATTGAAGTTAAAGTGAAAGGTTTCGTGACATGAGGTTTTGAAGTTCTGCAGAGTTTGTGATTTGAAGAATTTAATTTTCGGCCTGAATTGGAATTTTAGCCCAAATCAGTCTTTTTGTTGGAATTGAACTTATAGCCTGAATCAAAGTTAAACTGAGGTTTTGAAGTTCCATGAAGTGAATTGAGTAATTCAAAATTATTATTCTCTTTAGTATAGCCCTATGCAGGAGCTAGCTTAAAAGTTTGCACAGAGTGTGGCTTTTAAATTAGTAATTAATATTTCATTAATCTGATATCAGAATACTCATTTTGGAAAGTGAGTTGAATCAAGAATTTTTCAGCAGCACATCATATATTCTTCTTCTATGTGCTGTGTTCCTTTGACTATGGCTCTCCATAATTTCCTGTCCTTTGTAGCTCTTAATAAAGCTCTTGTCTATTATAGAAATGTTTGAGTCTTAAAATTTGAACATCAGAGTGAAAAGAAAACATTTTTGTTATTAAAAAATGTAATTGTTGCAATCTTTTTTTTTTAATTTTAATTTTGTTGCTTTTTCTCACAATGCTTCGATCATCATTTTATGATTATAAATAAGCAGCATGGAAATAAAATTTGAATTTATTTCCATTTCAAACTGTATACAAATATTCTTAGAAAGATGATCTGGGAATTGCAGTAGGAAGCAACAAAATGAAGATGAAAGAAATATTAGGTAAAATGGCAAAAACTAATTGAAATCACTTTCAAAACTTTGAAATTGTTTAAAAAATATCTTGTATTTTAAAAACGAAATTATTTTTTGTTTTGTAGATACTCGAAGAAGTCAGCATTCATCAGGGCATGGTTGAAGATGCTGAGTTTATTGCTGGACAGTGTGTGAATCTGGCCCAGGCAGACAGGTAAGTGGTTAGCAGTTAGGTTCAGGAAATTGTGGTTAGTTGATAATCTATTTCTTTTTGTTATTTAGAAGTTTCACTGATATATGACAGAAATTCAATGTGTTTTATTAGGGATTATTTAGGGTAAAGTTCAATAAGTCAATGGTCTAATGATAAAAAAAAAACCTTTAGTTTGTACAACAAATATTTATTTTTGAATATAAACATGAATATTAATGACATAGACTGAACATTATATAGTGAAAATTTAAGATCAAGATTCAGCTGTGTGTGTAAATAAATATATATATATATATATATATATATATATATAATAATAATGGACTCTCCCATTGGTTTCGCCGTATGAGGATCTGATAACTTATTGATTCAGTTATGAAAGTTTGTGCGATAATCTTAAGTGGTATTTAAGACCTGCTAGTGATTTACAAAGGAGGCCACATATGGAGCAAGTGTGAGGATTGTGAGATGAGATCACTGTTAGATTGGCTGACCTTTTAGAACTTGCTCTTGCTTCTTGAAGATGATTCAGACAAGCAGATTGAAAATTGCTGAGTCCACTAAAACATGTTGATCTCCATTCTACCTGCTCCAAAGCTAAGTGCTCAAGGGTGTTATGTGGTATATTGACTTTATATATATATATATATATATATATATATATATATATATATAAAGTAAAGATAATCCATTTTGGTTATAATTTATTTCATGAATATATTTAAATATTCATCTCTTCTGACCAAGGTTTTTTTTTCAGAAATGAAATCAGTTTGTCCAGACAAAAGGAAGAGGGAAAGGAAAAAGGAAGAGGAAACATTTTTATAATAAAAGAGGAAGAAAGAAAAATAAAAATTTCAATAGAAAAACAGAGAGAGAGGGGGGGGGGAGGGAGAGAGAGAAAGGAAAGAAGAAAGAATTAAATATGAGCCGATAGGTTGACCTAGAAATAAATTTTCCCTTAAAGAGCTGAACAAGTTAGTATAAATGGAAAGAGAGAGGGTGATCAGAATTAAAATAGATACAGTAATATGCCTAATGTTCAAGTCATTTTGCACAGCAAAAACTCATCATCACATTATAATTGTCACAATTTCAAATTAATAATAATAATATGCAAAATCAATAAAATAAAGAAAATTAAATAAAATAAAAAATTTAAATAATATAAAAAATAAATTAAATAATTAACTAAAGAGATAAATAAATAAATTTAAAGAACAACTTAAAAAAAAATAAAGATAAGGATAAAAATAAAGATAATACTATCCCTAATATTAATATAAAAATAATATCAATCAATAATTTAAAACTATAAATGATGTAGGCAAGACAATCACATAAATGACCATATACAAAAATGTGAAGACATGTATGCATACATGTTAGTACCTATATAAAACAGAATCAACACTTCAAGTGATATTCCCCAAAGTCAATGATTTTAGGGGATTTTAAATCTGTTCTTGTGTCTACACTTGAAGATAAATTTATTTCTTTCATTCAATAATTGGTCAGCATTTTTATGTTTACTCATAATTTTCTCTTGTATGCATAGAATGCATCTGTCCCATAAGTTGTTTGGAGTCTGAAACTGATATATATATATGTATGTATAAATTGTATGGCATTTGCTGAAAACAAAAATTATCTCCTTCAACCTTGACTCT
This sequence comes from Acanthosepion lycidas, assembly GCA_963932145.1. Taxonomy (NCBI): domain Eukaryota; kingdom Metazoa; phylum Mollusca; class Cephalopoda; order Sepiida; family Sepiidae; genus Acanthosepion; species Acanthosepion lycidas. The sequence continues at coordinate 30,784,448 of OZ010593.1, read as the reverse complement.
ATCTATCCAATTTGACATACCTGCTGCTTTGGGAGATGAATTTGAACCTCTTGACTTTAAACTTTTCCTCTGTGATATCCTTTTATCAATCCTAAACATTGCACTGGTTTGGTTAAACTTATTCTCGAATTTTTTTCAGTTTGTCTGAAAGTGCATATCTACATACCTATCTACTTCATTAAAATGTAGTATTGAAATTGCTGTCAATTGCTGATAGAAAAATAAGTTGATTTCTACTATGAGCAATTCTGTAATATTTTTTTTTTTTTTTTTTTTTTTTACTTCTAGTGCCAGACAAGGCCGATTACTTCCAATGATCCGTATTGCTCTGTACAGTTTTAAAAGACTCATGGTGAGTATGTTCTATATTTTGATTGTATTATAGGATAAAGTCTGTCCAGAATCTATGCAGCCATTTTGAATATGTTGAGAAGTATTTTTGGTCTTGGTGTAACTTGGCAACTAATCAAAGAGGACTTCACTGTACATAGCCAAACAGACCTTCTTTCATGGAGTTACTCAGTTGACAGTGAGACACTTTTAAGTCAACTTATGTACTCTGGTCTGTCATTCACAATGAGTGAACATTTATAGTTGTCATTTTCTTGTGCAGGGTTTTTGGCAAGACTAGGCATCTTCTTGATCTCTCGAGTCTGCAACTTTTTTAGATTGGCTTTCTATGACTGCCGGCTTTTCCCAAAGCCAAAATTTCCATTGAAGTGTTCTTGGATGATATTTAAGAAACATGTTGTGAGGCAACTGATAGCAATCATGAAAGAGGATGTTGCATGCTGTTTCTAAAAGTGGTAGGTGTGGTGAAGACAAAGTTGGTAATGTTTTTAACTGGCTTAATTTAGGTTTATTTTACATGAAATTATAGTGATAAAAATGTTTATAGTAGATTGGTTGACAAGCTCTGTAAATATATAAGTAAACTAGCAGTAGATTCCGGCGTTGCCCGGGGATGTAACAGTAAGAGATAGATCAAATATCGACCATCATAAAGACTGAAAAATAAAATTGACAAAGATTATTGTTTAAGGTTGACGGACACGCATGTCTTAATTAGTTTTTTTTTTGTTTTGTTTTTTTGTTTTTTTTTTATGAATTGGTCAAACTCAAACAAAAACATTGTTTTCAATCGTTATGAGTCTACTGATTGAATAGAACTTTATTATAAACAATTGCCTTGTAAATGGAATTTTTAAAGCATTCTGAATGTAAAAATAAAGAAAAAAGTGTGCAAGACAATAAGAAACACTACCTGCCAAAAAAGTTTTGTTGAAATCGGTTGAAAAATGTAGGAAATCCGATCCCATATATAAAGGAACACACACTGGGTTTTATAAGTATAACTCGATATGAGTTGTCCCCCTTTCATTCTCGCGACAGCGATGCCTCTCAATTGTGTTTTCAAATTGATTTTGTGCAAAAACAATTGTTTTTTTCCAATTTTTGGTGCTGTCAGAACCACCTCAAGGTAATTTTACATAGTCCTGTGAAGTTTTGTTGAAATCAGTTAAAAAATGTAGGAAATCTGATCCAATATATAAACGTACAGACACACACACAACCTGGGTTTTATAATAAGTTTGATGATATTTTACAAGACTTGTTAGTACAATGTTATGTCTTTTTATTTAAAATTTTTTTGTTTTTTTTCACAGAAAGGTTTACCTTGTACAGGGAACCGCTTGAGGTTACATTAAGGGATAGTTTATATGGATAGGAGGGGAAGATAACAGTTAACACTTGAACTGGCTAAGATTGTAGTGATCTGGGAAATATCCTCTTGCCAATCTGTTTCACTGAGCAGTGGTTTGTGGGAAGGAGCTTTTTGAGCGCAACTTCTTGCTGATAGAATATGGAAAGAATGGGAGTGGTTTTTACTATTCTGTGTAGGTTAGACCTAGCAGAACCAAGGAATGTAGGTTGCCCTAGAAATTTCCATGGAAATAGCAAAAGAACATTGAGAGACACCATATTCCACTGTTGAGATAGAGGTTGGAGGGTGGAAAATAATTCTTCTCCGATAAAGACTCTGAGGCACTTTTGGACTCAAGACTGGAAAGTGAGGACTGGGCAGTTCCTGCCCAAACATGGCAGCAGTACTCTATTTTCGGCCTGATCTGGCTCCTATAAAGGTAATGGGTAGAATGAGGAGTCAGGTACTTACTAGAATGGTGCAGAGAGCTAATCATTTTAACTGCATCTTTAGCAATAGATTCTGTATAGCAATTCTACTTATGGTTGGGTGTGAGTTTGATGTCCAATATTTTCGTCCATGCTGTCAATCTTAGCCAGGTAACAAAGTTCAACAGGAAGTTCAGCTTTGAGAGAGTAAGGATTGTTTGATTGGTTAGGGGCATATTAATAGACCAATCAGATATCAGGAGGAAATGGAGTATTTTTTTTATAGACAATAATCTGCAACAGTTGTCATTTTGTGAAGTGATTTGAAGTAATTTGCTCTCCAACAACTGGCTATGGGTTGTGGATTAGAGTGTATATGTATTTAAGGTGATAGAATCTTCATTGGATCTTTGAGGTGATCAATCTGTCTGGTCATAGTGAATGAAGAAAAGTATTAGGAATGGGTTGTTCTAATCAGTATAATAAAGATGCTCTGTGATAGTATTGAACTGTTTGACTTTTTGCCTGCAGAGCTGGAGTGAAATATATCACTGACCTCTTCTATAGTGTGCCCTAAACTTTTTTGTCAACAATCTTATCCCTGATACTACCTCAACCCTTTTTTTAAAATGACTGCCAGTCTGAGCACATCTAAAAAGCAAAGATCTATTATAGAATTTTTTGTTTTTGGAAAGTGAAAGTACTACAAGAAATTTGTGGGAGTTTAGTAACTTTATCTACAAAAATTTAAATGCAATGTCAATTGCTATCTACTGTGCTGATTATTCCTTTCTCTCCTTGCTTGTTAATGTCTCTTTTCCTAATTCTTTCACACCCTGTAACCCCTTGTATGTGAATGGCTTTACTGCCTTGCTTGGGGTGATACTAATTAAAAAATGATATATAGGAAGGATTAATACAAATAAAATTTGTCCCTTAGATGAATGATGTGATATTCAGCACCTCGACTCTGGAATTTCGTAGGCAAACCTTTTTTTTAATTGTCCTCTTTACTCATCAGGAGGTATCAGCAATTGACTATGGATTTTGTCATTTTTGTTATTTTTATACAAAGTTAAAAATTAATTTATGTGTTAATTACGGCTATTTAGTTGATTTTTGTGTTTGTGAGTGTGTATCTGCATGTGTGCGCACATGTGTTTGTGTGTGAATGTCATCGTTTTCTCCTTTTCATAATTTCTATTTTCCTCATACTTTCTGCCTATTTCTTTTCCTTCTTTTTTCTCTTTTGGCTCTCAGTGTATAAGCTCTCTATATATTGATAGTCTCTGAGTATATAATTATATATAGATAGATAAAAGGATATAAAATATTTGTAAATGTGGTATATTGATAATATCAATAATACAATTTTTATTTTACTGAAAAATTTCTTTTATTCAGACATATTTGAAATTATTGTTAGATTTTAAATATATTTTGACTAGTAGCGGTAGTTTTCGAGAAACTTTTGCTCTCACATTATTTTAATTTACTTTTAAATGTCATTTCAGAAGGAGAAAAGTTGCCGCTACAGTCTGTCGATGTTTGAAGAAGCTGTGAAAGAAGTCTTGGAGTTGGATCCTCTCTGCACCATGGCCAACTTGATGTGTGGGGTGGTGGGACATCATACAAAGTCCAAAAAAAGGTTAGCCTTTCATGATAACTCATTAACTTTAAAATAGTAAATGGGTGCACTTTCAAAATTCTAGATGACCAGAGCTTTTCCATCTGATCTCTCCACTGATCTAGCTCTAACACCTCAGTCAGGGAAAAACTGGTCGGTTACATTCAATGCCTTGTGTTGTATATTGCTGCTGGGCTCAAAAAAGTGACAAACACTTCTATATATAAAAAATATATATCTTGTTGAGGCGATTCGTTTACAGTGAGGTAGAATCACAGAAGTTAGGATTGCATGCACAGGAATTGACAAAGACAAAACTTTAGTGAAACTCTAGCCAGCCTCTTTGCCAGGCAAAGAATTTGGACTGGTTTTATAACATTTGAATAACCATGCAACTTCACGTGGCTACACCTTCTTCCGGTATGTCGCCTGCACAATTTTGTGCGGCCACACTTCTTCCGGCATGCACCAATGCAAGCATGCATTTCCTTTCACTTAGGACACCTGTGCGCCCTGTTTATTCAAGGCTCAGGTTACTTGTGCATTCTGTTTATTTTTGATGCACTTCCTGTTTATACTATTACCCATTCCAATTTTTGCTCACTCTCTGATTCAGCAGAAGTGAGGTCAAAGGTCTTCCTCAACTGATATCCAACACTTGAAAACCAAACGCGTAACATTCCATCATTACCAAGTAATCCCAAAACTTTGACCAGTTACAATGAATGGGTGTTTCATTAAGTAGAACATAGATATGGTACATTGCTAAAGATGCTGGAAAAATGGTCAGTTCCTCTACCACTCTAGTAAGTACCTGACTCCTCCTGATATCCTCTATCTTTAAAAGAGGCTGACCAGGCTGAAAATGAAGTACTGCTGCTATATGCATGCATGGGCTACCCAGTCTATACTTTCCAGTCTCAATAGTCCAAAAGCATCTCTGTGTCCTTGTGTGTAACAAATTATTTTCTACCCTACAATTCTTTTCTCCCAGATGAAATATAGCAAGCCTCTCACTGCTTTATCGTTATTTCCATGGAAAGTGTTCAGATGAACTATATTCCTTAGTTCCACCAGTTCTAACCTTCATGGTTAAGACCCACCATTGTGGTGAACCACCTTCATTCCCTTTGTTTTCCATTGGTGAGATGTATATTCCACTCGAGCAGCTACTTTTTATGAAGCACTGCTTTATGGAAATGACTTTTCAGAAGATGCTTCCTCAATCACTAAAATATTAACCTGTTCAAATCTAGGGTGAACTATTATCTTCCCCACTTATTCCTATAAACTGCCTCTTACTCTGTTACCCTCTACCTCGAGTGTCTCTTGGGCCTTGTACAGAGTAATCATCACTGTTAAAAAAAGTTGAAATTTTTTTTGAAAATATATTTGCTCTCTCTCTCTTGGCTTACAACCATATCACATTGGAAAGCCAGTTCTCATGATCAATGAAGTTAAGCAACATCACGTTTGGTCAGTACCTAGATGAGTGACTGCTTGGAAATACCAAGTGCTCTAAGTATAAATCTGAAGGTGATGTAACAGATAACAACTTGTAATTGGAAATTGGAAAGCTGAGTTCCAGTTCCAGTCAAGTTCGTCATATTCACTTACAAACACACTTGGGAGTGGTATGAATTCATCTCTTCTCCCACAGTTATGGGTTAATTAGTTCGACTTATATAAGTAAATCATTATTATCTCAAAATACTTTTATAATCTAAAAAGATTTTCTGGCTTTAAATAACCTACAAAAGGTTGGTAAGCCAGAAAAAAAAAATCAATCTAGCTTTCTGTCTTTCTCACACAAACACATTATATATATGGAAATTATATTTGCTTTTTCTCTTTATTTTGCTCTTGTACACTTCTGTGTACTGTATCTCTTCAGCACGTAAGTGATCATGGGTCGCCACAATTTCTTCTCTGCCTTGCCATTAAAGTGTGGGTATTTCCTGATACAGCTTCATCATAACGTTCCAATGTTCATGAGATGATTCATTTCCCCTAAAATTAAACATTCATTCAGTGATGTAAGATTTTGAATTAATACAGCTTTTCTTCTACGTGCCATGTCCCTTCAGGAGATTGGTGATCATGGCTCTCCATAACTTCCTGTCTTTTGTAGTTCTTAATTAATTTTGTCTTTTTCTTATCTCTTAAACCTTGTTTTGCCATCCATTTGCTCAAGCTCACTGAGTAGGTTATGCATTGTTTATATCTGTCCCACTTGCCTTCAATCTGTCCTGTGAGTATCAGATTTCCCATGCCCTCTTTCCTCATTATGTGTCCTAGAAATTTCAACTGCCTTTTTCTGATCTTACATATACATGTTGTTTTTGTTTCCATTTTCTCTAAAACTTTCTCATTGCTCACATGTTCAGTCCATGGTATTCTCTTGTACATACAAAAACAAATTTGTGTGTACAGAAAAGTGAAGTATTGATTGAAGATTGTTATTGTTTTTATTCAGATTTGAGCTTTTAGAATTGATTTTTCTCTTAAAATAAGAACATTTTATCTAATATTATTTACATAAGATTTCTTTTTTCATTGTAAAGAGTTTAATCCTAAAAATAAATGCTTGTAATGATTGTTCTTTAGGAATGTCTGTGATGATTTAGAACAAGTCGTGAATGACGACAAAGTGACCGGTGGACTTGGATTTGCTGCTTCTATTGCCAGGCAGCATTTACTCTGTGAAATCATGAAGAACAAAGGAAGTGACCCTTTCAAATTGAAGGTAAGTTCACATGAGACAAATCTCTTAAAATTAGCTGGCATCTGATTGTGTCATTAAACTGTGACTACATCTATAAGGCTTAGTTGTTTCAATTTGGATCATATATATAGATCATAATATATTTCTTTCAGCTCTTACAGTTCAAATGAATAGATGACATATCTATAGGAGGCATGGTGGAGTAATGGATAGCGGCTTGGATTGAGGAATCAGAGAGCTGAGTTCGAATTCCACTTGAGTCCATTACATTCACTTACGTGCTAATACCCTCAGGAAAGGTATGAATACTCTTCTCCCCCCAGCTATGGATAAATAGCAGGACAGACCGGGTTCTGTAGCCTTGGATGGCAACTGGTCTACCGCAGAAAGAAATGGTTACCTACTGCAAGAAAAAATTTGCCTCATCAGTCATGTATCGAAAGATACATGATCACCTAAGCATGTATCACGCATGGCACATAACTAACATGTCTATAAGTGTTAGTTGTTCCAATTTAGGGACCTAGATACATGTTTATAAGTGTTCATTGATGTGTATTTGCACAGGTTTCCTATTTTTTTAAAATCATTTCACCTCAAGCAAGGCAATAAAGCCACTAAGGAACAAGGGGGTTACTGAATATGAAAGAATATGAGAAAAAGTACATTATTAAGGTGGGGAGTTAAGTAGAGAAAAGATAATGTTTGACACTGCATTTAAATTATTAAATTAAGTTCTGCATATACTCCATTTCTTTTTTGTCTCTTATCTTTTTTCTTTACCTGGATGTTATAGAAGTTTTTGCCACTGTTAGGAATTTTCTTTTTAAAGAAATTGTTATGCTATGCAATAAAATTTTCTGCTTTTTCTTGTACTTAGAATTTGAAACTTTGACCATTTCCTTGTTTTGCAGAGTCTTCTCAAGGATGCTCAACACTACAGGGATTTAGACACCATCAATTTATACAAAGCCCTGGAATGTGAATAGAAGTGTCTTTGTGATTTTGTGACAGTTCTCATTATTATGTGTGGGCAGAAGTTCCTTGGCATTGTTTTTTGAAAACTACAAACTTGAACAGTCAGAAACTGTTTTTCACTGCAAAGTTTTGCCCACTCCTAATATTTCAACAATATGTGGATGGCAGGATGCATTTTTTTTTTGTCTCTCAAGACTTGCAATGATGTCTTTGAAGCTGCACATCACATTTTCACCTGTTTTATTGATACCTGAAAGGAATCTCATAGTCAGATAACTCTTCCCTTCTCATTTTTAATTGCTTGATTTTTATGGAAGAAGAAAAATGAAAAAAATTCCTTCCACGAGCTCCGATGGTAATAAACATGTTACTCAATGACACAAACTGTGATATTTGTAAAATTAAAAAAAAAAAAAAATTAAATGCATTTTTGAAAAATCCAATTGGCTTTCTTTTTATTGTCACAGGTATTCTTTTTTAATCATTTCACCCCAAGCAAAGCAACAAAGCCACTAAAATGCAAGCAGTTAGTGAGTATGAGAGAATATGAGAAACAAAAACATTGAGTAGAAGAACAATAAAAGAACAGGAATTAAGAAAGCAAAAGATAATGATTGGCATTCCATTTAAAGTTTTGGAGATCAAAGTTGACTGGAAAATAAGAAGCCAGAAGAGAGTTCCACAAGTGAGAAGTGTGATAGCATAGAACTTGTCATCTAGTCATTTCAACTGTAAAATGCTGAAACCATACAGCCAATTTTGGACGATACTTAAATTCATTAAGTCTAAGTACCAAAGAGGAAAGTTTATCAGAATAATTAGCATGAAAGTATTTATAGAAATGTCAAAGGGGAAGCAACTTTACAGTGGGGAAGTGATTGAAGCCAAAATGTCAGGACCAATAATATTGCTGATACTTCTTTGGATTTGATCAAAAATTTCTAAATATATAGCAGGAGCACTGGATCATATGTGGCAGCAATATTCAAAGCATCAACGAATGGTACACTGATAAATATGTAAGAAAAATTGACGAACATGATACAGTAAACCAACTGTCTTAGTAGCAGACCTAGCAATGGATTCAATATAGTCTTTCCTCTTTATACCAGCCAAGAATGTTAACTCAAGAAGGTGCAATGAGTCACTCTCCTGTAGGTTAGCATCACCCATGCTGATAGAAGGTAGAAAGGGGTCTCTCAGATAATTAATAAAGAGCAGATTTTTTTTGGAGGTGTTAAAATCAACAAGCCATTCTTTGTCCCAGTTAACAACAGACTATAGATCATTTTTGAGATCAGCCACCAATTTGACCTTATTGAACTGATATCAAGACAGGAGTAAATGGTTGTCATCAGCATAGATAGCAGGTTGAGAGCTGATGCCATTGTTAATGAAAATTAAGAACAAATTAGGACAAAGGATAGAGCCCTGGGAGTCACCTGCATTAGTACAAAAGGATCTAGACACTTTCAGTAATAATTGTTAATACATCAGCAATAGACTGAGAGAATCAAAAAACATATTGCTTGTCTGAAAGAAGGCCCTGTGTTGTGAGACACTTAACTAATTCAGTATTGATCAGGGTCTCTAGTAATTTATCAAAAAGAGGTAGAAGTTTAATAGTTGGAAGGGTCGGATGTGTCACCTGAGTTCTTAAGGACTGGAACAACAGATGAGGATTTCCAGCAGGAAAACAAGAGGCATTTATTATACAGAAGCTAATTCGGGAGCACGTTTTTGAAGGGCTATTACATCAGGTCTGTATGCTTTGTTGGGATCTAGGTTAGAAATGATAGAAACCAAAGAAGGGGTTATATGCATATCACTCAACAGAGTCGCAGTTCTAAGTGGGAAGTCAGGCAAGGATACTCTAAATGAATTGAGAGTAGAGTTTAAAGAGAATTCATGGGCAAAAACATTCAGTTTTATCTGCAGATGTCAACACCTCAAATTGATTGAAGAGTGGTGGACTAGAAAAAATACACTGTTAGCCACCAGTACACACAAGAGCCAAAGTTCTTAGATGCATTATGGTATTTCATTCTATCAGTAAACAAAGACTTAGCTCCTTTAAGAATGCATTTACATTTATTATGTGCAGCCATGAATAGGCATCTGTTGTGACTGGAACTGTCATGCTGGTATAACTGGAAAAAGTTATTCCTGTGGGCTATAGTGGCAGTGCAGGCTGGTGTGAACCATGAAGAAGATTGAGGTTTCACCTGGTATTTCCAAGAAGGAACAAAATCATCTATGCTGGCTTTGACCCAAGAAGAAACTTCACTGGTACAATTCTCAATAGGAAGGTTAAAGATACCAGTCCAAGAGGTGTCTTAAAGAAAGTCATGAACTGAATCTGAATCAGAATGTTGGTAACGGAAGGAGATTTTGTGAATGGGAGGTTCCTGTCTAATAGATGATTGGAACGAAATATCAATAGATACTACAGCCTGATCAGAGTTGGCAAAAGGACAGTGTTGTAAAGCTCACCAAAAGCTAGGAGAGGAGGTAAGGAACAAATCAAATAAGAATTTGACATTACTATGGGATCATTAGACTCTGCAGAGTCTTCTGACCTTGTTGGTCTTTTATTGCTATACAATTTAACCGCGCACTGCGAAATCGATATTAAGGACATCGGGCTGTATAGAGATGACGGGCTCATAGTGGTGAGGAATTCTACTAGTTTTAAAATAGAGAAAATCAAAAAAATCATATTTAGTGAATTTACAAATCTAAACTTAAAGATAACGGTATGTACCAAATTGAAAAGAGTAAACTTCCTCGACGTAACTCTAGATTTAACAAGCAACACATACCAACCCTATAGAAAACCAAATACTAACCCCTTATATATACACCCGAAGTCAAACCACCCTCCATCCTTAATTAAACATATACCATCAGCAATAGAAAATAGAATTAGCATTAACTCCGCCAACAAAGAAATATTCCAACAACACGATAGCTTCTATAACGTTGCCCTAAAAAATAGTGGTTACAAAAATGCAAACATTATCTATAGAAACAATTACACTAGCCAGAGGAAAAAAAACAGGAAAAGAAACATCATTTGGTATACACCTTCATTCAACCAAATGGCTAGTATTAAACTAGGACATAAATTCTTAGCCCTAATTGATAAACACTTCCCCACAAACAGTAGGCTTAGTAATATATTTAATAAGAACACCCTAAAATTGAGTTACAGCTGCACCGAAAACCTAGAAAGTATAATAAAAAAACATAATAATAAAATCCTGAACAAACCCCCATGCCTGAATAATATTAATAAAAACCCTACGCTTAAGTCTGACAACAACAGTGAAAAATTGTGTAATTGTAGAAACCCAGAGGATTGCCCATTAGAAAATAAATGCTGCATCAAATCTGTGGTATACCAATGTACTATCACATCCACTGAGAGTCCTAATACTGATATGATATACATTGAGTCCACAAAGAATGATTTTAAAGCTAGATGGAGGCAGCATAAGTGCTTTTTCAACAATATAAATAAAAGAAATCGGACTTCTCTATCTAAATATTTTTGGCATCTGAAGGAAATAAATAGGACACCTAAGGTAAAATGGAAAATTATAAACAGGACTAGAACTTGTAAAACTTGGGATGACCCATGCCCTTTGTGCCTCCATGAAAAACTGCACATTATCAAGTTTCTAAATAATAAAAATCTATTAAACAATAGACATGAATTAACAGTTTTTTGCCGACATCATCAAATTCACGCATTGAACAATTTAGCTTAAAAACTAACATACAATAAATTAACTTTTTAATCCATGGACCCAATAAAAAGTTTTAACACCCTACACAAAATGATAGCCCTTTATGAAGTCGTCAAATAACAAATGTTTTTATATACACAAAACCCTTTCATAAAGTAATAAAACAAATAAGTAATAAAACAAAAAAATAAATTAATCTTCATAGACAAGTTAACCTGACTGATTGAAAACATCTTCCGCTTTAAATTTAGACACCCCCACCTTACCATGACTTAACATCTATGAAAGTAACTCTATGTTGATACATATCATTAGCAGCTAACACCCCTACCTATTTCAAATATCCACGATGGCTGTCACCATGGGAATTTTAGATTCCGATATAAAACTCATAAATTTCAGAAACAAGTTATTCCAAAAAAATTTCGCTTGAAGATGACACAGAGCTCACTTTAACTCAATTTAATTTTAATAATTATATTGAAGTTTTCGGCTCTTGTTTTTGAAACATGAGACTTCTTATGTAGCGTGTTGGAATCATTTTTTAAAATAAATAATTATATTTTTTTTTTAAAATAAATAATTATATTTTTTAAATAAATAATTATATATATATATATAGTTTATGCAAAACTAGGTAATCCGAATGGGTAGACCCAAGGAGGATGATATCCAGAGAGCTCAATGTAAATTCAGAGCAAATATGTTTGAATAAAAACAGATCACTTTAAGGTTCCATGTAATAAGTTATTTCACCACAACCCTTTTAAAGGGCTCTGGATCATCAGACTTTACTTCCAAAAGTTGAAATGAAAAATTTCACCACAACCCTTTTAAAGGGTTCTGGATCATCAGAATTTACTTATTACATGGAACCTTAAAGTGATCTGTTTTTATTCAAATATCTATATATATATATATATATATATATATATATATACTAGCAGCATGGCCTGGCGTTGCCCATGCTTGATTCAAAAATCGTACGACTCTTACAGTAATCGCTATCACTTGACTTAAAATATTTTTGCCCTTCATTGCCTTTAAAGGAGTGCCCTTTGCCGTGCTGAGGTTGCTACATGCCTTACTTCTTGCCTACAATGCAAATTTTTTCTAAGCTCTATACTAAACATTAAATCTGTTACGAAAAAAGAACTAAACAAAATGAACACAAAACAATCAGCTTTAAACAAGGACTCGTAACCGGAAAAAAAACGAATGAAAAAAAAATGTTAATAACAAATACTTTTTCACACCCAATCCAGTTCTGCGGAATCAGAATCAATGTTGAGTTTAAGGAAGCGAATGAGCCAATTGAAGTAAAGTGCCATGCAGATTTAAATTTTTCCCACTTGTGACAAATGCAGCTATCAATTTTTTTTTTTTTTTTTTTTTGCATGCTAGCATACTAGTTAACATTCGCGTCAGTCAGCTGTTGGCTCTCATGCTGGCCGCTAGAAACTTCCTGCCTATTCGTGGCAGCCACCTATAGGCTCTCACTCTGGCCAGTAGAAAATGGCCACAAACGACATGAAAACTGTCGTAGAAGCATAAAAAAATCGATTATTTCCACTATCGATTGGAGTTGGGAAATGCAAAGTCGGTCTTGGCCTTCCCACTAACTTGGAGCATGTGCATGTAACTTTGGGTGCAAATCCGTCGAAAATTGCGGCGATGCATTTGTTACACACACACACACACACACACACACACACACACACACACACACACACATCCTGCCTTTTATAGATAGAGATATATATAGCAATACTTAAATATTGAAATTATCCTGCAAATTATAGTTTCATGTAGACTCTCAGTTATACGGCTGTTTCACAATCTTCAGATCTCTCAAGGACAAGATAATCAATTCTCTCTTGCCTCCTGTCTCTCTTTTTCTCTCTCCACACACACACACTCACACATATTTTATTCATTTTAGGATATTATAAAAAAAAAAAAACGTTAAAAATCGCTACACAATTGCAATTATGTTTCAACACTAAAAATGTGTCTCTTTGGGCAATGGTGAATTACTGGGGAGAGAATGATTATTTTAATTTCAAAAGCAGAATACTTCCTCTTTTCTCGAAGAAGAAAAAAAATAAACAAAAAATTATCAAAATTAAGCTTGCGGGCTTTACTGTGATTAACCAATTGAATGTGACCTACACTATAAATTCAAACTCACCAAAAAAAATTTTATTGTATAGGTCATGACACAAAGTTGTCTGCATATAAATCCTGGACAATTTCATTATGGACAGATACAAATGGTTACATTATTTTAAAAGATGTGTACAAGTCTGGTGTTCAACTTTCCTTAGAAGTAAAAGTGAAATATGTTCGGTCAGAAAATTTTGTAGTTGATAAATAAAAGGCCCCTTTAAGAAACTGTTAAATAACTGTTTGAAATAAAAAGATCATAAATATAAAACTACTTTGGGAAATGAATATGCAACAGTTAAGTAAAGAGTATCCATATAAGATGTTAATAATACTAACTAATCAATGCAAGATGTTAATAATATTAACTAAACACCTGTATGCCCATATAAGATATTAATAATACAAACCAAATATCAATACAGAACTATATTAAATCAAAATGAATCTTACAAATAGAATAGTAAGCCATATAAGGTGCATTGCCATTCATCTACTGATTACTATGAGAAAAAGTATTATCAAATTCAGAGTTTAAATATATTATAAGGTAAAAGGTAGACTATGCTTACAATTTACAGTCAATTCAATTCTTTGGTTTAATAAGGTGTTTTATCAGAAAATCTGATAATTTCTAATTTTTCATGTAAGCATAGAAACAGGATTCATTTAAAGATCTACATGTTCTAGCTTTTTTTTTTTAGAATTTTCTATTTTACCTTAGGAGTTTTATTAGCTTCTTTTAAATTCCAAAACTATTTATAAAGAGATGTACTATTTTTATAGGTACTATTGGTGGTGGATATGTTGGTACCACCTAGTCTTAATAGAATTCTTAGTACTACCATATAAAGTTTTTCAACAGTCAGTTTTTCTATTGTAGAAATAGTACTATTGTGTTTTTTTATAATCTTCTCAAGATTATCAGTGCAGCTATAACTTAGTTTTAGCGTGTTTTTGTTAAATATTTTACTAATGGGGTTACTTTTAGGAAAATATTTATCAATTAAATACAGGAACTTCTGGCCTAACTTAGTATTCACCAAATGGTTAAATGGGGGGGGGTTACCAAATGATTTTTCTATTTGTATTTCTTTTCCTTAGATCAGTATTATCATATTTTCTATACTTGATTTCTGTGTACTTGTAGCCATTATTTTTTAAAGTGGTATATGTTTGGTTACATATGGAGGTTGGTTAGAATTAGGGTGAATATATTGGGTTAACATTATTTTTCATACAAAGTTGGAATACATCATTAACAAGATCTAATGTAACACCAAGAAAATCTACTTGTTTAACATTAGTAGTTATCTTAACCTTAACATTTAAGCTTTTTAATTCCCTATGAATTTGTCAACTTTAATTTTAATAGAATTTCTTATTACCATAAGACCATCATCTCTGTAGAATGCTATATTATCAACATTAACATCATCATAAGTGCTAAGGTTATATAGGATAAATAAATCCACTAGGTCAGAAGGTTCTACAGAATCTAATGATCCCATAGAAATATCAAAGTGATTGTTAAAGTTTTTAACATTGTTCATTGTTGTTAATGAGAACAGATCTTCTACAGTTCATTATTATATTTAGATCTTCACTGGAAATATTAGAGTATTTTTTGGCAAATTCCAAAGCTAAGGTAAAAAGATCCTTAGAAATGAAGGGGTAAAAATCCATGATATCAAATTGGATAAAAGAGCAGCTTCTTTTATTGTTAATTCCTTTAAACCAATCAATGCCATCTATGGTCCAGTCCATTGTAAAAGTCCGAGGCGGTATTTAATTTGTTTGTTGACTCTATCCAGAATTATGTATATATAGTTTAGTAAAAAAACAACAAAAAACAGGAAATGCTTATCATTTTTATTTCTCCTAAAGATTTCAGGTCAAAAAATAATTTTCTCCTTTACCAGATTCTGAACACATTGTTTTATGGTACACTAACTTTTTGGGGGAAGACAAACAAAATTTCTGACTCCAGAAAATATATTTTTCCCATCATGAATTTGTGAATGATAGTTTTCTTTTTTTTTTTTCAAATTTTAAAAATCAAGTTTCTCTTTTCTTTCATTTTTCTTCAGCCAATTTCTGTCTCTCTGTCTTTTGATTTTCCTTATTCAAAAGATGTCTATAGAGAAACATTGATTTAAGAAATATGTATGAAAGTCTTATTTTTCTCTGAAGTCGCATTATGTGAAAAAAGGTCATGCGTTATTGTAGGTAGTTTGTTAGGTTTTGAAAAAAGCATCTTGAATTCTTCAGCCAGTATGTGTTTCTCTAAATGTTTTGCAATTCTACAAGAAAGCAAATTAATTTCAATTTTGGTGAATTGAAAAAAATATTGGATAAAAACAGGCAATAAATTTATTTCTGACTCAAATCATCTCAATTTAGGGATATACTGAGTATTTTTAAAGTTATAATAAAATGCAGAATAAAAAACAAAATACTTAGATGGTTTGGTTTGTTTAACAGCATTATTATATAGCCCATTTAATGCTGAAATTTAATTTTCTTGGGAGCTTTGGTAATTTTTTTTTCCAATAATATATTGCTGGTAATTTTTTTTTCCTATGAAAATGTATTACCAGTATTCTTACTACAAAAATGTATTTTTATACATTCATAATATTTTGACCCCAGTTTGCCTACAGCTGGAAGGGATTCCCTCACAGATGCGCCCACTCTAGGTCAGTGTGGCCATGGGAACAACATCAATTAAATGGTGGTCCCAAGTTCCTCAAAACCTTCCAATCAGAGGCCTTGTAGTATATTGTCATACCCAAGATGAAAAAATGCATAGAGTAGATATTAGTATTGAACAGTCAGCATTTACAAGAACTTTTAACTATGGTATTTACAGTTGGATTAATACTCTTGTATCTGTTGTTACTGTCACAATCATTCAGCTGTATTGCTCTCCAGGTAACCTTCAAAAAATTTCAGACTGAGTCCTTTATTTAATCTATGGCAGGGTTGATTGTTCTTTTTCTGCCGTCTGTGTCTCATGTTATTTTCTTTTTTTTTTTTTTTAATTTGTTATTCCTCATCCTATTTTCATTAGCAGGTGTGGAAATTTAAATATTTGGGAAGTGTTTTGGCAGAGGATGGTAAGTGTGACACTGAGATCCGAAGACGTATTGAGATGGCCAAAGACGTATTCCAGAAACTATTACAATACAGGAGGATTTCTTTGGTAACTAAGAAAAGAGTACTGAGCTGCTACATGACATCTGTCCTTTATCGCAGTGAATGTTGGACAGTCTCCTCAAAGATGAAGAAGAGACTTGGGGGTATGGTTCTACAGAAGGATGCTAAAGACATCATGGGCCGAGCATGTGAGCAACGATGAGATTTTGGAGAGGATGTAAACAAGGAGGAAGCTTACAGTTAACATCAGATTGTTTTTTATACAAATGTTCACTTAATGTAAGTCCCAAGAGCCACTCAAATTAGAGGGTTACTGAATGAGGTGCATGATATGAACCTAGGAGAAGAAAGGAGGAAGTGAATATTATGGGGATATAGGAGATAGATAGTGACTGGCCCAAGTTAAAATTGTCAAATTTCTGGGACACATAATGAGAAAGGAAGGTTTAAAGAAACTGATACTCACAGGTCAAATAGAGAGAAAGAGAGACAAGGGAAAGCAATGCATGACATACATTATGGGCTTAAGCAAGTGGATAACAGAACATGACTTTGGGGAAATAGCAAAGGGTCAAAACTTATTGAGAGCTACAAGGAATAGAGGGAAATGGAGAGCCATGACCGTTTTTGAAGAGACATGGCATACAAAAAGAAAAGAAAGTTTCCATTAAGTCTGAGCCTAATACCTGTTCTCAGGATTGAACTCCCAATTACAATACAAGTAAAGTCATAAATCAATGCTTTCATTCTCTTAGATATTGTTGTGAAGCTAGAACATGGAATCTTAAAACCTTATGCTCTTATTGCCTCTGCTGCTGTGGCCCTACTATGAAGCTTAACTCTTTCCACTGCTGATCCTCTTTCTTATAATCCTGGGTATGATGATAAACTACATCCAGCAGCAAGGCCTCTGATCAGGAGATTAAAAACAATTTAAAAAATTAATTGATCTTGGATGTTTAAGAAATATTTACTTAGTTTTACTTAGCTTGACACTAAATACGAACAGGAAGAATTTTTTCTTTTTACTGAAGTTGACAAAATGCAAGAATCACTCAAGGTAGACAAGTTACTGAGTAAGATTGCTGTAAGAGTTGTAGAAGGCAGAAATAAGAAATGCATATTATGAAGACATGTAGGATAGATATTGGTTGACCCTAGACTTGAGTCTATTCCACAAAGTCTCTTCCGCAAAGGAACAGTTCTGGGGAAGAAGATGTCTGAGTGGAACGTCTTACCAAAGGATTACGAAAGGGAATCAGGATGATTCGACTCTGTGTATGGGGCATGGCAGGTCCTAGTTATGAATACCCGAGCTGGTAGAACTAAGGAATTTAGCTCACTTAAACGTCTGCCCTGGTAATAACAATAGATTAGTGAGATCCTGTCAATGTTTCATCTGTGGGATAGGGGTTAAAAGGTGGAAAATCATTTATCAACCACAAAGCCGCGTAATGGCTTTTGCATTTTGTCATGTCTGGACAGTGAGAACTGGGCTTCGTCAGTGTTTGGTAAGGAATAAGGGTGCTTTGCTTTGAACTTAGCATCCAAAACTCCTAGCATTTACCTTGGCTCCAACAACGACAACAGGAGTAATTACTTTTGTCAACTCCAGTTTTGAAGATCACTGGAGAAAATGTAAAAAAAAAAAAAAAAAAAAAAAAAAAATAATAATAATAATCAGGCTGTATTAGGGTCAATATTTTTAAATTACTTACAAATTTCCGCATTTCTCACGTAAGTAGATTGAAAAACACTCGAGACATAGCGTAAATGCAATTTCCCTGAAAATTAAAAATGATTGTCATTATTTGGACGTTTATTTTCGTTTTTAATGGATTTTTAAGTCAGACATGCAGTTAATGTTATATATAGCGGCTCTGAAGAATAAATTGGTGGGCTGAATTCGAATTCACTTTTGCACAGATATTCTTAAGAAAGATATGAACCCATCTCCTCTCCCCCCCCCATAGTTAAGGGCTAAATAACGGAGAATTCTATTAGGACAACTCCAAATTCAAAACTGTAGCAATCACCTGAAATAGTACAAAGGTTGTCAGACATTGAGTGTAGACATCATGTCAATAAAGCAAAAGCACAATAGATTTCAAGAACTATAGATAATCCGATTGGAGAAAGATTATCCATAATGCTGTCGATACCAATGAGCAGTGAATCAACGATGGCGTCATGTCACTCCAGATGATATAGCGATTTTCCAAACTTATCTTAGATATGTCACAAGGCCGAAAGTAGGGTGTACCCAGTGAAGATCGAACTGACTACTCAGTCGCAATTGTTCTAGCGAAACAAGCTTGCTAACCATTACACCGCCTCAAGGTGCCCACTCCAGATTATATATATATATATATATATATATATATATATATATATATATATATATATATATATATATATATATTACAGCCTTCCTGTATCAGCTGACATTTTTTAAAAGTTTCTACTACTTCCTGTCATTTGTAGCTCTGATTAAGGTTTATATTTCTACTAAATCCTCTTGTCCTTGTAAACCATTTACACAACTCGTTAGGTAGGTCATTTGCTGATTTCCTCTGCCCTCCACTTTGTCTTCAATACAATTCTGTGCATGTCAAATTCTCTAATCACTCTTTCTTCATTATGCGCCCTAGAAATAATGGGGATATTGGCGTGGAAAGTGAAATTGGTGAGCTGAGTTCAAATTCCAGGTAAGTCAGTTGCGTTCACTTTTACACAAATACCAGTGGGGAAGGCATGGATCTGTCTCTTTTTCCCCCCATCTATGGGTTAAATACCATAGTGGCTCTCTAGCCTTTGATTGCAACCAGTCTAAGAGAAGGACAACTCTGAATTAAAAACCAGTCCGAAGAGGAATGCGCTCAATCAGAATATTTTTCCCTAGACACACCAACTGTTACTATGGCTTCAGTACATGGGGTACACCAAGAATCTTAATGATATAAAGGACTTGTGATTGTATTTAACATCACCATTTACCGATATATTCTCCAGCTTTTATCAATTTTCGCAACCTTTCTCGACTAGTGGTCCGCATGAGACTTGGCTCATCACAAGACGGCCTGCAGTAATAAATAAAATTCATGGTAATTTTTCGATGAAGTTACTTCAGCCATTTTTACTATAGAAGACTGGAAGCGGAAGCATTTGCTTTGCCAATGCGGAAAAAAATCATTTTTTTCTTTGGAGGAAATATTATTTTATATAATTAGTAAAATAAATCCTAATGATAGTGTGCTTAACACATGTTACCGTCTGATTTGTTTCTAATTTATTCATTTGGCTATTCAAAAAATATTTCTCCTCTCGAGTAAAAAGAAAATTATTACGAACGTTTTCCTGTTTCTGACCTAAAAGATGTTTATACATCGGTGATCTTTGCCAGTGGTTTAAAATGAAGTATTGCTGCTATATCTGAGCTGGAACTTGATAGAGTTCAAAAGCGTTTACCCAGCCTTGTGGGTGATTAATTATTTTCTAGCCTTTCCCACAAACGAAACGTCGCAAGCCTAACGCTACTATATCGCTGTTTCCATGGCAAATGTTCTGATGAGCTACATTCCTCAGTTCTACCAGTTCTGATCTTCACATCTAAGACCTGACATGCCACGCAATCTAGAACGAATCAACCTCATTCTGCTACTAAGAAGGAAGTTCCACACGAGCAGCTTTTTCTACAAGAATTGTTGCTTTGTTGAATAAACTTCCGAGAGGATATATATATATATATGTGTGTATATATATATATATATATATATATATATATATATATAATAAAAAGGCTTAAACACTAATATTCCATGGTCATAATTTATTCCATTGGAATCGTAAATACGATCCAATTCATCAGACCTACAAATTCAAAAAGAAAACAGAAAAAAACCTACTCCGGAAATAAAAATAGAATTTAGAGAGAGTGTAATTATGAGAGTGTGGGACGAATGTTAGTTTATAAGAGAGGGGTTTAACAGAGAGAGTTTTATTTAAAATTAGGTGTGAGTGGAAGGGGGAAAAGACTGTTGTCGGATGTCTAAAACAGTATAAGGATACACATCGAGGTGACATACACACACCATGGCCGATCAAATCTTAAAGAAGGAGGGAGAGGTAAGGAAAGAAGTGGTGGGGAAGAAAGATGGGGCGGGTGAAATTAAAATTGAAAGAGACGCTGTGTAATTGAGAAAATTTGACAAAAATAATATCGACTGCAGGTTACAAATCAAATATTATAAACAATAAATATGACGATTATCTAATCTGGCGAGGACCTATATTTTTATGTTCAAAACGCATGCAAAACCACACATACACAATAACTTATACACGTATATTATCAATATATTGCTCCTTATCTAAATATATACCTAAATTGAATTTGTAGGTCTGATGAATTGGATCGTATTTACGATTCCAATGGAATAAATTATGACCATGGAATATTAGTATTTAAGCCTTTTTATTATATCCTTACTCTGTCCTGGACATTGAGTTCTACCTGGATTTTATCCTCTCGGAAATTTTTTATTCTAAAATATACATGTGTATATATGCACCTGTGGATTTTGCATATATATGTATATTTACCACTAATATTATCTATCTATCTATATATATATATATATATATATATATCCTTGTGCAGGTATGCAGAAAATAGAAAAGAACACGTTGGGTGCATAATCCGGGGTTCCTTAGTATTTTTGTTTTTATTTTTAAGAAGACAGTGCTCCATACAGAAGTAGAGCTTATATTATAATAATATTTTTTGTTTAAATCATATTTTTAAACAAAAAATATTTATATATATTAATATTTATATATATTAAATCATATTTTTAAACAAAAAATATTATTATAATATATTATATATATATATATATATATGTATATATATATATATATATATATATGTGTGTGTGTATATATATATATACATATATATATGTGTGTATATATATATATATATATATATATATATATATATATATATATATATATTGTTTTGTGTGTATGTGTATATATGGATTTATATGTATATAGGGATATGTATGTCTGTGGATATAGATAGGTGTTCGGAAATGTGTAGAGTTGTGTATGTGTATGGATATGTTGTATGTTTTTCCTTTTATGTCGGTTTTCCTCTTCACTCCTTACCCACCTATATCTAGAGATAACATACGTTAAGTTAAGCGATGTCTGGCCCACACCAAGTGAGCTTAAGGATAAAGAATTGAAATGGTACATCTAACTCACTTATGTCTTCTCTCCCCCCTCACTTCGTTAATTTACATATGCTTAATACGGCCCGTCAAAAATGTGTAAATTTCTTTTCATTTTTAATTTCAACCTTTGGAAGTAAAGTCTGATGATCCAGAGCCCTTTTAAAAGGCTGTGGTGAAATAATTTATTACATGGAACCTTAAAGTGGTCTGTTTTTATTCAAATTTATTTGCTCTGAATTTACATTGAGCTCTCTGGATATCATCCTCCTTGGGTCTACCCATTCGGATTACCTAGTTTTGCATAAACTATATATATATATATATATATATTTCTTCATTTGTACCGCATCTTCTTCATCTAGTTCGCACTTTTTCTTTTTTGTTAATGTTTCTTCCTTTTTCAAATACGCAATTAGTTTCCACAAATTTGGATGCATCCTATAACTTTGCTTATTAAAATGTTTTAATCGAAGTAATAATAGTGTGAGCCAGATATATTTGATAACAACGTACTTCGCATATAAAAATATGAGGCGAAATTGCTTTACGGCAAAAATCCAATACGGCAAATTTTTCTTGAGGCGAGTTTTCCTACGGCCAAAATGTTTACGGCGAATGTTCCTAGAATCAGTTTACCCGCCTTCGTAAAAAAAATACCCGAAACAGTTCATATCTTACAGTATGATAGCTAGGTTTTGGATAAACTTCGGGGTAGATGTTAGACTAAACCCTCTTGTTTGACACACACTCTTTGATGGTTCCAGAATTAAATATATTTAATTATAAATGAGTAAATTATGATTACCGTATATTTCTGCGTATAAGACGACCTTTAAATCTCCAAAAATCACCCTTAAAAATTGGGGTCGTCTTATACTACAATTCTAAAAAAGAAACCTAAAATTCTGAGTGATGTTTGTCGGTAGGCTAACCTCAGCCTCAGTGCGATAACCACTAAGGTGCATGAAAAGATTCACATTATCAAATAAACTGATAATAAAAGTGTTGGGGCGCACCCACCTTCTCAATCGAATGGGCTGATCTCTCTACTACTAATAGGACAGTTCTATAGAGTTCTGGAGAGATCAGGTGACCATCACACTTCCGTCTCTCTACCGGAAGATACAGTTGGACTTTATATTCTTTCTTATTGTGACTGACTAACCTGCGTTCGTTTGACTACTAATCTCTCTGTTGTAAATACCTCTTCGAATATACCAGGATTTTTCCCTACGTATGTGTTTGTCCTTATTTCAATACACGCACGCGGAAACACCCAACATCTCATATATATATATATATATATATATATATATATATATATATAGTTGGATTGATGTGAGTTAGTGACCCCGGGTTTCACGCTTTTTGCGATCGTCAGACATATGTTAGCTCTATTACTGATAGCTCTTTCCAATAAATACCGTGCATATACAATATATAAATAATAGATATAAAAAATTGCATATATATATATATATATATATATATATGCATACACATTTCACACAGACATCAATATATATATATATATATATATATATATATATATATATATGTATAATTTTATTAAATTAATCAAACTTTTGAGAAAGATGATATTGTAGGCAGCAAAATTAAAGGTTCTTATGAAATTGTTGGGGCGCACCCACCTTCTCATCAGAATGGACTGATCTCTCTACTGCTAATAGGACAGTTGTATAGAGTTCTGGGGAGATCAGGTGACCATCACACTTTCGTCTCTCTACCGAAAGATACAGTTGGACTTTATATTCTTTCTTATTGTGACTGACTAACCTGCGTTCATTTGACTACTAATCTCTCTGTTGTAAATACCTCTTCGAATATACCAGGATTTTTCCCTACGTATGTGTTTGTCCTTATTTCAGTACACTCACGCGGAAACACTCAACATCTCAACAAAAAGTAATAAAACCATTTCTACCTTATATGTTATTATTACTGGCATAACAATTGCTGCCATATATGGTCTGGAGCACCGTCTGTTTGCCTCGGGGTTCTTGATAAGATCCAGAGGCGGATATGCAATATAATTGGCCCTGTTCTGGCATCTCGTCTACAGTCGCTCTCTCACAGACGCGCCGTCGCCTCTCTCTGTCTTTTTTACAAATACTTTCATGGTAATTGCTCCGAGAAGCTGCATTCGCTGGTTCTCAGACTTCATGAGTTCAAGCGCCCTATGAGGCTGGCATCCCGCTCTCACCCCTTCACTGTCGAAACTACTAAATGTAGCCGTCTCTTCTGCTCCAATAGCTTCATGTCTCGCACCTCTCGCCTGTGAAACTCCCTTCCCTTTCCAGTTTCCCTGAGAGCTATAATGTCCAACTATTCAAATGTAATGTCAATCGACATCTCCAGTTGCCTTGATCTATCCACTATCCTTCACCTCATCCTTTCCTCTATCACTCCTATCTGATCTTGCTCCAAATCTTCTATAACCCCTTGCGTCCCAGTGGCTTCCCGCTTTGCTTGTGGTGAAATGCTTAAAAAAAAAAAAACAAAAAAAAACAAACTTCGTAATAAATTGTCTATTTGAAGAATAATTCCATATCAATGAAATCAACTTGTATCCATGCAAACTCAACTGAGAAAATGTAAACATCGAATTATGATTGTGTTCACAGCATTTATCGTACATTATTGTACTCAACTGTTAGTGTTAACTGTATTTTTTTGTGATTGTCGAAGGAGTATAGCCACCAGGCTTTTTTTTTTTTTTTTTTTTAGCTGTGTTTAAATGGAAAAGAAGTGGAAGAAGAAGGGTCAGTATTTGGAAGAGATCACGCGATGAAATGTAAACAAAACAATGATTTCACTTTTATGGGACATGTGTAGGAAAAACATGATATAGAATTGTTTTTGTTTTTTTTATTTCATTTATTTTGAATTTCTAAGAATACGATAAATAACATTTCCAATAACATCATCTTTATATAATCAATAAATAGTCGTCTTATATTACAGGTAGGGGATAAATTCATGAAAATTTATTTTTGTAATTTTTTTTAGATCTATATTTTTTGACCTTGTCTTATTTAAAGGTTGCCTTATACGCGGAAATATACGGTAAATTCGTAAATATCAAAATAATGTTAACATATCAAAGAAAACAGTAGTAGACGAACACGGAAACACTCTTAGTCTTGTTTGACACAATGGTTTCCTGATCAACTAAGAATTATATAATTCTAAATGGATAAATTATGATTAGAAATAAAAATAATATTAAAAAATGAAGGAAAAATTATATATGCGAGGAAAATACGAAGACAAGGAAAAGTTTTCAGCTTCGTCCTCTTTCCAAAATACAAGTCAATATCAGATTTTTAAAAATCTCTTTCTACTTAGGCTGAGAACTTCTCAGCACCATTTCACAGAAGATGGTGTGAATCATAAGTTCATTGGTTGGTTGTTTTTGTTTAGCGACATATCAACAACCTCTATGCCGAAATCTAAACATTTTCTGTACACAATCTTATTTTATTTTTGGAGATAATAATGCTTTAATGATACAAGTCTTGCTAATTAACACATAGCTGGGGAAGAAGTGGTGGATTCATACCTTTCCCAAGAGTATTTGCGCGTAATATAACGAACCCAACTGGAACTCGAGTCTCCGATTAACAATTTCGAGCCATTGTCCGTTACACAACCCACACATCCAGGCTTACAGCACTTACTATTCCAAAGCGGTCACTCATCTGGGTACTAACCAGACTCGGCGTTGCTTAACTTTGGTAATCGTACGGGAACCGGTGTTTCAACGTGATGTGACCGCCAGTCCATCATTTTACCAATGCAAAATCTGTAAGCTTATGATGCTACACTAGCAGTGCATATATTAGACCAGGGGTCGGCAACCTTTTAGAGAGAGCGGCCAGACAGCGGGCAGTGTTTCAGAGGAGGGCCATGATATCAAATATAAATAAACAAAAGGCGTCCAAAGAAAAATCAACAAAGTTAATGTTATATAATATTATTTAAACAAGATTCCTTATTTTACTGCAGAAATAACAGGATAACAACCAAAACAAAAAAGGCAAATTCCTTAATACGATTAAGTTGGCGGGCCGGACAAAAGTCCTTCACGGACCGGAGGTGGCCCAATGGCCGGGGGTTGCCGAACCCTGTACTAGACGGTTCTTATTGTTGTTCGGGAAAGGGGCATTGTACCTCTTCAATAACAATGGAAAGATTTTTTTAAACATCGATAAATTACAACAGTAATGACAATAAACCTTGGGGACAAATCCGAAGCCGGAGTCCCTAAGACAGTCTGATGTTATTTTCTGGCAACTCCTACGATGTCGCCCGTTCGAAGCTGTATTAGCCTCTACCTTTTCCTTGGACAGCATCGGTGGCGTGGAGAGGGCATACGTGCTGCATGGGCTCATAAAAACCATATCCAGGTCTGCGTCCTGAAGAGGACACTCTAACACGGAAGCAACACTCTATTGATAGGAAGATTCAGGAGGTCCTTCTGTACGGTGAACTGGCCACCGGCAAGGGGACACGAGGGCGACCTCATCTTCGCTTCAATGACGTCTACAAAAGGGACATGAGATCAATGGACATAGACATCGAGAGGTGGGAACGCGTTGCCAGCGATCGTTCACGCTGGAGACACGATTCACACCGAGGACTGGAGCGAGGAGAGAAGAAACGGTGACTTGCCGCCGAGGAGAAGGGTAGTCGAAGAAAAGAAAACGACACAGCGACATCAGAGGAGAGCCTCTTCTCAATTAAATATATTTTACAAACAAAACTTATGTAGAAAGCGTTCTGGTTAACCATCCTATGCAAATAATACCCACCCATTCGTTCGTTGATCTGTACAAACAATCGAATAGCAAAAATACTTGGCTTCTTCAGTATCAGGACAACTCACTGTCAATAGAAATGAAAAACATGATAGTTTAATTCTGAATAGAATTAATTCTACTAAATTGATTCTAATTAAAAGAAAAACTTGTAGTTCCAACGAATGATTTATTTTATGGAAATATCTCAACTAGCTTTTGCTAACCTTGGTCACTTCTTTAATTTGAGTAAAACAATGCAAAGAAAGTAGAAACGCTTAAGAATTCAAATCTATGAAAAAACCGAGTTGATGACGTTTACAAAGTAAGAGCATACGCCTTTTTTTTTTATCGAGGTCCATGCTTTATTCGTATCAAAGTTAGGATGGTTGTCTCCATTGGTAGTTTCATAATTGAAAGAAAAACATGAAATAAATCATTCGTTTGAACTACAAGTTTTTCTTTTGATTATGCAACTACCAACGGAGACAACAATACTATGATACGAATAAGGCACGGACCTCGCTAAAAAAGCGTATGTTTTTGTATACGTTATCAACTCGGTTTTTTCATTGAAGCGTTTCTAGTTTCTTTGCATTGTTTTACTCAAATTAAAGAAATGACCAAGGCTAGCAACAGCTAGTTGAAATATTTCCGTGTAATAGAACAGTCGTTGGAACTACAAGTTTTCTTTTAATTATACAACTACCAAAGGAGACAAGCATCATAACTTTAAATTGATTCTATTAGGTTGGTGCAAAAATAATGACGTAATAATGTCGTTTTTTGACGTTAAAACATACGTCAAAAAACGTCATTATTACGTTATTATTTTTGCACCAACCTAATAGTTAGAATTCTACGATAATTAAGCATTAGGGATTTGAATATTTTCTTTCTGTGACGTCATATTTGGGAAATTTCTGATTGGCTCATTATCTTCACTGCATTCATTACTGTTTTTGGAATTATATTCAATCACGCCCAGTTCATTACGAAAGAATAGCCAAAAAAAAAAAAATAAAATAAAAATTCGCGAGATATCTCATCATCCAGTCTCAACTGGTTACAAACTAATCATGAAAGTACTATGATTAATACTAATTACGACAATAACTATAACTAGTGACACTAATTTATAGTACAAAAGTTGAGATGCTCCTCAGTCCATGACTTTGAATGTGCGTATGTAATATGCATTGTGTGTGTATGAGTGACTTACCTGTGATTGTACCATTTAATGTACATACAGACGAAAACATACGGTTTCTTTAAATTTGAAATAAGGCATTGAAATAATACATTCCACCCCCATTCAGTCTGGACATCACCTATCATGGGTTGAACAATAAAATCATAAAATTAGAGAAAAAAAAAATTAATTTTTTAAATCTTAAAAAATTATATAATTATAAGATTTCATTTAACTTTTCAGAAATTATTCGGTAAGGA
Organism: Acanthosepion lycidas; assembly: GCA_963932145.1. Lineage (NCBI taxonomy): Eukaryota > Metazoa > Mollusca > Cephalopoda > Sepiida > Sepiidae > Acanthosepion > Acanthosepion lycidas. Next base: position 30,756,396 of record OZ010593.1, on the reverse strand, counting down.
AAAAAAATTAAAATTATTTTTTTAAATTTTGTAAAAATAAGAGATAAGACAAATTTTATTCTAAAAATATTTCTTCAGTATAATAAATATTAGACAGCTACTTGACTCTGATCCTAATTATTTATTCGTCACCTGGCGAATGCAAATTCGACTCGTGGTCACTTTCATGTGCAGTGTTCATAATTCTGCTCGTGAGTAAGGAGAAACACTGTCCAGTTTCCCACATGTAGCGGAACTGAAAGCAGCAGTGTGGGTTCTGCTGAACTGACTACAGTTCGCTGTTCTAAGAGGCAATGAGTGACATGCGTAATATGTAAGCAGAATAGTGGACGCTTACGCAAATGTAGGAACAGTCCCTGGCAAAATGGAATACTGGACGAACGAGGAAAGAAAAGAATGGCCTATCTTGGAAACATCCCAAAATGGCGGCGCCCATGTTTTATGACAGGTGGTCTCGGACGACTAACGTGAAATCTCGTTGGCTAGTGATTCGTATGTGAATTATGGTCGGTCCTCGGCTGTATAAAGCGAGCGTCTTTTGGGAGAGACAGAGGCGTTCTTGTTGGCGAGAAGCGAACGCTGTGTGTGTGACTGAAAATGTTTTGCTGTCTCTACGTTGCCTGTTGGATTGTTACGTCGGACAGTCGTTGAACTGGATTTTGGCTACAAGTGTTGCGGTTGAGAGACGAATCTGTTGCAGACTCATTCCTATCGGAAATTGACACTCATTATTTGTTTTCTTTTGCTTTTTCTTGTTCCTTACCAACACACCACATCATCATCATCATCCTTCGACCTCACTATGGTTAGTCGGACCTATAGTTCTCTCGTTAGCTGATACAAAATGTGGGACGCCAACCCTACATCCGGATGTTTTTGTCGATACTCCATCTCTAGAAAGACTGCCACCCAAGGCTAAAGAGTTATTAGCCATGAAGTGAATTATCCCGTGACAGACACCAACTTGGAATTTGAATATCCGCGGAATGTCTTAGAGATTCCACCTCCGGATTTGTCCTCAGGGTTTACCCCCGAAGCCTTTCTCATGATTGGATATGGCAACAAAGCAGCGCAGGTTTAAAATCAGAGTTTATTTCCCACTAGTATCACACAGGTGTCTGGATACTTTGACGTGCAATTGGGAAGGAGCTGTCTTCGTGTCCAAATCTTTGGTATCAGTCTCGCGTCGTATTTTCGTTTTTTGTTATCATTTCACCCCAAGCAAGGCTAGTACGCAGGGGGTTACAGAGAATGAAAGTGAAAGAGAAGACTGAGAATAGGGAGGTTTGAGGAAAGGACAAAAGATGAACGTGGTTCAAGAAGACATAAGATGGCGATTGACATTGCATTTAAATCTTTCAGGGTTGTACTTATCCTTGCTCAAATGGAAGACCTTGGTTTCAATCTGTATTGGAATGATTTCAAAAAAATGCCATTCCCCAAATTTAGAGATAAAACATATAGATACAGAGTGGGATTTCTTCCTAGCGAATAAAATAGACCACTTGTTGGTCTCATCCGCTATATTTCTGTTCTTGTATTGAAGTCAGAATGCTACGATCGTTTGTCCGTATCCTTTTTGTATGTTAACATGATTCTTAGTTTGTGGAATTTTTTTGCCTCACTACTGTTGCTTTGCCTATTTTTTCCTGCATATGTTGTTTGCTTAGTATTATTTTTGTCATCTTCTTTTCTTTCTTTTGTTACTGTTTATTGCAAAATTTGTCAATTCTGTTTGTTGCGCATTTCTGCCAATTACATTTAATCATGGCCAATTACTCTACAGAAGAACATAGCAAAGAATGAGGAGTTCATTCTACACCAATCACACAACTAAGATTAATTGATAGTAAAACTCGTATACTTTGATGTCTGATTGGGGAGATAGGGCTACTACTAAGTTTTGAATTTTGATTTTTTCCTTTCACTTTCTGGACTATTTTATTAATAACTAGCAGTAGAGCCCGGCGTTGCCCGGGGATGTAACAGTAAGAGACAGATCAATTATTGACCATCATAAAGACTGAAAAATAAAATTGACAAAGATTATTGTTTAAGGTTGATGGACACGCATGTCTTAATTAGTTTTTTTTTGTTTTTTTTTTACGAATTGGTCAAACCCAAATTCAAACAAAAATATTGTTTTCAATCGTTATGAGTCTATCGATTGAATAGAATTTTATTATAAACAATTGTCTTGTAAATGGAATTTTTAAAGCATTCTGAATGTAAAAATAAAGAAAAAAGTGTGCAAGACTACCTGCCAAAGTGTGAAACACTACCTGCCAAAAAAAAGTGAAGTTTTGTTGAAATCGGTTGAAAAATGTAGGAAATCTGATCCCATATATAAACGAACACACACACACACACACACACACACACACAAACAACATGGGTTTTATAATAAGTATAACTCGATATGAGTTGTCCCCCTTTCATTCTCAAAACAGCGATGCCTTTTAATCGTGTTTTCAAATTGATTTTGTGCAAAAACAATTGTT